>OY992515.1:7153067-7776695 GCA_963921215.1 Scoparia ambigualis | reverse complement strand
CCTCCTTTGCGATTCATCTTCATATCAACCCGTAACCAACCAATGATGGGTATAGGCCTCTTTAATATGTGCCAGTCCCCTCTGTTCTGTGCCGACCTTGTTGCAACTATCCGATTACTGCTCGAAAAATAAATACTTACCTTTAGGCGCGCAACGGAGCTTACTTGCTAGCAAAATATTAGTTTATTTTCATTGTAAAAGGCATATAGATAATTAATAGAAGATAAATAGTAACCACCAGCACTCAATCCGTTTTTTGTAGGCGTTAAAATTGTACGCTGTTTTTTATAATTTTTTGGTTTTCAATTAACATATTATTTTAATGCAATCGACGTTTTAATTAGGCATGTCTTAGAGAAAAATGTTAAATTATATTTTTTATTATTTAGACACTTTTGTTTGTTATAAAAAAATGGATGCTGTTTATGTTTTTTCACAACATTTTTCACAAATTTAAAAATGTGAACGCATGAACGAGACTCTTTTTGTTGGTTTGATTTGCTCTTTTCTATAAGATATTTTTTAATGATAAGTCTTGATTTTGTCGTTACTTTTGTGACATGCACGCCCCCCGTCGTTCCCCCTCGAGTGTTAGCGCGGTGTTGCCAACCGAGAATAATACCTGTGTGTTTTTTTTCCCCCCTTTCTTCCATACTGTTGTCCGAAATCGGATTCTGGCGCGCGTCTCTGGAGGCTTAAGTGAGTTCGGCCGTTGTTTGGAGCATGCCGATCGGTGGTTTGGCCTCCTGTGTTGTTGTTGATGTTGTGGTTGTTCTATTAATTGTGATGCTGAGTGTTTTTCTTTACGGTATACCCCCCTTTATATTTGGTGTTGCTGCAAACATGTCTGTAAAATTGCGATTCGTAAAAAAATTTAGGCGGTAGAAATAAATCTTTAGCTATTAAGTCGTAATTTACATACTTTTTAATTTGAACATGTAATTTCAAACTTGATAGGTAATTTACGTTTCATAGTTTACGTACTCCGATTACGAGAGGTAAAGTGTCCTCACCTTAAATGTAGTTTTTATACAATTCTAGCAAGTTAAGAAAAATTTGTATGACATTAAAGAGATTTTTTTGACTGACGGCCGGGTCGAGTGGTCAGCGAGCCTGACTACGCAACCCACGGTCCCGGGTTCGAATCCCGGTAAGGGCAAATGTTTGTGTGGTGAGCACGAGCACTTGTGACGGCGTCATGGATATTTATTAGTTTATTAGTGATCACGGCCCCCAGTTCCCGGCCGCCCTACTATTCCTGGTCACGGCGGCGGTCACGGTAACGGCAGGATAGGAGTGCGGAGAATCCCCGGGTTACAGAAGGCCGCCATAAACAACCGACCCTGGCAACGTATAACGGACGCACGTTACGGCTCGACGAGCATCTGGCGCAACTCGAAGAGGAATTCGGGAGCATTAGGTGGCATATCCTTGGGTTATGTGAAGTCCGAAGATAGGGAGAGGACACTGTAACCCTTGGATCGGGTCACCTCATGTACTAGGAGACCAGGTAGCCCAAGGTGGCGTAGGGTTCCAGGTAAATAAAGTCCTCTGTGACAACGTTGTGGAAGTGTAGTGTGTCAAGCATTGTTGCGTACCTCGTAATCAAGCTAACCGAGAGGTATTGCCTCAAGGTTGTGCTGGTTTACGCGCCGATCTCAACACACTTGGACGAAGAAGTGGAAGATATGTTTGAAGACATATCCAAGGCCTTACACTTCACCACCAAGGCCCACTACAACGTTGTCATGGGGGACTTCAACGCTAAAGTAAAGTAAATTGGGAGTACAGAATCGCGACGAATCGGTAGTAGGATCTTATGGTTTTGGCAGCAGGAATCATGGGGGGCAGATGCTAGTCAACTTCCTCGAGCGGGAGGGACTTTTCTTGATGAATTCGCTCTTCAAGAAACAGCCTCAACGGAAGGACATGGCGGAGCCCCCATACTATGACAAAAAAAGAGATCGACTTCGTAATTACGGATAAGAAGCACATATTCATGTGATATCTCCAAAATTATTCATAAATGCCTTAGAGGATATGTTTAAAACGCTGGACTGGAAAGGACGTGGCATCAACATCAACGGCGAATAAACTCACACTTGTTGATGACGACATCGTCATCATGGCCGAAACGTTTTAAATACAACACATGCTGAACAGCCTAGCTGATTCTTCTCGACGCATCGGTCTCCGGATGAACTTGGACAAAACCAAGGTTATGTTCAACGAACATGTCATCTCGGAACCGATTGCAATACAAGGCGGTGCTCTCGAAGTTGTCAAGGAATATATCTACCTCGGGAAAATTTAACAGATGGGTAGAAACAACTTCGAGAAAGAGGCTAACAGAAGGATACAGCTGGGCTGGGCTGCGTATGCGAAATTACGTCGAGTCTTTACGTCACCAATTCCACAACGTCTAAAGACAAAAGACTTCAATCAGTGCGTCCTACCCGTTATGACATACGGAGCCGAAACGTGGACACTGACTGTAGGGCTGGTTCACAAGTTCAAAGTTGCTCAGCGGGCTATGGAAAGGGCTATGCTCGGAGTTTCTCTGAGGAATCGGATTCGAAACGAGGTGATCCGACAGAACCAAGGTAACCGACATTTCCCACCGGAAGAGCAAGCTGAAGTGGCAGTGGGCCGGCCATATCGGTCGCAGAACCGATGACCGTTGGGATAGACGAGTACTGGAGTGGAGACCGCGTATCGGCAAGCGTAGCGTCGGACGCTCTCAGACAAGGTGGAGCGACGATCTTCGCAAGGTGGCTGGCAAGAGCTGGATGATAGTAATCGCGGATCGTGCTCAGTGGCGTGTTCATGGAGAGGCCTATGTTCAGCAGTGGACGAGTATAGGCTGATGATGATGTATGTTTATCCGTTATTCAGTCACCATAGTTTGGGCTATGCTTAGTTTGGGGCTGAATGATTGGTGTGACAGTTGTGAAATTTATTATTTATTTTAAACTAAGCTGTAAACTCTTCTTTTCTTAATCGATATTTCAGTAATTTTTTTTTTTAATTAGGTCTATATTTTATCTAGAGTGCGTTATTTAAATTTTAAACGAAACGTGAGTTAAGTCCGTAAAGTGTTTCGTTTCAATGCGTACATAGTGTTCGCGTAACTATAGAGAACAATATACTGAGACGTGTTTGCAGCAAATCGTTGATCGTGTTGTGGTATTTACATTAGTCAACCGCCCCACTGTAACGCATCGCTCAGTGGCGCCATCTACATCGGCTTTGTCATCATACCGTCTCTCTCTAACGTAGTTAGAACCCATCCTCCTTACTCTTTCAACTCCTTCTTCTCTTTTTTACTTCTTCATGAAACAGATTGGAAATTTTGCGCACGTTTTTCCTTTGTACTTACTTACTTATATTATTTATTTAAATGTTTTTTTTTATTTGTCGGCTCTAAAGAAACAAAGTAGGATGTTTTGAACTTTTTTTACATTTTATGTTATGAGAATTAAAGGTTATTTTTCATTTATAATTGTTATTCTGAAATAATTATTTATGAAACTAAACTGCTATTTAACATAAGTATTGTAAGAATTGGTGAAACTAGCCTTTAATATATATATTTTTATAAATTTTATCAAATTATTTTTGATTTGTATCTACTATATTTTTCGATACAGAACTAAATAACACGTAGGCACCATTTTCTTTTTCATTTAGCTTCTCTTCAGTACCTACATTTAGTGCTTCAATTAAAAAATATAAGTACTTATTTGCCAAAGTTAGTCTATAAAAAAAACAATCATGCAATCAAACATTATGTTTGAATTTGAAGCTTTTACTCAAATTAGAATATTCTTGCATTAAAAATAGTTTGAAGTATTATTCATAGAAGCAAGTTCCAAAAATTCTATTTCAATCTTTTCAACAAAAAAATCACATGCATGATTTTAATTAGCAATATTTCCAAATTATTTAGAACGAGTCTTAGACTACACGAATTGTGCTTGTAACGAAAGCAAGCAATAATAAATTAAATAAAAAATATACTTTTATACCCATTTCCAATGTAATCTTTTTACATTTAGAGTTTATTATCATTTGTATAGTAGTTACAGCACAATACGAAATTCAGTTTTTTTCGCATATACATAATACTTCAAACACGACATCGCCATACTATATACAGCGTAATTGTAATATTGCAATTTGTCGCGTCCACAGCATTGAAACATTCACCGTCTAAACGGAAGAGCATCGCGAAACCGGCGAGGCCTCAGGAAGACATCGACGCTCCTGGTAAGTTTATTTACTATATAAATGGCCGTTATTATATATATTTATAAATAAATATTATGTGTCCAGTATTTAGACTTAGAGCTTAAGATCGAAAATGCGGTTGACGTGTTTTTCGGGTCTTAAAGCGTTGTCGTTATAAATGTTCCTTTCAAGTTTTAATTTTTATTTTTGAATCTATAAGAATTGATTCTGTTTGTACACACGCCTGCAGATAAAACCTATCAAAAATTTAAAAATATCTTTTATCGATATTGATCTTTAAACTTTAGTATCAAAGTTTGAAATTCATTGAAGAAATTTGACATTTTGTGGCAGGTTAAAGTGCAGGCGTCTGTACATTTTATTTTGCTAGTCATACTTTGCTATTACTCAAACTAATATTACCATTATTATTATTAACCTTATTTTTTATAAGTAGCATAACCCTTTATATCCTAACAATAATTGAATGCGAATACTTTTTTTGGTTGGTACCTATATTTATTAGTATACATTTCAGTTTATTTTGTTCCCCACACCTCCTCCACCCTCCCTCCCGGTGTTTGTTGATTGCTGTTGTAATTTCGTCCTTATTGTTTACGTCATAGAGTACAGTTTCAATGTTTTATGTGACATTTTAGTTTCACCTCGCGGCATTGTATACCGTGATCGCGTCCCATGTCGTGTTTTACAAACAAAAAAAGAAAGCGTTTGTGGTGTTTTTTTGTGCTAACGGTGTTGGTCGAAGTGAAAATATAAAATATAAAAAAATATATACAGAATGCGCCCAGCATGCTTTGAGCTGTGGGGAGTGAAATAAACTGAAATGTATCCCAATGTAGCAAACGAGTGCGTGTCTAACGAAGACCTGTGTTGCCAGGACGCAAATACACCGGGAGGCCGATTAAGGACTACAACCCTGACTATATGAGGCAAAACGCGAGACTATCACCTAGGTCTTCCCTAATGTCAAGCATGAGCGATATCACGGACACAACCATCTCCACGTGGAACCAGAGGCACACCCAAACCGCCACGGAGTACCCATCAGTGTTGTCAGATCGCCATAAAATAATTGACAGGGATAGAATCAACAGCATACAGAGACGAATCGAATTTGACACTTCGAATCTAACCGGCAGAGAGGCAGGGACGTCATACGCCGATAATGTTTACAGAACATCCGTTCAAGGTAGAATGGAGTCATTATCTGATCAGTTAACCAAAGTATTAAGCACAGGTGCGGGTAGTTCTCATATCAATGGTAGTCTAGCTGACAGCGGTATACAGACAGACAATACGAGTACCAGCGTACCTCAAATATATGTGGAAACGCAAACGCAGCCTACAGTCAAATTTGTCAAAGACGCAGCAGTAGACACCAGGAACGAGAACAATTTACAAGACATACCTTTTATAGACGACGAAGACGATGAGAAGTATTCAAGGAAACGACCGGTACTTGAGAAACACAAAAGCATGTCGAACATACCGGAGCGAATAGACGAAGTCAGTTCCAAAGAGCAGTCCAACGAACGGTTATCGAGCAGTTTTAACCGAGCTAAATCCCCTACGTTTGTTGAAAAATTCAAAAAATTCTTTGCAGATATAGGTTTAGTTAAATCTGTGAGCGTGCCTAATACCGACGCCAATACGTTACCGAAGAGTTTGAGTTCCTCTTATAGAACGAGAAGCGCCTCGCCGGCCCAACTGGAGCCTCGAGACGCGTCCACGCTACCCAAAGATATGAGATTCAGGAAAGTCATGTCCACACAAACTGTTTATATTAGACAGGAATCACCACTAGTATTGAAAAGAGATCAAGAGATACAAACTAAAGAACACGTCTCAGTAGTACAACTCAATGGTGACGAATTCATTAAAGATTCTGACTCGGAGAGAGTACTAAAAGAGATAGTATATGTAAAATCTATAGAGAAAGCCGAGATATATATGGGTAAGGATAGTGGTAGCACAATAATAGTTATACCACCAGCTGATTGAGGAATACTTAGTCTCTAATTGAGGTTAATCATTTCGGCTTGTAACAAGCTTATTTGACAGTCAATTTGTAAATCGTTGACTTGTTATCACCGATTGTAAGAAAATATAATTGTATTAATGGCCAAATCAACCATCTTAAGTTATTAATTATTATTACGGAAATTTTCTTTGAAGATATTATGAGCGACGTAGTTTAAACTTTATTCCCTTGGTATGAGATCGAGATTGGTATAAGTCAGCATGCTGTGCTTGCTGTTTTGTTGTATAATCGGTGATAAAATGTTAACTTAATTATGAACAATTAGGTGCATTGATGGCTTCACAGATATAAGTTAAATATTTGTTTGTATCCATACATATTTCTTGAATATGTAAGTACTAAACACTCATCTAGAAAAGTAGATGAATCACTATACAATTTTGCTTCATACAATCTTTTACGCTTTATATCTCGAAAATGTTACATGGCCATAATATTAGAAAACTTTTGCTAAAATACCGGACTAAAACTGTTTTTGTTGCCAATTGGAAAAATGATAAGTTCATACCATTGTCCGTTGTTTTGTCAAAATACTCTGTAATTTCAATATTAGCTTTAAGACCGACTTTCCTGAATTGGTTTTAAGTCATGTATGGATGTGTGTCGAAAATATATATTTTTTTCAATTTATACTATTAGCTTAGCTAGACAATAATTAGGCAAATTCTTACCAGTAATTTAATGTGTGAGTTGTGAGTTGTGCTCTATTAACTGAATGTGACATTAAACACCTTTTTTTACTTAAAATAGTACAGTGAATCACATATTACACGTAACAGTGCCAGTTAAAGCGAAGCTCTAGGTAAACCTTATTTTCATAATTATCCAAGTGCAGCTGTTACTTTTGATATGTGGTTGATTGTACAATGGATAGCAAAGCTAAGGGCCAGTATAACGGAACGATACTCATTTGTGTACCGTTTCATTTTGTGTAGAGATTTCAATGACGTTTTTATGTATGAAACGTCAAACTGTCAAATCTCTTCACAAACACAGATCACGAAGTTGCAGTATTGACTATAAGGTTCAACATTGAAAAAGTATTATTGACACTTTCAAAACTACGTCTCTACTGCAGCATTTATAGACGAATTTTTGAAAGAATGTGCTTTCGACTTCATTGTTAGATATACTTTTAATAATGAAGTAACATAAGTGCTATTTTTGTAAGAGTGGCTATTATGTTGTATGAAACCAGTTAAAATTGTGCGTTGGATTCTTCTCAGATGTTCTAAGCAGTTACCAGCAGTTAGCTTATGTATTGAATATTGTACCTTTTTAAGTAACGTGCTAGGGTTTTTTTAAAATGAGAAATGTGAATTATTAATAAATTTGCAAGCGAAAAAGAAAGCTAAAAATGATTTATAATTAAACAAATTTAATATTTAGAAAAAAAGTTCTAAATTTTTGTGACAAATTTTATACACCATACAATTCATGGATAAAAAGATAAAAAAACAAACCTCACTTTAATGATGAACATAACCTTTATAAAATCAGTTTTTTGGTGCAAGCGAAAACACACCTTAAACTTAAATGTTAAAACTTATTTTACTCAAATGTAATGTAGATCTTTTTTCGATCGTTTGTTGTGAATAATTTGATGCTGCTGTATTTTCTAAATGAATGATGGTGCATACAAGAAATGTGGCCTTAATGAAATCGATGTAAATATGTATTCGACTGATTTGATAAATTTATTTTAGCACAATATTAATAATAACTGTTCTACGACATTCCCTATTTTAACTATTTATAAATGTATTTTGCGTCACAAACGAAGAAGCTGTGTATTAGGCCTGCCTACCTCTGCCATTGTAAATGACAAGACAAGGAATTGTTGCTGTTATGACGTCAGGGAAACTATAGATAATATAATTATTATTATTTAAACGATTATTATCACATACATGTACACTTACAACTATTGCCCCCCAAAGGGTTACTCAGAGACTATTAGGCAATGAAGACCACAAAATCAGTCCTCTTTTATGTTATAGTCCCACGTTTCACCAAAAAACTGCACATGTGATAGTTTGGTGAGCCCTTCGCCGCTATACGCTGTTGAATAGTATGTGCAGTATTTTAGTCAGTTAGACGCCTTTTACAACATCCAAAGGAAGAGATAGGTTGGTGGTATTTTTTTAATGAACCGGCACCGGACAGTTTTAGCTAATAAGCTTGTGTTAGAAATGGTAGTATATCTCATCATTAGTATAACGGAGCTATGGGGTGGATTAAACCACGACTTATAGCATTAAATCCGTTCGGTTACCGACGCTTCAGAAAAGTATTATGAGTTTTGTTAAAAACGCCATCGCCATAACATTTTTAATTATAATATGATTACAGTAGGTGATTGTAACAATCGAAGAAGGTTAGGGTAAATAGCTATTGAAAAGTTTCTTATGGCTCTTTCTTGGTGCAAAGTGTTCGCTATAAAGATTAGGCTTTCATAGATTTATAAAAAGGGCAATGTTTAAATTGATTAGAATAAAAAAGACTTTATACCTGGACGATAAAGTTAAATTTTCCTTGTACCGTTTGACTGTCATAGTAGCAGCAAATCCCACCGAAAAATAAAATAGTATTTGTATATAAACTGAGGAATGTTGAAAATGTTTTTTGTTTTTTCAAATGTAATTGTTGTAATGTAATACAAAATGTAAAGAATGTATTTATTGATCGAGTTGTATCTCAGCAAATGTGTATATTGTGTTGGATTAAATGAGATTTTAAATGATTTTATTTTTTATTTTTCATCGTTTTATATGTATATTTCAGTAAAATGTATGTTTAGACTTGACTTACTTATTTCTAGCTATGTGTTTGTTTAGATTTCGGGAAGCTTCAAACAACGTTTCCTTTTTGTATCACTAAATCTTTCCGTATTTTGATTAGTAATTTCTTTAAAAAAAATTAAGACGTTGGTTGCACTCTTTAAGACACTATTAAAAGATTTAGTATGAAAACAGGAAGATAGGCAAAATACTAATTTTCAAAATATTTTTAAATATCGTTGCTTCACGCAGTTTAATTAAAATTTTCTCGAAATAAAAAACAACACTTTATTTATTACCAGGGTGCTTGTTGTCTAACTTCAACATCTACCGCAATACTTTGCAAGTAGAAGTACATTGCTTCGCTAGTTTGATTAATATAAAATTAGTTATAAATAAGCAAACTAGCAAAGCAATGTAGGTACTTTTACTTGAAAGGTATTGCGATAGGTGTTGGATGTTAGACGATTGGCCCTTAGCTTAAGTAACTTACAAGCCATGGGAACCTTTAAGGATGTTTAATTTAGTAGAATTTAGTTAAATATTTTATTTGTAAATAAGTTAACTGGAGTCGTGGGTTCGAGTCCCATCCCATACGAGGAAGTAGCTTTCTTATGATTAAGCATTGTTAATGCAGAAAAAAAAATCGAATAAATATCTATTTCAAATATTGCCATGAAAAGTCTCCTTAGTAAAAAATTCTATTTGAACACATTGTGTATACACACAATCCACAGATGCCTGCTGCAGTCAACCTATCTAAAACTGTCAAATTCCTCCAATCGATATTGATTTCTATTATCAAACAATAAAGTTCAAAATGTATTGACGAAATTTGACATTTTGTGGTTAATCTGCTGGCGTCTCACATAGGTCGATTTTAACGATCTAGCTGGCCAAAAGTCAAGAAATCAAATGTAGGGTAAACATTCCCAGAAAATTACCACAACTCAACGGATACCCACATAATAATAAAATGTCACTCCCACTCTGGTACCTTAAGCCGTACTCAAGAACGGGTAGTTGAAACTTGGTCGTCTCTCAAAGTGTACGTCGCGCGTCGTCGATGTTTTCAGAGCGCTCTCAATTAACACATAAACAAAGTGGAATTTTATTTTAACTGTTTAATCTTTTGAAGTGGTGCTGATGGATACGGAGAATTCGGGTAAGGAGAGGTAATTTTGTTGTCATTGTAGTGTTTTTCAAGTAGGTCGTTTTTTAGCAAAAAAAATACTCAAATTCCTTATTAATTAGATAATTTGTTATATTATCGTGTTAGATCGCGCAATGTTTGTTATAATATTGTATACTGCATATATTAGGCTAACCAATGACACACACATCAGGTGCAGATAGTTGCAGATAACCAGATTATAGGATTTTTTAATATATGACTCTATTAAAATAAAAAAATGCAGTTTTAGTTTAAAGTCTAGTAAATGGCAGTTTTCTTTGTTTTAGGTGCACCTGGTGCCTCAGGTACCAAAATAGTAAGTCGTAGGTATTTGTACGACTTACTGCAACAGCAAAATTTGCCTAATTTGGATGAATAATTGATTTTTTTGGAAATCCACGTGTTGTCGAATTATGGTCAAACTGAAGATGATAAATGTAGTTTAAACAAAGATTTGTTTACTTTAAAACATCAATCAAAGAAAAATGGTCCAAAGCCCATAGAAAGGAAGCAGCATTTCTAAAAGCCAACGAAAGTTGGTGTAGGGCACGGCACATTCGATTCTGCCATCAAGCAGGTCGTCCTCCTATATCTTTTGAAGATTCTAGTGAGAGAAGCCGCAATTAGCTGCTGACATAACAAAAATTGACTTCAACTTGATATATAGACTAAAAGTAATTATTAGAAACAATCTCAAGTGGTTATAAAATAAACGTCCAAGAATTCGAAGAATACGCAATGACTACGGTAAAATTGTATGTCGACTTATACGGATAGCACCCGATGACTCCAACTATGCATAAAATTCTCATGCATGGTGGAGAAATAATTAAAAATGCTTTAATACCAATTGGGCAACTATTGGAAGAGGTAGCAGAAGCCCAAAACAAGCACTTCAGAACTAATAGCGAACATTATGCAAGAAATTTCTCCAGAGAAGACTGTAACCGCGATATTTATAATAGGTTGCTTCTGAGCTCAGACCCTCTAATAACTACCTTAACACAAAAAAAAAAATCTAAACACGGCCTCCCATTGTGCCCAGAGAATATCAAAATGTTGCTCCCGGCTGATCCAAATGAAACTGAAACTTCTGATATAGTATAGAATTAAAAAGTTTAGCTTATAAGTTTAGCTATGTTAATTATTTGTATTTTGTTTTTATCATCTTGTATTATCATGTTGTATTTTAAATGAAATAAAAATCACTCAAAATAAAAATACACCGTTTTTATTTGTTTCTTTGTACACAATTATGACTACTTTTAATTATGATTACTTTTTTCACAAAACTATTTTTATAATACATAAGTAGATGAAAGATAAGTAAGTACGAGATTCTAAGCAAAAATTAACCATTAAATAATTTTGGCCAGCTAGATCCTTAAAATCCACCTATGTGGTCTGTTTAAACAAACTATAGGCTGGCAAATTATTAAGTGACAGTCCCAAGGTCTGCGGGAGGGTTGGCGAAAGGTAGCGGGGGTGGGAAAGAAGAACGCGGGCGGGCGGGGCCGCGTACTACGAACGCCAGTTGTTTGCAGCCCGCAGACCGTTCGAATGTCACGTACGAATTTGCCAGACTATAGTAGTAAAATTGAATCAAACACACTATTATGTTTAGTCTAAAACTACTACATATTTATCATAATTTACCATATTTATTTATTTATGAATACTATGGCTATTAATCTGGTTTTTTACTAATGAATGGTACTAATATTTCACGCTACTAACGGATTAGGCGCCGCTAGTTCGAGCGGCGTGGCAGGAGTGAAAGCAGGTGAGACGAAGAATAAGGTGTTGGGATTCTTAATTATGCATTATGTACTTTATGCGTTATCATTTCGACTAAAGAACGTCTTCAAGCGACCATTTTACAAGAATTTAGTAAATAGGAAATTTAGTTGCCAACGTTTAAAAAAACTAGTTTTGTGAATTGCTGCTGAATTTTAATTTTAAGGTGGTAGACTGCTTCTTTGGCCATGATACAATCTTTTGTTTCCGAATGTGTTGCCAGAATTGAAGTAAATAATATATCTCTTAACATGAAATAAATAAATGATCTAATAAAGGGTTGGGGAAGAAATATTTAAATAAATTCCTATAGAGTTCATAATCAAACACATAAATTTTTCATGTTTCTAGCTTTATGTTCGTACTCCCCTTTACAGAAGTGCTTATTTGTAAACAGGTAAAGAAAAATATCCTAAAACTCCTGGCTTTTGCTTGAAATATAAATAAGAGATTCAGGCATCAACTCGTCACACCAAAATTTTGTTCTATATGCGTATACTCCCCCCTCTTCTTAAAATGTAAATATTGAGTTGATTTGGATATAAAAATGTTCTCTTTTGGCTTTTTAAGGCTTTAAAAGCCTTTGGTCACGGCTGCTGTGAGAAGATTGAATTCGCGAGGACAGAGGGTGACTGCAGACCATATATTTGTTTGTTCAAAAACGATTTGAACTTAAATCATATTAGGATAAAGCCCCGTTTAGTATTAGTTGTCCATATGTTAGAACTTGTAGAGTTTAGCAGTTTTCTATGCTGTTCGTATCGTGTATCGTCGATAATCGAATTTCCTCCTCTATTTTTGTAGTAGACACTTTGAACCAATCCGGTAAACTTATTATCATATATTTCATTTTGTTTCATGCTGCTATCGGCCGATCGGATCTTTGCTATCGGGTATAATTTACACTTTGTCATCACCTCACTCCTAACTGCATGCCAATATTTCGTTAACTAATTTATATAAATAATCACTGAATATTTTGACGTGCACCAATGTATACACAATGACGGCCAGCTAAAAAATATAAATACAAATACAAACACGCCATTTTGGACTATTGAAAACCGAATCAACGGTCGTCTGTGTAACTACGCTTCCATTTTACTCAACAAAAAAAACACTCAAAACTTATTTTAATATTTTTTTATTGATATGTTTAAAAAACTGTTTTTCTATTAATATTGTTGACGTTCTCTATAACGTGCCAAACACATTTTTTTAAATAATTTGTATTTACCTATGTGTGATTAAATAATAAACCTTATACATATGGACCGAGTGTTATTGTGCCCTATAGTGTCACTGTCTGACGTCACAGCTCATATTACCCCCACCTCGGTGACCTCACCTGTGTCAACCGCCGCCAAAATAACGACTACATCATCCAAAACGCCGCCCTCCGAGCTGGACGTGGCGTTCCCAGCCGTGCTAAAAGGCTCGCAAAAGCAGAGAGTACCACCCCCAGTACCCCCCAGAGGCTCGCCAAAACCCAAACGTGGCGGCGGTCATTCTCAAACCTCCTTGGAAACCAAAGGTGATTACCCCAACTTGAACATATCCATCAACGAAATCCCTCCGCAAACACCCATCACTAGCAGTGATGACGACTTCTGCTTCTATGGGCATGATTTTAAATTTAAAGAGCCTGCTGCATGTCGCATCCCTCCTACAGTGTCCGAGCATTCCGTTATGTTGACGAAGCTTGTCGCATCTAACTCTTTCTTAGACTTCGTCGAAGAAGGTGACAGCATCACTGAACGATCGCACCCTGGTAAAGATTTGATAGCCCAAACGACCTTGATGGCCAAGTTTAATGTCGATAATGCTGTTCGTGAGCATTTAGATACAGGAGATTATCGCGATACCTCATTTACAGAGTCTAGTAGTGAAGAGAGAATTGTCGTTTACGAAGTCAAAGATGAAGGATTTGAAATCAAACGTGAAGCTATGGAAGTAACAGCTGACCTTGCCGATTTTAAAGGTAGACAGTCTAAAAGTCCGACACAATTCATAAAAGGCGTTGTATCGCATATAGGCGGTAAACTGTCACGTAAGTCCCCTTTGTCTTCTGAAATACCCGGCGAAAGGTTTAGTGTTCATCACGTTAAGTCTTCAGACCTAATATCGGCAGCGAAAACCTTGAGAAAGACTCCCAAAAGTTCTGAAAGAGATACTAGTCAAAGCGCGTCGGATAGAGACATCGAAAAAAAATTTGAAAAGAATGACTCTAAGCCTGGCATTATGGCTGGTTTGACCAAAAGGTTGAATTTTAATCAATCAAAAAAAGATAAAAGTCGCTCTCAAGATGATAAAAAGCCCAAACCTAGAGTTGAAATCAAAACATACAGTGAACAGCACTTGAAAGGCATGACGAAAGACGAAGTGATATGTCATAGGAAAGCTAAAACCAAAATTGACATGTTTCAAAAGCACATTTTGAAAGTACAATCCGACTCTGAGAACAGTTCTAGGAGAAGTTCCTTCTCTTCTCAGGATAGCAAGAAATCTAGCAAAACTCCGAATTTGGGGAGAAAGGTTTTAGTCAAAGAGGCTAGAAAGATTTTCGAACCGATCGAGTACGTTCATGGTAGCTCCAGCTCGATCGACAAGAAATCAAATTACTCTCTAAGCGTGACTTCCCTCAATCCTGTCATTTCGAAAGCCATTAGTGGTAACGTGCATGATAAAATCAAAAAGTTTTCCGAAGCGACAGCGTCCGACTCAAAGATTCCCAATAAAATGCCCAGACAGAAAAAGAAGGGCAGTTTCAAAAAGAGATCGGAAAGAAGAAAGATATTCAAGATGCGAAAGGAAATGGAAGAAGTTTTATAAATGTAAAAGAAGAAAATAGATACTATTGGATGTTTTGATGCTATTTTGTTAACTTGTGACAAAAGAAAGTTACCGTATTAAAGAAAATCACAAAAGAACAGAACGAAGAGTGCGATTCGGCTAAAGGGTCCCTCTTTTTACGTAGTTTTACCTTTTAGATAGTTTAATAGTCTGTAGTGTATGTAGGTTTTCCAAATCAAGTAGTACTTGCGATTTTGTGGTCGTTATTGTCTTGTGATATCCTAACAAACTCTTATTTATGATTCACTGTAGTCGTGTTGTTTTGTGTCGATCTGTTACTTTGTTTAGATACATTTTCTCCGTATGTGATTTTGATTTTGGTGCACATTATTTCTCTATATTACTACACTACCCTATCTTATACAAGTTTTCATTTATGTGAAGTTTTTTGTTTGCTCTATTTTCACTAACTTATACTTACTTACCTTAAAACATTGACAGAGAATTTTTGAAAGTACGTGTTTTGCAATTGTGGTTTTATTCTTTAATTTTTTTACGTGCAACATGACCCTATCCTTTTAAAAGTCGTAACAGAGCCTTTAAAATTTTTAGTAAAACAATTTACTTACATGATGTTCAAAGATTCTCTGGGGCCGTAGCCTCACGCTGCACAGACCAATTATGATGTCGATTAATTTTGTAGTCGCCCAGCAAATGGGTATAGTGAATCGAGGCTACTGGGCTTTTGACAACCCACTCTTGTTTCCACATCTCGCTCGCTCAACATTAAGTGAGCTCGCACACGACTTGCAATCAGTGTCCGTTTTTTTGTGAGAGACAATTCAACATTTTATATTACCAACGCAGGTGACCCACAAAAGGACGGTCCCACAAAAAAAGTCTGTGTTCCCATCTCATCCAATCCGATAGTCGGCCAAAAATTAAACGTTCAACAGAATAAGTATGTGCGTTGAGTCAGTTGAAAAGATTTATGTACGTCTCTTTCATGCGCGAAATATCCCGATGAGTCGAAGTGTTACTGTGAGAGTAAAACCTCGACAGTGCTCAGCTGTCGTAAAACCAATCACTAGAAATTCAATTGTTAGTCTAGGAGACAGACCCTTATCTGCCACGGAGACCCTTAAATCTCCTTGAATAAAAACGGTTCTAAACTACTAAGCAAGTCGTGTACGAGAAAACTAAATCCGAAGCTACGGCCATCAAATGTCCCCAAATCAATACGCACTAGTTCAACGCTAGTCAGTAACGCTAGCTTTTGCCCAGCGGCCGCACCGTTGTCGTGTTGCTCAACGCCGCCGCCGCCGTTCGAGGAGGCGCCACCGCCTCGCACCAGTCGGACGAATTCGTCGTCGACGACTTCGTCGAGCGCATCGGGTCGTCGTCGCGGCGCGTCGAGCGCGGCTAGCGTGATGACCACCTCTTCGGCGTCGTCGCTCGCGTTGACTTCGGCAGCGTTGAGCAGCGCCCGGAGTAATGAAGCTAGGTATGTATGACAATTAACACATAAGAGCCCCATTACATATCGACTGTGATTTTTGCGTAAAATGGCCTATTTTGACGTTCTTGATCTCAAAAACAAAAATACATTAACAATTTTGACTTATTGAATAGTGTAGAATAGCTATTGTCATAGTTCGTAGCGGCCTCGCTTTTTGTAAATTTTGCTTAACTTTTTAATTAAACCCAAAATTGCAGAGAAAGATTTTCATAAAATGCGCGAAGGCACTTTATTGAGCTCCTAGATTGAACTAATTCTAAACAAATACAATAAAATAAATTAGAATGTATGGTTCGTAGCGGCCTCTGATTTTTTAGATATCATTGATTTGATATAGAAAAAAAACCTTATTCTAAACCAATAAAACTTCGAAAATAGCTTTATGTTAACTGTGAATTTTTCCTATCTACGATAATATTATTAAGCAAAATTTACACCAGAATAATTTTTACTTCATGAGGAATAAATATTTTATAATAAATTTATTAGGTATCCTATTTCCATAAAAACGATAAATACAACTGCAAAATTACTACAAAATGCGCAAATGTGCATTTTACGCAAAAATCACAGTCGAGATGTCCCTAATAGGCCTCTTAAGATGCGGCGCCACTATACACTAAAGAAATTGTATTCATTGAGCACTGCAGGCCTATTCCCTAACTCAACTGACAGTCAGAATGATGAACACCCAAGGAAATTCGCCGTACATTGCGCGCGCGCTCTGCATTTTGCATTAGGAATAGTCGATTTTCTGACAGCCCAAATTAAAAAGTAAAAATTAGTTCAAAAACACTCAATAGATGGCGTTTTATGAAAGCTGAGCCGTACCTACCTAAGGGCTGTAAAAATTCTAAACTTGCTTGTCTACCAAAAAAAAAGAACTTAGTTATCTATTTTCATTCAGGACATCCAGGACCTATTTATATTTTGGAATGGAATAAATATTACGCAGCCATACACGTGCTCTTCATGGACTCGCCTTTTACTAAG
Organism: Scoparia ambigualis; assembly: GCA_963921215.1. NCBI lineage: Eukaryota > Metazoa > Arthropoda > Insecta > Lepidoptera > Crambidae > Scoparia > Scoparia ambigualis. The sequence goes on along the minus strand of OY992515.1, from coordinate 7,759,347 downwards.
CGCCATACTAATCTATGCTAAGCGCCATCTATGAAGTCATTACGAACCAATTTCTTTTTTTTTTATCTCTGAAAATCTAGCATTGGCACAGTACACAGCAGGCTACGACGAATTTTCTTGGGTGTTCATCACTTTAACTGTCAGACGAGTTAGAAAATGGGCCTGCTGATCAGTGCGCAGCCGCAATTCAAAGGTTCACTCGGTGCTTGCTGTTCGTAGTCCCGAGCCAACCTGTTAAAGAAGACGGAGCTAGGTTTTTAGTGGGTAGACTTCTTTCCACGTCGATCTCTTCTAACTGAGCGGGAAAGGGGAGGTGTCCCACATGACCCAAGACCGCCCCTGGCCTCGAGTTATGTGCTAGGTTATGTTACCCATTACATACATATAATCACCACTATTATCCCCGAAGGGTTAGTCGGAGACTAGGAAATGAGGACCGCAAAAGTAGTCCTCTACCATAGTCCACTTTTCACCAAATAACGACTGCACATGTACTCAGCGTGACAGGTGGTGAGCCCATCGCCGCTCTAAGCTGTAGTCCGTTAGTTGCCTTTTACGACACCCAATGGAAGAGGGGGTGGTAGTATTCTTTCACAGTTACGCGACACGGTTTATCCATTAGATTCAGTGATGTTGTGGATATCGATGGTTCAGCGGGTAAGGCAAACTTAAAGGTAATTTTCGCAATGTTGATCACTGGATGGTTGACCGAATATATACATACAAATACACAAACATATCGAAACCTCCGTGCTTCGGAGAGCACGTAAAATTGGTCCCGGTTGTAGATAGCAGTCGTTAAAATCCACCAACCCTCATTGGGCCAACGTGAGTTTGACCCAACCTGTCCACGTGGGAAGGCCTGTTTGCTGCAGAGTGGGACGTTTATAGGCTGACGATGATGACGATGATAATGATATAAAGGCCATAACTTAAGCTCTATGAAACCAGGGGACTCACTAACCTTTCAAAACATAGTAAGAGGGCAGGCCCCCAGGCTTATAGCGGTGCTATTTCTTGACCGTTGCGGCTTTGGGACCTTCAAGAAAAGAACTTACTCTTTCGTCATAGGCCGGTAAAATCGTATAATTATGAAATTCCTCTGGTGTAGAGAGTGCAAAAGTAATAATAGTTTATTTTCGTATGAAGCGCGCCGCCCGCCCGGGTGCGTGCCTGTACCAAAAAGACGTCGCGGTGTGCAAGGGATTATGGCCTTTAGACTGGTAAAGCGACGGAGTCCGCGATAGTACCTATACTGTTCCAAAGAAGAAGCCTTCGCGCAAGGCTTCTTCATTATAACCAATTTTAATTTACTTATTATACCTACCTATTTATTTATTTTTAAATGTGAAAATGGAATTATTTGACTTAATTCCTCCATCCCATTTCTACCATAGGACAACCAGACAAACTGAACGTCATAGATTCACAGTGGAGATTCCGCATATGCGTTCGAAGCGCTTTGCGTCTACTTTTGTGGAACTCCCTGCCAGAATCGGTGTTTCCTATATTGGGGTCTTCAAGTCACGAGTGAACAAGTTTCTTCTAGGCAAGCATGTTCCACCATAGGCCTCATCACTTACCATCAGGTGGGATGGTGGCCAAATGCAAGCCTATCAAACTAAAAAAAAATTACCTATTCTGTTCCAAAGCTGCGCGAAGGAAACTAGTGTGGTTCATTTGTTTGTGAGGGGCGGGAGGTAGGAGATATACTATTACTCACCTTACAAAACTGTGTTGTTCATTTGTTTGTGATGGGGGGAGGGGCGAGAGATACTATCACTCACCATACAAAACTAGTGTTGTTCATTTGTTTGTGATGGGGGGAGGGTCGAGAGATACTATCACTCACCTTACAAAACTAGTGTTGTTCATTTGTGTGTATGTATGTTTCTAGCGTGTGTTGGACGCCGCCAGCGTCTGTGGAAGGCTCCACACCCACATGGACTGAGGGCACGCCCAGTTTCACGGAGTCCAGTAGCAGCGAACAAGGTAAAGTCACTCACCATGCATACATATATGGATTCATGACTATTATCCCCATAGGGTTTCAGAGAAGAGGCAAAGTCCTCTGCCAACAGTCCACGTTTCACCAAGTTACAACAATGTTTACACTTAACTCGCACACCACGACCTCCGTGGTCGAGTGGTTAGCACGCCGGGTCTGGCGTCGCGCTATCTCTGAGGTCCCGGGTTTAATTCCCGGTCGGGTCAATTTAAAGAAAAAAAACGGTTTTTCTAAATTGATATCGGGTCTGGGTGTTTTTCTATGTTTATGTATATTTATCCGTTATCTTACCATATAAACGAGTTTCAAAAGAATACTCATCTCGGTCTAGATAATTGGTGTGAGCGTAAACAAAATTAATTAATTTAATTAAAAAACTATCAAGCGAAATGCGTACTTAAACATCTCGCTACGTAAGTACTCTTTTTGTGCAGGTGTTTGGAGGGCGTTGATTATGCATACATACAGTATGTAAATGAATGGAATGCAAACCTTAAAACCGTCGGATGTTAAAAACGTGTATAATACAATGAATCACTTTTTGTTTTAATCCAATCACTTTTTTTGTTAACCTTTTGCTCATCAGTCGATTAACGTCGTCGCAGTCGGTTAACCGACTGATGAGAAAGAGGTTAAGTTATTACATTTAGTAAAATTATAAACAAAAGAAGTGATTGGATTAAAACAAAAAGTGGTTCAGTGAGTTATACCTGTTTTTAAAATCCACCGGTTTTAAGGTTTGCCTTTCGTTCATTTACATACTGTTTAATCACGAGTCACGACTATCATCCTCGAAGGGTTAGTCAGAGACTAGGCAATGAGGACCGCAAAAGCAGTCCTCTGCCATAGTCGGTTGATTATGCATCTAGTTTTATATGTCAAGTTCCGTGCTAAAATAATGTTGATTGTCTCAGGCTACCCTATAACACCGGCTCGAGGCGCCACGCCGAGCGAAGGCAGGCGCTCCCCGCGCGCGCCGCCGCCGCCCGCGCGCGCCCTCCCGCCCAACATCATCAACTGTCTCACCAGCGAAGTGGTGAGTTATTTACCCTCTATCACTTTTACCTAGTGAGTTACTGGCACTCTGTAACCTTCGGTTAGTGAGCTCCCTAACACCCAACATCATCAGCTGTCTCAACATCGAAGTGGTGAGTTACTTACCCTCTGTCACTTTTACCTAGTGAGTTACTGGCACTCTGTAACATTAGGGTAGTGAGCTCACTACCACCTAACATCATCAGCTATCTCACCAGCGAAGTGGTGAGCTACTGACCCTCACTCACTTTTCCCTAGTGAGTTACTGACGCTCCGTTACTTTTATCTAGTGAGTAGAATCTCACTGTGTGCTACGGTGTGTCAGTAGACACTAGTCACTTTTATCTAGTGAGTTACTGACACTCCGTCACTTTTATCTAGTGAATTACTGACACTCCGTCACTTTCGATTGGTGAGCTGCTGACGTACCGCCACTTTCGACTAGTGAGTTGAATATACTCAGTTGCAAAAAATTTGTGAGTGAAATAATGAGTATTTTGCGATCACTTTTGTTTAGTGAGTTACTGTCACACTCTTATTGAATTTTTACTTTCCTTTTTAACTTTTTCTTAGTTAGTTACAATTACTAACTTTTTCATAAAATTTAGCATTGCAAAGGAGTTTAGTATTGGAGATCTTCTTATTGTTGGGTATTAAATACTTTTAATTTTATTCTTACTTAATCTCACCTAAAGGTTTAAATAAAACAAACGCACGGAACTCTTTTGCAAAACTATTATATTATTAGCTTTTCATTCTAATCTTATTGACAGGTGCAATTGCTTTCGAATATTATTCGAGTTTGATATTATATAAACAATTTTGAATAATGTTGCGTACAGGTATTCAAATGCGCTTTTAAATCCAAAATGGCGATGATAAACGTCAATATACAACTATATTTCAAATCCCGCGCAGCTTTTTGAAAACATGTCCGCACCATTTATGTATTGTCTCACCAAGGTAACTGATACTAACAGCATGGCGATGGCCGCTTATGCACTTCGCCCATTGAAGTATGATAACTAGAGACGTCACATAGATGATTTTTTTTTGCTTCAAGTTGCGGCCCATGGGTTTTAATCGCCTACTAACTTCTAAGCGATTGCGGTGCGTTGCAGCCCATGTGTCGCAACTCAGTGGCTAAAAGATTGCTTCGCGGTGTCGTTCCTATTCTAATATTTCAATGACTTTGCCCAATGTATAGGTACAAATAATAACACTAACAACTTGGTCTAAATGTAACTATGAAGGTTAATGTGGTCATTAATTTATTGTTTAACATAATTATGTAAATTGTACCTAGACTTTTATAATATGCCTTTTTATTAACATTTTCAGTAATACCGCCACGTATTAATAATGCTTTCTTGGTTTTTGGACGCTGCTTCCCTGGCAAATGAAAAGATGAACCTAAAAGAGAGAGTAGAAAACGACTACAAATGATAAAAAATATAATTAATTATGTATTTATTATCAGCAATACGTATTTTACCGCTTTGGATTTTTTGTAAAATTGAGCGCTAGCTTTGTTTAAAAGAAATCGTTTTTTTATCATGGCAATTTGACGTTGAAAAAAGAACACAAAAAATTGGGTGCTTCCATTTTTCGGAATGGAAAGAACTTTTTATATATCGTGCGTATTAATAAATTTCTTTAAGAACTAAATTATACTAGCAATAACGGTGATCGTTTTTTGTTATTACGAAAAAAAACGATTCGCATTTAAATCGGTTGGTCAATCGATTGTATATAATGTTGCCATTATTTAGTAAAATAATCTACTAAGTTATCACGTTGGAGTTAACCAACTTTCTCGTTCTAATAACAGAGATGCCAAATGTATTTGTGGCCCCATTTATAATTATATCCTCATAATATCTGCTACGTTGTTGTCATATAATTTCTTTACATTCGACAGTTGTTTATTCGAAATATAAATAAATGTTTAATAAAAAAAAAACAAAAAGATCATGTGTCATGTTATATTTTTGAATAAACAATCCATAAAATATGACTGAACTCATCTTGTAGTACTTTATGACTGGTTTGGTCAACACTAGAAAAACATTAGTAAAACGTAAGTGCAGGGTGTAGACAGTTCATTTCGTCATCTGTGTTGAATGTGCACCCCTATATCGTCATAATTGAATGTTCGTTACTCGATTCCATAGGTGTTAATTCGTCCGTGACAGTCTTAAGGTCTATTATATCGGATCATATCATTCGGTTACATAGTACAAAATGTAGGAAAATAAATGATCAGACAGAAAATGTTTCTAAAAACAAACGTTCGGTTAACGTTCGTTAACGTAGATGACAGATTTCTTATTAAACGTACTACTTATATCAATGGGATAATACAGTAGAAAAATTAGAGAAGTAAAACAGTATCAATGTTGCTTTAAAAAAAGCATTCGCCTATCGTATTTCTATAAAATACCTGGATGACAGTTTCCTTTTTTAAATGTGTATCAACGTGCAGGCGAAGGAACCTTTTTGTAAAGAGGTCGTTGATTCGTAAATTTAAAATAATATAATATCATAATCACATTCAGTGTTGCCTAGTTGTGTCGATCAAATGTTACTGTTATTAAGTGTTTAACCCAAATAATTATAGCTAAAAGGTTGTCAGAAATACAAAAGCAATTTGTTGTTCGCCTTTGAATATACTACGTATAATCCGCTTTCTTGTGAATGTAATATTTATCGTTTATCAATAATTATGTATACTATATATTCTAGGGATCCTGTAGTCACTTTGTGTATCAATGTTGGCGATTCGGTTTCCTCTACGGCTTTTGATTGAAAAAGTTTTAGCGTATGAATGGAATTTTATACTGCGATTGTGACACTTATTTCGGTGTTGATAAGTACGTATTTGTAATGATATTTCATTTGTGACTTAGGTGTAGCGTTTAAATCGGTGAATATTGTGTACGATACCAAAGTGGTTACAGATCGAGTAATCTATAACTTTTCTTGTCGGGTGACCTTGAATATGGAACTGGTAGGATATTTTGTGACATTTAGACGATCAATAATATAGCTAACATTAAACTACTGACGATTTTTAAAGTTGGGTAATAGAAACTGTGTGTTGCTCTAACATATTTTAAATTGCCGTACTTGGAGGGAGGGAGGGGGGGGGAATAAGGAAACAAACGTAGTTATTATTATTTGGTTTCAGTTGTTGATATTTGGTATTTGTAGTGTGTCACATTATTAGTTTTCGTGTATTAGTATAGTGTATTAAATAAAATCAAAATGTTAATTCAGTTTCACAGGTATGTGTAAAATGTATTTAAAAAACTACTGGTACCTAGTTCATTTTAGCACACACAGTTATTATCAAAAAATTATGCTTAGTGTATAAATTGAAGATTGTAATAGACAAGGAGTGCCGAAAGGTATTTACAATTATAGTACCTATCATACGAAGGCTATAAAGGGGATTAAGGGAGCTCACCTGTCGAAATACCGGACAACACAAAACAAAAGAGTTAAATTGCTAGCAACCTCAAATAACAATCCTAAACCCCACTCAGCACACGTTGCAGCATGAACATCACATGCAGCGCTGATATTTGGCGAAGCCTGTATTTAAGTGTGAACTAGTAAAGGTAGATACGGCAAGAAACGTTACACCGTTAGAGCGCTTCCACACTAAAAGTAGTTTAATACTAGTATTATCCACATTGCAACTGTACATGTGCTCAGCATGATAGGTGGTGAGTTACCACAGTTTACCGCTGCGATGTAGTTGTGGTCATTTGTGGTACGTGTGAAAGCGTCCAAAGGCGTATAGTTTGTTTTGACTATTTGACTTTTTCTATCACTACATGGCGCCACTTGCGACTCGGTTATTATTGTCTTTGGAATTGATACGATTGTTCGTTGTTTAAGTAATGTTTCGTGCTATTGCTCAATATTTGTATGGTGTTAAGGAGAAGGATGACATGATAAACGCTTTATTAAATTAAGGTGAAAGTGAGCATATCAACGTCGGTAAATTACCATGTTTTTGAATAACGGAATATTCACATAAAATAGTAGATACAACAGCACTTTATAGGTTCAAGATAACTGTAAAATTCTCCAAAAAATTTTAATTTCAGAGTTCAAAATTGATTGTATTATTTTGACGTTTCGTATATAGTACAGATATACAGTAGTAAAGTAGTTAAAACATCAATCAACGATTATTACTTGGAAGCTCGATGGCGTAGAGGTTAAGGAGTTTGGTTCTGGCTTGCGATCTTGCCGGTTAAGCAACATTTGCAATGCCAGGTCACTGGATGGGGTGACCATATTAAAAATATCACGAGATCCTCCGTGTTTCGGAAAGCACGTAAAGCCGTTGGTTGCTGTCGTAAGATGGCAGTCGTTAAAACCCACTAACTTGCATTGGGCCATTGTGGTAGGCTTATGGCCCCAATCCCGCAGGTGCGAAGGCCTATGCCCAGCAGTGGGACGTTTGTAGACGATGACGATGAATCATTTCTAGCCTTTAAACATTTCATAACTGGGACTGTTGATTAAACTATACGAACTGTCACTCTCTATGATTTAGTTCCTCGCGATCCCGCGAAGTAAGTGGCGCCCTCATTTATTAGCTCTCTTCTATATAACCTAGGTCACCCTTCTAAGAATCTAGTACGGTGTGTAAGAACTGTTTTGTTATCGTCGTTGTTATTATATCGATATTGTAAATTTTGTTGTTGTTAACTATATAAGACGATCGAAATGTAGAATAAACATTTGAAAAGAAAAAAATATTCTTTGACGTCATTTTTAATGTACCCCTATGATCTTTAGTTACCGGGAGAGGAGATTGGTGCATGCGTACATTACTAAAATTATTATTAAGGTGACTGCATGATATACAAACCAACTTACTGCATTATCCGCAAAAGAAAATGTCTATAATTTTGGCTGCATTTTATTGAACCAGATTGAATTGATTAGAGTTAAAAAAGAATTCTGCACTCTGTGTACATAAAGACACATAATCGCCACTAAGTCGCTTTATCTCGTTCTAGAAAGTGCTATAGAACTATCACTACATTAACAGGCAGCGTAACGAGTTAATTATACATCCATATTATTATAAGTTAGTGACTAAAGCCTGTTCTAGTTCTCAGGGCCACTTAGTTTAAAACATAATAAATAATAATTAAATATTGTTAAAGGTTCATTTATCTACAAAATGCAGTCAAATGTAACAATCAGATTGTGTAATACAAATCTACCATAACACAAAATAAAACTACTATATTAGTAGATTCGCTTCGCGCTTACAACTCAAGGTTGGCTTTTCGCTGATTTTGAATTTATAGTGTTACCTGCAACGATTACAGAAAAGGTAAGGGAGTTATTATATTTCAATTTGCATGAATATCTAACTTACTTACATAATTAAACATGTTAAATATTGTTTAAGCACCTTTAGTATAATAAAGGTAATATGTATATAAGTAGAATAATTAATTGATTGCCGGATTATAATTAAGCATGTAAAGCTAAACACACATTATGAGCTTTCTTTAGTACGCGTGATAGTAATAATAATAACAATTGTGTATTGATCAAGCTCAGTAACCCTTATTATTTTTCTAACGTATGGAATAAATGCTTTGAATTGAAATCAATATATTTCACAAAGTAGTTATTTTACTAAAATCAAAAGTTTTATTATGCATGGGGTGCCTTAAAATACCTATTATATAGGAGAGAAATAAAGTTAAATATACAAGACTAACAAAATTTTTAATTATAAAGACAATGTCCTACACTTATTTTATAATAGAATAAAATGACTTTAAAATAGTAACTGTTAACTGTATTTAATAAATGTTGCCATTTTTGAAATTGTTCATAATATTATATTTTTTTTTTGTTTTTAATAGGTCGAAATCACCCACCTCACATCGGAAACGTCCCATATAAAGATAACTTCGTACGATGTTCATCGAGAGGACGACGAAAATAATTGTTAATTGTTTTTGTAGAATTTGTATTATTCGATGTGGCAATACATAGATGTAGCAGATCAAGAACAAAAGTGAATAAAAGTGACTGCTACCAAAATTTGTTGTTTTTTTCGAGTTTTAAATCTATTATGTAATGCTAAATCGAATAAATAGTAATGATTAATCCTTAAATGGCTTAAATGTGATGTAACCAAGCGAACTTTAGCTAAATTAAATAATTACTACCTTGTTATATGTTTTAACCATATTAGTGTGTTGTACTTATACCAGTGCTGTGTATTCACCATTCAATTATTTTAATGAAATAAAAATAATTGAATGGTCTATAGAACTTGCACTTAGCACTATGTACACACGCCAACCAGACCCCCTAGACAAGTGGCAAACGCTCACCCCCTGTTTATTCGTAATTCGTCGCACAATGCGAGCGTTTTGTTGTATTCTGCACTACCAAATGGCACAGTACACAGCAGTATACAACAAATTACGAATAGACAGGGGGCAGCGTTTGCCACTTGTCTATAGGGGAGTAACCTACCCAAAGCTGTCAAATTTTTCTAATCGTTATTGTTCCTTATATCCGAACGATAAAGTACTATTTATTGACGAAATTTTACATTTTGTGGTAGCATTTTGACCTGCTGGCGTGGGTACTCCAAATATCCGCGCGCTTGATTTAATGCCATTTTATATGTATAACAAGATAATAATTACAAACATTTATTGCATAAATTAGATAGGTAATTTAATTATGACTAATCTTCGTATGTATGTACCTACCCTATTACTTTAAAGTGTTACGTAGCTTTTCTACATTATGTACGACTTCAAAAGTGCCTGTAAAGGATGTATGCAGCTAAACTATTCTATTCTAATACCTACATGCAACGTTTTTCATCAAAGCTTGGCAGCGGAGTGGAAGGAACAGAAACCTTTTTTATTTGGGCATTAGACATATTGAAAAAGTTATTCATGTAAAGTAAAAACGTTTATAATTGAGATTTTTATTTCATCTATTAACATTTTACATAAACAGTTTTACAAGTTATGCCCAAATAGCACTTAGAAACCGGTTTATTATTATTTAATGCTGTTAATTACTACATCGACAGTTTTATGATTTAAACAACCAACTACATTAACAGAAAATGAAACTATAAAATATATCGTATTTTTGTAGTAAGACTGAAAAAGCTTACCATTCTGATGCCTGGCACAGAGCTCTGATGGGAAACCTTGCATAAAGTATAGACGTTATCTTGTTATATCTTCTGCAATAATTATTGATAATAGAATTTCTATAACTTGTTAACTTTATATTCTGTACAGGGTGACAAGTAAAATAGACCTATTCCTTGAAAGGGGTTAGAGTGGAGATTATAACTGAAACTGAAGGTAACTAAATCATATTTTAAACTTTATTTCCTGAACATAAAAACCATTGAATTTTTTTGGAGTACCTACCTTGTGTTTTGTCTTTAAAGTAATAAAAGTTGTAGAAGTTCGTCTTTCGTTCATATTATTTAGTATTTTTGATGTGCGATTTAATAATACCTTAATAAAAGTTATAGAAATTCATATTACATATTGTCTATGTACTTATAAAGTTGTTGTATCGGTGCTCCTATATACTCAATGCCCGACAATAATTATTACTTTATTTATATACCTACTTAATTAAGCTGAATATTGTGTGGAACTGTTTGTCTCTACAGCCAAAATAACTTATAATTACATTTAAGGGAGTCCTGCACGAAATTGTGAAAATTTACGTATTTTTAAGTCACTTTTACTATGCGCTGAATCAGTTAAATAAGTACATTAAAAGAACTTATGTATGTTAGCCTGATCATTGCACTAGGTCATGGGCTCATGGCCTTGTTGAAATTAGAAAAAAATTCTTTAAACAGTAACAAACAATACATAAATGTAATGACTCCTAAAAACATTTTTTTTCGACAACTTTCGTAATTTTACGCATGAAACAATAATTATTACATGAAAATATTTGTATTGATATTCCGCAGGGCACTCCCTCCTCACTCCTTTAATTTTAAACACAAGCGCGTTATGGTTTTGCACATTTCATAAAATAAAAACATTGCTCTAATTAAATTAATAGGTCTGAAACTTCAAAGCAGAATTGTTCTAATTATGAATATCAATATGATTGATTTTGCTTTGAAGTTCATTACAGAGACTTATGACAGTGTCAGACTATGTCAGTTTTTGCAATCGCGTGGCACCCCCTTAAATGTGAGCAATATTGTACAACAAATATACCTATTAATTTTCAAAAAATGTATCAACATTGAAAAAAATATTATCAAAAAGATTTGTGTGATTGTTTTGTTGTAAGTACCTACTTACCTATTAAGTAAAAACTATAAATGAAACTATACTTATTATGATGGTGATGATGGGCATCCATATATCGAATACAAAATTAAATGTTAATTTTGTATGCGTTTCATTTAAGAGCTTTCTTACCTACATTTGGAAACAGTTATTTACAACCAAAATTAATTATCAATCTGTTGTTTAGCTTACTAGAGTCGGATATTTACAATATTTTGTATGAGGCTTATTTCAAATTTCAAACAACAGATACTTAAATTGATTATTAAACTCAGCAGTTCGTTACTGATTTACATATTTATTCCAGAAAGTTACACGTATCTACCTAATCTCAAAAAGGTCTGTTATAAAAAACATTATCAACGTAAAACTACCACAAAAAAGGCGTAAGTAAATAAATAACAAAAACCCAACTAAAATACTCACTGCCAGAGTTTCTATTATGTAATATATTTCCTGAAGTAAATTAAAAATTAATGCAAATTGTAACTAGGTACCTATTTATAAAGATATATAAATGGACTGTCCTTAATTTATTGAAGTAAGGGATTACTTTGCGATGAAGAAATCTCAATCACATAATAATTTGGTAATTAAGAATCCCAAATTGTGTCGTCCCTATTAATTTAAATAAAAAATAAAATATATATTATATAACAACTTATAAAATAATACGTTTTTGGGCCGATTTTTCAATTTGTAGTTAGTTACAATTTTTTTGATAGATAAAGTATTTATACAACCATTTTGAAAATGTATTGTCATGTCCTGTTCTTATAATAAAGGACACATTTTTTGCTGTTATATATTTATACCAAATAATCTTTTATTCATTCATTCATAACACTTTATCAGATGGATACCTTTTATCCGAGTATTAAAAAATCGGCCCATAAACACGTTTACTAATACGGTGAAAAAATCAAAGTATCAAAAATATGTTCATTTCTTGAAATGATACACTTTTTTACGGATTAACTGTAAAGGGTAAGGGTAATCCTGTAAAGGGTTCGAAACGTCAGGATAATATAAAAACTATGTAAATAGTAAATTAAACGCGAGTTAATCCGTAAAAAAGTGTTTCATTTCAATGTGTAGTGCTCGCTCAAACCTCGGAAAACAATATGTTCATTTCTTTTTCTTTCTACCAGAATGTTTGTCAATATATTTCTCATATGTATACTTTAACTTAAGATAAATACAGTAAATAATAATAATAATAATAATAAACTATCGTCACAAGTTATTCTAATTAAGAAATTATCTTTATTTAGGTAATTAAGTAGGTCAATTATTACAATGCAACTTTAATTTTAATTTATTTAAGTACCTAATACTGTTTCTTAAGAGGGTGTACGCATTTCAGTTTCCCATACAAACTTCCAAGTCGAAATTTTCAAAAACCAATAAACCAATTTTGATGAAACTTTGCATGCTAAAGTAAAATACAGGGATCTAAATAGTTTGTTGAAAAACATTTTTAAAAAACGTTTATTTAGCTGAGTTATTGCGATTTAAAGTCCACTATATAAGTTTAAAATCGCAATAACTCAGTAAAACAAACGTTTTTTAAAAATATTTTTAACAAACTATTTAGATCCCTGTATTTTATTTTAGTATGCAAAGTTTCATTAAAATTGGCTTATTGCTTTATACAAATTTCGACTTGGAAGTTTGTATGGGAAACCGAAATGAGTTATATTCTATGATTACACTGTGGAGTAAAGCTATGCCCTCTGCCTAGCCCTCCGGGAAAAGGGCGTGAAGTATGTTGTATGTAAAAAATATATGGCCATCTATACCTGTTTTCTGGTAAACTTATATTCAGCTTATGTATAAACTAAATATATAACTGTATTCCTATTAAGACTGCAAATAATCAAATGTATGGCCCAATATTTTGAATGATATGTACTCTCGTAGATACCTTATTAATGATAATGTTACGGAGAACTTTGTATTTTATTTTGTAAATTAGAAGTTCATTAAATGTTAGCGGCCCGCCTGCGACTTCGTATGCGTGAACATCCTGTATACCGTGACCTATTTCCAAAAAATTTACTTCACACAGTCCTGACAATTACGAACACAACAAAAAAATTATCATCCATATAGGTGCAGCCTTTCTGAAGTTTCGTACAAACATGTCGGCAATTGATTTTTATTATTATAGATATACGTACACTAGATTTATGGCGGGAAAACCACATGCCTGCTGAAGACTTGACAGAAAAAATTGGTTGTCTGTAAAGTCTATTAAAGGACGGTAATTTTACGTGATAACGTCATAAGAAAAGATAACAGTTCACGTGTAGGTTGTGTGCTGCCGCTGTCTCTCTTCTACTCGGATGCATCGGCCGATGGAGTGGAAGAGAGAATAGATGCGTCACAAGCCGAACGCTTAGCCCGATCGTGCCTCTCTATCGCTTGTTCCGCGCTCTCGCTTGCACACTCGGCTCAGGGGGAACGTGACACTTTTTCGTGCGTGCAGCCGGCGTTCATCGATTTAGAAGACGTTATCACGTCAATAAAAAAAAGAAAATCACCTATAAAGAAAAATTGTAATACAATCATAAAAATGTTTTTTTTTAAAAGTAATCTACTATCTATGTCATTTCGCGTAGTCGTTCCCGTGTGTCATTTCGCATATGAGAATATGTGTCAATTCGCGTATGTCATTTTGTGTAGTCGTTCCCGTGTGTCATTTCGCGTATGAGAATATGTGTCAATTCGCGTATGTCATTTTGCGTAGTCGTTCCCTTGTGTCATTTCGCGTATATAAGAATATGTGTCAATTTGAGTATGTCATTTTGCGTAGACACTATGTGTCATTGTGCGTTGGACTACCAAAATGGGTCATTATGCGAGTAACCCGTATCATTTTGTCACTCTGGACGATTTGTGTCAGGATTGTAACAAATGGAAAGCTGGTATCTGCTGACCCCTCCGGGAAACGGGCGTAATACAGGGTGTTTGGTAATTGGTATATAATCCCGCAACTGGGGCATCCTATTATGTGCAAAGAACGACTATTTGTATGGGAGAATCCTGGAAAGGGAAAAAAAATCATCATGCATTATGTCGAAAAGTATTTGCAGTTTTGTATGGAACGGCTGATGTTTTTTTCGCTTTTTTCAGGTTGCTCCTATCTCCCATTGTTCACACCCTATACTTACAGGATATTTTTTTTTATCAGTGCGCAAATTTTTTTATATCGTTCGTTTTATTTTTTTTCTCGTTTTTTTTCCTTAATAGACAATTTTTTTTTCTATTTATTTACTATTCATTATTCATTTAATTTGTCCGGCACAATTAAAAATAACTCGTGGTTGTAACGTCGTTGTAAGTGCATTGACCCTTGTGATTGTGATTTTTGTGGATATGTTTGATCAATTTTAGTTTCGTTATTTTTTACTTTTAAAAAGTTAAATTTAAATCTGTAGCTCTTGATTAAGTTACTGTATAATTCAAAAAATTATGCGCTCTGATAAAAATAATTCTGTATATTATGAACCTTTTTATAGTAATGTTGAATTCTATTGGTTAAAAAGTAAAATACAAAGTTCAATTTTGTGTCGTGAGATTTGTTAACAGCTGAAACCCTATCTATCTATGCACTATGCATTGTAATTATAAATGGGAATGTACTTATCTGTATATCGCGGAGATATTGTTGTGGAAAAATAAATGCGTACTTGAAGTAATATTTTTATTTTGAGGCCGAGCTCAGCCTCCCTAGACAAGTGGCAAGCGCTCCCTCCTGTCTATTCGTAATTCGTTATACACTGCCCTGTTGTGTCAATTTCAACCCGCATCATAAATATTGTTGGGTACCTACTCCTATTATGTAGATTTACTTACATCTTGTAAAAAAGTGTATTAACACTGTTTGTTATCCGTTTGAATGTGCAACTGCCTAAATAGACCATTAATTAGGGTTTTGGGGGGTTTGGCAGTCAGGGAAGGCCTCCGTCACTCCATATACTTGCGCGCTATAATTACCTACCGCCTGGCCGAGCGGTCTCGGGCCGTTTGCGGACCAAATTCAGTGCGGTTTTCGCAAAAAAGCGCACGCACGTTGTTCAATTTTGTTCCATTCGTTTGTACGCGTACAGCTACGATGCCGTCTGGTGCCTTATGTGCAGTAGATGGGTTTGTTGTGCAGTAGTAGTTTTTTATTTTACCAACACACTGACCTCTATTTACTTTTGATGATGATGTCAGCACCTATTTATAAAAAAAAATATTTTATAAACGATATAATTTTAAACTACCACCTGTAGTCAGAACATATTTACAGTTCTAAATAAAATAGACAAATAGTTATTTTTGTTACTTTAATTTTATCGAAGAGGCAGCCCTGCGATTGCTGTGGGATCGCGCGTTAGGTTATTATAGTTTAAATATTAGTAGGCTATTATAGCAGTAGGTATTGGTAATTTTCTACTGAGTGAAGTATCTGTTAACTCTTCTTTAAGCTGTGGTCAGGGACCCTCTCGCGGGTGTTGCGCAGTGCGGGGTCCGCGGTAATTCGTAAGTGCCATTCGCATTTTTATCAAAAAGTTAATAAAAATGTTTAGTTTTTCGGAAATCAAAAGAGTCAAGAAATCGAAAAGGTAAATACCTATGTTTTTATAGGAATTATTATTGTAAAACACGGCCGTAATGTGTATTTAGTTACTTATATACAATTTTATAGGTAACTTCAGGATTTTTTTCTGTCGAGCAAAATGTTTCCAATTCTATTTTGGAAAGAGTCATCTCCTCACACATACGTTCTGTAAGTAATACATATTGAACATTTCAGTGCGAAATATCTAAAATATTTTGAATAACAGCTAATAGAAAACAGCCAATATTTCGGTTTTCACCGCCTGACTCAAAAACTGAACTCCGACAAACGTTTCTTCGACAATACGCAACTCCGACACTATGTTACTCTGACAGTACTTTACTACGACATGCCTTAACACAGACGCTATTTTACTCCGACACTATGTTAATCCGACAAGATGTTACTCAGACACTACGTTTCTTCGACAGTACGTGATATCGACATGACGGCACTCCGACACTATGTTACTCTGACAGAGACTGAATTGCAGCACAATTAAAAAAACCTTGTTACATTAAACAAAAAAAAACATAATCAACAATTGTAGCAACATTTACAATTGAAGGAAGAAATTAGCGTTTTAAAATTCTTAGAAGGAATCGCTTATATTATGTTTATTAAAAAGTAGTATTTTTTGTAAAATGGCCGCTAAACACTAATGTTGTATTTTTATTAGATTTTGTGTTATTAAATAAATATACTTTACATGTCATATTTAAGACAACCTAAGTTTTTCAATGGTACAAAGTATTAGCAATTGTTGCTTTTCTTTTTATATATGTATAGAGTATTACAATGATTTGTACTTAAATTTAGTATAAGTACTTACTTACTGGAGAATTTTGAGTTCGTTATTGTTTTGTGATATTTTTGTGGACATCAGAAATGTATATTTTGTGTTTTCTATATTAATTATATTATTCTGATAACAAAATGCATTTCTAAGTAGCTCAAAAATCATTTTCCACGTCAATGAATAATTGAGTCATTAATCTCGTAGTTTTACTGAGGTAACGTAGCTGCGTAGGTACCGAGCCTTCTCGTACTTACTTACTAGGTATATAGGCGTTAATGTCGGTTATTGAAGTAATTACCTATACCTATTATGACTTTAAAGAAGTAAACTAGGTTGTCTAGGTAAACTGGTAAAGTCAAGTCGGTATTACATAATGTCGGAGTAGAACAGCGTCTGTGTTTAAGTCATGTCGTAGTAAAGTACTGTCAGAGTAACATAGTGTTGGAGTGCAGTCATGTCGGTATCACGTACTGTCGAAGAAACGTAGTGTCTTAGTAACATCTTTTCGGTTTAACATAGTGTCGGAGTAAAATAGCTTCTGTGTTAAGTCATGTCGTAGTAAAGTACTGTCAGAGTAACGTAGTGTCGGAATTGCGTATTGTCGAAGAAACATTTGTCGGAGTTCAGTTTTTGAGTCTCACCGCCTACCCGCCCTTATAGGCGCTAAGTACATAATTTGAGATATGTGGTATTCTTTATTACAATAAATAAGGCAATAAAAAAATAATAATATTGTTAATCATCTTTTAAAAGAGACGAATTAAAATTATAAAGATTGAAGAGGAAATATTGTGTCGAACAAACCATTGTCTTTTTCAGACGAAAATAAACTGCACAATATAATTTAGTGTAGGTAATTGTATTTTATACAACTTAGGTGACAACATACTTGATTTTAGTTAAGACTCAAGAGTAAGTAGGTACTAGGTAAGTAGATATTTGTGCTAACTGTTCCTACTGCTACATTAAGATTTAATTATAATGTTTGTTCAATGTGTGTTCAATCTAATATTTTAATACGTTTTCATGGCAGGTGGTGGTTTCTGTGTTTTGTTTTATTTAAGGTGTCTTGAAACCACAAGAAACTCCAAGGGCTGGTCAGGTCAAGCGTTTTAAACATGACAAAAATGGCAAAAAAGTAATTCGTGTTTTTTTATTTTTAATGAAATAATTCATTTTGTGAATTTTAATTGGATACTCAATATCTAATTTATTTTAAAGCATACTGCCGTCTGTTGACCCGTCCGAGTCAGCTGATAAGTAGAATACCTACGTTGACGGGTCAACAAACGACCGGCCGGCCGGCCGTTGCCCCCGTCAGTTAGGCGATAAGTACCTACGAAAAAACACGAATTCCTTTTTTGTCATTTTTGTCATGTATAAAACACTTAACCTGACCAGCCCTTGAAGTTTCTTGCGGTTTCTAGCAGTCATCTTGTATACTTTTAAGTATATTTATTATCGGTATCTTAACTAGTTATCAATAATCTTAACAGGCACTTGGCCTTCATCTCACCTGATGGTAAGTGGCGATAAGGCGCGCGCTTCACCCGGAATACACCACTGAGAATATTTATCTCTCAACTGTCGGAACACAGCAATGCTTTAACATTGTTGTATAACAACAATGTTAAAGCATTGCTGTGTGCACTAGACTTTAGATAAAACGGTGTTAGCTAGCCAGGCGGACTTAACAAGCCCTGCCACTAACCAAACCAAGTACACAAAGATGTACAGTGTACCGGTCTAACCAGTTTGACCGTGTCGCGTAGCGGTGAAAGAATACTACTACCCCCTCTTCCCTTGGATGTCGTAAAAGGCGACTAACGGACTGCACATACATCCATGATCCAACAGCGTAGAGCCGTTTCAGCTCATAATGTCGACCTCTCAAAATGTCAACCGGACGAAAAATGTACAATTCTTAAAACGTCAACTTCTTACAATGTCAACTTCGCAAAAATACAACTTCTTGAAATGTCCATTTCTCACAATGACAACCTCGCATAAAATCAACTTCTCATAATGTCAACTCTTAAATTATATATTCGCAAAATGATAACTCTTCGAGATTTTACTTTGAAAGTTTAATAAAAAAGAAAACCGTGTTTTATACCAGTTTCCTGCTTTGCGAATCAATTTTCAAAAAAAATCGGGTTTACTAAAGGTCCATTTCAATCAAAATTCTTTCAATAGCTTTCAATTCTTTAATTCCTTTTTTTTTGTCAAGTTCACAAATCAATATAATCCATAGTTTTTCTACATTATCAAAAAGGTTTATCTGCTTTTCTATATAAAAAGGTTTAACCTTTCATACTTTCATAATTATGTTATTGACGATTGACGATGAATATTAAAGATTAAAGACATTTTGACGAATTTAATGACGATTAGTGATTATGATTATTCATGGCTATAGATTATGATTAATTACATGATTTGCTCTTCAATTAAGTAGTTGTTTAAAGTAGATATTACGAAGAGTTGTCATTTTGCGAATATATCATTTAAGAGTTGACATTATGAGAAGTTGACTAAATGCGAAGTTGTCATTGTAAGAAGTTGACGTTTTAAGAAATGTACATTTTTCGTCCGGTTGACATTTTGAGAAGTCGACATTATGAGCTAAAACGGATACTGCTTTTGCGGTCCTCATTGCCTAGTCTCTGACTAACCCTTCGTCGTCGTCGTGATTATATGTATGTACCTGTTGGGGTTTAAGGCGCAGCGCAAACGTGTCGCCGACACCTCGCGAACGTGTTGCCTACACTGGATTCTATGACAGGAGGCTGAAGATATATCCGGAAACGATCGGACACAGTCGCCGACAGTTACCGACACTGCATACCATAGGAAACCGTAGCTGCTATGTCAAGCTCGGTACGTTTGTAAGGAAAATTGTTAATGTTGTTTGAGTTGGCAACTGGCGACTTTTGGATGCCAGTCGCCTACACCGAATACTTTTTGGTTTGCGATCGCTATGTGGCAGCGACTGGACTCAAAAAGTGTACGTCTGGGCGGTTGGTATTGATTTCATATTGATTTTATGAAAATATTCACTGGTAGCCAATATTCGACTTCAGCCTTTAAAAGTGTCATCGTTTGCGCACCGTCTGGCCATGGTCGCTTTCACCCGCCGCCGCCTGCGGCGGACGGCATGCGGCCCGTCACCCGCCGCGTCTTTATACTCTGCTGTATGAGAATGTTCGGCCATGGTCGCTTTCACCCGCCGC
This sequence comes from Scoparia ambigualis, assembly GCA_963921215.1. NCBI lineage: Eukaryota > Metazoa > Arthropoda > Insecta > Lepidoptera > Crambidae > Scoparia > Scoparia ambigualis. The sequence goes on along the minus strand of OY992515.1, from coordinate 7,739,309 downwards.
CCGCGGCGGACGGCGGCCCGTCACCCGCGGCGTCTTTATGCTCTGCTGTATGAGAATGTTCGGCCATGGTCGCTGTCACCCGCCGCCCGCGGCGGACGGCGGCCCGTCACCCGCGCCGTCTAATGCTCTGTATGAGAATGTTCTGGAACGGTCGTTTTCGTCTGCCGCCCGCGACGTCTTTAATTGTTTCGAGGCATTACGTTATGGTGGGTGGACGCGCCCAGTTTTTAAACATAAACATGGACAAGTTTTGCAAAAAAAAGGACGAACTTTTAATTGAGTACATCAAATGCTATGCTATGCATCAAATGCTATGACTATTCTTTACCAACATATTAAAAGCACCTTCCTTTTCTCTATTTTTAAACGTCACGTGGGTTTTCTGTCTTGCTTTTAGTTTTCCTATAATTAAAATTACATCATCCTCTTCTTGTAGCAATAAAAATATTAGAGCCCTCTTCATTTTGTAAACACGTGTTGACACTGATCGCTATATACCAAAGTAAACTAATGACATGGCTCGTCGCCTACCGCACACCCGCGGCCCCGCCGCTATGGTCGCTTTTACCCGTCGCCCGCGGGCCGGCGGACAGCGGCGGCCCGTCACCCGCGGCGTCTATAGAAAGGACGTTCACCCGCCGCCCGCTACGCGGCGGACGAAAAACGACCATTCCCGAACATTGTCATACAGAGCATAATAGACGCCGCGGGTGACGGGCCGCCGCCGTCCGCGGGCGGCGGCGGGTGAAAGCGACCAAGGCCGCGCTGCAGAAACACAGACACTTTTTGTTGTCGTCACGGGAAACTATCATTCAAAAACGTCATAGTTGACGCTATTGGACTTGGCTTGACGACCTCCGTGGTAGAGTGGTTAGCGTCGCGCCATCTCTGAAAACATACATACATTCTATTCACGTTGTTTGGGTTACCCCGAAACTACTGATAAATGATACTGCTTGATAGTGATACAAAATAATATATTAAAGGAACTTAGTAAGTAACAAATTAACAATGCTAAGTCTAAAATGATAAATAATAGTGATTAAGCGCGGCGCTCTTGATGGCTAATTGCAAACTGAACTTGTGAAATATGTAAAATTATAACTTCCATTTCACTCCCACTACTTACACTGATTTCTGATGCTGGGACGAGAGGCTGCATATATGGGCTCGGGCCCAACCGATGACGTCGCCGCTGTTGTGCTGGCCGTAGCAAATGAGGGAGCGACGATAAATTTCATACATTTCATAACTGTCGACAGGCATTTGGGAGCTGACTGGCGATGACGTTCAACTCATCCTTCAGCTGTTTAGGTTTAAACAAATTTTAATGGAAGTTTAGTTTTCCATACATGTTGCTGATAGCATCCAATAGTGTTTGTTGGACAGTTTTAAGACTTGACAAGACATTGGTTGCCATAATTGCTGTAACAAAACAGTCCAAAACAGCTTGTGAGAGATATGTAACTCAAATCTTATTACTTATATTATTTAAGCAAGATGCAATCAACATAAAGCACGTTTATAACGAACATGTTGGGTCTGATATGACATGGCCTCAATTCCGCGAAATATGCTCAAAAGTTTGGAGTAAACCCATACTGAATTATTTTGTAATTAAAAAGGACTGTGAGCGAAATAAAGGATGCTATAGAATGAAGTTTGATACTTTTATAGTTATTAACTAATATTCACAAGTGAATGTTCTAATATATCTGAATAATTTTCACTTTTATTTCACGGAATATTCAAATAATACGGCTCTGGATACAATATTTAAGCCCATTGTGGATCCTCTAAATCAATTAGCAAACAAGAGTGATACAAATTTTCATAACGAAGAACAAGTTCAAACCCTATTAAAAATGAAAATAAAGTACATACTGAAGTATCGTATTTGTCTAACGATAACATTCAAGAAAACTAAACTAAATCTTTAGTGAAGAAGAAAACTTAGCTGATGATTTTTATAAAAAAACTGATCAAACTCCTACTGTTTCACCATTTGATGAGCATAATATCAGTGAAGACTGGTTTAAATCTTCCCAATCATCGCCAAGCATGAAAATGGTCACTATCATCTGAAGTATTTAAAGATGTGCTCTTAGAATTAGAACTGAACGCGGTAAGCTAATGTTAGGTAAAGCCCGCGTTTATGATCGTGTCGAACTTAATGATTGGAAATCGCACTCTGAAGAAGACGCCTGATCGGCCGCCATCTTGGTCTTTTTAAGTTTGGTTGGCTTATACGCGTACTGTTAGTATGAAAAATTTCTCCTACAATACTGTACCTAGGAAACTGAAAAGTAGGAACTGGTTAGATTTTTACACCCACAAAATCTTGATTAGGGTGAGGATGCCGATAATGAGATACCATTTTTATTTTTTGGCATAAAAAAATAAGTATTGTAATTAGAACTTTCGAAATAACAGTTTTGTATAGGGAATTTATTGTAGTTTTAATAAATAGTTACTATTTAATCATTTATACATACCATGTGTTCATGGGTTCAATAAAATAAAAAAGGACAGAAATTGCGACTTGGGTAAAAGGTCTCTTAATTTGAGATACTAGGGGTTCCTATTGTGAGATAGTATCTCAAATTAGGTTCTATGAGGTTTACAAAATTATGGCAGATAGGCAATAAACAAAACAAGCAAGTGATAATCAGACTTTTATTCATTGTGGTCCCAGGTTTTGCTTTTGATTGGAGGCATCTAAAACAAAAATTTAAATTTATTCACGTGTCGCCTAAACCCTAATATGAGATATCTCATGTTAGGAACCCCAACGTGTCTCATATTAGGGAAAAACCGAAATTTAACAAAATTAGCACCTAGTTTTGTTTTTGATGAAGAAAACACTCATAATGGTACCTGTTTCGTAAAATTGAGTATAATACTGACGCAATGGCGTTAAACACATAATATGTAGCATAATAATAACATTCTTACATACCTCGTAAAGATTTGATGGAAAGAAATGTTTTTTGTCTTTTGGTAAAATCACCATTTGTACGTACTTGCATCGCTAGTTGAGCGGGGCTACAAGTGTGCAAGGGGAGGTGTTCGTTAACATTTCGCGCGATACTAACGCCAGATGGCTGCCGTCAGTAAGTTCGCCAATACCTTGCTATCTCAAATTTGGCGCCTATCTCATTATAGGCATCCTCACCCTATAGTCATAGATTCGCTACATATGGAAAAACCATGTTTAGGCACACCGTGACCCCAGAGGGATAACCGGGTGCCCTTCGGTTCGCCTAATATTTTTAGTTCTAATTTCATATGGCCAGACTATGCGTTGGCCTAAACTTTTAACGAACAATAATTGTCTACCCTAACAGTTGTTTTCGCATTATTACTTATGTTTTGCCTAAAAATTTAAAACCCTTATTTTAGATTTAAGATATCCTTCTGTTAAGGGCAGCAGGACCAATGTGGGTCACCACGCTACCATGAATAGATTACAGCGACAGCAAAGTTTATAACATCGACATCTTCGCAGATAAGCCCCAGAAGTTCAGACAGGAAATATTAGAGTCATTTGATATAGCGCCAAACGATTGTTGATTTTATATATGTACTCCTTTATTAAATTTGTCTTTTTTTTTTAAATTGTTTTTTTATATTGTAAATTATAGTCCACTTTGCATGCCGTGGCAACCTGTAAGTAAGATGACACTTAGCTTTAAGTTTATGTTTGTTTCTACAATTGTTGCTTGTATCAGTGTTTGTCTTGTTGGTTGTCCTAATAAATAAATAAATAAAAATAAAATAAATTTACGGCACCCAAGGGAAGAGAGGGGGGTGGTAGTATTTTATCACCGCTACGTGACACTGTTATGGCTATTACGGCTGGATAAGCCATCGCCAGCCTAAAAACCTGGGACGGTTTATAGGCTGTTTATAGGCTTATTTATAGGCGTGCAACTCAAAGAATGATGCATTTTAAGTATTCATGATGGATGGATTGTGTAATGGATGATATTATAAATAAAAAAGGAGCGGCTGTTCCGGTGACTGCTGATAGAGAGGAACGATAGAAAAGACGTTTTGCGCCGACCACGCTATAGCGGGTAAAATAGGTTCAAATCTTTAGAGCAGTATTACTTTAAAAAAAAAAAAACTTTTATCTTACTATGCCAATTTCCATACGAATTTTGCATAGTAAGATTAAAGTAATACTGCTCTAAGAGTTGAACCTATTTTACTCGCTATAGCGTGGTCGGCGCAAGAGGTGACAGTGGGGCCCCAGGGCAGGAAGTAGAAGTGAGTAAGCCACCCCTACTGTGACATTAAGAAAGGTACACAGAAAGTTCGAGACAGTGGTGAAGCCTTCGACGGGCCCAATATTAAAATTTACTTTTTTTTCGGCAAACCAGCTTAAAAACAGCTTATTCGATACCTAGAAGATCACTCCCTAATTCGCGATCGTCAATATGGGTTTCGGCCAAAACGGTCAACGGGTGATCTTCTTACGTACGTCACACATCTCTGGGGTGAGGCCATTGACAAGCGTGGCGAGTCACTGGCAGTTAGCCTTGACATAGCCAAGGCTTTTGATCGGGCCTGGCACAAAGCTCTTCTCTCCAAGCTCCCGGCATACGGTTTGCCAGCTCAGTTCTGTTCCTGGATTGCTAGCTTCCTGCATGAGCGTAGAATCCGTGTCCTTTCGGATGGATGCGTTTCGCGGTTCATGTCAGTGAACGCTGGTGTTCCTCAAGGCTCCGTTTTATTCCCCACGCTGTTTATTCTGCATATCAATGACATGCTTCCTCTTGGAAATATTCATTGCTATGCAGATGATAGCACAGTGCATGTGGGATATAACGGTTACCCAACGGCTGGGCGGGTAGACACGGAAATGAAGCGAGCAAATCTTGTCATTGAGCTCGATCGGGTGTTGGACCTCATTTCTAAATGGGGCTCCGATAATCTGGTGGAGTTCAATGCCAAGAAAACACAGGTGTGCGCGTTCACAGCAAAAAAATTCGCCATTCCTTCCCCTTCCCTCTCTTCAGGGTACATCTCTAGGCCTGCAGAGCAGTATTAACATGCTCGCTATGAATATCCGCTGCGATCTGAACCAAAAGGACTACATCGAAACCGTGATTAAAAATGCCTCACGTAAACTCGGGTGTCGTGAACAAGGTGCGGCGATTCTTCACGCCTAATCAGTTGGGTCTATTATACAAGACACAGGTGAGGTCTTGCGTGGAGTATTGCTCTCACCTTTGGGCCGGCTCCGCAAAGTACCTGCTCGATGCCTTAGACAGATTTCAGCACCGCGCTGTGCGCATTATTGGCAATGCAGAGGTCACTAACACTCTCGAGCCTTTGCAATTGCGTAGAGATATTGCGTCACTCAGCGTCTTTTACCGTTTATACCATGGCGAGTGCTCTAAAGAACTCTTTGACCTCATCCCTCCTTCTCCCTTTCTCCATAAGAGTAAATTTGGTGACTCGTTTCTTTATCGCAATTCCAAAAGATGAAATAGTCTACCAGCACACGTATTCCCTCCTACCTATGACATAGGGTCCTTCAAACGAGGCGTGAAGAAGAGGCACTTTGTGGGCCGGCAGAGTGAGGATGACTGATGCTACGTCTCTTACGCTGCACCAGTTGTTCTCGCGCCTGGACTTCACCCCCACTTAAGAGGGTTTACGCATTTCGGTTTCCCATACAAACTTCCAAGTCGACATTTTTAAAGACCAATAAGCCATTTTTTATGAAACTTTGCATGCTATAGTAAAATACAGGGATCTAAATAAGTAGTTTTTGCTGAGTTATTGCGATTTAAAGCGCATGAAAGAAAGTTAAAAATCGCAATAACTCAGTTAAATAAACGTTTTTTTGTTAAATGTTTTCAACAAACAATTTAGATCTCTATATTTTACTTCAGCATGCCGAGTTTCATCAAAGTTGGCTTACTGGTTCGTAAAAATTTCAACTTGGAATTTTGAATGCGTAAACCCTCTTAACTGACCTGTTACACGCCTTGGCATTGCTGTAAAGGCGGGTCTCCTGCGACACTGTTTTGTGTTTTCTAACACCTAACATCAAACATCTAACAAATTTGGGCGTAGCCTACGTATATATTTTGACATATTTTGTTAGATGTTTGATGTTAGGTGTTAGAAAACACAAAACAGTGTTGCAGGAGACCCGCCTTAAGTGTCACATGTATTTGTTGAAAAATAAACAAATAAAATAAATAAAACATCAGGTGGAGTGGAGTCATTCGCCGAGCTTCATATAAAAAAGAGATAGGAAAGTATTTTGCTTAGTAGTAGAGAATTCCGGGTGAAGTGCGATTCCACTTATCCTTATCATCACACCATCAGGTAAAATATGGGTAAAAAAACAGTTATTTAAAAATCTTAAAAACCCGACGCGTTTCTGAGTAATTTGAAAATGAAAAATCCCTAAAACAAGAAGGTTGTCATACCCGATTGCACTTAACTTAAGAATTTTTAAGTTGCAAAGAAAAATTGTAGCAGTCGGGATCGGGACCCATTCTAGAAATGGAGGCTTAGTGAATTGAGACCTATGTTACATTGCAGATTACTCCAATCTACCGACTAGACGGCTGACTATCTACTTAGAATGGGCCACGAGCCCCCGACTGCTACAATTTTTCTTTGCAACTTTGGCGATTCTTAAGTTAAGTGCAATCGGGTATGACGACTTTTTTGTTTTAGGGTTTTTTTTAAATAGCGTAAAACTCCATTTGAGTAACAACAACTTTATATAGGTAAAGAAAAAAAAGCAAGAACTACTAATTATACATATAAAGATACACTATTTCCTATTACTTACATATCTCTCTCTTAAATTTTTTTTTTGTTTGTTACATAGTTTAGACATAACATTAGTTAACTTTTTTTAAACCAAATTAAAATTAATAAATTAAACTAATAAAAAATAAATTATACATACATACATACATACCTACTCTCGAATGAAAACATTTAACCCTCCTTCTGGCGCAGTCGGGTAATAAACGCTTCACCGTTTCGGAATTATTTAAATCAGTAATGAATGATGAATGCGAGTAATGAATATGAAATGAATCCCTAGACCAGACACTAGATACTAGACATAAAACAAAGGTACCTACTTACTTATCTATAGAATTGTAATGAGAAAACTGTAGTTACGCAATTGAATTTTGAAATCAGGTTTTAATTAACTTCAGCATAAAATAAATAGGTACTTAATGATAATGTCTTTCCTTTTTTACAGACAAGATTATAGAGGGCAAAATAAAAGAGAAGATTCGAGCAGTAAGCGAGCAGTCAACTTTTGTAGCTTTAAGCCAAAGTTATTTATGGTCTGAATTTTATTCTTAATGCCGTCCATTTCTTTATTTTTTATATTTATTTTATTAATAAGTGAAATAGTCAAATGAATTATATTATTAATTTAAATAAGTAGGATACTTTATCATTTATATTGTTGGAGTTATTTTATTTGAATGTTAGTGTTTTACTTGGTGGAAGTCATTTTGGATTGAAATTGAACCATATAAGGCGACTGCTAGAAACCGCAAAAAACTTCATGGGCTGGTCAGGTCAAGTGTTTTAGACATGACAAAAATGACAAAAAAGAAATCCGTATTTTTTTATTTTTCATTAAATAATTCATTTTATGAATTTTAAAGTGATAGTCTTTGAGTATCTAACTTATTTTAAAGCAATAACATAAGAAAAATAAAAAATGAAAGAATTAACTATTAAATAACGATTATTAACAACGCGCGGGCAGCGGCCGGCCGTTGACCCACCCGTCTGTTGACCCGTCCGCGTCAGCTGGGCGACAAGTACCTACGTTAGTCTGCAATCTTTTTTGTCATGTTTAAAACACTTGACCTGACCAGCCCTTAAAGTTTCTTGCGGTTTCAAGCAGTCACCTTATATATAAGGGTCACCTTATATTAAAATTCACAAAATGAATTATTTTAATTAAAAAAAATTCCGACCCCTTATATATAAGGTGACTGCTTGAAACCGCAAGAAACTTCAAAGGCTGGTCAGGTCAAGTGTTTTAAACATGACAAAAAAGCAATTGGTGTTTTTTAAATTTTTAATTAAAATAATTCATTTTGTGAATTTTAATTGGATAGTCTTTAAGTACCAAAGAAGAATGGGCAAAACGTCCCCCCTCCTTGTAACACTTACATCTATACATCAAATAAAAGTAAGTACTTAAAAAGTGAAGCATTTTATTGTATGGCAGCAAATCTGTCAGGTATTGGAGAAAAAAGTTATTGAGAAAAAGAAAATTAAAATAATGAATAAGGAATGATAATATAAAATTGAAGTCAAGATTTTTTCTTGACTCCTCCCTCGCAGATTCCTTTGGTGTAAATGAGTCGTATAAAATGAAAAAAAATAATTAAAAATGAGGCCCATTTTTCATTTTTTTTTTCTTTTTTTCCATTTATTCATTCGCTCGTTCATATTTGCTGTCCTTACAACAAAACACACTATTTGTTTCGAAACTTACCATGTGCGAACTAACAAGGGGTGGGACACGGGTTTCATACAAAAACGCCCATTCTTCTTTATTTTGAAGCAATAACATAAGAAAAATTAAATGAAAATCAATTAAAAATAACGATTATTAACAACGCGCGGGCAACGGCCGGCCGGCCGACCGTCGTCTGTTGACCCGTTCGCGTCAGCTGGGCAATAAATACCTACGTTAGTCTCCAAAGTGCAATAAGACCCCATTTATTTTCCTTTTATAACTGAATTGAAATGTGCGTGTTTAAGGTGCAGTTAAGTCCAACAACTATCGATAGCATCAAGTTATGTTATGGCCACATTTTAACTGTAATTATTATTATGTTAAGTGTTAGATTGAAAAAAACACGAATTCCTTTTTTGTCATTTTTAAAACGCTTGACCTGACCAGCCCTTGGAGTTTCTTGCGGTTTCTAGCAGTCACCTTATATAAAACATTACTGCACCCTCAGAATAATAATTGAAGCATTATTATTCTGAGACTGCATCTAAATCTATGGTTCAATGTTTTAGTTAATAATTTGTGAAGTGATTTTACATAATTTCAAATAGGTAAAGTCACGAGCATTAATATACATTTCCACATTTTCTAAAATATGTAAACTTATAGCATTTTAAAAATATTTACCCAACAATGTGTTCAAAATTATGTAACCATCAAATTGTGCTAAAATTAGGTATACGTTGGGTTTACATTAATGTAAACGATATATAACCAATAACAAGTAGGTACTTGTTATGTATATCAAATTATAGTCATAGTCATAAACATTTATTGCATCATGTTGGTATGGTACATAGATCTTACAACATAAATAGTCCCTTAACATGACCCTGTAAGGCTATCGCAATAATTTGGCATTAACATGCAACAGAATTTTAATTACTTAACAAAAAAATCCTTTATTAATAAAAACATTGCTTTATTCGGTACATGCAACCATATTTTAACTAATAACCAACTAAAAAAAATGTATGTAAACATGACAATATCTAGGTATAACATGTATACAATTTCAATTTTAAACTAATTTGGCAGTGGATACTGTGTTGGCTTAAATATCAAAAATATGTACTTACTCTTATACACAATTCAGTTTCAAAATTATGTAATCAAACGGTAAAAAGTGTATTTTCGTTATAAATATAATATTTTTTACAAGCTTTTATGTCTTTTGTTCGGGTGGAATTTTGCAACTCAATTTTGATCCACTTTCCGATTTTCGATTAACCTTTAACTGCCCAACTAGCAAATTGGTCATATAAAAACTGTGCTATGCGACTTTCGGTTATATAACTGTTGAATTGATGTTTTTAGACAACTACAACGTTGTGTAACCGTTATTCCTACAACGATTTAGTCCCGTAACTAAATGGTCCACTAATAAGTTGAGTAAACGTTTCTACGACTACTTTATACAACGTCGTATAATGGTACAAAAATATAGGTTAAGTAAACGTTTTTACGACTGTATTATACAACGTTGTATAGTGGTGCCTGTGTATAGGTTAGGTAGACGTTTATACGACTGATTTATACAACGTTGTATAGTGGTGCCTGTGTATGGGTTAGGTAGACGTTTTTACGACTGATTCATACAGCGTCGTATAGTGGTGCCTGTGTATAGGTTAGTTAGACGTTTTTACGACTGATTTATACAACGTCGTATAGTGGTGCCTGTGTATAGGTTAGGTAGACGTTTTTACGACTGATTCATACAACGTCGAATAGTGGTACCTGTGTATAGACTAGGTAGACGTTTTTACGACTGATTCCTACAACGTCGTATAGTGGTGCCTGTGTATAGGTTAGGTAGACGTTTTTACGACTGATTCATACAACGTCGAATAGTGGTGTTAGAGTATAGGTTACGTGAACGTTTTTAAGACTGCTTTATTATATCGTCGTATTATGAAGCCAGGTTGTAGGTCGGATAAATAAAAAAAATATGACACCATGTATAAAGGTTTTATTTATATTAAAGGTTATCTGTTCATGTTTATTATCTCACAACTCTAAAATAATTTATCATGGCCGACCATCTTGGTCGCAAGAAACCGCATTATGCGACCTTTTCATTCTATAATTGATGTATAGAAGTCGTTTCTTAACTTAGACAAGATGGCTGCTATTTTAGTATGTAAACAAATTTTAAGCAATAGTCTACAATAGTTTAATTTCAAGAAATTCGAAGGGGGCGTAAAAAAATTCACAACAACACACCTATATTTCACCACAAAACTAAACGTCCCATAAGAACTAGGTACACTAGACACATTTATCCTTACACTCTGTTCGTGTATAATATTGTTAAAGTAAATGTAAAAATAAATAAGTAAACTATAACTTATAAACCGTTTAAATTTTGTATTTGATAACTCGCACTTTTCCAGCAAACATCACAGGAATGAATGAATGGAAGGAACTTCAGTTCATTCCATTGTGTACAATAAAAGTCGATGTTAAACACTTAACCGATATTACAGTCATCTTCTAATGTCTATGCAATTGTTATAGGACTTCAGTGGTTCGATAACAGTCGGTCAAAAACTTTTATGTAACATTTAAAAGTTCTTGACTGACGTTTATTTAACTTTTAAATAACAATAATGTCGTTTAATATGGGCCTATTTCGCGTTGTATAAACGTCTACGACACGTTTATATTTTCACACGTTTTCTCAACTATTATGCAACAATAATTTGTTACTTGGGTGGTGACCTGGAAATAGTAGTGCGTATTTGGTGACACGACGTTTAAGAGACGTCAATGAAAAAAAGGGTAAACAAAAAAGTCGTAAACGGAAAATAATTTTTAAGTCTACCATATAATGATATACATATTAATATACCTAATAATTAAATATGGTTCAAAACAAACAACAAGTTTTTTCATAAAGTCAGTCTTTATTATGTATGGAACTTTTCTTTAAAAAAATAGAAACAAACTCAAAATGGGCCTTCTTGCCCAAATAATAAACTTTGAAACCTTTTTAACATTATTTTTTTATTATTTAGATACTAATCAACAAAACATAGTAGGTGAAGTTAACCTTAGCTACAAAAATAAAAAAACTACAAACATCAAACATCGCTTTCTAGGAATAGCAGTACGCAGACATAACAATTTGCTTACATCACTTTAGGCACATAGGTTTATCACAGTAGGTACATGAGAACCTAGTACGTCTTTTTAGACGGCTAGGGCACAAGTTCTTTTAGTCCCAAGATGGCTTTGGGACGTGGCAGAAGCCGGTTTAGGTGATAAATCGTCAACACCAATTACTTTCTCTATAGTCGAACGCAGCTCGCGGGGTAGTCTCTCAATTTAAACCCGGAGTTTCAATTGAGGTAGAACTAAAGATCGAGCCACTGATAATAACAAGTTACCCCTAGTTTATCTTTTTAGTGTAGTCACAATCATTGCATAAAACATAAGATTTTATTCCTGAAATATCAACTAGGCGATAGAATATGGCCATAGGCCAACGGCGTGTTAGTCGGGATGTTCACTTTTTGTCTACCTCATTCACCCTACCTCTTCTTTTATTGTAGTCAATAATCATAGCTGGTTTACCGGTTTCGCTGTCCGTCTCTTTCTTGTGATGCAATAAGGATATAAGGATAACCGCTTTGTTACTTTTGGGTACTTATGAAACAATCGTGTAATTTTTAGTAAACCCGTACAAGCAACTACCGACTTCTCTCTGTCTGTTAGACTGAAACTCAGGAGGAATATCCCTTTTGATTTTCTTCATAGTTTCTAAATACGAGTAAGTAAGGCTTCTTTGGCGCAAAATTTCACAACACCATGAAGTTGTGTACACTAACTGTGAGGTGACGAACTACAGACACATAGATAAGATATACATTAGCACTGACCTGACGTCTGTGAGACGGCGAGAGCTCCACACAGGTTACATGAGCGTCGCTGTGCGGGTGCGCCTACTACTAAACTAAGGTGCGGGGTGAATGCGGAGGGTACTGAGGCGGGTGGGTAGAAACGACAAAACGGCGTGGAGAAATATCAAAAAAACGAAACGCGGTGTCTGAGAGACTGGCAGGTCACCAGTTAAAGGTTAAGCAGTAATTTTGCATACAAGTGTGAATCGCGTGACAATGCAATATTATGATGACATAGCGCTGATCTGATGATGGAGCTGGAAGGTGGCCATAGGAACTTCGTAATGAAACAACATAATTTACTCAAGTTTGGGCTCGTTTGAATCGTCTTGACGAGTAGTTTGTCTTTCAATGGTAACCAGGGTCTGATCTGATGATGGAGCAGGAAGGTGGTCCTAGAAACTCAGTAAAAAACGACGCAACCCCATCGAGTCTCGGCTTGTTTAATTCGTCTTGACGAGTACTCTGGTGCTAGATGGTAATCAGGGTCTGATGATGGAGCTGGAAGATGGCCATAGGAATTTAGTAATTAAACGACACAACCCCATTGAGTATGGGCTCGTTTGATTCGTCTTGACGAGTACTGTGGTGCTAGATGGTAACCAGGGTCTGATGATGGAGCTGGAGGGTGGCCATAGGAACTCAGTAATTAAGCGACACAACCGCGTCGAGTTTGATTCGTCGTAATGGGTGGACCGTTTTGATGGGTGGTGAGTGGTGGTGGTTTGGTGGACGTGAATAAATTTTGTAAACACGTTCAGTGAGATAAACAGATGAAAAACGTGTCTAACTAAAACTAAAAAATTAAAAATAAATTAAAAGTAAAAAACCTTTTTAAAAAACTAGTTTTTATTTAAATGCGCTAAAAAGAAATTGTGTAATGACATTTTAAGTTGATAGTAAAAGTTTTAAAGTAAAAGTTTATTTTTTCTTATGGCGCATTAAAAAAAAGCTTGTTTTTTTAAAAGGGTTTTTTTTTTGCGTGTAGGTAATAGTAAATAGATATTATTTATAATTATTTAGGTGAATTTTGTTATTAACATTACGATACGAATGAGATAAAAATAAAGCCCTGTAATATTTGTGGTACAGATGGTAGATGTGAAATCAATCGGCGAGCTCCTTTCTTTCCTTGGGTGTCGCAAAAGACGACTAACGGACTAAAGATTGCACATACATCCAACAGCATAGAGCAGCAATTGGCGTACCACCTATCACGCTGAGCACATGTGCAGTTGTAATTTGGTGAAACGTGGACTATGGCAGTAGACTGCTTCTGCGGCCCTCATTGCCTAGTCTCTTACTAATCCTTTGGGGATAATAGCTATTAGTTATTCTGTGATAATGGTCGTGAATCTATGTATGTAAGTAGTTACGTATTTTTTTTATTAAAAACGATATGTTTCCATTTTTATCTAAATCCAGTTCCGATAGTGGAAACTCTTAGGATCTCCTTAAATATTATTAAATAAAGCTAAAAGACATTTATTTTAAGTTAATAATGTTTTTAAAGTCGATTTCTATTGTTAAAATTATTTAATAATTAAATATTGTTAAATCACAGTTTCGAAAATTAATAATCTTTTGATAATCGATTAAATCACTGATTCTGAACTTACATTTTTGTTTTATTGATTTCTTGACAATTCAGACGTAGTAGGTAGACATAATCCGTCCCACACTACATTTTCGCAAATTGCGCCCAATGTTTACATGTTAAAGAAATTGTTATGTTTACATAAAGATAAAGACAGTTAGTACTTTTTACTGATTATGTATCGTTTACATTAATGTGAAAGCAACGTATAAGTACCTAATTATGCTCCTTGTTGTCTCGTCCTCTATGATGGAAATACTACTTGTTAGTATCGAGTCTTAGCACTCGCCGACGCCACATAAGTTTAAAGTATCTGAAAATAAAATATTTCCGAACGCAGCCGCACGTCACTAGACTAGCCCGCGTTTTGAACTGTCATTCGTTTTTTATGTCACTGTACCGGCGCCACTTTTTTCTCTTACTTTTTTGTGAAATAATCTTTTTAATAGTTTTAGTTAGTTTAATTATGATAAATAAACTGTTATTATGAGTAAAAGAAAGAGACGTGAAAAATAAAAATGAAATTCTGGGTTTTGAAATGTGCACTCAGGCCCATCTTTGGGATGAGGCGGTGTTGAAACATTCAAAACTTAAAACGGGCACAATAACTCGTACTTACTGCAAAGCCGAGTTTTTACCACCCTGGGTATTCGCAAGGAATATCAGGGTCTTACATTTACTGCAGTTTGCTTTGCCATTTGGGCCTAGATCTGCATGACTATGTCTGACATTCCTAATGTGTCAATGATGGCCCTGGATCCGGCTACTACTTCAAGTTCTGTGGAGGAGGAGGCACTGCCCGTGCCAATACAGTGTAGTAGAGGCCTTACCTGTGGAAAAAACCCAGTGTACAGACCCGGAGACTGAGACACCTGCCATAGACGTAGAATTGTTATTTGCTTTGGGGGAAATTGAGGAGGTGCTTAAGGGACCAATTGCTCATGATGAAATTGCACAGAGGTAGACTCCTATTCTCACAAAAGGATTGCAAAAAGAAATTAAACCAGAATTTATGAAAAAATACATCCCATATGAAAATATCCCAACGTTGCTCCCAAAGCTCAACCCTGAAATACCTGGCTGTCTCTGACCTGGTTAAGAAAAGAGATTTGATAATTGCTGACAGGCAAAAACAGATGGTTGCTGCACTATCAGCCCTGGGCCAATCACACCATTTATTTCTCCTAAAAGGTGACAGAATTGAAATTATTAATGAAATAATTAAACACATCAATGATGCTGCCAAAATACTGTGTGACGCTGTGCACATAGATACAAATCGTAGAAGGTCGCTAATACCAACCGTCATTAACCCCTTGAGCACCATAAAACCAGACACAATTGAAAATCAATTGTTTCGCGACTGCCGGCGGTCTCATGATATTTGATCTATTAATAAAGATATGAAAGATTCCCTCACAGGGGGAGCAGATGCATTTTTTTTAAGTTTCCTTTCTGAAAAGATCTAGGTTACAAAGGCTGTTCAAAAATCTGTTAAAGACCTGAAGAACACAAGCTTCATTCAAAAACCCCCAAATAAAACCAAATCTTTAAACTGGAGGGGCCCTCCTCGTCCAAGCGCCCGGACAGGGACAGGAGCGAGATCCAACCAACCTGCAAAGCTACGAAGCTACAAAGTTAGAAGTTCAGGTATGCAGACTTCCTTTTTTTATAAATAATTGGAAGAAAATAACCAGTGATCCTACTATTCTGAAATAGGTATCTGGGTATGAAATCCCTTTTAGTGAGTTACCATTTCAATCTTACTTGCCTATGAATAACTCATTTACAAGTAGAATTCTGTCAAGTTCAAATTGAAATTAATAAACTTATTCAGTCACATGTTATAGACAAAATATGTCATGAAACAGATGGACAATTTTGTTCACCTATTTTCTTGGTATAGAAACCAAATGGAGAGTATAGATTTATTTTAAACATAAAGAAATTTAATAGTTTTATTACTACAACTCAAAGTCTTATGAAAGACTGTATTATGGCAACAATTGACAAAATGGATTCTTATTACATGTGTAACATTAATGCAGATTACAGAAAATATCTAAGGTTTATATTTGATGGAAAAATATATCAATTAACATTCTTCCATTTGGCCTTTGCACGGCTCCATACATGTTCACACAATTAAACCCATAACAAAACTTAGAGGTTTACAGCCTGTAAGTACAGTATATCGATGCTTGTAGCTAGCAGTATATTGGGAGTGATCATATTGAGTGTCTTAATAGTGTTAACCAGACCATAGGTCTGCTTACTCAGTTAGGCTTCATCATCAATAAAAATAATTATGTCAACTTATTCCATCAAAGGAATGTAAGTTTCTTAGCCTATTGTACACGTTGGCTGCGGCGCCTCTAATAGCGTCTAACCCGGGTGCGGCTCGCTACACTCCAGGCGTGTGGGCCGCACTGGTGTTACGAAATTTTTCGGACGCTACGCCAGTGCGGCCCTACACGCATACGTGTGAGCGCCGGCCCCACGCCAGTGCGGCCCCACACGCGTCGCGTGTGAGCGCCGGCCCTACGCCAGTGCGGCCCCACACACATACGTGTGAGCGCCGGCCCCACGCCAGTGCGGCCCAACACGCGTCGCGTGTGAGCGCCGGCCCTACGCCAGTGCGGCCCCACACGCGTGCCTGTGACGGCCCTTCTCCCTTGCGCAATAAATTTTCCGCACTTATGTCACAAAACAGAAAGGTACAGAAATCAATCACATGTATGTTCTTCACTTTACATACCTACGCGGGCGAGTATGCGCGGCGGTCTCGATATGGTTGCGCGCGCAACTGAGGGGGCTACTCCAAGCCCGCAGTATAGCCCGCATAGCAAAAAAAGCTTTTCCTACAATATACATACTATTACAACAGGTACTTACTTCTGTATAACGTTAAAACGAACCATCGAAATGCAAACAAAGATCTACTTAGCTCTTTGAAACAACTGCTAGCTTAAAAAACGACAATTCACCGTTTTGTTTTGTGCTTAAGTCGACCATTGTAATTTTATTATTTTCAATGACAACGAATAGGTAGGTAATAACCTCGTCTCATCTCGTCAGCGCAATTCAAAAAAATGTATTAAAATATACAGTGCTAATTAGCGGGCGCAGGTCGATACGAAATTCAACACTTTTTAAATTTAAGGGCTTGGTGCGGTGTGCCAAGCGATACTTTAAGCCTTTCAGTAGCAAAAGCATAGTTAAACACTTTCTTAGTTT
Organism: Scoparia ambigualis; assembly: GCA_963921215.1. Taxonomy (NCBI): domain Eukaryota; kingdom Metazoa; phylum Arthropoda; class Insecta; order Lepidoptera; family Crambidae; genus Scoparia; species Scoparia ambigualis. The sequence continues at coordinate 7,722,040 of OY992515.1, read as the reverse complement.
AATAATAGATGATAATGAGTAATAATATGATACTTAATGAAACTCTTCTAGCCAGACAAGCAACCCGTAATCACGGTAATTGTATACAGCTTCAAGTGCCACACGAAATGTTTCGTAAAATGAACGAACTAAATGCGACAGAATCTGAAGAAGGTACTAGAAACTATTCAAAACCTATATGGTGAAGAATAAAATGAGTAGTTTACAAGTAGTACACGCATAGCAGTATATATCACTTGTATTTTTTTTATTATCAACTTTTAACGTCGTTTTACAATTTATATGATTTAAAAGGTTGTCGCGAGATTATGTAAGTACTCGTATATAACTATACTTAGATTGAACATTTTAATCAATCACATCAAGTTATTCAATTTACTTTTTTATTTACACAAGTAATTTCTGTCGTCATATCTGCAGTTTTGTTTTATTTTCTGAAATTTGAGTTTTTTCGAATAATTAATGTGAAATAATAGTTGATTATTAACCATTAAGTGTTTGTGAACGTGCAATAAGTGTTGGCAAATATAACAAAGCAGTGCAACATCACTTTTCAAATTCTCTCAAGAAGTCCGCGTGAAATCTCAGTAAAGTCTCACATCTTTACTGAGGACTTAAGGGGTTTGGGGGAATATTATTTATCATTCATCATCTTAATCACCACTCATTATCATCTAGTGAACAAGAAATAAAAAAACTAATGACTAGGCAGTATGGTCTCCGACCTTAGCCTGTTCCTTCACGGAACAAATATAAAAAAAGCGGTCGGTCGGTAGATTAGAATTTACGAAAGGTGCGAGCGAGTTTACGAAAATTTACAAAATAGTATGGAGTCTGAAAGGTTAGTATTAGCTAAGTTATGTAACTTACATACAAGAACCCGGTAAGTATACGTTGATGTGATAAAACTTTGATTACTTACATGTAAGCCAATTATTGAAATACCTGTTTGTCCAGATCGCATCGGAAGGAAACCGGCAACTATCTTACTGGTAATACCTACTGCAAGAATTTAAATAACTTTGGTTAAGGATTATTTATATGCACACTATTGAAAGCTATGACAGCAATTTATTTGTTTGCGTTCATGTAAAGTACCTACCTACTGTAACAACTAACATTTATTTTTTTCTATTTTGATCGGCTAAGCTAAATGTTTGAGGTTAACACTTGCCTGCTTGTTTGTGGAGAGGAACATAACATCGTAATATTTATAGCATGATATTGATTGTTTATTTAAGTTGCACTTTTGTTTATTTATTACTTTTAGGGAACCGCTGCTAACGCCGCGGGAGCGCGGCAGCGAAGGGTCTCCGGGATGGAGGTGGTGGTCCAAGTAAGTTTGCTATAAAAATAACTCTTATTCATTTAAAGGTTGTTTATGTGTAATGGTTCGCAATAGTTACTTTTTTAAATTATATGATTTGAAAGTGTCACTTAGTAGGTACCTACCTAGCATTTTATGTCTAATAGACATTTCATTACTTATCTTAAAATTTAATCTTATCATTAAATTTTGCATTCACAATGCTATATAGATAACGGATAGAATGTTTACTAGAAAAAAATTTACACTTGCAGCGTAATCATACTACTAGGAAAAATTCAACGAGTCTTCTGGGGTCTCAGTAGCTCAGCGGTTAGAGCAGTGGACCGGCAATCCAAAGGTTGTGGGTTCGAATCCCACTCCAGCTTCCTGAGACTGGTTGATTTTTTTCTAGTAAACATTTTATCCGTTATTTCATTACTTGATGTTAAATCTTTAGATAAGTACAAGAAATTAAGTATGTACAGGTACATAATGTTGTAAGTTTTTAAAATTTCATTATGAGAACAGCGGAAGAATTGGTGTAAGAAGGCCATGAGACGACATACAATGCCTAGCTAGCTAGGTTTTGTAGGTTTACTAATGCACTCAAGCATTTCTAAATTCATATGTAGCTAATCATTTTCTATATTATGTTAATTATGAATACCTATACCTGTTTGTTCAGCTCGCAATGGAATCAGACAGCCGCCATCTTACAGGTGATGTAATTAAAAGTAAGATATAAGATTGATCAAGGATTGGGATTATTTATATGTGCACTTTTGAAAACTAACACAGCATAATTATGTTTCGTTGCATACCGTGTTCAAACTGCTAATGTAACAACACTAACAACGAACATGTTGTTCTGTCTATTTTGATCAGCTGTGCTTAATGTTTGGGGTTGCAATTTTACTTTCCTGCTTGTTTGTGGTTTGGTGGGGAAAAACATTATCACAGTTATTGTTATGTTGATGTTTAATAACTTGATTGTTTTACTTTGGTTTTGTGTCTTTTTTTAGTGTGGGACCTGAGGCTGGCAGTGGCTGCAGTTGGTTGTGGCTGTGCTGGCGGCGCAAGTAAGTGCCTACTTTGCTGTTAAAACAACTGAAATAGTATTAGTTCACCTACTGGTAAAGATCTAGTCCCGGTTTCAAATCTCGGTGAAAGTTTATTTTATTTTGTATTATGAGAAACATACAGCACATAATAATTTATGTTAACAGAACGTCAAAACCAATAGTTTGGTACAAATTATACATACACCTTCAGATTTGAATAATGTGTTCAATGGAATATTTATAACCTGAGTTATGGATGTTAGTCAGTTACCTGACATCTTATTTTTAAATATTTACTACATTACTAAATTATTTATTCTTCTTAAAAAAATATTAGGTACCTAGTTGCGATTAAAAGTTATAAGATTTACACTATCTTAGCAATATTTTGACATCAACCGAAAGTTGTTTTCAACAAATATTTATTTTGTTATTAGATCCGCGACGCCGACGCCACAAGCGGTGGTGGAGGAGCCGGCGGCGGAGGAGGCCACTGTGGCGCCGGACGAGCACGCTCGTGCCGAGTTGCGCCGCAGCCACGCGCGCCTCTTCCGTCGCCTGGCCCTCCCCGAGGCCGAAGAGCCGCCACGCGCCCCGGCCACTGCCGAGGAGCTGGCCGCAATGCGAGCCAGATGGGCGGCAGCCGCCATCGCCGGCGAGGCGCGCCTTACGCGACGCCTATTAGAATAGGGGAGCTCTAGCTGATAGAGCTCCCCTTATTAATTATTACACAATGAATTTTTTGTAGTTGTTTTATTTTCTAAAATGTGTGCTACCCTCTCATCGTCATCATCACTATCTAGGCATAGTATAATATACTATTGTATATATTATGAAAAATTGCAATTTAAGAGAGATTTGCGTTGCTGTTATGTAATTAAGTATTGTAGATACGACGACAAGTGAATTATTTTCTCACATACAACACCTAGCTCTAGCAAGCAAATAATTCAATCGTTAATTGTTGAATGATAAACTATAATTGAATAAATAAATACTATAATTGAATTAAATACTAAAAGAGCCGAAGATATAAAAAGAGTGATATATATCCAAGGTCAATGATATTAATCACTTTTCTTTGAATGATATATTTTGCGCACCTCGTTATGCTGGAACGTAGATCTACTATCGATCGAAAATAAGTTGCAGTAGACTGCCGGAACGTAGATCTGCGCTCTTACGATGTCGGTAGAAAGTAACTTTTTATCTGTGCTATAAAGTCTAAATAACGGGGCACTGATTTGAGACGTTGCATACTTTTTGTATTTCCTTATATTAGAGCGGGCCGTGTCCCGGACAGAACACGGATGCACTGTGTATGAACTGCATCATACGAAATGTATGCAACGTCTCAAATCAGTGCCCCGTCCGGGGCACGCCCCGTTCTAATAGATATTAGGTATACTCTAAATCAACGTAAATTATAAAAAACTATATATCAATCAACAATATTTTTTTTATTAATCAACGTAAATATAAAAAAAAACAGTCATTGTTTGGGGTATTTTTTATAACTAACATATTTACGTAAGGTTATTATAATATATCTAAAGTAACTTATATGTATACTTACTAGACATTTGAGATGTCGCTACTAGTTATTACACATCACAGTACTTTTTGTATTCATACTCTTAGGCACTTGGTTTACTCTATATAAATCCACACTATAATAACGAATTACTTAAACTTAACGTGAATGAATTGCATTTTAAAATGGCGAAACTAGACATTTCAGATTTCGCTACTAGTTATTACACATCACAGTACTTTTTGTATTCATACTCTTAGGCACTTGGTTTACTCTATATAAATCCAAACTATAATAACTAATTACTTAAACTTAACGTGAATGAATTGCATTTTAAAATGGCGAAACTAGACATTTGAGATGTCGCTACTAGTTATTACACATCACAGTACTTTTTGTATTCATACTCTTAGGCACTTGGTTTACTCTATATAAATCCAAACTATAATAACGAATTACTTAAACTTAAGTGAATGAATTGCATTTTAAAATGGCGAAACTAGACATTTGAGATGTCGCTACTAGTTATTACACATCACAGTACTTTTTGTATTCATACTCTTAGGGACTTGGTTTACTCTATATAAATCCAAACTATAATAACGAATTACTTAAACTTAACGTGAATGAATTGCATTTTAAAATGGCGAAATTGTTTCTATGACGTAATACACGTCGAAAGGGAAAATCATATCATTAGCCTATTGTTAAAAAGAGATAGACAATATTTTGACTTTTGGTAGTTGACCAATGAGCTCATAGAATTTATGCGCTATCTCAGCCGCTATTGTTTTTCTCTTTCACTCTTACAGAAAACATAGTATATGCTCCTCACTCGTGCATATCGGATTGGCAACATGGCAAATGTCATCACTTAATGAAAATTTGTATTTTAAATTTATATTTACAATACTTACGAATGAAATAAGACATTTTTATTGTCTCTTACGGTTGCAGTATAATTTTTACAATTTCTGGATACACAGGAAGGCATTTTAACCAATTAACAAATCAAAACTTCTAAAGGTAACGATAGTGTGTAAATCGTGTTGACGTGACACTGACTGACGTGTGACTGAGTGAAACTCGGGCAATTACCTTGATTTGTCCTTGCCACTACGGAGGCCAGGCAACGTATCTAAACAAAATATCATAAGACTTTAAACTATCGCGTTGCATTGCATTAAAACTGTTTTAACGTGTACCTACGCCTGGCGTACTCACCATCAGATGAATGCACAATTTGTTGAAATGGTTGACTGTTTTTTTTATATTTAAGCAATGATATTTTATTAAAACTGTTTTAACGGGACTAAACACGATTGATTTTGTAAGTAAGTACATATCTACATACTGCATGACGTTTCGCTTGTTCGCTTGTGACCACGGCCGCAGCACCGCGGCCGAAACGTCAATCAGTAAGTAGATATGTACTTACTTACAAAATAAATCGTGTTTAGTCCCGTTAAAACGTGTACCTAGGCCTGGCGTACTCACCATGGAATTCTGTTATTTGAAGAATGCCAAAAAACTATACCCAAATAGTTCCCAAAGGAAATAAATAGTACCCTTATGGTTCAAAAGTTATAGACATAGTTTGGTGAGTACGCTAGGCGTAGGTTACGCCTAGCGTAACCTTTTGAACCATAAGGGTACTATTTATTTCCTTTGGGCACAGTTTTTTGGCATTCTTGAATTAACAGAATTCCATGGTGAGTACGCCAGGCGTAGGTACACGTTTTAACGGGACTAAACACGATTTATTTTGTAAGTAAGTACATATCTACTTCCTGCTTGACGTTTCGGCCGCGATGCTGCGGCCGTGGTCACAAGCGAACAAGCGAAACGTCAAGCAGTAAGTAGATATGTACTTACTTACAAAATCAATCGTGTTTAGTCCTGTTAAAACAGTTTAAATAAAATATCATTGCTTAAATATAAAAAAACAGTCAACCATTTCAACAAATTCTGCATTCATCTGCAGGAAAATGGTCGTACAGAAATAGTTGGCAATTACTGCACCAAAAATATGATATATTTAATAAGATCAAAATGTCATTTTTAGACATTGACGATATAAAATGGTTTGGTCTATGTGAATCGTTGATTATGGCTTGTTGACACCCATAACAGTGTTCAGCAATGACATAATGAATTTCTGGCCAGGGCCAGATGCCATCACTGTAGTAAAACGTGATGAAATCGTCATATGATAAAATTCTATCCATATCATTAATAATTACCATTTTTGCAGCGCGGTTTGGTTGTCTAGGTATCAACCTGAAAAAACACAAATGTTCAATTAAAGGTTAAGCAAAGTCATTATATCAGACTTAAATTTTTCAAATAAAACTTATCCGTCTGATAAACTAAGACGTAAAAAAAGTTGTAAAAAAAAAAGAAAAGACATGATTTGACTTGTAAAAAGTAACACTTGTAAAAAAAGAAAAGACATGATTTGACAATACCTCTACATTACACACAACAGAAAATATTGTTATTCTATGCATTTTACCGAAACATGGCCGCCGCTTCATGTCTCGGCAATTTGATAAAATAATTATTCAAATGCATGTTACATCGATAATTTAGTACGTATTTCCAGGTGAAAAGTGATTCCTTCGGTTTTATTTGTATTTCCTGAGTTGTTTAAACAGTACTTACCTTAGCACACATAAAGGCACATTGTAATAAAATAGAACACAGAATACTTACGTATTGTTGCGTCTAGCGGCTGCCACAGACTACTACAGTTGGAGCGAGCTGGCTCTAACGCGTGTTACAAACAATCTCGTCGTATCGTATCGCAATCGTAGGTAGCACAATAAAAATATTAGTTTTTGTTTACATTTGTAGACGGTGACATTCCAATAATTTTTTTTCCTGACCAAGCGCCATAAACACGGCAACGTTCTTTGTTAAGGTTGTTGCCCACTACACCAAGTTCGTAGTAGAGGTGGCTCTATGGATATTGATTTATCCGTAGAGCAACGGAAATTATGGCATAGTGTACGAGTACCTTTAGTAAAAAAATGGAATTGTTGTGTGACGGTTCGCCATTTTTTATGAATGGGTTTTTTTTGTGCTAAAAATGTGTTAATTCTTCCTAATAATGTGCACATCAAAACAATCGTAAAGGTTTTAGCTATCGAAAATAATATGATTCTTTCTAGTTTTAACAGTGACTACCAAGTAATAACGACTTGTACATGTCGATATAAAAAAATATATTTTTGTTTATTGTCTTGGAATCTTCATTTTTGTTATTGCTTTTCGTAATTAACTGTTAACTTATTAAAATACTACGTTTTCTAAGCATTTGGTCCGTATTTTAGGTTTTGATATAGCTTTAGCAATGGTTTATATATATTTTTTATTATACTTATTATATTTAAACCTCCTTTTATATTCTGCCACCGATAATGGGAATTCTACATTTTTACACAACACTACGCATACATGGCCGTTAATATTGTTAAACTTTAAATTTCAATTAAAATTTATCGATACTTACGGATAAAACGTGACTATCCTTTCCGAAAAAAAATTTCTTTTTTAGTTTCGACAGAATTTCACTGAGCAAACGGTCATTTTGCGAACAATTTCACCGAAACGCGAGAGGTAAACACTGCTCGACGGCACAATGACACTGACCGCCAGGATTGCGCGATAGGCCAATTTTGGCCTATAAATTTTTCTACGTTTTTTACGGCCAGACTATCTAGACATGTATATAATCAAAGTTGATGCGTTTGTGGCCACACTACCGTTTGTCCAGTGTGCAACATGAGCTCAACGGCGACCGATATGGAGTGGTCAAATGAAAAAGCGTACGGCTTCTGTGCATTTTTATCATCCACCATCTTCTTTTAAGTCTTGCTTTAGCTTTGTAAAAATTTAAAAGATTCATGTAAAAATAATTGGCACTCATAAAACACAACACAGGTGCAGCTTCAACCTTCATCTTAAAAAATGATATTTTTACCGCCTAATTTATTGACATATCTAGGCAAACTCTTGTGTAACCACACCACTTCACGCAGTAATTTAATGCCATAATTATTGTGATATCAGCCCGGTAGACGGTAAGGTAGTGTGGCCGATACATAATGGATAGCTCAATGCCAAGAAGTCAAAACTTGTCAAACACAAACCGCTTTTTTATAATTTTAGAGCCCATACTGCCTAGTCATTAGTTTATTGTTTTCCTGTAAAATTAAGTGTGACGTTATTGGTTTTGCTTAAAGTAGATGATAATATGCACGTTTAATGCTAAATTATATAAATTTGCGATCCTCATTGCCTACTAACTAACCACTAATAAACCTTCGGGATAATAATAATATTTTTCTTTATTAAGCAACAAGGACCCATATGGTTAGTAACAAATGGACCTATGAGCTATGTTAGTACATACATGATATAATTTAAATTAAATGAAGCCTAACCTAATATTATTTTTGAAATAAATTAAATGAATACAATTAGAATTAAGAAATACAATTTGAAATAAATAATATACTTACCTAATAATCACGAGTTTACGACTCGTGATTATAGGTATATTATAATATGAGAAGACTAAGTAAGCAGAAATCTCGTTATAGATTACTTTATCCACCGCAGACAGGGTGTTAAATATATAATAAAATCTAATAAATAACTAAAACATTTTAATAAATAGGTAATGATAAATATAATTATTTTATACGCAATGAACATAAAAATAGTACGGATGTTAGGGGTACATTTATACGAACAACCAAAAGATTGGCAGTAAATATAACTAATAACTTTGTAAATACGGCAAAAATTAAAAACACGCCTCGCGCGTGTCCCGCACAGGTGTAGAGTCGGCGCTTCACACGCCCCGCGTGTTTTGCCGCACAGCTAGCGTAGTAAATATTCGAACACGCAACCGTGTAGCGCCGCACTGGCGTAGCGTCAGCGCTCACACGCCGTTCGTGTTATACCGCACAGCTGCCATAGAAAAATCTCGCACACGTCTGGCGTGTGTGGGCCGCACTGACGTCGCGTCGGAAAAAACACATAGGGTGTGATTTCAGCAGCCAACGTGTTAATACAAACACCATGACTATTTCAATTGATTCTGATAAAAATAAAAGATGCCTTAACACGTTGCCTGCCACGAAACCAGACACAATAGAAATTTAATTGTTTGTCAGTCACAGGTGACCACCACGGCGCTCAAATTTTTAAGTACCTCTTCCATCAGGTTTTTTGTCAAAAGTTCTGGGAACTCTAGTGTCTGTTTGTCCAGCTAATCAATATGGGTTACTGTATACTAAAGCACTAAAAAGACATAAATATTTAGCTCTTTTAAAAAATAAGAATAATTATGAAGCATTTACTTCCTTGCCCAAACATTGCTATTCAGATCTTGAATGGTGGATAAAACATGTACTTGCCTAAATCAATTTCTTAGATAAGAAAATATAAATATATTCTAGAAATAAATACAGATGTCTCACTATCGGGGTGGGGTGCTTCTTGTGACAAACATACAGCCAGTGGTGTATGGAGAGGAAAAGAATCAACAATCCACTTTAATACTTTAGAAATAAAAGCTACTATGCGTGGTCTCAAAAGCCTTGCTAATAATTCTTCAAATTATGAAATATTATTACGAAGTGACAATACCACAGCTATACCATATATAAACCGCTTTGGTGGCATACAGTACTCTCACTTACATGTGATTGCAAAAGCTATTTGGCAGTGGTGTGAAGAGAGGAATATTTTTGTATTTGCATCATACATCATACATTAACACAAAGGACAACAAAGTAACAGATTTTGAATCTAGAAAACAGTTAGGTCATACAGAATGGGAATTAAATATTAATAATTTTAATAAAATAGTACAAGCATTTGGTAACCCTGTCATAGATTTATTTGCATTTAGAACAAACACAAAATGCAGGAAATTTGTTTCATGGCATCCAGATCCTTCAGCTTATAAAGTGGATGCCTTTACAATGTCTTGCAAAGGGGTTTCTTTTATGCTTTTCCACCATTTTCTATGATTTTAAAATGTATAGAAATAATCGTGTCCAATGAAGCAACATGGATCCTTGTAGTTCTCTTCTGGGACACCCAACCTTGGTTTCGCTTATTAAAAAAAACTATTGGTGACAGAACCCATTGTATTTGAACCAAGTAATAACTTACTGGTTTTATGTAATTCCAACTCACCACACCCTCTACACCGCAACCTATCACTACTGGCAGGGAGATTGTCCGGTAGGCATTCTTAAAGCCTGGCATCGACGTACAGGCAGCTGAAATAATGATATCTTCCATATCAAGTAACACCTATAAGCAATACTTACTTTGTATTTGGTTTTCTTACTGCCACACCAAACAACTAAATGCTACTAAAGCACAGATGACAGACATAATTACTTATCTCACAAATAAGTTCCACAGTGGTGCATCTTATGGCACCTTGAATTGCATAAGGTCCTCGCTGCCACTAGTGTGATAGGGCCGCAGGTGGGAGCAGACGAAAAGATTAAAATTTTATTTAAAGGGTTCTTTCGCCTACGATCAAGTAAACTCAAATATAAGTATACCTGGAATGTTTCTATAGTGCTTAATTTTTTAGAGTCAAATTACAATAACTCAAACAACTTACATTAATGTTCATTAAACACAGTTACTTTATTAACTTTACCTACGGGGCAAAGATTACAAAGCCCTAGTTTCTATTGTTACTGACCAGATTAAAATAATTGATAATAAAATTGTTACTATAAAAAAAAATAAAAAAAATAAAAATTAAGACCTCAGCACCTAATCGTCATCAGCCAATTGTTTAAATAATTATAAAAGAATTACCTCTGAAATTAGGAAAATGTCCTAATTTATTTATATCTATCAAGAAACCACATTTGGCGGTATCGGTCAGTACACTCAACCGTTGGATTGACGGTCCTGGCTGCAAGAGGCATCGATACTTCCATTTTTTCTACTCATAGTACCAGGCACGCTACGACATCAGCTGCCATTATGAAAGGCGTTAGCATTGATGAGATACATAGAACGGCTGGTTGGACTGACTCATCGACAACTTTGCAAAGTTTTACAACCGTCCGATTTTAAATAATAATTTCGCTGAAGCGATTATATTGTAATAATAATATTAAAAGTATATTGCTATAATCATACCAAAGATTTATTTAAGGCTGAGGACACATTTAAGTTTGTTTTTTTTGTTTAATAAGATTCTCTTGGAAATTACCAATTATCTTTAAGGAGTGTAAGACTGATTATGCTGTTGAAACATAATATCTGGGATATATTTGTTAACAATTATAAACTTTATGATTCTACAACAGAACTTTGAACATCTAACAAGTAGTATTTCCATCATAGAGGACGAGACAACAAGGAGCATAATTGAACAATCAAACAAACTTACCAAGTGCAGTTCGATTGAGATTATGCTCCTTGGTGTCTCGTCCGAAGATGATGAGTCCCACCCACCCTCACAGGTTTGATACCTATTCCCTGGGGTTGTAGAATCAGTTTCATAAATAAATACACAACTTAAAACTAAATGACAGTTCAAAACGCGGGCTAGTCTAGTGACGTGCGGCTGCGTTCGGAAATATTTTATTTTCAGATACTTTAAACTTATGTGGCGTCGGCGAGTGCTAAGACTCGATACTAACAAGTAGTATTTCCATCATCTTCGGACGAGACAACAAGGAGCATAATCTCAATCGAACTGCACTTGGTAAGTTTGTTTGATTGTTCAATTGTAGTACACTTTGATGTTAACATAATTGTAAACACATTGTTAAGTGAACATTTTTAAAATGCTACAAGTTTACATATTTTTGTGGTAATGTATATATAATAATGCTCGTGACTGTACTTTACACATACCTTTTAAAACAATTATGTTACCTACATAAATTTAAATAAGTATAGGTACTTATCGGTTTTTTAGAAATTGTTTGGTAATAGCGAAAAATATGAACATTGATCACCATTAACGGGTGTCTACATGAATAAATAGTTTAATCTTTCAATTAATTTCCACTGTTTAGGTGAGAGAAATTCGTGCTTTTGTATCAAAATTGTTTCTTGTTTTATTGGTATCGAATGTATTTTTTTTCAACAAAGGGAGTTTTGTACTTTTATAATGTTTGTAGGTTTACAATTAAAACGATTGATAAAAAGCATATTCATTTGTGTTATTTTCATTTTCCGTATTATGATTTGAGCATGGTTGAGCTGTGTGGTAGGCTCAACCCTTAATAGGACAATGGTATATAACATATTACCACCATATTTTGAACTTTATACAATTGAGATAAGGTCGAAAACAAATAAAAAATTTAAACATGCTGTGCCTGTTTAAGGGTTACTGACCCGTTTCTTCTCTTGGATGTCGTAAAAAGCGGCTAACGGACTTAAAGACTGCACATACATCCAACAGCATAGAGCGGCGATGGGCTAACTACCTCTCACGCTGAGCACATGTGAAGTCGCTATTTGGTGAAAATTGGACTATGGTAGAAGACTGCTTTTGCGGTCCTCATTGATTATATACTGTAATTAGACTGCTATAATTCGTATATCAGTAGTAGGTATTCTAGAGTTCTGGTTTACTCAAAACTGGTCTGGTTCTGGCCCTCCTCGCTAGGCTATTTCGTTTAAGTCGTCTCCAAACCCCTTTTTGTTTTAATCTAAGCTCCAAACCTAAAAAAAAGGAAAACCTCCAATTCCAATCGATTGCGCTGGGTCCCAGAGCGTTATCTTTATTTCCGAGATACAATCTTTCGAGCGTCAACTCTCAGTTGATTTACTAATGAATCGTTAATGACTCCTCGGTCTTAATCACCATTCCCGTTGCACCTCATAATCTAATGACGTATGTACAATATTAAAAATGGCGCGGTTCCGAGGATTTGCGAGGCACCACATTCGGTATGTAGGTAGCTATTATGGTATAGTTATCGGTAAATGTGAAAATATTTTGAGAGGTTTTGAACATTTTGAAATTCTTTTTCTGATTTACTCCATACAAAAAAATATATAATGCATAATATCTCCTAAAGTAATGGACTAAGAAAGAATAGAATAGAAATTGCTTAAACTGTGTAACAAGTTCTTAAAAAATATAAATATAGTATCAACAGTTTGCCTATGATCAGGCAAAGAAATACTAAGGTATAATAGTAGATTATGCACCAAGGGGATAAAGCAGTGTCTTATGTAGCGGGCGTCCCGTATTGAATCCTGAGTGCAGCGTGGGATTCAAGGTCGCCCAAGGCGAAAGCACCTTTATCCCCGAGGAGAATAATCTACTTTTCACACCATCTACGAGACAATAAAAAGCAATAGTACTGGAATCAAAGTATTTATTAAAATTACACTTAGTAATTTAAAAACAATTAAATGTTAAGTGTACCTACGCCTGGCGTACTCACCACGGAATTCTGTTATTTCAAGAATGCCAAAAAACTGTGCCAAAATAGTACCAAATAGTGCCCAAAGGAAATAAATAGTACCCTTATGGTTCAAAAGTTATAGACATAGTTTGGTGAGTACGCTAGGCGTAGGTTACGCCTAGCGTACTCACCTCAGTTTGGGAAATCTGAGCAAGCTACAACTTTAATTAGTACCTATGTCAAAAAACTGTACCCAAATAGTACCAAATAGTGCCCAAAGGAAATAAATAGTACCTTTATATTTAAAAAGTTATAGACATAGTTTGGTGAGTACGCTAGGCGTAGGTTCTACGCTTAGCGTACTCACCAAGGGTGGCCAAAAAAGGGGGGTCCTGAGGTTGATGTGTCTGTTTTTGGCACCGTAGCACCCAAATATCCTAGATGGATGCGGATTTTTTTATATGAAGGCTGGTTTTTAGCGGTGATTCTTACTTCGACTATAAATCTAGTGATAACTGTTATAAATCACAAAATTTGTAGTCGAGGGTGAATGAGACCCACTCCAACTTATATCTTTGTATCAAGCATTGCTTATTTATGATTTGTTGATCGTGAATGACAGCCTTGTCCGCGTGAACCCCTTACCCCGTGACGAATTAAAAAATATGTTCATTTCTATACAAACCTCGTCCCGACAATTACAAATACAACAAAAAAGAATTAGCCAAATTGGTGCAGCCATACAAACATTTTGGCAATTGATTTTTATTAATATAGATACATACCTACATAAATAGCGACTGCACATGTGCTCAGCGTGACAGGTGGTAAGCCCACCGCCGTTCTAAGCTGTTGGATGTATGTGCAGTCTTTAGTCCGTTAGTCGCCTATTACGACACCCAAGGGAAGAGGGGGTGGTAGTATTCTTTCACTGGTAAGTACGCGACACAGTTAAACACTTTATACAGTCCAGAACACTAAGAATATGATTTAATTTGTTATTTTACGATTAATAAAAAACAAAAACGTATTTCTGTAGGTAAGTATATATAATATATTCAAACTGAGTAGGTACCTACCTAGCTAATGAAAGATCAACTGCAAATCGACATGAACATAAAATGCTATTACAGATGAAATATACATAGATACTTACTCATTTAAAGATCACTCCCATCACAATGAAACAAAATTCACAAGTTTTTTCATTAATTGTTTCACAAATTAACTATTCGCAAACCTTTGCGGTTGCGGTTCTCCAGTATACTATACTAATCTATGGTTGCGGTGGCAAAGCAAAGTAAACGACTAAAAAAATCGGTTCCAGAAAACTATGCGTTCCCACCGCGGCGTCAAGCAAATTGTTGTGAATTGCATTATTGATCTTTAGCACTTTCATAATACAGGTCAGTTTGTAAGTAACTAAAGTAAAAACTGTGATAAGCGCCATCTATTGTAACTTGTTCATACTAAGATGCATCGCTGTCGCGCGTCGATAAATTGCACTATGATCAACAAAAGTAACAGATTGTTCTCGCACAATATTGAGCTTTCAATTTCAGACATAAGGCAAATAGTTTCTTATATAGAAGGTGCTTTTACTTTATGAAATCCGGCAAAAATACGATAGTCAATATTTTGGAAAACATGGATCTTATTTATAAGAAAAATAATTATAATCAATTATATAACTGATATTAAACTTCCTCGTTACGTATATAAACCTATTAATTTCAACAAAACTAAAAGTAATATGTAGTAGGTTCATAGTACGAAATTTAATAATATTAACATTATTATGACTCCGCCTGTACCTTATGTCAATGTATGTAGAAGTTTGCTATCAAATTTAATGACTTTCTAGTGTAAAAGTCAAATAACAATTAGAGGGTACTATTTCCGGTACTATTTATTGAGATAGAAATGAGAGCCATTGCTGGTTCTGTTTTCGCGCAACGAGGTGAGTACGCTAGGCGTAGAACCTACGCCTAGCGTAGTCACCAAACTATGTCTATAACTTTTTAACTATAAAGGTACTATTTATTTCCTTTGGGCACTATTTGGTACTATTTGGGTACAGTTTTTTGACATACTAATTAAAGTTGTAGCTTGCTCAGATTTCCCAAACTGAGGTGAGTACGCTAGGCGTAACCTACGCCTAGCGTACTCACCAAACTATGTCTATAACTTTTGAACCATAAGGGTACTATTTATTTCCTTTGGGCACTATTTGGTACTATTTGGGCACAGTTTTTTGGCATTCTTGAAATAACAGAATTCCATGGTGAGTACGCCAGGCGTAGGTACACAATGTTAAGGGTAATGTTTGATACATTAGACCAGTTGTGAAAAGACAAAGTTATGTTTTTATTTGGTATACCTATTTATTGAAGTTGAGGTAGACTTCATTTGAGTATTACTGTTATGTAAAATTTCAGAAACTTGGGTCTGCTGAGGACTATTTTGGATCGTGAAAGTTGGTTAAGGTGGTGCTTTGATGTGGAAGGTTGTGGTGACAAAGGTGTCCAAGGATCAGTTATAAACGGTGTTTTTAGTTTGATGTTGTCACCAATGCGGCAGCTTATTTTATCTTTATTTTGTATTGAATTTTCAATATAGCCCCATGCTACTACATCAGATTTCCAGCCACCGTGTCTCTTAATCTGGGTCATGTCTGCTCCTGAATCCGCCAATAGAGTAGCCGATGTTCTCCTGTAACAATGACCCGTGTAGAGCTAGCTCGGCATTAGTCAATTTCAGGTATTTCGCAATTTCTTACGGCATGCCGCTGATCTTGTTTTTTCCAATGACTTGCTTGGTGCACTTGCCATTATGATAAGCTACAAAAAATCTGTTACTGTTTATATTAGAGGGGCGTAGAGCTTGGTACTTTTCGATAATTGTATTCTCCACGGACTACGAATGACCGTTCTTTCTTTGATTTTGTATCTGGCAAATTTACAAGCAACAAATCTGAATGTTTTTCGATATCTTCGATTTTAATGTTTACGAGTTCATTTCCACGACAAGCGCCATTCACTCCAAAAATCAATGCCACCTGTAACAAAAATAGGTAGTAACTTAGTTTGTAGAAAGGTAACTTACGTAATATTTTAATTTTATTTAACATAATTAAAACTTTCTTACATTTGACTGACACACTCATGTGTGTGCTAAACAAATTTAAGAAAGTTTATTATTTTTAATAACAACTCATACCTAACCTTACAAAGGTTTACAATAATAATTATTATTTAACTTAGAGTCGAAACATCACATCAGCTATGCGATTCTCTAAGCGACACATAGACGCTGCGCTGCGGCTGTGATCTGCTGTCTCTTTCCAATTCTATGAATATGAAAGAGATAAGAGTCAATTCTCAGCGCTGCGGCAGCCGCAGCTATCAAGGCTTTAGCTTAGAGAATCGCACGGCAGTAGATCGCACACAAGCGATCGATTCATGAGCTGGTAGCTGTACCTCTACTTACCTATAGTACCTACCTAAGTATGTAGGTAGCTATTTTAGTTGCTAAAAATTAAATTAATAGGTAGGTACTTACTTTTGTGGCAAGAAAGCTGTGGTCAGGGGCTTCATTTAGAAACGTTTCCACATTTTGAGCTGTGAACACTTTTGATTTCTTAGGACGATGTCCTTCTGATTTCCTTTTTTAAAATGCCAGGAATTTAGTGTATGTATTAATTTGTATATTATTTTTGATGCCTATTGTTGACCTGAGCATCGAATAGATGCTCCAGGCTACTTGGCTTCTTTGTACATGATAAATGCTGGAAGTAGACTAAAAGCATTGGAGGTAAATAAGTACATAATAACTCAATGACTAAAAGCACTGATTGACGCCCTTTGTAGTTTTCCAATTGTTAAAATCGTCGTAGGCTTTCATGTACGATTCCTTGGACTTTTCTGGGACTAGATTTTTGGCAATGCCAATGGCTTCGGATTTAATGTAGGTACTCCGGAGTTAAATCACTATCGTCACTCGACATTTTTGTGAGAATTTGTAGCTATGTAATTTGTTGTATAACAAAGCAAAGCAATTTTCAGTATTCGCGCCTCTTTAAAATTTGTGTTCTATCGTGGTGGCCAGTTCGATTTTCGAACAATTTATTTTTCGTATGTACCACTTGCTCAAAAAAGTGACATTCTATGCCACAAAAAGCGAACATAACAATAGTCATTTTTAATCTGTTAAAAACAGGGAAAGAAAACTGAATTTCATTCATCCTCTAGGGGGAGAATGTGATTTAAATTTGGAATACTTACCGAAATTTATACTAAACTACATTTGTGTTTACACCATTGAGTTTGTTTATAAAGCATTATACATCTTTTTGAAAACAGAAATAAATCATATAAAAAAAAAAAAAAAAGAAAAAAAAATTACAAATCAACTTGTTGTGATTTGTGATAATATTGTTTAAAATTAGAATAATTTAAGCGGAAGTTAGTATTGAAATGGTTGTAATTTGTATTGCCAATCAGTTCACCGGAAGCCTATGTTGAATACAACAAAATGTAATAAATTAGTTAGAATTGTAAATTAGCATTAGAATTTATTCTTGTTATGAAAATAAGATTGTTTTAAATGTGTAAGAAGTATGGTATTGTCTAAAATAAGTTTGTCTTTGTTACTTCAAATATTAAGTCACCCGGAAACGGAAATAGCGTGATATTGTCAACTTCAAATATTAAGTCCCCGGAAACGGATGTCGGAAAAAAATGTTAGTAGTGGGATTAATAACGATTTGCTGTAAAGTAGTTTTAGTTTGGTAAAAACATTCTTGAACGGGACGAAGACAGTGTGTAGTGTAATCAGAGAATAAAGTACAGTGCCAGTCTATTGGAGTTTTATTACAAACTCATCAACAATAAATGTACCAAACAAAAATGTAACTCTCTCTATCAATAATTGGACCAATGTTTCGAATGTTAACTTTTACTTTTAATTGTCATTATTTTTAATAAATGCTTATCTCATATTATTCTTGTGTTAATTTTTTCGCAAATGGTACGAAAAGTAGAGTATTTTCCTCGGTGATAAAGCTGTCTTAGTCTTGGGTGAACTTAAATCCCTCGCTACACTCAGGACTCGTCTTAAATCCCTCGCTTCGCTCGTGATTTAAGTTTTTAACACCATCGCTACGCTCGGGAGTAAACCTCGAGTCCTTCGTTACGCTCGCGATTTAAATCGTCACCCGCAACAGAAGACACTGCTTTATCCCCTTGGTTAATAATCTACTATTTTAGCGCAGGTCCTAATGGTGAAAGCATTGAATTATTATGTAACTTTCTACATTTTGTTCCAAATTCAAATCACATTATTGACCAGCGGGGCATAATGAAATTCAGCACAATGTTTTGCCCTGCTAGACCTCAGGTCTATAATGACTTACTTTAAGTTAGGTTTGCATGACATATAACTTGACGTTGTCGAGCAGGTGGTGTGAAAAATATTTTTTGTTTCGCTGGTAGAATCTTATTATATGATAAAAAAAAATTAAATACGGTAATAATCAAATTTCACAAGCCCGTAAGTCCACTAAAGTGCCATTTCAGCCGTCCGTGCGAAGCGTACGTACGGGATGGCTCGGCCGCGCTCCCATACAAGCCACGGTCGGTGCGCATGTATGAAGATAGCATACTTGTTTAATTGTACTATGCTTTGATGCCGTCTTTATGCCGCCCGCGCCGGCCGTATCGTTGCCGATTCGCTGTACAATGAGGCGCAGGTACTCAGCGTTCGCAAACTTTATATTCTAAAAGTGGCAACGACTATGCATAAACCTGTTATCAGTTCTACAGAATATCAGACGATGCTTGACAGACCGAGTAATTAGGGTACGATCGGTATTAGTTAAAACCACCTTTGCCCAACGGTTTAAATGCTTCGCTTTCCCTTTCATCTACAACCGCATTGTGGAACTATGCGAAATTAAGAGATGCTCTTTGGGAATTGAGAGGTTTAAGATCAGCGATATATACGTTACACTAGATAGGCCCTTCCGAGCACGCCCTATGTTCCACTCATCTGCGGAGTCGACTCGGCACCTAGCTTTAGTGTGGCTTTGACATTCGCGCGTGCGGAGCGGCGAAAATATTTTTTTATTTCTCTTTAAAGTGTACACCTAGACGTTTACAACAATTCAGTTGTCAAGTATGTGAAATTAATTGTTATTCAAGTCATTATTATGTAGTTATTACGTATTATTAGAATAGAAAATATATTTTTTCAATTATTGTTATTGACAATCTATTTGGGACGCCATCTTGATACACACTACGTTGTCTTTGACCGATCTGGCGCTGCGGCGCTGCGATGTCTGTCTGTTGATTAGACGACATTTAAATGTTTAAGCGCTGCAGCGGCTGCAGCGACTTTTAGGTCTCTCATTCCAGAATTTGAACAAATGGTTTGTATGGACATTCTTGTCTGTACTTCTAGGTCAATGTTTAAGATTCGCTCACTTCTTTTGACGTGGAGCTATAAATTTACGGAGACATTCATGGAGGTACTAAAGTAGATATTATACTCGTAAATATGCAAATGTGATGCACCTTTTACAACAATGTTTTACTCTATTTTTTATTTCTTTGATCCTTTATTAATCTCCTTTTGTTTGAACTGATTTTGGTAGTAATTAAAATTTTATTAATAATTAATAAAATTTAAATTGCTGGCACCCGTTTAACTTTTGAAAACGTCTTACTTGACCGCCACAGGTCAGGCAGTGCCTAGTAGAAAATTTCAACCTCCTTGTGCTTGTCAAATAATGCTTATATTTAAGTAACACTATTTTCAATTGTATTTTTAAGTTTGTAAGTATTAAGGTCGATTTACACATATCAGTGAAGACACAGTTCCGACACAGTACCAGCACAGTGCGAAATATTCTTTCATACATTCTCTATGAACGCACTGAGAATACAGTGTGTCGTCCGTCCGTCACTGACACTGTGTGACAAGTGGGGATGCGTTCATAGAGATTGTATGAAAGAATATTTCGGCACTGTGCCGGTACTTACTGTGTCGGAACAGTGTGAATAGGCATTTATCAAATAAATTTATTTGTATTTGTAATTGTAGTAGTAGTATTATTGTAGTTTAATGAAACTGGGCATCTAATGAGATGTTATTAACTGAGCTTGTACACATAATTTATGTATTTTTAGAAAGTAAGAATTGATTGCAACAATTGTTGTTTAAACCATTAATAGTAGATTATGCACTAAAGGGATGAAGTAGTGTCTTATGTAGCAGGCGCCCCGTATTAAATCACGAGCAAAACGAAGGATTCTAGCGTTAATTCCCGAGCGCAGCGCGGGTGTTTAAAGTTAACTCCCGAGCAAAGCGAGGGAATTAAGACAAGAATCCTGAGTGCAGCGTGGGATTCAAGTTCGCCCAAGACGAAGGCACCTTTAGCCCCGAGGAGCATACTCTACTTTTCACGCCATCTACGAGACAATAAAAAGCAATAGTAAAACAAAGAGATTTTCAGTACCTATTCGCGCCTCTTTGTTGTTGTTGGCGACGCGTCATAATAATAGGTTTTTAAATAAGTAGTTACTATGAAGTTATAGATTTTATTAATGTGTGTAAAGAAACCTGTCAAAGAAAGCTCCAGAATAGCTCAAGAGAAGGTTTAGGAACACAGAAAGTTGTAGAACATTCTGGAAGGCTGTGGAACTTTCTAGAAAAGTACAGGTACCTATGTGTTTAGAATGCTATAGAAACATCTAGAAGGTTGTAGAACTTTCTGGAAAGCTGTGGAACTTTCTAGAAAAGTATAGGCACGTTCTGATAGAACTTTCTAGAAATTATAGAAATATCTAGAAAATTGGAATGTTATAGAACTATCTAAAAAACGGAAACACCTATAAACACGCTGAGCATTCTACGATCGTCAGTCAGTTTCATTACAAGCTTCCTCGAGTTAACATCTGTGTTAGCAAGAAGTCAAGTCGCAAAAATCCAGTGCGCTGTTACAATTCGGTAGAATAAAGGCCGATTGTTTAGTCAGTGTTACTTCTAACGTTCTCGAGTTAACAGCAAGTTCAAGTCGCAAGAATCCAGTGCGCTATTACAATTCGGTAGAATAAAGGCCGATTGTTTAGTCAGTTTCATTACAAGCTTCCTCGAGTAACATCTGTGTTAGCAAGAAGTCAAGTCGCAAGAAGTAGCCTATGTTGAATACAACAAAATGTAATAAATTAGTTAGAATTGTAAATTAGCATTAGAATTTATTCTTGTTATGAAAATAAGATTATTTTAAATGTGTAAGAAGTATGGTATTGTCTAAAATAAGTTTGTCTTTGTTACTTCAAATATTAAGTCACCCGGAAACGGAAATAGCGTGATATTGTCAACTTCAAATATTAAGTCCCCGGAAACGGATGTCGGAAAAAAATGGGATTAATAACGATTTGCTGTAAAGTAGTTTTAGTTTGGTAAGAACATTCTTGAACGGGACGCTCTAGAGTGAAGACAGTGTGTAGTGTAATCACAGAATAAAGTACAGTGCCAGTCTATTGGAGTTTTATTACAATTCAGAAGTGGGATTACCTGCGAGCCGCCATGCCTAATGAAAACTGTAAGTAATATAATTCTGCTAAAATTGCTAACTAAATATTAAGAGACAGTGAACAAAGATTAGTTTTTCTTCCTCTTCTTCCTCCGAACGACATTTTTACTTTTGTGTTTTATTGCAAATTAATAGTTAAATTGCAACTGTTAAATTTGTCACGATAATGACGCAGCGTGGTTACATTGTGGAGTTATGATCCATCATTTCACTTCACTCTAGAGCGTCCCGTTCAAGAATGTTCTTACCAAACTAAAACTACTTTACAGCAAATCGTTATTAATCCCACTACTAACATTTTTTTCCGACATCCGTTTCCGGGGACTTAATATTTGAAGTTGACAATATCACGCTATTTCCGTTTCCGGGTGACTTAATATTTGAAGTAACAAAGACAAACTTATTTTAGACAATACCATACTTCTTACACATTTAAAACAATCTTATTTTCATAACAAGAATAAATTCTAATGCTAATGAGCGTAGCCACACTATTAGAGAACCTGCATCGATTACTTTGTTAGAGAGTTGCCCCAACCAAAAGAATCAAATGCAGCAGAGCAGAATTATCGAAGAGTTGCTTCGACCAATAAAACAACTCTTCGATAATTCTGCTCTGCTGCATTTGATTCTTTTGGTTGGGGCAACTCTCTAACAAAGTAATCGATGCAGGTTCTCTAATAGTGTGGCTACGCTCGTCTTACGATAGTTTGTAAATCGTTTTTGATGCTTCTGGTCGGGGCTACGTTCCGACAGAGTAATCGATAAAGGTTATTAGTAATGTAGCTGAGATAGTTTGGTAATACTTTAACCTGTTGCATACGGCGCGTTTGAACAGCGCTAATCACTGACATTGTCACCTGTGTCGCGGGGTCGTATCCCCTGAGTAGGCACAGCCATGTAGGTGCACTGTGTAGGTACAGTCGTGTAAGTGCGCTGTGCAGGCACGGCCATGTATGTGCGCTGTGTAGATACTGCCCTGAAGGTGGCTATGTAAGCTTGGCCATGCAGTTGCGCCAAGTAAGCACAGCCATGTAGGTGCGCTGTGCAGGCACGGCCATGTAGGTGCGCTGTGTAGATACTGCCATATACGTAACTATGTAAGCTTGACCATGTAGGTGGGCCAAGTAGGCACAGCCATGTAGGTGCGCTGTGTAGGCACGGCCATGTAGGTGCGCTGTGTAGGCACGGCCATGTAGGTGGCTGTATAGATACGGCCATGTAGGTGGCTGTATAGATGCCGCCATGTAGGTGGCTGTCTAGATACAGTCATGTAGGTGATTTGTGTAGGTACAGCCACGTAGGTAGACTGTGCAGGTACAGCCATGAAGGTGGACTGTGTAGGTATAGCCATGTAAGTGGGTGCGCTGTGTACTCGTATGTTCAGTTATGTACGTGCGCTGCATGAGTCAAAACCTGTACGAAGCATTTATGGAATAGGTTATCAATATGCTTAAGTGCTTATGAGAAAGGATATGAAGTGCTTGGAAAATGTATTTCAGGTGATGAAGACGGGTCCACGCCACCACGTCCCAGTAGACGACGCCGACGAAGATCCTCGAGTGAAGAGGAAGAGATACCTGCAAAAAGCAAGCGATCTACGGAAGGCCTAACAGCAAGTGATCTACTGAAACTGATAGCAGTAATACAAGATGGTCCAAGTAAGAGTATGAATGCTACTAACGTAATCCCAGAATTCGACCTAAATAATAAATCACAGGATGTTGAGCGATGGTTAAGGAAAGTAAATGAATGTTCTGCTATTTATAATTGGAATGAAAAACATACTGTTCATTATGCCCTACAAAAACTGAGTGGGCTTGCAAAAATATGGTACGAGTCACTTCCATCGCTCAACTTCTCGTGGTCGGAATGGCAATGTAAATTAAAAAGGGCTTTTCCCAATGAAGAAAATTTTGGTAAATTGTTAGAAGAAATGTTGAATCGTAAATCTCGCTCTGATGAAACACTTAAAGATTACTTCTACGAGAAACTTTCGTTGCTTAACAGATGTGAAATTTACGGTCGTAAGGCAGTTGATTGTATCATCTATGGAATTTACGATAACTCTGTACGTAATGGCGCACAAGCTCTTAAATGTAAGGAACTAGAAGATTTGTTGAACTTTTTAGCTTCTCAACAATATAACCCAATCAAAGATAATTCGAGAGGTCATGCTAGTACTTCATTTAGAAAGAGAGATTTTCGTAATTCATCTAATTACCAGAGTAGACCTTCTTTATCGAATAGAGGAAGTGAATTAACGTGTTTGAACTGCCAGGAACGTGGTCATTATTATACGAATTGTACAAAGCCAATTATTAAATGCGTCAAATGTAGTAGAATCGGCCACAACTTTGATAATTGCTTTAGAAAACCTCTTCTTTCACACGATAGCTAAATCGTACAATCCACTGATAAAAACGTAATGAGAATATTTCCTGTCGCTAAACCAACTTCTAACGTAGAGTTTAAGTCAAATGAAACTTTAACTGTTAATAATCTTACAACTAACGAACTATCTATCATTAAAGTTCCCCGTCCAGTGGACGTGCCTCATGATGCAAATAGTAAATATTTCAAAAGCGTTTGTGTAAACGGTGAAACCATAAACGCTTTCATTGACTTCGGAAGTCAATGTACCCTTGTTAAATATGTTCGGTTGCGGAAATGCTAAACCTTGAACAAAATACCGATAATTTGCCAGTAATAAGAGGGTTTGGAAACTCTGTTACTAAACCACAGTTTCAGTCTAAGTTAACAGTTAGAATAGATGAAATAGACACTGAATTGATCGTTTTGGCTGTCGATGACGCGCTCTTACCAGCTTCACTACTAATAGGGCAGGACTTTACCGAACTGCCTTCTGTCATTGTTAAGAAGGGCAATGAAACTTTATTCTTTTATCATGCACTTCTAGATGAATATTCAAATAACGCCTTGATTAAGTTATACGTGGAGAAGGATACTACTATCATCAAGGGGGGCTTGGTAGAAGTATGTTGTAAGGAACCTTTCTCTGGCGACATATATTTCGATGGAGACACTAGATTGAGTCCTGAACAAGAATACCACTTGCATCAAGGGTGCTATAGGGTAAATGAAAGTAGAGCAATTGTATCTGTAACTTCCCTGACAACAGCTCCTTTAAAATTTAAAGAAGGTACTTTAATAGCTAGAGCAAATTCTTTGGTGGAGGCTAGAACACTAGTCATAAACGCTGTAGATATTCATAAAGAATTAACGCCTCTTGATGTATCAGAAATAAAAATTGGTCAAGGTATAGATGATACGACTTTGAAAAGACTGACAAATCTGTTATTAGAGTATAGAGTTTGCTTTGCTCAGAATCTTAACGAATTAGGGTGTACCCAGAATACAGAAATGAAACATAGAACTTCATGATAGAACCCCGGTAGTATATAGGCCATATAGATTGTCTCATAATGAACGCCAAAAGGTAAGAGATATGGTCAGTGATTTAGTGAACAATGATATTGTGCAAGAATCAGAGTCTAACTATGCAAGTCCTATTCTTTTAGTTAAAAAGAAGAACGGAGAATCTAAACTTTGTGTAGACTACCGTGCGCTCAACAATAAGACGGTCAAGGTCAAATATCCATTACCACTCATAGATGACCAAATTTCAAATTTAAGTGGTAATATTTCTTTATTACACTAGACTTAGCTTCAGGTTACTATCAGGTACCAATGGGAAAAGAAAGTCGTCACCTAACTGCGTTTGTTACCCCGGACGGCCATTACGAATTTAAGCGTATGCCGTTCGGGTTAGCAAATTCTCCGGCAATTTTCCTAAAGATGATTAATAATTTGCTAGGTCAACGTAGATTTGATACAGCTCTCGCATATATGGATGATCTTCTTATCTTAATCTTGATCTTAAAAATATCGGCCGTAAGCAATTTTCCTACCCCATCCAATGCACACGAACTTAGACAGTTTCTTGGTCTGGCTAGCTACTTCAGAAGGTTCGTAAAGGGTTTTGGTGAAGTAGCTAGACCACTTACTCAACTTCTAAAGAAGGACATAAAGTGGCAATGGGCGGCGGATCAAGATAATGCGTTTACTTTATTGAAGTCTAAGCTAGTCGACCGTCCCATTCTGGCCCTTTATGATCCAAATCTAGACATGGAGTTGCATACCGATGCTAGTTCTCTGGGTTTAGGTGGTATTCTTTTGCAATGGCAGTCTCAACCGAGAACGTTGAAACCGGTGGCATATTTTAGTAGACAAACTACATCAGAAGAAAGACACTTTCATTCTTATGAATTAGAAACGTTAGCTGTGGTTTGCTCTTTAAAGAAATTTCGCCCATATTTGTTAGGACTTAAGTTTTCGGTATACACTAACTGTAATGCATTAAGGACCACACTTACTAAAAGAGATCTAATTCCCCGCATAGCACGCTGGTGGCTTCAAATCAGTGAGTTCGACTTTGATGTCCAGTATCGTCCTGGTTGCCGTATGAATCACGTAGATGCTCTTAGCAGAAACCCAACACCTACTGATAGTACACCTAATTCTCTCGAAACTATGAATATTACTACCGGTAATTGGATAGTGACTTTACAGGTTGCAGACCCTGAACTACAACGAGTTATTAGAATTCTAAAACCAAGCACAGATCAGAGTATAGATATTAAAAAGAACTATACAATTAAAAATCATACGTTATATAGAATAGTAGGCGATGAACAAAGATTGGTCGTTCCTAAAAGTGCCAGGTGGCAGGTTTGTAGGGCTAATCATGACCAGTGGTCGGAGTAGGTATATTGATTTTAGATACTTGCGTCATGATATCATAACATGGACATGCATTTCTTCCGGAATGTACCGGAGTTTCCAAAAATTTGGTAAATAGAGTAATAAAATAAAAAACCATATGTAAGCAAACAAAATTGTTTATTGTTAATACAAATAATCATTATTACAGTTTTATTAAAAATAATTATTTTTAATCCTCATCGGTTACAAGTTCTACATTTTGATTTTTTACTTAGGCCTTACACTTTTATTTAGGCCAAAGAGCCGGCTCAACATTAGCCAACAGGTCGAAACAATAAAGCTTTGGTCACCTATCCGTTGACCGGCCTGTGTGAGAGTGACTTAACCTCTACAATCAACGACCAAATGTGCGGCCAAGTGAGTCAATGAGTTCCAAAGGGGAAATAAGCCCAACAAATCTATAAACTACATTTCCTAAACTAGTTAATCGTTACTTACCCTAAATAATTATTAAAAAGCGACAATTATTAATAATTGTACCATCGTGATGGTTGGTTAGCGTTAGACGGGGGTTTTATAAAGGGGGGACAAAATTTCGTCCATTTTAGCGTAGGACGCACCGTTTCCAAGATATTTAAAGATTAACAAAAAAAAATCACTAATAATAATTTAAGACGTGATTTCTTTTCTTTTGCGAGATTGAGACAATGGATACGGCCAACATTAGAGATGGAGACCAGCGCCACTAGCAGCATAGCGTTGAGAGTATTGATACATTTTTAACTAGTTTCATGTAATAATTTCGATGTTTCGGTATTTTTATCATAATAATCCGGAAACTCGGAGGAGTATCCATATTAACATATACGTTTGATGTCAGTGACCTTAATTCAATATACCTACTCCGACCACTGATCATGACGACATTGGACATTTTGGGTTTGCAAAGACACTTGAACGTATCCAAGGCTTATACTGGTTCCCTAAACTAAGGCGTTTTGTTAAAAAGTATGTTGCTGCTTGTATCGATTGCGCTTATAATAAAGATAATTCCGGTAAGACGCGTACAGGTTTTCTTTACCCAATTGAAAAGGTCGAAAAGCCGTTTCACACCCTTCACCTGGACCACTTAGGTCCATTTGTTAAAAGTAGATTGGTAATAGCTATATTTTAACTATAGTAGACGCTTTTACTAAATACGTCTTTGCTAAGCCGGCTAAAGATACTGTTTGCGCCACAGCGCAACGAATAACAGCTGTCTCTGCGCAGGAATAGAGTGCACATTGGACTGCACTAACCCGTCGCGCGGCCATTTTGACGGCCGGCGCCCGCGCAACAGTTAGTGGCCTTTGAGATCTCAAGACGAAATCACGCGTCGCGCGCCCTTGAACTCAGCCTTCGAAATAAAGCAATACCACTAATAGCATATGTGTAAAGTTACGCCTAACGCCTAAAGAACTGCCCTAGTGAATAGTTTCGTGTAGTGACTGTGCGCCAGGAAAGCAACTACCTCGCCGCCCGTGGTCAGCGCCAGCCGCCTTCAGCACCAGCACGATCCTGTGACCACAGCCCGGAACCAAGTAAGCCCCCACTATCCTATATTTCCATTTCCCTGCGTCGCATGTTGGTGCCTTAAGCGCCAACATATCTGGTTCATCGAGCGCGGAATACCTCTAAATTTCATGGTCTTTCGACCATAATCAGCCCCGAATCAGCCCTTAACTTTGATTAATTATTGATATTGATGATACAGTCCGCTAAAAATAATATTTCATAATTATATCTATTTCACTTCCTAACATTTATAATTTCATCTCTATACAAAATCTTTTCTGCACGACAGTCGTTGCAAAGTCCGGGCTAGTATTCACCTACCTACACGAATAAAAATTCGTGTTTCGGGTATCGTGTTCCAAATAAAAGTTCGTACCAGTATCCGATTCGTGCTAACTCCTAGTTAATTTACGCTAACAAGTTTAGTGTTTTTATTGTTGATTTTGTGTATGCATCCGTTGAAAGTGTGATGCAATGTTGTAATGTTGTTGTAATCTGAGCGGGCTTGTGTGTGTACCCAAACGATTTTTGCCTAACGATACGTTGTTCATACTCCTAACGGTGACTTAATTAGTAGTTAAATTATTACGTTGCGTGTGGTATTATGACGAGAGATTTATTTTCCCGTTTTATTTTGTAATGAAATTTTTATGTTCGTGTCGTGTTAAATCGGCTCAGATCTCGTGCATGCTCACCACGCGTGTCAAGTAGCGTGCTTTATTTTTCGCTTGTATTAATTTTATATTTTTTTTGGTTTTAATTTTTTGCCTTGGCAATCGGCTCATTCTTGTGCGTGCTCAGCACAAGAGCATAGTACTTCTACACACGTTCACACGTTTGCCCACTTGTGGGACACAGACAGAGTGTCCCAACCTTTTTAATTAAGTTTTTATTATTAGTTTATTTTTATTTTTTTTGTTTGCGACTGACTCATTCTTCGCGCTAGTGTCGGTAACAGGTCTGCCCGACTGTGAGCGCCTTGCCCAACAGTGGGCTACGGATAACGTGATTTTTTTTGTTTTTGTTGTTTTGTTTGCTTTTTGTTTTGCGGTCGGCTAATGTTACGTACGCGCGTTCAATAAGCATACATACACAGACATACACATACACACGCGTTTGCACCACCCGTGGGCCATATACAAGGCGTCCCAACTTAGTTTTGCTTTCCTTACTGTTGCGTTAATTTTAGCCCATTTGCGTTTACCTTAGTAAACAAATACGTCCAGCCCAACTATAGAATATATACAGGGTGTTGTTCTTTTTACTGCCTTTAAATTTGTTTAATTTTTTTATTTTTTATTATTTTTTTTGTCTCCTTTTATTCATCGCGATGCCGACCAAGTCACAAGCCGCGATATTTAGGGAGGCCGCCAAAGCTTTACACCACCTCCTAGAGGTGGGATCACTGATCATTGCTGGCGACACCAAACATTCCATAACGGAATTTAACGTGCGTTTCGCACAGATACAGGGCATAAAGGAGAAGCTGGACTCAGTGTACTACAACATTCTCGACGAAGAGAACTTAGACGAGGGGGTTGAGAGGACATACACTGAGAACCACACAAAAGCCTCCGGGGCATACCTGGGGATACTTGTGGCGAGGGAGGAAATCTCACCCTCTTCCACGTCGTCCCCAACCCATAGTGCTCAGCCCAGTTTCGGCGTCAATACGCCCACAGCCGTCCTCCCCAAGATAGCGCTGCCCAGGTTCAGCTCAAAAGTGGAGGACTGGCCTTCCTTCATTGCGCTGTTTAGGAGTTTGACTGACGACATGGCGACCCTGTCGGACGCAGTCAAGCTCCACTACCTGTTCTCAAGTCTCAGCGGTGAGGCATTAAGTATGGTGTCCCACTTAAAGGTCACCAATGAAAATTTTGCCGTGGCCATGGACATCCTCACCAAGCGGTACGAGAACCGCCGGGTTCTCATCGACAGTTTCGTCGACATAATCCTGGGGCTGCCGAGCATCCACACGCGCTCAAACATACGCACGCTTTTCCTCACTCCGCTGGTGTCCGCCCAGTGTGCCCTTAGTAATTTGGATCTGCCCATAGGAGACGACTACGTGTTTGTGTCGATAGTGGTGCGAAAGCTTAAGGGTGAGCTCCGCACGTTATTTGAACGCAGACACGGGTCTAGCAGCTCCCTGCCCACGTTGAGTGACCTCATCTCCTACCTCGAGGAGCACGCGCGCTGTGTGGAGACAGAGTTCTCCAACATAGCCCAGCCGCAGCCCATTCACGCCCTGCCCGGCCCTTCTCGTAGCCGCGCGCCTCCACAGTTGCCCCATCGCACTTATGCTCAGATGGCTCAGCAACAACCCGACCATTACCGTGGCCGTTCCTCAGCTCCATCGCCTCACCGCGCCTATGATCAGCCTACTTACCAACCGCTCCACCCAGCTCAGCAAATGCGTCAGCGCCCATCCACCTCCCCGGCTCGCAGTCAGCCCTTCCCCGTCTACTCGGCCTACCAGCAAAGCTGCTCCTCATCATCGTCCTCGTCCTCTTCCTCACGCTCGACGCCCTACTGTCCCTATTGTGCCACTAGGGGACATACGCTCATGACGTGCAGATGGTACAATGCCCAGCCAACACAGGGCCGTTGGGACTTTACACAGGCACGCGTGCGCTGCCAGCGTTGTCTCGGCCGTCACTACGAGAGCGAGTGCAGGTCAAGGGGGGCATGCAAGAACTGTGGGAGTACGAACCACCACACGTTCCTCCATCGACCAGACGGCCCAACGCACTCAGCTCATTCGTCGTCTGTACATGTGCCCCCACCACAGCTGACAGAGCACTCGAGGGAGCGTCCCAGAAACAGCAGGCGGCACGAACCCGCACATCCCAAACAGGCGCAACCCAGCCCTGCTCACAGAGCCAGCCCGCCCAGGTCCGGTTCGCCAGGTAGGCCCCGCGAACGCCGCCAGCAATTATGACTCCCTACTATCACAGAGCACCCTAGCGAAGAGGTAGATTTAGCCCATGCCCAGTCAACCCATGCCCACACAGCTGATACATACTCAGCTCATACAATTTCAGCTGATACTCAATCAGCTCACTCACCTTCTGTGCCCACTGGCACACCCATTTTGTTGCCAACCGTCTCACTAAGAGTCGCGGACGTACATGGCCATCTTCACACAGCCAGAGCTTTATTGGACTGTGGCAGTATGCTGACGTTAATAACGTCACGCATGGCACGACTTTTGAACCTGCCATCAAAACCCACTTCTTTAAAAATTACAGGAGTTGGGAATCAGCACAAACATGAGTCAAAGGCGGCAATAACAATAGTATGCCGACCCACTCACAATGATACTCCTACAATTACTGCCACAGCTCACATTTTAAAAAACGTCACTGGCTACCTTCCCTTAGAGAAGGTACCAAACATTTCCCACGTACTAGGCCAGCCACCCGTGCCATTGGCTGACCAGCTTTACCACACACCAGCCCCGATCGACCTCTTATTGGGGTCGGACGTTCTTGGCCAGGTGTTGGACGGGACTAAGGTCTCGTTGGGCCCGGGCAAGCCCATAGCCTTCGGCACGATTTTCGACTTCGCGTTGATAGGACCCATTGAGGACTTGTATGCGCAGCCGGCGCAGCAGGTTAACTCTGCTCACGTCGTCAGCTCACAACCAGACTCAGCTGAATCAGCCCAGGACATACGTCAGAGTCTGGAAAGGTTCTGGGAGTCTGAGGAGCCCCTCCCTCAATCTCACACTCATAATGATCCCCTGGAGGAACAATGCGAGGAAATCTTCCGCTCTACCACTACACGCGATCCCTCAGGCAGATATACGGTCGCTCTGCCCTTTCTAAAGGACGCCCCTCAACTAGGTAAAACTCACCCTATCGCATTACGCAGATTCCTCAATATTGAGAAGAAGCTAATGGCGAACCCGTCTCTGCGTTCTAAATACGTCGACTTTATGGCCGAATACATCGACTTAGGACACATGGCTCCCTGTCACCCAAATACATTCGCCCATAAACCTCACTTCTACATCCCTCACCATGGCGTATTTAAGTCAGGGTCGGACAAGCTGCGCATTGTTTTTGATGGTAGCTGCAAAAGCTCCAATGGTGTCAGCATAAATGAATGCCTACACACAGGCCCCGCCCTTCAACAGGACATTGTGGACATCATCATGTCCTTCAGAACGCATCCAGTCGTTTTCAGCACTGACATCCAGAGGATGTTCAGAAATGTGCTGGTTGCCCCAGACCAGAGACGGTATCAGCTGATACTATGGCGGTCCTCACCAGATCACCCTCTGCTCACCTACGCCCTCAATACAGTCACGTACGGCTTAAGATCAAGCCCATATCATGCAATCCGCACCCTGCTCCAGCTGGCTGATGATGAAGGCCATCGCTACCCTGGAGCCGCTCAGGTTCTTCGCAAGTCTATCTTCGTTGATGACATCTTGTGTGGTCATGACACGGTTGAATCCGCCCAAGCACTTCAGGACGAGTTGATAAGTCTGCTAGACCTAGGCGGCTTTCAGCTCAGTAAGTGGACATCTAACTCGCCTAAGCTGCTCGAGAGATTTCCCGACAACCAATGCGACATGCCCAAGGACTTCGACATGAACCCAGAGTCCACGTCCATTAAGGTCTTGGGTATACAGTGGAGCCCTCAGTCAGACGAGTTCACCTACCGCATCTCTCTGCCCCCCATCACACATGTCACAAAGCGGTCTATTTTAAGCACCGTAGCCTCACTTTATGACCCAAACGGCTGGGTTTCGCCCGTTATCTTCCGCGCAAAGCTGCTGCTTCAGCAATTGTGGCTACTGAAGCTGGAATGGGATGAGCCCACTCCCTCTGAAGTACAAACGGAGTGGCACCACATCTCAGAGGATCTGCCGCTGTTGTCTAGCATTCGCTTCCCTCGGCACATTTGTGCAAACAAAGGCTCAGCTGCATACTCGCTTCACGGGTTTGCAGATGCCTCTGAAGCCGGGTTTGCCGCCGTTGTTTACCTCCATGAGCTCGATGCCTCCGGAGATACTTTGGTACACTTGATTGTCGCCAAGTCGCGAGTCGCACCAATCAAGAACCGCCTCACAATCCCCAAGTTAGAGTTGTCGGCCGCCACTCTACTCTCCCAGCTCATGATCCGTGTGTCGGTTCAGTTATCGGCCCATATCAGTATACAACAACACATATGTTGGTCAGACAGTACGATAGTCCTGGCCTGGCTCAATACACCGCCTCACCGTCTTCAACCCTTTGAAGCCAACAGGGTAGTCAAAATCAGCTCAGGCTCACCAGAATGTACCTGGCGACACGTACCTTCCGAGCTCAACCCGGCAGATTGCGCAAGCAGAGGGATGTCTGCGCAATCCCTGTCAGCCCACGACCTATGGTGGTCTCCCACGTGGCTTGGAAAGCCTTCTGAGTCTTGGCCTGCGATGCCCTTAGCTCTGGGCCATGACGCCCTGCCCGGCCTTAAGCCCAAACACGTCCCGTCACTGGTCACAGTGCCCGGTCTTGACTTTGACCTGCTCACTCGGTTCAGTTCACTAGACAAGCTCGTCGGAGTGACAGCTTGTCTAAAACGCTTTCTGCACAACTGCAGACACCACCCAGATTCGCGACGCTCAGGCCCCTTGTACGTCAGTGAACGAAGAGAGGCCCTACTTTACTGGGTGCGCAGTGTTCAGCACAATGAGTTTGCGGAGGACATCCACCGCCTTCAAACTGGCAAAATCTGCTCCGTCAGACTCCAGCGGCTGTCACCTCTCATTAAAGATGAGCTCCTTAGAGTTGGTGGACGACTGTCCCATGCGTCTATCCGATATGACGCGCAGCATCCGCTCATACTTCCCAGCTCTAGCCCACTTGTAGACCTTATCATTGACCACTACCACAAAATACACTGCCATCCTGGCGCTGACACTTTACACGCTATCCTACACCAACAATTTTGGATATTGTCCGCGCGCCGTATTATTAGACACCGAGTTTTTAAATGCATTAGATGCTTTCGATGCCTGGCCCAGCCGCAAGCACCCTTCATGGCCGACCTGCCAGCCGATAGAGTTACGCCTCAGCCAGTATTTAGTCAAGTCACGACCGATTTTGCCGGACCATTCCTCGTTAAATCTAGTACCCTACGTAATGTTAAACTCTTAAAAGCGTACTTTTGTATATTCGTGTGCCTCTCGACTAAGGCGGTTCATTTGGAACCGGTCTCGGACCTCAGCACGGAAGCGTTCCTCGCGGCATTACAGCGTTTTATAGCACGCCGCGGTGCCCCGGTTCTCATCCGCTAGAAATCAGCTCATCGAAGTACAAAACTTTCTTGCCTTGAACAATGACACGATTGCGCACAAGCTCGCTGGTCAGCACATTACTTGGTTGTTAAACGTCCCTAAGGGACCATGGTTCGGTGCGTTACATGAGATCAACGTAAAATCAACAAAGCAACTTTTATATCGCGTAATTGGCGAACAGCACCTCACATTCGAGGAATTCTCTACACTTTTAGCACGAATCGAAGCTGTCCTTAACTCTAGACCTCTCTGCCCACTTTCGTCTGATCCTTCAGACTTTGAGCCGCTTACGGCCGGACATTTCATTATAGGCCGCCCACTAACGGCCCTTCCCGAACTATCCGTGGAAGATAGGCCGATCTCCACACTTAGGCGATTCCAGATGGTACAGGCCCTTTCCCAGCGCTTCTGGACGCTGTGGACCCAGTCCTACCTCCACACACTCCAAACCCGCTCCAAATGGTTGTCCCCATCCTCCCCTCCCCGAGTTGGCGAGCTCGTCCTCATCAAGGAGGACAACCTGCCTGCCCTTCAATGGAGACTGGGGCGCATTACTCGCACCCTGCCTGGGAAGGATGGCGTCGTGCGGGTGGTGGACCTGGACACCGCCAATGGACACCTCCGGAGGCCTGTGTTCAAGATTGCCAGGCTCCCTCTGGATGAGCCCACCCTGGGCCCCGGGAAGATGTTTGCGCCACAGCGCAACGAATAACAGCTGTCTCTGCGCAGGAATAGAGTGCACATTGGACTGCACTAACCCGTCGCGCGGCCATTTTGACGGCCGGCGCCCGCGCAACAGTTAGTGGCCTTTGAGATCTCAAGACGAAATCACGCGTCGCGCGCCCTTGAACTCAGCCTTCGAAATAAAGCAATACCACTAATAGCATATGTGTAAAGTTACGCCTAACGCCTAAAGAACTGCCCTAGTGAATAGTTTCGTGTAGTGACTGTGCGCCAGGAAAGCAACTACCTCGCCGCCCGTGGTCAGCGCCAGCCGCCTTCAGCTCCAGCACGATCCTGTGACCACAGCCCGGAACCAAGTAAGCCCCCACTATCCTATATTTCCATTTCCCTGCGTCGCATGTTGGTGCCTTAAGCGCCAACAGATACGAAGACAAAGAATGTGATAAAAGTTTTACAAACCTTGTTTAATGATTTTGGCGTTCCACTTAGAATAATTTCAGATAGAGGAACTGCCTTCACATCTAGTCAGTTCAAAGAGTTTTGTAAGACGAATGCAGTCAAGCATGTACTTAACGCAGTTGCTTGTCCCAGGGCAAATGGGCAAGCGGAAAGGTTCAACCAGACCATACTCACCTCTTTAGCTACCCAAAACTCTCGAAAAGACGAACGCAATTGGGATCAGCAATTAGGAAGAGTTCAGTGGGGCATAAATAAAACCATTAATGCTACTACTAAAAAGTGTCCATCAGAACTGTTGTTTGGGGTCAAATTAAATTGTCCTTCTGATAACATGGTAAAAATCGATAATGTTCAAGACATCTCTGGTAATGATCCATCAACATCGTCTGTTGATGCCATTAGACACGAGGCCCTAGCAAATATTACAGAAAGTCAAAAACGTCAGAAACAATATTATGATTCCAAGAGGTCCCCAGCAGTCAAATATTTGGTGGGGGATTTAGTTAAAATAACAAAAACTAACTTTTATAACGACGGAAAGAGTAAGAAATTAATGCCCAAGTTTATTGGCCCCTATAAAATATCTAAGTGCTTAGGAAATGACCGATACGAAATTGTAAATGTGCCAGGTTTCAACAACAACAGGCGATACGACAGTGTTGTAGCTTCAGATATAATGCGGCCTTGGATTCACATCCAAGCTCTAGGGTTAGACAAAGGTTCTGGTTCCAAACCATGTTCATCAGACTCTGATAGTAGGTAATGTAGAATCTGATAAATAAACAGTGTGTAAAAAAATTGTACGATACGTAGTTATTTATTACCATTAATAATTCTCTAAGAAAATTATTAGATTTGATTATTGTTATAAACTATTAAGAATATGTAAAATAAAACACACATTTGTTTTCTCACGAGTGTTGTGATTGATGCGTACTCCGGAGGAGCAGGCTTGCGGATGGCCGAGTGTTGTGATTTGTGATAATATTGTTTAAAATTAAAATAATTTAAGCGGAAGTTAGTATTGAAATGGTTGTAATTTGTATTGCCAATCAGTTCACCGGAAGCCTATGTTGAATACAACAAAATGTAATAAATTAGTTAGAATTGTAAATTAGCATTAGAATTTATTCTTGTTATGAAAATAAGATTGTTTTAAATGTGTAAGAAGTACCTATGGTATTGTCTAAAATAAGTTTGTCTTTGTTACTTCAAATATTAAGTCACCCGGAAACGGAAATAGCGTGATATTGTCAACTTCAAATATTAAGTCCCCGGAAACGGATGTCGGAAAAAAATGTTAGTAGTGGGATTAATAACGATTTGCTGTAAAGTAGTTTTAGTTTGGTAAGAACATTCTTGAACGGGACGCTCTAGAGTGAAGACAGTGTGTAGTGTAATCAGAGAATAAAGTACAGTGCCAGTCTATTGGAGTTTTATTACAAACTCATCAACAATAAATGTACCAAACAAAAATGTAACTCTCTCTATCAATAATTGGACCAATGTTTCGAATGTTAACTTTTACTTTTAATTGTCATTATTTTTAATAAATGCTTATCTCATATTATTCTTGTGTTAATTTTTTCGCAAATGGTACGAAAAGTAGAGTATTTTCCTCGGTGATAAAGCTGTCTTAGTCTTGGGTGAACTTAAATCCCTCGCTACACTCAGGACTCGTCTTAAATCCCTCGCTTCGCTCGTGATTTAAGTTTTTAACACCATCGCTACGCTCGGGAGTAAACCTCGAGTCCTTCGTTACGCTCGCGATTTAAATCGTCACCCGCAACAGAAGACACTGCTTTATCCCCTTGGTTAATAATCTACTATTTTAGCGCAGGTCCTAATGGTGAATGCATTGAATTATTATGTAACTTTCTACATTTTGTTCCAAATTCAAATCACATTATTGACCAGCGGGGCATAATGAAATTCAGCACAATGTTTTGCCCTGCTAGACCTCAGGTCTATAATGACTTACTTTAAGTTAGGTTTGCATGACATATAACTTGACGTTGTCGAGCAGGTGGTGTGAAAAATATTTTTTGTTTCGCTGGTAGAATCTTATTATATGATAAAAAAAAATTAAATACGGTAATAATCAAATTTCACAAGCCCGTAAGTCCACTAAAGTGCCATTTCAGCCGTCCGTGCGAAGCGTACGTACGGGATGGCTCGGCCGCGCTCCCATACAAGCCACGGTCGGTGCGCATGTATGAAGATAGCATACTTGTTTAATTGTACTATGCTTTGATGCCGTCTTTATGCCGCCCGCGCCGGCCGTATCGTTGCCGATTCGCTGTACAATGAGGCGCAGGTACTCAGCGTTCGCAAACTTTATATTCTAAAAGTGGCAACGACTATGCATAAACCTGTTATCAGTTCTACAGAATATCAGACGATGCTTGACAGACCGAGTAATTAGGGTACGATCGGTATTAGTTAAAACCACCTTTGCCCAACGGTTTAAATGCTTCGCTTTCCCTTTCATCTACAACCGCATTGTGGAACTATGCGAAATTAAGAGATGCTCTTTGGGAATTGAGAGGTTTAAGATCAGCGATATATACGTTACACTAGATAGGCCCTTCCGAGCACGCCCTATGTTCCACTCATCTGCGGAGTCGACTCGGCACCTAGCTTTAGTGTGGCTTTGACATTCGCGCGTGCGGAGCGGCGAAAATATTTTTTTATTTCTCTTTAAAGTGTACACCTAGACGTTTACAACAATTCAGTTGTC
Source organism: Scoparia ambigualis (assembly GCA_963921215.1). Taxonomy (NCBI): domain Eukaryota; kingdom Metazoa; phylum Arthropoda; class Insecta; order Lepidoptera; family Crambidae; genus Scoparia; species Scoparia ambigualis. The sequence continues at coordinate 7,683,637 of OY992515.1, read as the reverse complement.
AAGTATGTGAAATTAATTGTTATTCAAGTCATTATTATGTAGTTATTACGTATTATTAGAATAGAAAATATATTTTTTCAATTATTGTTATTGACAATCTATTTGGTACGCCATATTGATACACACTACGTTGTCTTTGACCGATCTGGCGCTGCGGCGCTGCGATGTCTGTCTGTTGATTAGACGACATTTAAATGTTTAAGCGCTGCAGCGGCTGCAGCGACTTTTAGGTCTCTCATTCCAGAATTTGAACAAATGGTTTGTATGGACATTCTTGTCTGTACTTCTAGGTCAATGTTTAAGATTCGCTCACTTCTTTTGACGTGGAGCTATAAATTTACGGAGACATTCATGGAGGTACTAAAGCAGATATTATACTCGTAAATATGCAAATGTGATGCACCTTTTACAACAATGTTTTACTCTATTTTTTATTTCTTTGATCCTTTATTAATCTCCTTTTGTTTGAACTGATTTTGGTAGTAATTAAAATTTTATTAATAATTAATAAAATTTAAATTGCTGGCACCCGTTTAACTTTTGAAAACGTCTTACTTGACCGCCACAGGTCAGGCAGTGCCTAGTAGAAAATTTCAACCTCCTTGTGCTTGTCAAATAATGCTTATATTTAAGTAACACTATTTTCAATTGTATTTTTAAGTTTGTAAGTATTAAGGTCGATTTACACATATCAGTGAAGACACAGTTCCGACACAGTACCAGCACAGTGCGAAATATTCTTTCATACATTCTCTATGAACGCACTGAGAATACAGTGTGTCGTCCGTCCGTCACTGACACTGTGTGACAAGTGGGGATGCGTTCATAGAGATTGTATGAAAGAATATTTCGGCACTGTGCCGGTACTTACTGTGTCGGAACAGTGTGAATAGGCATTTATCAAATAAATTTATTTGTATTTGTAATTGTAGTAGTAGTATTATTGTAGTTTAATGAAACTGGGCATCTAATGAGATGTTATTAACTGAGCTTGTACACATAATTTATGTATTTTTAGAAAGTAAGAATTGATTGCAACAATTGTTGTTTAAACCATTAATAGTAGATTATGCACTAAAGGGATGAAGTAGTGTCTTATGTAGCAGGCGCCCCGTATTAAATCACGAGCAAAACGAAGGATTCTAGCGTTAATTCCCGAGCGCAGCGCGGGTGTTTAAAGTTAACTCCCGAGCAAAGCGAGGGAATTAAGACAAGAATCCTGAGTGCAGCGTGGGATTCAAGTTCGCCCAAGACGAAGGCACCTTTAGCCCCGAGGAGCATACTCTACTTTTCACGCCATCTACGAGACAATAAAAAGCAATAGTAAAACAAAGAGATTTTCAGTACCTATTCGCGCCTCTTTGTTGTTGTTGGCGACGCGTCATAATAATAGGTTTTTAAATAAGTAGTTACTATGAAGTTATAGATTTTATTAATGTGTGTAAAGAAACCTGTCAAAGAAAGCTCCAGAATAGCTCAAGAGAAGGTTTAGGAACACAGAAAGTTGTAGAACATTCTGGAAGGCTGTGGAACTTTCTAGAAAAGTACAGGTACCTATGTGTTTAGAATGCTATAGAAACATCTAGAAGGTTGTAGAACTTTCTGGAAAGCTGTGGAACTTTCTAGAAAAGTATAGGCACGTTCTGATAGAACTTTCTAGAAATTATAGAAATATCTAGAAAATTGGAATGTTATAGAACTATCTAAAAAACGGAAACACCTATAAACACGCTGAGCATTCTACGATCGTCAGTCAGTTTCATTACAAGCTTCCTCGAGTTAACATCTGTGTTAGCAAGAAGTCAAGTCGCAAAAATCCAGTGCGCTGTTACAATTCGGTAGAATAAAGGCCGATTGTTTAGTCAGTGTTACTTCTAACGTTCTCGAGTTAAGAGCGGGCTCCCTAAAATAAATCCAGTGCTAGCTCCGCCCAGCGCGCCCCGCCACCCGCATGCCACACTCGTTACACTAGCGATACATTAACAACCAATTCAAAATTCGCGCGCGCGCAGGTCATCCGAGTTCATGATCCAAGAACATAGAATGAATAGAGCATTTTCGACAATTTTTTTTCAACTTTATTCAGTAATTTTAAAGACAGATTCTTCATATTTTTTATGAGCAGTAGTATGTTAACTTTGATTATAATATATTGAAGATCATGTTTGTACTTTGTATACCTATTTAATTTTTTATTTATTTTTTGTTTTAATTTTATTTTTTTTATTTATGTAAGTTAACTTTATCATTATGAAACTTCTTCGGGAAAAGTAGTGTAAATTATATTTGTCAAGCCGGATTGCAATGTATATTTGTATTATTATAATGTTGTTGTTCTTTTTATTTGTTTTATTATAATGCACAAAGACACACTTCAATTTTACACATTTTATTAACCCCCGACGCAAAACTAAGGGTGTTGCAAGTTTAACCCCTCAAGCCCCAAGCGGCCGCACCTAAAAACTCGCTATTCCGTCGGACCCCAAGCGGCCAAAATATGGCCGCGCTAGCCGCGCTCTCCACTTGACTTTGTACCGTGTTTTGATACACTTAGAGACTACTTTAGTATGAACACAGTTGATTATTTCGGTTTTGTGGTACATTTTATGCATCGTGAACGCAAAATTTAACATGAATTGAGTTTGAATTTTTTTTCCTATTCCGCAAATTTAAATTGACAGCACCTGCTGTCAAAATTTTTAGACATTTCGATGCCAAGACTGAGAGGTTAACGTGTGTATTTGAGTAATTTGTTTATCTGTACGAATTATCGTATCTCCCGAACGGATGCACCGATTTTGATTTTGTTTTTTTTATTTGAGAGGTGTCTTGATCGAGAGTGATTTTGAGCCAGAATCTATCAATCAATAAAAATGTTTTTACTTTTTTAAGAAGAATTGTGTTTTAAGAAAATTTGTTTTGCCTTTTGAAGATCATTATCTCTACATAAACATAAATACATAAACTTTCTTATACTCACACCAATTATCTAGCCCAAGAGAAGCTTCGTTATGAATCTCGTTAAATGGTTACTAGATAACGGATAAACATACTTAAAAACTTAAATACATACCTAATATACATAGAAAACACCCAAATCCGAGACAATTTAGAAAAACAATAATTTCTAAATTGACCCGACCGGGGATCGAACCCGGGACCTCAGAGATGGCGACACAATGAAAACCGGTGTACAAACCACTCGACCAAGGAGGTCGTCAAGAATCGTCATCTTTTCTCGTCTAAATAGTCGAGAAAAGGATTTGAGCAACTTTCATAAGTCTGATCGATTCAAAATTTGATACCCTGTTACATAAATGATATTGAAAGAACATGGTAACTTTGACCTGATGCTGCAGCATCTGCAAGAATAACTAATTCCTTACCAAGTTACAACATAGGTATCGTGTTTAGGCTCATTGGAATGGTCTCTACAAATAGGTTGTAGCTAGGTGATGATCAAAATCTGATGACGGAGCAGGGAAGAAAAAATGGGAATAAGTTGGTGAGGGATTCTAAGCTTCTTTTACTTTTAATGTTTTTTATATATTTTATCGTTTTATTAACGCTTGAATATACTTAAGTAAAAACTTTTACTTGTTCTATCGATACGAAATTATTGGATAAATAAAAATAAATTACCTATTGGAAAAATAAAATCCAACCAGTCAATCAAAGTAAATGTATTTTGATATGGAGGTAGAATTATAATTTCGGAAAACCTAATTAACGTCACTCTACTGCTGGAGCCTTGCAACTCGTGACCTCCGACGAGTCTTCATTACTGTTACGTATAGCTATAATGTCAGTGGGATTGATTGTTTTAGCCGTCACTTATTCTGTATATCCTTCGGCTTGATAATACCAATCCGATTTTTTATTTACAGTAACCTGAAAATATAAAAAGAGACGAGATACTTATACGAAATATGTGACATATCTAATCATTGTGTTCAACTGATATAATAAATTATAACTGATATAATAATATATTATATTAGTATTATATTTGTTTAAATTAATACTCACATGGCCATTCCTGTCACGTTTCCAGGAATGAACTTTATATAAAAAAGCTATAAAATTTTGAGTGCTCTGTAGAATTTAAACTTTCAACCTAATACCTAAGTATATCAAAGCTCAAGAAACAACAAGATAACTGACATCGAAACATTTAGCTAGACCACTCACAGCTACGGGTATAGAAAATAGACCGAAACGTCCAATGATAGGTAAGTAACTGTTTAGAGTATGTTATTTGTCCTTGCGTTATCCCGTACAAATCAAACTTGTTCAATTTGAAACGCTGAAGTGTATCTTATGGTTAAAAACAATAAATAAAAAACGTACTTGAGTTAGATCTTCACATATAGACAGTAATGGAATGGTTGCGCTTTGAGCATTAGCGTTATTTTTGCCAGTTCCTAGGCTTAGGAACGTTATTCTAAAAAATATCAATTCAGGTTATTTGAAACAAACACTAATACAGTATTTAAAATTAAATATCGAAATAAATTATAAAAGTCCTAATACCTAATCAAATTAATAAAGAGTTTTTTCTTTAAAGATTGGATTTGTATTAAAAAAATTAACTTTGCTGAAATGATCTAATAAGATACTATTTGATTTGAATAACACTTACCTTTCCTCTAAACAAATTGGAATCGGTAATAAATGTATTAGTTTATTTGGCGACTCCACGCGTTGTCTTTGTTCCGAAGTACAAATTGTTCCTTTAGTTAGAGAAAGCGTATTATTTTGTTTATGCAAAGCGCTTAGTATCATTTTTATTATTGTATGTACTTAAATTAATTATTAATTTTGAAGGACTACAGACCACCGTGGCGATGGTTTAACAGCCTTAGTCAAAAATTTTTTTAAATAGGTAAGTCAAAAATCCTTAACAAATCTGCTTATAGTTTTAGATCTGATCGCAGATTAGCACAAAAAAAATAGGTCAGTAATATTATGTGATAGACTTCGGCAAGACTTATGATAGGTACCCAAAATCTACGTACTGAAATGGATTCAAAATTATACTTATACTCTCATACATTACGCATTATATACTTCGAATCTCTTTTTTGCCTCTAAACATATTTTTTATTTTTCTTGTTGCCTATAATTTGGCTAGCCAAAACGATTTGCTAAACAATTAGTCGTACGTAATAAAATAATAACGTAAGCAGCATCTCTGGCACGTGCGCTAGCGAGTTGCACAGGTCCACCGTTCATGACGCGCATTGCGGGACTGAGAGTGCGCTCGCGTAGATTTTAGAATAGTTCTATTTCTGCAGTAGTACGGTTGAATATTGCGTGCGCCGCTTCAACACGCTTAGCGCAGAAGTAAATGACGTAAGTCACAAAACTGTTTTCATTTATAATTCGATTATTAAGTACTCAATTGAAAAATGGTCTTACCAGTCCCTAACTAACTATCTTAGTAATATATTCGTTGTATTTTTATACGTAAGGCTCTATAACGTAAAAAGATATACGTAATAATATCTCAAAAACTCATCATTTTCGATAAATAAAAGTATCGTACATAAACCAATATTTTTTGTTTTTGCTTTGCTCAAGCCTTAGTCAACTATACAAAGAAACATATTCTAAAATTTGACATGTCTAGTATGCTGTACACATATGATAATTTATCTTCGAAATCGCTACTCGTTTAGGCAGCCGCCTCTTAACAGCAAGTTCAAGTCGCAAGAATCCAGTGCGCTATTACAATTCGGTAGAATAAAGGCCGATTGTTTAGTCAGTTTCATTACAAGCTTCCTCGAGTTAACATCTGTGTTAGCAAGAAGTCAAGTCGCAAGAATCCAGTGCGCTATTACAATTCGGTAGAATAAAGGCCGATTGTTTAGTCAGTTGCATTACAAGCTTCCTCGAGTTAACATCTGTGTTAGCAAGAAGTCAAGTAGCAAGAATCTAGTGCGCTTTTGCAATTCGGTAGAATAAAGGCCGATTGTTTATTCAGTTTCATTACAAGCTTCCTCGAGTTAACATCTGTGTTAGCAAGAAGTCAAGTCGCAAGAATCCAGTGCGCTTTTACAATTCGGTAGAATAAAGGCCGATTGTTTAGTCAGTGTTACTTCTAACGTTCTCGAGTTAACAGCAAGTTCAAGTCGCAAGAATCCAGTGCGCTATTACAATTTGGTATAATAAAGGCCGATTGTTTAGTCAGTTTCATTACAAGCTTCCTCGAGTCAACAAGTGTGTGAGTCGCAAGAATCCAGTGCGCTACTATACATTCAGTCTCACATCAAACTTTGTCGAGTCAACAAGTCGCAAGAATCCAGTGCGCTACTATACTGTGATACTACTCTGTAAATCTAAAGAAAAATAAATGAAGAATAAGTATTTCGTGGTTTTTATTATAGTCAATAGTCAAAATATATTTATTCAATAAACTCAATTAATAAGTACTTTGAAACGTCCAAATATTTTTTAACCTACCACCCATTCAGGACATCATTTTTTAACTGTGGCAAAGAAACCACAGCGCACAGAAGCAACGACATTTACAAAATATATATATATTATATGTCGTTACCAAGTCACAAAATACAAAATATGAATTTGAATGTAAATAGTTTAATTAAATATGGTGCTCTATATAAATTAATTATAGGCAATTAGAAATAGCTGTTGGAGTAGGTACTTGGAGCATTTCAGATCCAAGCTGTTTTGTCTTCTGTATAATCCGACACTTTATAATAAGCTTTTTTATAAAGCTTTTCTTTGATTTTGATTTTAAATTTATCAAGATCTAATTTCTGAATATCATTTGGTACTTTGTTGTATAATCGTACACACAGACCCTTAAAAGAATTATTTATTTTATGGAGCCTAGTATAAGGCACTGCTAATTTGTTCTTACTTCTAGTATTTAATTTGTGAATATCACTGTTTTTTGAAAACATTTCAATATTTTTATGAACATACACAAGATTTTCATAAATATATTGTGATGCAACTGTCATTATACTTATATCCTTAAATCTCTCTCTGAGAGAGTCACCAGCCTGTAGGTTATATATTGCTCGAGTAGCCCTCTTCTGCAGCACAAAGATAGTTTGAATGTCGGCAGCATTTCCCCACAGTAAAATGGCGTACGACATTACACTATGAAAGTAACTGAAATAAACTAATCTCGCTGTATCAACGTCAGTTAACTGACGGATCTTCATTACTGCATAAGCCGCAGAGCTAAGTCTATTCGACAATTTAGCTATATGTGGGCCCCACTGAAGCTTGGCATCCAACGTGATGCCTAGAAACACAGTGGTGTCCACAGGAATCACATTCTTATCTTTAATTTGTACACTAGTTAGTACCTGCTTAACATTAGGCAATACAAATCTTACACATTTGGTTTTTCCCTCGTTTAATAGCAAGTTATTAACACTAAACCAGTGAACAATCTTTGAGACCGCATTATTCACATCGTCATAATTTGGGTGTCGTCGTTTCACTTTAAATAAAAGTGAAGTATCATCAGCAAACAATGCTATCTCATGACTGTCTTTTACAAAATAAGGTAAGTCATTAATATAAACCAAAAACAAGAATGGACCAAGTATTGAACCCTGCGGAACTCCCATTTTAACCACTGATCCCGGAGATCTTTTACCGTTAATGTCGACCTTTTGAATCCTGTTACTCAAGTATGAGATTAGAAGGCTCAAAGAAGCATCCCTAATTCCATAGTGGTTAAGCTTCCTGACCAAAGTTTCATGTAAAACACAATCAAAAGCCTTGGATAAATCACAAAATACCCCTAGGGCATCCTGTGGTTCCTCCCAGGTATCAAATATTTGGATTAAAAGCTCAACACCGGCGTCAGTTGTAGAGCGACCCCTAGTAAAACCATATTGTTTACAATGTAAAAGTTTATTTTTATAAAAATGAATTTGCATTTGATCTAGCATTAACTTTTCAAAAATTTTACTAAATGTGGGTAGCACAGAAATAGGTCTAAAGTTAGAGGGGTCAGAAGTGCTACCTGATTTAAATAATGGAATTATTTTACTATATTTCATGAGGTCAGGAAAAACACCACAGTCAATGCATTCATTAAATATGCAAGCTAAAACTGGAGCTATTGTCATAATTACAGATTTAGCGACGTCCACGGAATTACCCCACAGATCAGCAGTTTTCTTTTTATTGAGAGTGTTAAATGTTTTTATTATATCTATAACACAAATTTTTTGAAAACTTAAATTATTTTCACAATCTTTAACATTCTCCTTCAAAACAGATTCAGCTACAGTGGGGGAGGAAATCAAGGCTTTTGTAGTTGAAACTGAAATGTCAGTAAAAAACCTCTCAAATGCTGCAGCAACATCAGCATCAGAAGTCAAGGTTTTATTATCACAATTTAAATTGTACTCATTATTACGACTTTTGACCTTTCCTGTTTCACTATTTATAATATTCCATGTCATTTTTATTTTGTCATTACTATTCTTAATCTTAGAACTCAGATAGTTTGCCTTGGCTAATCGACATACTCTTTTGAATAACTTTGAATAATTTTTAACATATAATTTGAAGTCATCGCTGGTGTTATAGTTGCGCTCACCATAAAGTTCATAAAGGCGTTTCCTACTTCTGTGAATACCAATTGTAGCCCATTCATTAAAAGTTACAGTACCACTAACTGAGATCTTTTTTGGAATAAAAGTTTTATTAAATTCTGAACAATAAATGTTACAAAAATTATTATAAAAGACATTAGGGTTGTCATTGTATTCTAAATAATTTAATTTTGTATCTAGATTGCTTTTAAAGCGTTCCAGCCGACCTGCAGTTTTTGGTACAACAGTGATATTCTTTTTCGTCACTTGTTTACGCTGGTGTGGAAAGCTGACCATTTGGCCACAATGATCAGAGTCCAGGTTATTAATAATTTGCTTAGCCAGTGGTTTTACATTTGTATATATGTTATCAATACAGGTGGCCGAAGTGGCAGTTATTCTTGTCGGCTCCAAAAATAAATGATTCAAGTTGTATGATAGAAATAGGTTTTTAATTTTAGTTGACATCGTGGAATTTTCTAACAAATTAATATTAAAATCCCCGCAAACAATTATTGTTTTACCTACATTACGGACTTTATGTAATGCCTCATCCATAACTTTTTCGAAAAAATCATATGATGCTGAAGGAGGTCTGTACACACTTAATACAACAAACTGCTCCAACTCCACACAAGCTATTTCTATTGTTCGCTCAACCGAGAGGCTCACTATGTCTTTGCGTTCCTTTAATTTAAACTTTTTACTAACAATAATTAAGGAGCCACCATGTATTGCATTTCCTCGACTGAACGAACTTCCTACCAAATGATTCTTAAAATTGAACATGAACTGATGGTCTTTAAGCCAGTGTTCTGTTATGCAAAGAATATCAATTTTATTACAGTTCATGAACAATTCAATCTCCAAATCTTTGCCCATCATTCCTTGGATGTTCTGGTGGACAATGTTTAAAGATTGTACATTTTTTAAATTTAATGATTGACATGGGCTTTTGCTAAAGCTATTTTTACATTCATTTAATTTCATTTTATTAACAAATATTTCGCAAGAGTTTTCCTCTTTTGTCATATAATTTAATTTAAATAATTAATTGGAATGTCAGTAGAAACACTACTGACGTCTATGTCAAATATACATTGCTCAATAGAAGCAACTTGTTTAGCCAAGTTTTTGGCTGACGTTTGAATACAATAGGATAGCGATAAAGCTATTTGTCGCTTAAAATAATTTGGCAGATAATAACTATCTCTTGTCAAATAAAAATTACTAACATAATTGTTAGTGTCAATTAAATGCATTATGTCATTTTTGCAAAATAAATGTAATGTCAGGTTAAGCTTATGTCTAATAGAATTTTCCTCCTGTGGCAAACTACTACAATAAGGTAATGTAAACAATATAATTTTCTTTACAATTAACTTATTCAAACATTCTAAACATTTTAGAAGGCTTGTTTTGTTCAGATTACCTCTATTGACAGAAGAACAGGTACAAGCGGACCCAAGAACTACAAGACTTCTCTCGGCATCCTTGTCCCAGCCAGCTCGTAAGAAAATAGTAATAAAATACAGTCCACTACCTGACGGACGGTAGTAGTTTAGTCTGGCTCCTGCACGTCTCTATAGACAGAATGCGTCATAGAGCTGCCACCGCCGTAAGATACACCCGCCGTCCGCCACAATTTTTGGTCCTTCGAGCCGGATCTTGAAAAACGAGAATGCCTATGACTAGATCGGAGAAATCAAGATCTAAAACCGCTGCAGAACCATCCACCTCGACGGAGTGGTGCATGAATGCGCCCACCGAGACAACGGGATCATCTGCAAGCCAGTCTACGATGACAACGAGGACACCGCCGCGCCCCACTGGAGGAGTATCCTCTTCTCGCCTTAAAGAGGACCACACCGTACCAGCCACTCGCACCAGGGAAGGAGTTTCACCCGTACGCCGAATGGGAAATTACCCTGCTCTTACTACTGTGCAAGCTAGAAAAGGGGAAATAGCGAGCTCCAACGTAGTCGTACTGGAAGGAGATCATCTTACGCCCCGCCCAGTCACTGTCCTAACAGACCATATACAGCAACACGAAGACCTAATGGCACGTATCGCCGAAATAGAGAAAAAACGCATTGCTCGTATGGTCGAAAATGCACATAACGCGTCTTCCGCCCTTACTGAGGCAAACAAAGTGCTGCGAAACGAAGAAGTACATGTGAGAAGAAACGATACGCGCTCTGTTTATTCTTCAAGAAGGCGAGCTGAGGTCGAAGCAAAGATGCAACTTGCAAAAAGAGAAGTAGAAGTTGCCGAAGCAAAAGCCAGAATGGCTCAAGTAGAACTTAAACTACTGCAGGTGGATTCGGATACGGAAGAAGATGGGGAAGAAAATATTCGCCAAAAACAGGTCGAAAATTGGCTAGACCAGTCAAATCCCATAGACAGAATGCCAACCCAGAACGAAAAGAGTGACATGAAAGAACTAGCCGAAGCAATAACAAAGCTTTCCTTAAAGACATCAGAAAATACAATTTCGAAACATATAATCGAACTCCCATATTTTAACGGTGCCAGCGAAGAATGGTTAGCATTTCGGAGATCCTATGAAGACACGGCGCACGCTTTTACTGCTGCACAAAATCTGGCTCGCCTAAGAAGAACGCTTCAAGGGAGAGCCAGAGAAGCGGTAAAAAGCCTTCTTTTTACTGCCGAGAATCCAACGGAAGTTATGAAGGGGCTAGCGGCGCGCTTTGGTAGACCCGGAGCACTGGCGTTGTCTGAACTAGAGAATCTAAAAGATCTTTCTAGAGTCACTGAAAATCCTAACGATGTATGGAACAATATTTGTGTTCACCTGAAACAACAAAGACGCTTATTGAGAAAATGCCATCTTCAATGAAGTATAGATGGTTCATCTATCACCGAAGTCGCCGGGATGAAGAAAGACCGGAACTAATGGTTATGAATGACTTTTTGGAAGTAGAGGCTGACATGTGTGCGGACTTCGCTCCACCTGAAATATCTTGGAAGTCGAAGAAAACCCGTCAGCAATATGCTCCTCCAGTTGCGTTTTGGGAACCGAAAAGAAGTACATTTAAAAAGACAGTCCACGCCATGCAAAATAAAGAGGCATCTAGAAAACCGGAAGGCCTAGTGTGCCCCGAATGCCAGGGAGAACATTTTATTTTTGAATGTCGCAAGTTTAAAGAAGCGGACTCGGATACGAAATGGGAACTGGCAAAGAAAGCAAAAGTTTGTTTCAAATGTCTTCGATACCGACATGCAAGACAAACCTGCAAGGGGCCAACTTGTAAGAAGTGTTCTAGATGGCACCACACAAGCCTCCATTCCGAGAGACTTCCAACGATGGTTCATGAAAGGAGAAAGCCACGCTACAACTCGCGCTGCACGAATGGGAAACTAACAGAAGAAGTGGTGACATCCGTGCATACCAACAGCGATGGGAAGACCTACCTGAAGATGGTATCAGTAGAGATATATGGGCCGAAGACCCGAGTACTGGCGTTGTTAGATGAAGGGTCAACCATATCGCTTCTAGACTCTTCCATCGCCAAGAAGATCGGAGTACAGGGAAAGGCAGAAACACTCACCATCGAGGCAGTTGGAGGCAAAGGAATACGGAAGAACGACTCGCAGAGAGTGCAGGTCAAGATCAGAGGTGCTCACCGGCGAGACAAAAGGCCAATGGAATTGAGAACCATTGATCATTTAAAGCTGCCCAAACAAGGAGTACATAGTGAAATGGTAAGGAAATGTGACCATCTGCAAAACATCGAGAATCAGCTAATTTACGAAAAAGAAGAGCCACGACTACTGATTGGGCAAGATAACTAGGGACTTATAGTTACAAGAAAACTAAAGAAGGGTAAAGTCTCTGAACCAGTCGCCTCGCTCACTGGACTAGGCTGGGTTCTCCATAGTCGTGACGCCAGAGACAGCGTTCCAGTTATGTTCGTCAACCACAGCAGATTGGTTAAAGATGACACAAATGGTCAGACGCCACTTCAAGGTCGAGTCCATTGTAGTACCGCCACGACGACGTCCAAGCATTGACGCCGACCAGAAAGTGGTAAAGGCTGAACAGGAAACCACGAAGAGGCTACCAAGCAGAAAAAATTGTAAATCGGCGATTGAATTTGAAGATACAGCTCAATTTGGAAAGGCTTTTAGAAAAAGATAAATCAGAGATAAGAGCCTGAATAAAAATGGTACAAAATCCAAGATAGAATAACCGGTAGCAGTGCAACAAGGGTAAATCCTTCTCGGGACCTCCAGAATTTCGCAACGGCAGAAAAAGCCAGAAGAGTAGCGAAGGAGATGCAGGAGATCCATGCAAAGGCCGGTTTCCATTTAAGAGGGTGCGGTAGCAGCCAATCTGTAATCGTCGCCACGCCGCACGTACCGGATCCACAGGGATTGCCCAGCTTGGATGGTAAAGAGAGGGCTACAGCCCGCGTGTCTATGGACAACCAAAAGGAAATGGAAGACTTGTAAACGTCGCCAGTAAATATGACAGTGGGAAGCGTCACAAGTGCGCATCCTGATTCCCGCAACAACGTCGCCACCTCAAGATGGAGAGCTTCGCACTGCGGGGGAGACTGTTGGCGACGCGTCATAATAATAGGTTTTTAAATAAGTAGTTACTATGAAGTTATAGATTTTATTAATGTGTGTAAAGAAACCTGTCAAAGAAAGCCCCAGAATAGCTCAGAGAAGGTTTAGGAACACAGAAAGTTGTAGAACATTCTGGAAGGCTGTGGAACTTTCTAGAAAAGTACAGGTACCTATGTGTTTAGAATGCTATAGAAACATCTAGAAGGTTGTAGAACTTTCTGGAAAGCTGTGGAACTTTATAGAAAAGTATAAGCACGTTCTGATAGAACTTTCTAGAAATTATAGAAATATCTAGAAAATTGGAATGTTATAAAGCTATCTAGAAAACGGAAACACCTATAAATACGCTGAGCATTCTACGATCGTCAGTCAGTTTCATTACAAGCTTCCTCGAGTTAACATCTGTGTTAGCAAGAAGTCAAGTCGCAAAAATCCAGTGCGCTGTTACAATTCGGTAGAATAAAGGCCGATTGTTTAGTCAGTGTTACTTCTAACATTCTTGAGTTAACAGCAAGTTCAAGTCGCAAGAATCCAGTGCGCTATTACAATTCGGTAGAATAAAGGCCGATTGTTTAGTCAGTTTCATTACAAGCTTCCTCGAGTTAACATCTGTGTTAGCAAGAAGTCAAGTCGCAAGAATCCAGTGCGCTTGTGCAATTCGGTAGAGTAAAGGCCGATTGTTTAGTCAGTTTCATTACAAGCTTCCTCGAGTTAACATCTGTGTTAGCAAGAAGTCAAGTCGCAAGAATCCAGTGCGCTTTTACAATTCGGTAGAATAAAGGCCGATTGTTTAGTCAGTGTTACTTCTAACGTTCTCGAGTTAACAGCAAGTTCAAGTCGCAAGAATCCAGTGCGCTATTACAATTTGGTAGAATAAAGGCCGATTGTTTAGTTAGTTTCATTACAAGCTTCCTCGAGTCAACAAGTGTGTAAGTCGCAAGAATCCAGTGCGCTACTATACATTCAGTCTCACATCTAACTTTGTCGAGTCAACAAGTCGCAAGAATCCAGTGCGCTACTATACTGTGATACTACTCTGTAAATCTGAGGAAAAATAAAGGAAGAATAAGTATTTCGTGGTTTTTATTGACAGAAGAACAGGTACAAGCGGACCCAAGAACTACAAGACTTCTCTCGGCATCCTTGTCCCAGCCAGCTCGTAAGAAAATAGTAATAAAATACAGTCCACTAACTGACGGACGGTAGTAGTTTAGTCTGGCTCCTGCACGTCTCTATAGAATAGACAGAACGCGTCATAGAGCTGCCACCGCCGTAAGATCACCCGCCGTCCGCCACAGTTGTGTTCTATTTTTCTTTTATTTTCTACTCGTGGTGGCCAGTTCGATTTCCGAACAATTTGGTGAATGCATGGAATTATTATGTACAGCTACCTATCGTAAATGTTCGTATGCGATTTCTATTTTATGTTCCAAATTCAAATCACATTATTGACCAGCGGGGCATAATGAAATTCAGTTCAATATTATTGCCCTGCTAGACCTCAGGTCTATAATGACTTACTTTAGGTTAGGTTTGCATGTCATATAATTTGACGTTGTCGAGAAGGTGGTGTGAAAAAAAAATTATAGTCGTGGTTATATGTATGTACCTATATATGTAAATATCAATTGCCACGAATATGTATACGTTCATTGAGGAGCTCGATGGCGCAGCGGCTAGCGCGTTCGGCTTGCGAACTTGCCCGTTAAGCAACTTTCGCAATGCCTGGTTGCTGGATGAGTGACCAAATTTAAAAAAAACATCTCGAGCTCCTCCGTGCTTCGGAAGGCACGTTAAGCCGTTGGTCCCGGTTGTTGTCGTAAGATGACAGTCGTTAAGACCCACCAACCCGCATTGGGCCAGCGTGGTGGGTTATGGCCCAATATCCCCTCGTGCATTGTCCACGTGGGAGGCCTGTGCCCAGCAGTGGGACGTTTATAGGCTGATGATGATAATGATGATGTATACGTTCGCGACAAGCGCCCCTTCAACGCTTGTGTCTGTGTTAAACTGTCCACTCACTAACAGCCTCCTCACGAACATTGTCCGAGCTCCTGCTGGACGTCGACACCAGTCAATGACGATTTTGAAGAGATGTTGTCATAATAAAACGGTCAGTTCTTTCCGAAGTGCACCGATCAGCGCTTGGTCTCGGGACAAAGCCTCCAGTTTCCCGAAAGCGTTTATAAACTTTCGAGATACAACTGGCTTATATGGAGCTGACCTGTTGGCTCTCTTTGTTGGTTGGTTGACCACTCTTTAAAAAGTTAGGCATACTACCACTTCCATGTCTATATATATTTGAAGCTGCTAAATTCGTAAAAAAGAATTTAAATTATTTTAAACAGGCTAAGGAAGTTTATCCACGATGCACACGAAATTTCAATAGGTTGGTCTCTGCTATAATTCCCAAAAGTACTCGTTTTAAAAAAAACTGTTACTGGATGAGTATGACAATATTTAATAAAATACCTGAATTCTTAAAAGAATTGCCATTTAATAGATTTAAAAGGGCCTTATACAACTGGCTTATGGAACATGCTTTTTATACGATTAATGAATTTTTTAATAAAACTTGACATTTAATAATTAATAATGTTTATATAATAATTGTAATAATATGTAATTTAAATTAAATACGTTAAATGAAATTTTTATACTTTGACAATAATTTGATTTTAATTTTAATGTTTAATTATAGATATTTGCATGCTGTTTGTAATGGCTGAATAGGCAGATTTTATATATTTTGCTTCAAACATCTACTGTGTACCTTATTCTAACGCAAATAAATGATATTTCTATTTCTACACCCTTGTTGCCGTTGTGACCATTTGTGCTGCCTCTGTCGGTGGGGGTGGGTTCCATTATTTCTGTGGAATTCAGCGGAGATGTGTACCTACTGGTCAACGTGTAACAGCTGATTAAAAATCCGGTACCTAGTAGTTTTATACCGTTAAGGCAAAAATAATGCTTTACCTTTTTTATCAAATCAATAAAACGTCTACATTAATTAAACAAAACCATATATTTCTCAAAAATAAATACGCTCACAAACTGTGAAAATGAACACGGTCGATCAATAAAAAAAAACTATTACCTCCGTACAGACATCATGATAGCTTTGCTATTGGCTACCTCATACATATCCTCTTCATATCCCCCATAACTCTTCTCTATGGCGCTCTCGTTGCCGTAAACGAAGTTCGGTAACTTGGCTACTATGTGTTCCCCTTCGTTAGACTTCGTTAATTCAGCGTAAATCTCCAAAACGGCCTTCTTTGTCTCGTAAGATTGCAAAATGTCAGCTGGCCTTTCGTACTTACCAAAAGTCCTTTTGCGATGCTTTACGCTTTCCAAATCATCTCTTCGCGTCATCTTCGAGTATTCTCTGACTATAGAGACGTTCGTCGGCTTCGCGTTAAGAAGATAAACTTCATCTTCATCAGAAATACCGAGCATCGTATTTCTATTTAGGTTCTTCAATTCACAAGGCTGCCTATGACCAACGCAATTTGCATAATTCTTCCTATTCGTCTTGTCAAAATTGTGGCGCCTTGTCGCAGTCTCCTCGTTCTTAAAATTGCGAACTTCAATGGCGTTTCTGAACGAACCCGACACTGCTTTGCTATGCACCGAAATGTTATTGCTGTTGCAGAAATGTTTGGAATTCTGCGTTTCGACATTAATGTACTCGATTGTCTTGTAGTTCAGTAGGAGGAAGTCTTCCTCGGTTCGTAGATCGCAGAAAGTCTCTTCGTCTGCTTTCGGTGGATTCTTACAACAGCAACCACCGCCATTCGTAATGTTTAATCTCGCTGCGAGTGCGCTGCAAATGCACGGCTCTGGTTTGTCTTCTTCGTATGACGATTCTTCGCTGTCTTTGATACTGCATGGGCTTAAATTTGCAGTCGGATGATTCAAGTTAGAATCGTGATTGCCATGATTCAAAGACGCAACCGAACTTTCAATTTTGTAGTAATTATTCATGCTATCCGTATCCCTAAAGTAATTCGGTTTCAGTGAAGCGTACGTCATTTCTTTCACCAAGTCATTGCTGGTTATCGCCAAAACATGGTTGTCGCGGCTGTCCATAAAAATCAATTTCAACATATCTTGGATTTGCTTCATTTTCTCCTTGTTCTTTATTTTCTTAACTTTGGCAGCTTTTTCAAATACTTTTTTTAGTAAAGATCTTTTCTCATCTCTTGTTAATGCTTTTGTAATGAAACCAACGCTGTTAACTATTCTTGGTTCATCTTTCGCAATAGCCAAATCGCTTTCTAGAACTTGTTCGTCGGTGTCGGTCAATGAAAAATAATTGGAAGGTTCTCCTTTGTAGATTAAGTTTTGTATGGCATTAACTGCACTTTTAACTTTGCATGGTAGATCTTCTTTGCTTTCAGAATGTTCTATAGCCGATTTTTCGATAGTGTTGTGAGATGTCGTCACTATTGGAACTTTTTCAATACATTCTTGGCTTGTTACTTCTTTTGTTGGTATCTGCGTTTTAGATACTTCATTTGAAGAATCTAATTTAATTGTTGCTCTACGCACAGAGTAAACATTGTCAGCATTTTCACATTGTCTGTTTTCAAACAAAATATCATTATTTCCTGTCGATACCGTATTCATTTTTTCCGCAATGTTTTGTGAAAAGTCTTCACTGTATAGTTTGTTTTCACTTCTCGGTCTGTAATTCCTAATTACTATATCAATGTTGATGTCATTTTTGTCAGTAAAGTCCTCTGTACACTGTTCAGCCTCATCTTTTAATAAATAAACTTGTTGAGAAGCCTGATCGGTTTGACTTTTGGTATAATACTTTGGTTTATCTAATATCTCGTCTGTTCCTATATTCAATTCAATTGTTTTGTCGCCTGGAAATATCTTGAGTTTGAAATTTATGACGATAAGATTTGCGATACTAGCTTTGCTTTTGATTCCACCAAAGTCAATTTTACAATTCTGTTCCGATTCTTCGTTTGGAACTTGTCTTGATGTAGAAACTACGTGTACGTGGGAGTTTTTGTACATATCATTCAACAGAGAAGGTATTCCTTGATGAATAGTAATATTTTCAAAGTTAGATTTTATTTCATTGTCTTCAAAGGTATCTTTAGTAGTGTAGTCTCGCCTCTCATATAGAGTAGTACCATCAAAGTCTTGAACTTTAATATTGAGGCCTTCTCTAATCTTTGTGATGCTATCGGTTTCCTTTTTTATTTTGATGATTGTGTTGTCATAGGATGGTTTAATTTGAGCTGGGCATCCTGGTTTAGACACTTTAACAGGTTCATTGCTTACTTTGATATTTTTAGTGATTTTCGTGTCTTTGCTGACTTTAGTTTTATTGGGGCCATGACATTTAGTATTTTTACATTTAGCATGTTTACATTTAGTATCGTTAACGTCTTTATATTCTTTTTCTTTCGTAAAACTCTCCGTAGTCATACATTCCTTTAAACATGCTTTTTTACAAGCTTTATTTTTAAGATAGATCCTGGATTTTTTTGTGCAATTGCATAGTGGTTTCGAGGGGTATTTCACGTTTTTTATTTCACAATCCTTAGAGATAAAATCTGAATTTACCTTTTGTCGTATGTTTTCTCTGCTTTTAAAACTTACACAGTCTGTCTTACATTCTGGGCAAGAAGAATGAATGGACTGATTCGAAATTTGATTTTTCAAAGGCCACGGAAACTCTTGGCAGGTAGTTTTACAAGATAGTCGTTTTGGAGAACTGTTTGATTTAGCCACTCCCGGACAAGGTGGAGATTTTGGAGGTGAAGGTGGAGATTTTTTAGGTAAACATGAAAGACAGGGTGGAGATTTTGGAGGACGACTTGAAGGACAGCATGTGAGACTGGAGGAAGATAATGACCATGTGACACGCTCTGGAGAACACATCTCTTGAATTTTTGATATGTTATTTAGCAATGGCGATCGGCATCGTTTGCAAGTTGTTGGCGACGAGCCGCAAGGTGGAGATGAATTCGATAATTTTTTTCGTGGTGTTGAGGGGCTACGTGCCTGTGATTTTGTAGGAGTTGGTGGTTTAGGTGGTGAAGACTTACGAGAAGTCGGCGATGGCGATGATTTGCTACATATCTCGGGGCTACGTTGTGGTGATTTGTTACTAGCTGCTAGAGCACTTGGTGGGGTCGAAGAACCGTGTGATGAAGCACACGGCGATGGCGGTTTTGGTTCTGGGCAGCATGGTTGTATAGGTGGCGGCAATCGTATTTCAGCTATTAGTGACTTTTTGCGAGATTTCTTTTTTTTAGGAGGTGACGGTGGATCCAGCTTGGGCTTCTCAATACCAGGAGGCGACTGCTGCTTAGATGACGCCGTTGAAGAAATGGGCGATTCGCAAGGCATTCGCATTGGTGATTCTCTCTTACGAAGCGGATTGCACGGCGTGGATATGGGTGGCGAGTCTAACCCGGAAAATGGTGGTGAACCACAATAACAAGTCGGCTTGTCTGGTAGTGAAACTTCAGGTGGCTTGTCAAGTGGAGAATAATCTCTTGTTTTAGGACTTGACAGCTTGCTTTTATCAGACTGGCTAATCGGTGGGGATTTGAGACGAATTATAGACGGGAGAGGAGAACCGCATGGTGGTCTGCCGGGACAATCACAAGATGGACTACACGATTTCCGTATAGGTTGAGGTTTTCGTACTGAGAGGCTGCTTGACTTAGATTTAGTAGGAGAGACAGAGCGTGGCTGGCCTGGAGTCGTAAAGGAACAATGTGACGTAGATCTAGCTTTAGGGGGAGTATATGGCGGAGAACAATAAGGTGACATAGGAGGGCGTGGCTTTGGGGAAGACAAACAAGGTCGCCGCTGAAGAAACTCGCCGGATTCTTGTTTTATCACTACTTGTTTTATCGACTGCTTAGATGGTGTTGCCTTTTTACGGTTTGGTATAACCCTATTACCCGAATGAGGTGGTGATGGCACGGAAGAATGACGTGAAGGCAAGGGCGATTCTTGACAAGGATGACGTGGCGCTGGCACGGCAATTGTGGGCGTTGGGATCACTGTCGCGTGTTTCGGACATTGAATGTTTTTTTTTTTACATGCATCGCAATGCGAAGCTTTGAAAGAGAGTATACCACTTGGTTGTGAAGAATTTATCTGTTGTAATAGTGTATCGTGCATTGTATCGCAATCGTGCATTGTATCGCAATCGGGCAATGACACATGTTTCTTACAAAATTTCCTTTTAGTCACCCTTACCTGGCCACCTTTGTAATATGTCTTCTTTATTTTAGGACACTCAATCAACGTATCTACGCCACCTATGCTGTCTATGCTAGAGACGGAATTAGGTCTCTCATAAGCGAAGGTCCAGTTTGATTTGTTACTTAAAGCGTACAGTTTTCGCCTTCTACAGACTTCGACAGAGTCTTTTGGTAGGACCCTTTTATCTGAGTTTTCAGGTTCAATTTTGTTTTTCGCCTTGAACCTGTTGCATAATTTGGACACTATGATTGATTTTATCTCCTCCTCCCAGGGAATACAGTGACTACAACAAGAAGTCCCGCAAGACGATAATACAGTTGATGCTTGATAGTCGTCGTAAATGTTGGGACAAGATTTCGTGCCATCACCCTGGTTGTTTACACTGGGGTTAGAATTATCTGAGCAACATTGAATTAGTGAGTCACTGATGCAGCACGAGGGGAGGTCCATGCTCGAAGGCGCCCAGTGTCGGTAGTCATCTTGGAGGTAGCTCTCGGCAAACTTGCTCTTGTTGTCGCTTATATTATTATGTAAACTGTGTTCAGAGTCCTCTTCTGAATATTCGTCTTGAATTTTTAATCTGAAATATAGATTGGGTGTTTACGTTGGTGTTTTAAATGACCCCATTCAAAGGCTTAAACAAAGTCCGGGTCAGGTGCTTTTTCTAGTTAGGTTACGGTGGAACTTATCCAGCCCGTCCAAATCAATCAACATCATCTTTATTTTTTTCTTTGTAAGCCAAATGACCACTTTCAAAGGTTTACAAAAGAAAAATCGAGTCCGGGGGGATTCGTTATGATGCACCCTCTGTAATATTAATTACTGTTTGGTTACACCATCTTTATTTTTTACTTCGTAAGCATTTGAATGGGCGCCTTTGGCTTACAAAGTTAAAAATAAGATGATGTTGATTAATTTCGGCGGGCTGGATAAGTTGCACGGTACATCAACTGGAAAGAGCACCTGGCCCCGATTGCCAGAAGGGTGCCGGTTCGAATCCTGCTCGTGGACATTTTTTTTGACACTGTCTTCTACAATTTGTAATTTGTTACAATAACATTACTGTTTGATTAGGTAAGCATGTGATTAGAATGAATGAATGGATAGAATGATGGAATGCATAAAAGAAGGATGAAAAACATGTTAATATCCTGTGCTTTATCCAAGTGAAACATTAAGCGCAGCGTGGCTCGGCCCTGAATATAAGTGTTGACGAATGGAGGGAGAGAGGAAGACCAAAGAATTAACGGATACATTGCGTGTGCAATGGTATGACTGAGAAAAAAGTGACTGTTTAGGTGTCAACTGATAAAAGAGAGTGGTGAAACATCTTTCACTTGTGTTCGTCGTAAAATGCCTTCACATTTTACGACGATCACAAGTTAAATAGGACCAATGCAAGAAGAAATGGATTTGGTTGATGATAGGGCTTGTTTGACAGCCTGACCTAGTCATTAGCATTACCACAATGTTAAAAGCATTGTTGTGTTGCGACAGTTGTTAGAGATAATATAACCAGTTCTTCAACTACTGTGAAAAGTAGCAAGATGAAAACCTTGTGCATTGGAGTAAATAGAAAAAGACAATGAATTTCTGTAAGGCATATACTTACATAGGTTTTTTTAATCTGTCTATTTCTTTTTGCGTGATAATTCCAACTCCGATGACATTACATCTTTTTGGAATATATACGTTGCTATCTTGAATAACGACATCTCTGTGAAGTGACGATGTTTTGATAACTGTCTCTAAAATCTTGGATTCCAAAGCACTACTATCTTTAATGCTTACTGTAACTTTAATATCTTTTAAGTTATTACCAATTTCAATGTTTCTAAAGTTTTCAATCTTTTTAAATCTAATATTTGACTCAGGGGATTCGTACTCTACTATTTTGTATACTTCTTCATTGCTCGTGTGTATTGGCCCGCCACTGTCAGTGCTCGAGTCTGAAAAGAAACTTTTTGGAATATCTATCGTCAAGTACTCTGAACTAGGATCTTGATGAATCTTTGTGACATTTCTAGAATGTAAAATAACTTCAATTTTGTGAGCGAAAGCTTTTGATTTATCAATTATCCACTTTTGGTCAGATATCCTCACTTGTATGTTGTTATTCGCTTCACCTGATATTTCGCTATTAACAGTTGGTATTGGTGTTATATTGTCAGGAATAAAATTTGGAATCATCCATGCTTCAATATCTTGTACAAAATTAACTCGCTGCTTTGTGTAAGACTTGTAGGACGAGGACTCGCCTGTAGTTATTTCACTTCTGGATCGGAATATCACACCAGGATCCTTGTAAACGTTTTCCATAATTTCAAATATCGTGCTGCTACTGGTTGCGTAAGCATTGTTGTTCCATCGAATTTTAAGACTGTGTCTTGATTCGATAGTTCGAGCCATGAATTGTTGGACCCAAGCTTTTCTGATCATTTCTTCATATTCTTCAGGGATCCGCTCAGTTACTTTACGCTCTTTCTCTGCAAGTGGTCGTGGGTTAGAATTTGCAGCACCAATTTTTATCATAAGACCATCGCCAACTTCACACCTGCCAGCAGTAACTCCCTTTTTTTGCTTGAATGGTTGTTTAGGTTTATCTTTACTTTTCTTCTTAAAAAAAAAGAATTTCTTTCCTTCTTTTTTGGTCTCACTGTCTTGTATAGTTAGTTTTGGTTCTGGAGGTTTTATAGTCCTCCCATGTGTTTCTTCAGAAACCTTTGGCGAATGACCAACTTCTTCATCTTCCAGATTGAATTTTTTCCCCCAAAGTTTAAACATGGCCTTCACCCCTTGGCAATCACTTTCCTCCTCTTCTGTTCTCGCCCATTCCCTCTTTCCTGTGACTGAAATCCTTCTAAAATCTTGTCTAGGGTTTGATGTTACCTTTTGGTTGGAACTTGGATATGTGCTGTAAACTTTAGTGTGAGAAAATGATAGACCTTCCAAAGAAGGTGGGTCGGAAACAATAGAAACATCTCTTCGACTAAGCTCCTCACTCACGTTGCTAGAATCTTTATCAGCAACAAGAGCGTTTTTCTTTGAATCTTCCTTTTTAGTTAAGCTTCGCCTCAATGCTTCAAAACGTCGTCGCAACACAGAGGTACTTTTCAAATCAAATTGTAATCGCTCTTCTTCAACTTTCGGATCTCTCGAATCCTTTGATTTGGCACTAAACATTTTCCTATATTCTCTTTCAAGTTTATTTTCCATGGGATCAATAGACATGGGACTATGATTCTCCTCGTTTGGCATTTCTAAATTGTGTATGTGTTGCACAAGCGAAACGGATGAAAAAACTCTTTCGGCTTCTTGAACTCCTTTACTTATTATTCTTTCTTTCTGCTCTGCTTTCCGAGAAACATCTTTACATATTTTTTCTTTGTCAATCTGTGTTGACGGTTCTTTCTCTTGTTCTATGCTCACTTTCACCTTTCTGACCTCGATTTTTTTTACATCTTCCTTTTTGTTGTTGTCGTCCATTTGAGTTGCTGTTGATACTAAACTCTTTTTATTCGTGTTACTTCCAATTTCCACATTTTTTTTCTGGTCTTCTGGTGCCGTATTTGTAGGGCTTGTACTTTTCGATTGCATACGTACTATAGTACCTATAGGTGACAATTTCTCATGCAAAACCACAACTGTACCGTCACTTACACCTCCTACGCCCTTCGACGTAGTTTTCTTGTGATCATTATAACTTATTTCTTTGTTGTGCCTGGTTCTTCCTTGAAAAGAGAAGCAATAAATTAAGTAACCGCCGTATAAGAAAGAGCACAGATATCATTAGATCTGTCTCGTTGTAAATAAAACTCTGATTTTTTTTATTTAATTTTAAAAAGTATTACAACTTTTATTTATCCAATAAGCAGAAAAATGTCAGTTTTGTTTTGTTCAGGTTTTTCAGCCTACTGTAAAACCTGATATGAACACTCACGGCTGCAGAGTGATGATAAATCCGAGCTGCCAACGCCTCTGTCGTCAGTTTCCGGCATATATATTCGCTTGATCTTCTTTCCTTGGGATGCTTTGATGCTGCCCACACCGATGTCAGTGAAACTTCTGGAGCCGTGGTACGTGTAGACGTGTCTCGATTGACCACTGAAATATCTAACCTGTTGGCATCGTAATGAGTTAAATTTAGTTAAAAAGTCAAATCATTAATTTATATATGCCTTCACATGCACTTATTGATTCACATTGCAATAAAGTTATAAGTAGGTAGGTTATTAGCAGTTAACTACTAAGTTAGTAGTGTACTAACTTAATGGGTAGATATAAAATAAAATAAAATAACAAAAAATCTACTTTAGTGGGTACGCAATGATTTAGCTAGTGTCTAGTTAAACGACTCTGGCTTTGATGACGTTGTGTTCGTACAAGATAGAAAATGCTTAATACTGGGACAAATTTTCAAGAACTACTTAATTTTAGTGTTGTTACCACACCTGAGTTATAAACCAAACACATGTCATACAATATTGTCAATTTCATGTTACTAATGAAATGAAATAACATTTATTTTGCACACTGTTACATTCATAGGTCAAGGATAATAAGACCGCCGGCGGTCGCGAAACAATTGATTTTCAATTGTCTTGTTTTACGGTGCTCAAGGGGTTAAACGGAATTCCACAAATGCATAAATTTTGAGCAGTGAACAGTGGCAGTAGTCTCTGGCTGAAAGCATGTGTCACGGTCACGGCAAAAGCAACGCCATTGCCATGACGCTCGTTTTCAGACGGAGGCCTCCAAGAGTTGCTCCTGTAGTTGTCTTATTACGCATGTCAAAGATTTAATCGTAGTATCTTCATATATTTAAAATGACATTATGTAGATAATATGAATAAAAATAAAATATAGAGAATTAAATGTTACTTTATAAAATTAAATATGACCTTGGTGATATTGCCTTGTTGAATCAGAGGTGCCGTACTATAAGTACGCACCAGCGCCAGTTCTCGAAAATGGTCATGCAACGCTCTACGGGGATCGCTCTATCATCACGGACAGGACTATTGTCGCTAATAAGCCTGATATCGTGGTGATCGACCGATCTCAGCGCCAAGCAATATTGGTTGATATCACCATACCTCATGACGAGAACCTCGTGAAAGCCGAGAAGGACAAGCTATCAGTAAGTACCTTGACTTGGCTCACGAGGTTACCGCCATGTGGGATTTGGATTCAACCATTATTGTACCGATAGTCGTTTCGGCACACGGTCTTATAGCTAAGAGCCTCGATCAACACCTAGAGAGGCTCTCGCTGAAAGGTTGGGTCAAGGGTCAGATGCAAAAGGCAGTACTCCTTGACACGGCACGTATTGTCAGGAGGTTCCTCACTCTGTAGCCCTAACCACCGATAGCTTGGGTCTATCCCCGCTGCCGGTGGCAACCTAGGTTAAGTTTTTTATAATATTTTATATTGTAAATATGTTTTCATATAAAATATTGTAAATAGATTAAATAAAGAGTATAATAATAATAAATTCATTTATTTCGACCACATAGATCATATAGTGAGAGACAAATTGTTAGACAATATTAACAACATGAAAAAATAATATTTAAAATCAAATTTCAACAAATTAATTCATAAAATATTCACAAATTCAATACATAATAAAACATTCCAAATTAAATTATCAATAAATTAATTAATAGGTATCAATATCACCGTTAAATGAAATTAAACAGAAAGATGAAACACATAAATAAAATTATTTTGCAGTCACTATGTGAACCATTGCTGCATGGTTCACGTAGTGACAGTCAAATCTGTTCGCGAAAACTCTAAGAATGCTGTTAGGGCTGGCGCGAACCCTACGCACCAGAGATGTGCACCGCTTTCGCATGGTTGTGTAAAAACAATCCACTCTGTATTCGGCAAACATCCCCGACGCGCTGCAATATCAAGGCAGCCCCAACAGCACCCTAAAGGCATTATTAAATTGAACGCGCAAGGCACTGTACTGTTTCTTTGTATAGTCCGCCCACAAACTGCTCGTGTAGAAAGAAGTACAAATTGCCTTAAAAAGGGTGATTTTCACCTCCTCCGAACAACGAGCAAAGCGGCGTGCGATCATATTGGCCCTTACAGGCAGTGCCCTGCGCTCCCTTTCTATATCAGTATCGTCTTTGAGGTCAGCGGTAACCACGTGCCCAAGATATTTGAATCGCTCAACCATCTTAAGTGGCGCGCCGTTAAGTTTGATAGCTGGTATGCTGTCCAGGCACTTACCGCTGGCCCGAAAGACCATACATTCACTCTTTTTTGAGTTATATAGCAGTCCGTGACTAGCTGCATATCGCTCACAGATAGACAACAACTTATGCAACCCACATACTGAGACACTCATCAGCACCATGTCGTCAGCGTCACTAATATTATTGAGACAAACGTCATCAATATGACAACCTACATGAGCGCTGCTGAGCTCCTTTAGGAGAGCATTAACATATATGTTAAAGAGGCTAGGTGAGGTCAGCCCTTCCTGTCTCACCCCGCACTCCATCCTGTATGGGTCCGAATATGCGTTAGACCAGGTTATTAGAAAAACAGAGAACGAAGCGGCTAGAATAATGTTTAAATTATAATTGTAATAAAATGTAGTAGGGAAGATTTCATTATTTCCACTTATAATTATTTTCATAAAACTTAACTGCTGTCACATTTTCTTAGAAAAGTATGAAAAAAACACGCTAGGTTGTGGCAGAATATCAGCTACAGCTGTCGATTCAGCTGTTTGATGCTGAGCCACATTACCTTTTTGTTCCATATTGTTAGTTTTTAAATTAGTTGTGAAACTTGTAATTTTGAACAAATAAATACTTTTATTATTATTCTCTTATTTATTTATTTTTTATTTATTTTATTTCTTTCTTAAGTCTAGGTTTTTTATAATATTTCATATAAAAATAATAAGCAAAACTACTATAAAACATTAAACATTATAAAAAAACCTAAACCTAGGGTGCAGCCGGCAGCGGTGCTAACTACCGGTGATTAGTGCTCCAGAGAGAGGAACCTCCTGACGATGCGTGCCCTGTCAAGAAGTACCGCCTTCTGTATCTGGCCCTTGATCCAGCCGTCTAGCGAAAGTCTCTTGAGATGTTGGTCGAGCTCGATACTCTTCGCTACTAGACCGTTTGCAGATACGACTATCGGGACAATGATAGTAGAGCCAACATCCCACATGGTGGTAACCTCGTAAGCCAAGTCAAGGTACTTACTCAGCTTGTCCTTCTCAGCCTTCACGAGGTTCTCATCATGTGGGACGGTGATGTCGACTAGCACTGCCCGCCGCTGGGACCGATCGACTATCACGATGTCAGGCTTATTGGCAACAATAGTCCTGTCCGTGATAACCGATCGGTCCCAATAGAGCAAAGCACGACCATTTTCGAGAACTGGCTCAGGTGTGTACTTATAGTACGGCACCTCGGACTCAACAAGACCGTATTGAAGAGCAAGTTGCTGGTGAATGATCCTGGCTACAAGATTGTGTCTGTGCAAGTACGCGCCGTTAGCACGATGAGAACAACCGGAAATCATATGTATATGGAGTGATTCTACGGGACGCCGGCATGATCGACATATGTCGACCGTACCGTCCTTCATGATATATTTCCGGTAGTTGTTCGTCTTGATAACTTCGTCCACAATTGCACAGACAAAACCTTCGGTTTCCCCAAAGAGGTCTCCGAATCGTAGCCAGTTCACCGACGCGAGCAGGTCCACATCGGGTCCTGTTAAGGCCCGATAGAACCGGCCGTGCAGCTCCTTGCTCTTCCACACGTCTTTGCGGTCCTCGGTGCTCAGCACCAGAGGCTTGCACCAGTTGTCTTTGCCTAAGGAGAGAGGCATAAAGGTCCTGTCAACTGACACCACATCGCGATCCCACACTCGTTGTTGAGGAAATATTCTCGAAGACTGCACACCTCACGGTTGTGGAGGGTCTTGGCATTTAAAGTCTCGACCACCCCATTTCCGCGGGATGTACAGTCTCATAACAGACGAGCGTGGGTGGTGCATGCGATGTGATGTCACTT
The DNA here is from genome assembly GCA_963921215.1 of Scoparia ambigualis. NCBI lineage: Eukaryota > Metazoa > Arthropoda > Insecta > Lepidoptera > Crambidae > Scoparia > Scoparia ambigualis. The sequence goes on along the minus strand of OY992515.1, from coordinate 7,655,142 downwards.
GCTGTCGAACCTTTCTGTCCAGGGCGTCTAACTCGGTCTGAGTCCACCTTAGTATGCCAAAGATGTATACCAGTAAGGGCATAACGCAGCCGTTGGAAGCGCGCACCCTGTTGCCTCCTGACAAAAGACTGTTAAGTACCTTTGTCAGGCGACCAAAGAAGCGTTCCTTCACCGACTGTTTTATACCCCCACTCTCTATATCCAATGACTGTGACATACCAACCTTGGTATACCTACAAATACCTATTTGTAGGTGTCGGCTTCGGAGAGAGATCTGAAAGTCATCGTCTCAGAAGGTTGCAAATTCGTAGAATTTACAACTTTCCTCCGCTGTACGTGCATAGCCGCGCACTTGTCTACACCGAACCCCATGTTGATGGCGCTGCTAAAAGTCTCAGTGACTTTCAGCAACGCCACCAATTCATGACGTTTCGGTGCAAACAGTTTGAGGTCATCCATATACAGCAAGTGCGAAATAACTTCACCCTGTCTCCTAAGCCGATAGCCCAGCCCTGAATCCTCTAGCAATATGTTGAGAGGATTCAGGGCTAGACAGAACCACAACAGATTCAGACTTTCACCCTGGAATATGCCTCGCTCAATCCTTACGAAGTCCTGCGGACCAGAGAGGCTGTCTCCACCACTCGGTTGACGAAGGACTGGTCCAGTCTCATACATCATCATCATCATCATTAGCCTATAAACGTCCCACTGCTGGGCACAGGCCTCCCACGTGGACAATATCACGTGGGGATGTTGGGCCATAACCCACCACGCTGGGCCATAACCCACCACGCTGGCCCAATGCGGATTGGTGAGTTTTAACGACTGTCATCTTACGACAACAACCGGGACCAACGGCTTAACGTGCCTTCCGAAGCACGGAGGAGCTCGAGATGTTTTTAATTTGGTCACCCATCCAGCGACATGGCATTGCGAAAGTTGCTTAGCGTGCAAGATCGCAAGCCGAACGCGCTAGCCGCTGCACCATCGAGCTCCTCCGTAGCTGTCTCATACAAGAATCTAGAAAAGATGTCAGAGTTGTATTAATTTTATACAGCTCTAAGATCCTCTTCAACCAGCCCCCTTACTCTTGAAACCGATCGCTATTGGATCGGATTGGTATTGTGAATTTTCGAATTTTAAGTTACGACACCAGCGCTAATTTGGATTCATATGGGTTAACTAAATGGCATTGAGTTTTGTTTTTTTTTACTCAATATCCACGCAATATGAATTCATATTAGCTCTGGTGTCGTAATTTAGGAGTACGAAAATTCACAATACCAATCCGATCCAATAGCAATCGGTTTCAAGAGTAATGGGGCTGGTATGATGCACCGAATCATAGGCCTTCTTATAGTCAATCCAGGCGGTGGAGAGAGCCTCTCTGTTCTGCCAGACTTGTTAGCAAATGGTCGTGTCGATGAGGAGGAGCTCCTTAGTACCACGGGAACCAGCTTTACATCCATTCTGAGTGAGAGCCAAAATATTTTGCGCAACAATGTGCGAATTAATTTTAATTCTCAGAGAGGATGTAAGGAGCTTGTAAAGCGTCGGCAAGTATGTGACAGGTCTATTAGTTCTTCGGTTTCGTGGTACTACCGGACTTGTGGAGCAGGAAGGTCACACCGGTTGTCATAAATGTTGGCAAGGATCGACCTCGAGAGCTTTTTGGAATTGCGTCGTTAAGCAGTCGTGTGAGCATCTAATCCACTTCATCCAAAAGTTATGCAACCCGTCCGGCCCAGGACTTTTACAGTTCTGAGCCGTACGGATCGCACAACTAATGTCTTCGGGGTTAATAGTCACCGGCCCCATGGATTCGATAGGCTCACACGCACGCTCAACGACGCTAATCCAGTGACCATCAGTGTGTTCGACGGGTACCGACCAGATACTACGCCAAAAGTTATTCATGGTAGTAGCATCCGGACACCGCGTACACACTGGTCGGTTCCTTCCCAACTCCGGTACACCTTCCTTTGGTGATTTTGAAATTGGCGATTTTGACAATATCGATCCACACCCGCTCTATAGCGACGAATACGGCTTGCCAGCGCATAAACTTTCTGCTTCAGGAAGTCAATTCGTTCCGTGATACAAGCTATGTAGTCCCGGGGTATAATCCCGGTCCTTAGCAAAGGCCTGGTATGCGCAAAATATAAAAATTCACATAGACAGAAATTAAGCAGAGGAGATAATCTCAACTCGATGCACTAAGTCAAACAGCAAACGAACTTCCAAGACATTCAGCGAAACTAAAGTTATTTATAATTATAATTATTTTAATTATAAAGTTGTGATTACCACGAACGTCAAGTTGCGAGTGAAAGTTTTTATGAGGTTTTACCTATAACTATAATATTTCCAAAATAGGAACTTTGCTAAAATTAAATCATGAATCATACCGATAAGTTGTAAAATGGTCGGTGACCACAACAAAAGGTGTCGGCACTTTTTTTGTTTTCAAAGTCACAAATACCGACCGGCTCCTTTTGTTTAGATCGCCACCCGTTTTATTATCTCGCTTCCTGGTTACAGACAGTTTATGACCTTAACTGTATTGTTCTGGACAATACAGTTAAGGGATCTTTTAAAGTGGGGTCAGGTCAGTTACATCTTAAAAACGCTACCAAGTTATTAATTTGAATATTTTTAATTTTATAGTTTTAATAAAATCATCAATCACGTAGGTAACTTTATGTGGCATGTATAACTTTTTATAATTAATTTTACTAAAATTATAGATTATTGTTAAAATTTTACAAAAGGTTGGCAATTTCTGAAACAAAGTCTTGCCCGCCCATGGGCGGGCTCGGCATGAAAGGTCAGAATTGACATTTTCCAAATCCTTAGAAACCCGGAGGCCGTTTGGGTTACGAATCAATTATAATAAAATGAATCATTACTCAAAATCTTATAATTTTCTAATGTTATTTGGCTTAGATAATGAAGTTTGAAATCCAACCGCCCATGGACGGTCTCGGCATGCAAGTTAAAACGTTTCGCCCGCCGATGGGCGGGCAAGGCACTGAATGGGTTAAGCATGTTTATCCGTTATTTAGTATACATAACACAAGTTAGTAAGGTCTCATGCTGTGTTTTTATTTAGTAATGTTGGTTTATAATAGGTCAAAATAACCATTTGAAAATTATTAAGTCGCATAAAACATGCACACGTACATTAAATTGAATTCTTTATACGCATAAACATAGGCAATAATCATCTCTATGACATACAATAGTTACTTTGGTGCAATATTACGTAATAACGTACGGCTGGCCAAAATATGTTTTTTGGCTCTACTGTAAAAAAGGTATTTTGTCCCTTACTGTGTTAATATTTGGGACAGCCGAGAGTGCGTCGCAACGACGGCATTCGAAACTACATATCAGACCCACTTGGCTCACTGCAGTGCAAAAGTATCCAACTTTTAAATCAAGACATCGTTTCAATTTGTGGGTAGGTGTGTGGCCGGCTCGCCCTGCGTAATACCACCCTCTCACGAATATCCGGCGTGAAATAATGGCACTTGGTGCTGTTGTGTTTCGTCCGGCCAGTGAGGGTTCCGGAGGCCCATCCCCTCCCCCTCTCACAATTCCTATTCCTTTCTTAACGGACGGCAACACGCCTGCGATTCCTCTGGTTTTGCGGGTGTCCATGGGCGGCGGTGATTACTCTCCATCAGGTGACCCGCCTGTTCGTTTGCCTCCTTCTTTTATAAAAAAAAGTATTGGCTAAATCACCACAGTCGTATGATTGGCAACAATCGTTTAAAATGATTTATCCAAAGTTTAAATAAATAGAGATACCTCCTGATGTCGTCGCCTCAATGCCGAAATGTTTTCGCACGTGCAATTCGCGTTGAATTGGACGCCCGCGTCCTTCGTACCATTTGCATATCTCCTAGGGAAATAATCTCTATAGCCTCTGCTATTGTACAGTTGGTAGTCTTGACAAAGCTGGTCTTCTCTTATGTTGTAATTAGTTACATATACGGATTTGTTTTCTTTCATTTCCTCCTATTTATCATTGTTTTTGTGCAGGTACTTTCATATTTTCATCTGCACTACCAATTTCTTGATAAGTGTCAGACGTGGCAAGAATTCTTTTCACTGCCTTTTTATCCTGGATATTTTATGTGTTTTATTCTTTGCGGTCAGTGTTTTTAAGTAATCTACACTGCTATGGTGTAAATAGGTATTTCAGGGTAATTTCTGGAATGCCTAAAATTTATCAATAATAGAAAGCGACACTCTTACTGACCTTTTGTTCCAATTATAAACAATGTTCTTCGGAGCAAACAGTACCTTACAATGATTATGCCTTTTTATTTAATAAGCATTTACGTTTTTTTAACAATTATTAAAAGGTATCAAAGCACAATTTTTTATTTATTGTTTTCGAACTAGTTTATTATTTTTACGGAAAATTTTATTTATTGTCAAGTATGACAGGTCGTTACTTTATGTCACTGTTTTAAAGTCTTTCTGTTTCTGCTAGAGCTATGAGGTTTTAAACTAACATAATTAATCTATACTGATCTATACGTTGTTTTGGTTTTTGCCTCGAGAGAGAGGCGATACAAGCGTGTTAGCACAGGAGACAACTCAGGCGCACAATACCTCAGTACCCTTGCTGGTATGCCATCAGGGCCACTGGCCTTGTTCACGTCCAGACTGTAGGGCTCTACGGACCTCTTTATTGTGGATTGTGATCTCCGGCATCGAAGAATCACAGCGAGGTAAGTTTGGTGGTTGTTGAGAGCCGCTGTCTAGACGCGAGTTGCTCGCAAACAGAGAGGCAAATAAACTTGCTTTCTCAGCTGCAGAATGAGCCAGCGACCCGTCAGGTTTCTGCATGGGTGGTAACATAGGACGGCAGAAATTCGCCTCGACTGACTTCGAAAGGGACCAGAACTGTTTACTACCGCTCGGGTAGGATGACAGCTTCGTCCCTATTCGGCTGATGTGATCGAATCTCGCCTTTCGAATAACCCTTTTGCACGACTTGGCGGCCGAATTAAAGGCTCTCTTCTTTGCTCGGATTCTCCGTGCACGGACTTTGCGATCCCGGGCTTGAACCCAAGCCTGGTAAGCAGACTGTTTTCGGGCCTCAGCACGAGTGCAGTCCGCATTATACCAAGGGCGGGACTTGTAACCGAGCGGGATGTCGGAGAATGGAATAAAAAAATCCATTCCCTGCCGGATTACATCCGTAATCGCATCGGCCGTACACGAAGGGTCGTAAGAAGAGAAGCATGTTTGCCGCCAGGGATAAGACGCAAGGAAAATACGCATCTCATCCCAATCTTCTGACTCGTATCGCCATACTCGCCTCGTGCCCCTAGGGCTCATATCCGGAGGAGAGCAGATCGATACGGATTTCACCACACAGTGGTCGGACGTTCCCAGCGGGGCTGAGAGCGATATCGAATGCTTGTGTGGATCGGTTGTCAGCAGTAAGTCAAGACAATTGGGTGTGTGGCCAGCAGTGGCGAAGCGTGAAATATTGAGAGAGGTAAGCCGGAGCAAAAAAAAATGCCAAGCGCGGGCACGCAGTCTTGAGTCCTTACCGAAAATCTGTGATGGGCATCCTGGCTTCAGTCTTGTATAGGCAGATGTATCTTCAGTCCACTTTTACTATACGTGTAAGCACTGAGATATTGTAACAGTGTCTTGCAAGCATAATAGAAGTGGCTTTGATAAAAGCCGTTTGTGGTGAAATGATGATATGATGTAAATTAAACAAAACTTAATCGACTAAGTACTAATAATACTACTTATACTCTAAAGCTATTCGTCTATTCTTTCTAACAAAGTGCGCTAAGACAATATCATAAAAGCCGGGAAGAATCTAAAGCTATTAATGCCGACATCTTACAATTCTACCGATTACTTTGCAAATCTACTTACTCTAAATACGTAATTTCAACTTATTACAATATCTACTTACCGCAAATACCTAATTACAACGTACGTCTTCGTAACTACTTTCTACACACAACACAAATAAACAAAGTCCAACTACAATACTAATCATTATAATAGGTGAAACTAACTATTAAATTCAAATACTAATAAAACACAGTCATGCATTCAATGATGAATTGCAATTACGTCAAATTATCTGTTAACAGAACACAAACCGAAAGCGATATTCCTCCGTCCCGCTCACGCGTACACAAATTGTATAACTGTCTCTATCAAGTAACTCGGATAAAGACGGCTTACCGGCTGCTAATACGCGGGTGGGTTTATTGACCTTTATGTGACGTCATGACGTTTATTTTGTATGGAAGTTTAACTGCCTAAAAGCCGATCGCGCCTGCGGCTTATTTTAAAGCAATATGTTGTTAAAAAGCAAATTTTGTTGATTTAATGTCCATAGTGTAGGCAATTTGTAATGTTTCTTTTATATATTTACTTTTTTAATTACTGATTGTGCCATTTCTCAATTCAAGTAGAGAGTAGTTGTGTTCTAAACTTCTGAAGGGAAGCCGGTGGGAATCGAGTTGTATGGAACCTTCGTCACTGGTGGCCAGCGATATCCGGAATTCGCGTCGCTTGATCCACCAGCTGAGTGAGATTTAGTGCTAGGGAAAACCTTCACACTTCTCTCCCAGCATGGTCAGTCTTCTGGAACGGGTACAGCCACTCTTTGTGGTGAGCGTTGAAGTCCCCCAGAAAGACAAGCTCCGCCGCTGGATACCGCTGAGTTGTTAAGTCTGCCGTCACAGTGAGGCAGTCTCTCTAAGGAGATTGTATAACATTATTCTGAGTCAGAATAATGTTATACAATCTCCTTAGAGAGACGCCACTGGCAGGCGTTCCCCTCTGCCAAGAGGGTATGCCCAATGGTCATACCCGTTATATAAAACTTGTTTTCGCGTGTCACTGTACCATTTGCAACTCACAGTTGACGCGTCACGACGGAAGCAAATAATGCCAAATTGCAGCGTGTTTTCGTGCAAAAAGCAATCAGAAACATCAAATGTACAAAAGGATAACGTTACTTTTCATCTGTAAGTATTATTTTGTCTTTATCATATTGAATAATGCAATAAATTTGCAATAAACTGAAAAATATTGTCAATCAAAAAGTGTTGCCACTAAAACGACAAGCTGCAACTTTGCGTAACTTTTAAAGTTGAACGTGCTAACATTAAAAAACAATTTTTATGTCGCATTCATTATTGTTAAAACTATTTTTCACAATGGATGCTTATTAAATGAATGATAGATAACTATTTATTAATTGTTACTTATTTTCATTTTATTCAGTCTTTTTTAACTAAATTGCTTTAAAAATTATCAACACTATTAAACTGTATTTTATGATCGGTCTACTTCATTAATATATTATATATTTGGGGTGGTTGGGATCTACCTCCTAGCGGTCCACCCCGGGCAACGACATCACGGACCAACATGGCCCGTGGTGACGGCTGAAGATCCCAGTGGCGGTGGTAGGCTCCGCAATGAGCCGCCTGGCTCGCGACCACCATCCTGCCGAAATCCGGCGCCAAGCAGTCCGCTGCGTTCCGTCGGCGTGCGGAAGTGCCAGTGCCAATGAGGGTTGGTTAGAAGTCAGTTGCGCAGATTAGGAGCGGTCTTGAAGCCTTAGCATTGCTGTACCGGGTAACTCATTCTGGAGGGTAGCGGGATCCGAAGCACGGTTTTAGCCATTGGCCGACCGCAGTTAGTAGGGGGCTCAACTAGCGCGCTAGCCACGTGTGAAAAAAAGGCTGCCCCGCCAACTCGCGAAAAATCCCGGAATGCTCCACCGTGCCAGTTGGCGACTGGACGGGAGGACCCGGTGGCCATTTCGGGGGGGTTCGGGCGTCCCCGCAGTCTCCAGGTGAGTTCCCCTTTGGTTAGATTTGCCTAGGGCAACATCGATGGTCGACTAAGTAGCGCCTCGACTGAAAATACTTCCCCCCCAACACTCATCACAAAACATGACAAAGCAAAGCAAGAAGAAAGTGTGTAAACAACGGCTGCACTTCCTCCCATTAAAAGTGCACCTCGCGAACATCAGAGGATTGCACTCAAATCTCGATCCGGTCCATCACCACCTTGAGGCTGAGAAGCTACACCTATTCTTCTTGACGGAGACGCAAATAGCAACCCCGTCGGACGTGGCGTACCTCAACTACCCTGGCTACTCAATTGAGCATAAGTTCAAAAAGTGTGCAGGGGTCTGTGTGTACGTCCGCGATGACATTTGCTGTAGGCGTCTCCGATGCTATGAAAAATCCGGGTTCTCCGTTATTTGGCTTCTGGTGGACACTGGGGTAGAGAAGATAATCTACGTCTGTGTCTACCGATCGCACAGCGGTGATCAGGAGGCGACTCGGCTCATAGACTGCCTCACTGAGACGGCAGACTTAACAACTCAGCGGTATCCAGCGGCGGAGCTTGTCTTTCTGGGGGACTTCAACGCTCACCACAAAGAGTGGCTGTACCCGTTCCAGAAGACTGACCATGCTGGGAGAGAAGTGTGAAGGTTTTCCCTAGCACTAAATCTCACTCAGCTGGTGGATCAAGCGACGCGAATTCCGGATATCGCTGGCCACACACCCAATTATCTTGACTTACTGCTGACAACCGATCCACACAAGCATTCGATATCGCTCTCAGCCCCGCTGGGAACGTCCGACCACTGTGTGGTGAAATCCGTATCGATTTGCTCTCCTCCGGATATGAGCCCTAGGGGCACGAGGCGAGTATGGCGATACGAGTCAGAAGATTGGGATGAGATGCGTATTTTCCTCGCGTCTTATCCCTGGCGGCAAACATGCTTCTCTTCTTACGACCCTTCGTGTACGGCCGATGCGATTACGGATGTAATCCGGCAGGGAATGGAGTTTTTTATTCCATTCTCCGACATCCCGCTCGGTTACAAGTCCCGCCCTTGGTATAATGCGGACTGCACTCGTGCTGAGGCCCGAAAACAGTCTGCTTACCAGGCTTGGGTTCAAGCCCGGGATCGCAAAGTCCGTGCACGGAGAATCCGAGCAAAGAAGAGAGCCTTTAATTCGGCCGCCAAGTCGTGCAAAAGGGTTATTCGAAAGGCGAGATTCGATCACATCAGCCGAATAGGGACGAAGCTATCATCCTACCCGAGCGGTAGTAAACAGTTCTGGTCCCTTTCGAAGTCAGTCGAGGCGAATTTCTGCCGTCCTATGTTACCACCCATGCAGAAACCTGACGGGTCGCTGGCTCATTCTGCAGCTGAGAAAGCAAGTTTATTTGCCTCTCTGTTTGCGAGCAACTCGCGTCTAGACAGCGGCTCTCAACAACCACCAAACTTACCTCGCTGTGATTCTTCGATGCCGGAGATCACAATCCACAATAAAGAGGTCCGTAGAGCCCTACTTAGTCTGGACGTGAACAAGGCCAGTGGTCCTGATGGCATACCAGCAAGGGTACTGAGGTATTGTGCGCCTGAGTTGTCTCCTGTGCTAACACGCTTGTATCGCCTCTCTCTCGAGGCAAAAACCGTACCTAAATGCTGGAAGGTTGCTAATGTGCAGCCAGTACCCAAAAAAGGAAGTCGTGCCGACCCATGCAACTACCGACCGATCGCCATCACTTCCATACTCTGTAAGGTCATGGAAAGAGTTCTAAACTGTAAGTTGCTCTCATACCTAGAAGTTAATGACCTTCTCAGTGACCGTCAATATGGGTTTCGCCGAAGACGATCGACTGGGGATCTTCTAGTTTATCTGACGCACTACTGGGGTGAGGCCCTCGAGATGCACGGCGAAGCACTCGCCGTATCACTTGACATCTCGAAGGCCTTTGACAGGGTCTGGCACGCAAGTGTACTGCACAAGCTTCCTGCGTATGGTATCCCCGCTGACTTTTGTAGTTGGATAGCTGATTTCCTGACGGAACGGTCGATCAGAGTAGTCATCGATGGCTGCTCCTCTGACTCAGTGGCTATTGATGCCGGAGTTCCTCAGGGGTCTGTTCTCTCTGCGACGCTTTTCCTGTTGCACATCAATGACCTGTTGATACTGGGAATTGTTGGGTATGCAGATGACAGTACTGTCGTAGAGAGATTCCTTTCGGATGCAAAAGCTAGTGGTGATGACGTGATGTTGATGAGAGAGGCGATGGTTAAGCGTACGAACCAGACGTTAATCCACGTTTGCCAGTGGGGTGACAGTAACCTGGTAAATTTCAACGCCACCAAAACGCAAGCGTGTTTATTCACCGCTAAAAGGAGTCCCTTTAACCTGACTCCTACTTTTCGGGGTGCATCTGTGCCTGTTACCGATAGTCTCGTCCTTCTGGGCATGGAGTTGTCTTCAGACCTCAACTTTGGCACCAGCATCGAGTCCAAGGCTCAAACTGCAGCTAAAAAGCTGGGCGTCTTAAATAGAGTCCAGCGATATTTTATGCCGGGACAGCTTTTAACTCTCTATAAAGCTCAAGTCCGATCTTGCATGGAATATTGCAGTCACCTGTGGGACGGCTCAACTAAATACCAAGTAGCTGCACTGGACACGATTCAACGCAGAGCTGAGAGGCTAATTGGCGACAAGAACTGGTGAAGAGCAAGTTTCACACCCTAGCTCACCGCCGCAAAGTCGCCTGTCTGTCGGTCTTTTACAGACTACTTCGGAGAGTGTGCTCTGGAGCTGCATGAGCTCATACCGCCATCCCCCTTCTTCCATCGGGCATCCAGACGCACTGCGGGCTACCACCCGTTCTTGGTGGGTATTCCAAAATGTCGCACAAAGCGCTACTCAACATCTTTTATACTGCGTACAGCAAAGGAGTGGAACTCCCTCCCTGCGTCTGTGTTTCCGAGTACATATAACCCGTCCATCTTCAAAGCAAGAGTAAATAGGCACCTTCTGGGTTAGCTCGCACCATCATAGATCCTGTCTTAGCCCCTGGGCTTGATTGGGATCAAGAGCAAACCCATACCTAGGAAAAAAAAAAATTACAGCCTGTCATTTATTCCGAAAGGACAATGGGCAAAAATGTATGGAACTTGGTCCAAGATAAGACTGATCCTCCACTGATGAGACTTGTGGAAAATGAAAGTACCTACATACTTGTAATATGATTCTTGCAAAATATTATCATAATCCGTCCAAGGAATTTTTTTATAGTCACGTTAACCTGACGGGGGTGAAGGAGCGGGGAGGGGTGGGGAGGGGGGAAATTAGGGGCGAAGAAACGAGATACCGTATGTTATTTAGACAGGCACAAACATGTCCTGCGCCACACATAACATAAAATCTTACTTACAATCACAAGTCTCATCAGTGGAGGATCTGTTATAAGCTCTTGGACCGCTTTTGCCCATTGTCCTTAGAAAAACTTTATTTCATAACATTGGCACACTGAAACAGTTTTAGAGATACGACATTACAAAATATCGATATCGACTTCATCATAAGGTTTAATCTTGTTATTAATTTTTCGGATTTCCAAAAGACGCAATTATTCGAGATGTTTGGATTCGAGTTTGTGGAAATCATGTTTCGTGGACTCCTAAACGCACTAGCACACTTTGCTCACAGCATTTTCAAACGTATACAATCCAATAACAAGAGGAGTACGAAAGAGCGTGTCGTGGCTACTCTCGTTTTCAGAATTTGAGCTTTATATTCTTCGATCACTTAAAAAAACTAGATGCACAATCAACGCTCTCAAACTTCGATCAACAATACCACTAGATGTCAGGTCGGCGCTAAAAATGTGTCTCGGTAAATAAACGCGCACTTGAGAAGTGAGCGTTTATTTTCTCGCAAGGCAATAACAGGAAAAAGTACTTTATTTGTTGCCCCTTAAGGTTGATTTCACCACTAAATGTTATTGACGTCTTATCTTTTTTAAGTGACAGGAGTAATTTATTGCTTTGAAAAAGTATTCATTCACGTGGACAGAAATTAGCTTCGATTTTGTACGTCCATTGAATAAAGAAGAAGAAGAAGATTTTGTACGTGACGCGTTAACTACACACATCAAAAGTGTCTAGGGATCAAGCATTTTTATGCGGATTTCTTGAGATTGAGATGTGGCTTTGTAATAAATTTATGATTTTATAAATTTATATGGATTCTTTTTGGTGCATTTCATAATTTGAAACAGGAACTTTCAATCAATTTCTAGTAAAAGATGAAAATCAACTGTCAATATTTTCCCTATAAAAACATACAACGCATTGAAGACATTATTAGTGCTACTGTTTCCCTACTACTGATTAAAACCAACGTTATTATGGAGCGGCGACGTCATTTAAGCAGGGAAGAAATGCTCAGAGCCGTGGAAATGATAGAAGCTGGTTCCCGGCAACGTACTGTGGCTTTAGCTCTGAATACAAGTCAGAGTGTTATCAGTCGACTTTGGACACGTTACCGAAGCACTGGTACCGTGGCTGAGCGCCATGGAGGACGGTATCGCTGCACCACACGGAGACAAGACCGATACATTCAAATCACAACTCGAAGAGCTCCAACAATAACCGCCATGATGTTAGCCGTGAGGCTTCATCACTCTTCAGAGGGCCTAGTCAACTGGCAAACGCTCGACCGGTGACAGCGTCAAAATCGCTCATCAAATTCGCTAGGCTACATCTCAGAAAAAGAAATCCTATGGAAATGTTACAACAACATGTAGATACTTAGTTATGTTATAGTTTAAAAGACGAAATAATAAACATAATGGCGTCTTTGTCTAACGTATGCAATTAAAACAAGCCAACTCTATAGACAACAATTTCGCTCTAATGGCAACATTTGAGGTCCGCCATATTGTGACGCGCTGGTACTTACGACTTCGCTGTGTTTCAGCGTTGCCAGACCGTCCTAAAAGGGACGGTTTTCCGTCCTATTTAATGCTTGGCCGTCCTATAACCGTCCCCTTATCGTCGCCGTCCCTTTTTGCGATTACTTTAAATTATAGGTAGGTATCGGTTTTAAAAATAATTATTATATAAATCGATGAACGCTGTCTATAAATTATACGTATTTGAACGCATCCCAACATACCTACAACTCTATCCATTGAGCCTACTACTCGGTCGAACTAGCATGACACCTGCAGGTTATACCATCCGTCCCTTTCACTCTCCGGGCATGACAGAATCGAGTGAAAGAATTAGAGTCGGTATTCAGGTGTCATGTTAATTGGACCGAGTTATGCTCTATCGGTTGTGATGGTGGTGTGAAGAAATTCGAGCCCTGTAAAAAAATGCTCAATGCCAAGATTCGTTATTTAAAAATCACATTATATTTTTAATATTCCAAAAGTTTATACTAACATAAAGTTAACTGGATTGCTGTTATGAAGCTAACATTGGTATCTCATTTTGACGTGAAAATACTGCACTCATAGAATAATAACTAATATTCTGAGACTGTACGTTATATTGTCAAGTCAAGTCAAGTCATGTTTATGTTAAAAACTAAAACTAAACTAATATAAGGGAATAAGGTAGATAATGGGCGATTTTCTGACAGCCCAAATTAAAAAGTAAAAATTAGTTCAAAAACACTCGATAGATGTCGTTTTATGAAAGCCGTACCTACCCAAGGGCTGTAATAAATTCTACACTTTTACTTGTCTACCAAAAGGATAAAAAAATTGTATTTACTTACCTATTTATATTCAGGACATCCAGAACCTATTTCTATTTTGGAATAGAATAAATATTACGCAGCCATACACGTGCTCTTCATGAACCCGCCTTTTACTAAGCGCCATACTAATCTATGCTAAGCGCCATCTATGAAGTCATTTACGAACCAATTTCTTTTTTTTTTTGATCTCGGAAAATCGCCCATTGTGTTTTGCATGCACTTTTTTGGTTCTAAATTGTTTTACAAAACTACACTAATGCAAGTAAATAAGGTAGATGTTTTTTTATGCATGAATATCTTTGGTTATAAGTTATTTTATGAAATAATATAAAAAAAAAATTATTTACAAAATCGTCCCTTTGCCTTAAAAACCGTCCTTTTTCAGGTTAACCTCCGTCCGAAATTGACGAAGAGAACTGGCAACACTGCTGTGTTTACAAAATTAAGTTTTATAAATTTCAAGGATTGTGCTGTGATTGTGGTAATATAAAGTTAAAAAACAATACTGCATAATGCCTAATAAGTGTAGCATACTATAATGTAGTTCAACATTAAGCCGAAATCGGCCAAATTTAACATTTCACCGGTAAGCTATTTATCTGTGCTTTACTGTTGTTAATAGCCTTGTAATTCTTTAGATAGGTGGTAAAAAAACAGTTGATATTATTTTGAGTAAAGAATTCTGTCTAACTTTTATAAAAATGTTAGTATTTCAGTTTTGTGCAGATTCTATTTGTTTTGACTAGTGATGTTCTTGTTTGTTGTATCGCACGCTTTATCGATTTGTTGCAGACTTTAGTATTTTAGACCATTTTTTTGTGTAAAACTTCTTGTTTTATATTACCAATGGGTAAAGCCCCTTCTAAACATAGGAAATTTTAGAAAATAAAAGCTGATTTAATTGATGATATAATATAAGATTATTTTTTTTCAGACTGCCACAAAATAAACATAAAAAAAAGAATTTGGTTGGAGATCATTGGCAAGAAAAATATAAAATAGGGTGATAGTGTGGTCATTATTCATACGGACCGGGAAAAGTGACTAGTTATGCAGTTTTAATTACATTGCCCAGTTGCTATGGGGCTTATGTACACCGGCCGGCCTTTTTTCATAGTGACTAGTATTAAAAGATGCCTTAAACAATATTGAAAAGCGAATTAATATAAATATGTATCTGTTTGAGTGGTAGAGCCACGCTGCGTTGCAGCACGCATTGGGCCGGCTCGCCCGGCGTAATACCACCCTCTCACGAATATTCGGCGTGAAATAATGGCACTTGGTGCTGTTGTGTTTCGTCCGACCAGTGAGGGTTCCGGAGCCCCTCCCCCCCCCCCCTCCTCCCATTCCTATTCCTTCCTTAAACCTATTCCTCCCTTAAAGGCCGGCAACGCGCCTGCGATTCCTCTGGTTTTGCGGGTGTCCATGGGCGGCAGTGATTACTCTCCATCAGGTGACCCGCCTGATCGTTTGCCTCCCTATTTTATAAAAAAAAAAAAAAAAAAAACAATTACAGAATGTATGAATTTTTTTTTTGCAGAACCTATCCCAAACCATATCCTTCTCAATATCCCCATTGCACGGGTACCTATGTACCATAATATGATAATTAAATATACAGTATGGCAGAAAATTACGGGCCCTGTAGGGAAACTGCCTTAAAATCCTTTAGCTAGATCATTTTACTCATCGGAAACATTCTTTTATTTTAAAAAGATACAGAACTGCAATCAAAGATTTCCTAAAATTTTCTTTCATGTTTACATGTATACTTCGTAAATAAATGTTAGCGTTCACCTTTCTTTTATTTCAAAGACTAAATGTTTATTAGAGAAACATTTTCCTGAAAAATAATGCTATCGATTAGTGCAATAAATGGCGAGTTACTTTGTTTATGTTTAGCCGGTTTGAAATTTTGCTTGATCATCCTACCCTGAAGGGTAGAATGATCAAGCAGAAGAAGAAACAAGCAGCAACATTTAAAAAAAAATTGAAAGCAGTTTTATTTCTTGTTAAAAATAAAGAAATGTTTCCTGTGAATTGAGCTTACTAAAAGATTTAATGTAGTGAGGGCCTATCATTTCTTTCCACCATGTTATTTCGACTAATACTTAGATAAAATATTAAAACCTTAAAAACTTTTGTTTTAATATAAGATTAAAACATTTAAAACACACTATGACTAAGGTAATGTCAAAGTAGACTTTAGTACGAAATCAATAAGCTTCATCGATGGTTTTATCGACAGATAATTGACGAAGTCGATAAGTATACAACACTAAGCCGCCATGTTTAGACGTGGTTATACCTAATAGGTATACACGTTTTTTTCGTAGGTATGGCAAATCCATTTGATTATCTAATTTAAGGGCTACATCGATATCGATAAGCTAAGGGATATAGAACATACAGGCTTGTCTTAGTATTTTTTTGTTTGATGATAATGTAACGCTTATGTAAGATTAATAAATAGGTAGTAACCACACCGATCCTTTTGAGTTTTAGTGAATTGAATGTCACTTTACTAAGAAATTCGGGTAGACTCCTTGAGACAATTTGAAAAATGAATCAATCGCTTTTTTCGCCGGAAGTTCGCCAGACAAGCACGTTTGTAATTAAGTACTTATAATGATGACGAGTGACTTACCTACCATAATATGATATTGATATGAGACCAAACCCATTTTTCAGCTTATAATATAAATAAATTAAGACTGAAGACCACAAGCAAACGCTTGCTGCCAAGAATTTCTCAAATATTAACAACTTGACGTCCGTCTGTAATGAAATAAGTGATAACACTAAATGTTACAAACCGCGCGAACATTTAAACAGTTTGATCTTAGATGCGAGTACCCACTAGGTAGTGATTAAAACGTTTGCATCTTGTATGAGTACATCGCCTAAAGTAACTCTATGGCGTAGCAGCTAAGGCTTTTGGGTTTAGTTGTCTAACTACAACGCCTATCACATTACTTTTCTAATTGATTATTGTCCTAAATAAAATAAAATAAAAAACATTCCAAGTACATGGTTTTGCTAGTTAAATTAAAACTAATTTTAAAATATGCAAACTAGCGAAGCAATGTACTTACTGTTACTTGAAAGGTAATGCTAGAGGTTCAACTAATGCAAAAAGTCCCCGCCTGCGCCGCACCGGTTTGTGATCTTGCCAGTTAGTTACGCAACTTTCACATTACCGAGCTAAAGGATGGGTAACCAAATAAAAAGCGTCTCGAGCTCCTCCGTGCTTCGGAAGGCACGTAAAGCGCACTGCGGTTGTATTGGCTCAGGGCTTAAGCCTGTTATAGCCCAGTCTGCCTTAGTGCTGTCGTTCATGTGGGAACGTTCAGGACGTTCATAGGATGACGATGAAGACAACATCGCCTTAATATAGGATTGTTTCATTGTTACTTATTTATAGCGGTAGGTACCGAAAATAATTGAAATTAAAAGTCAAATCATTTATTAAATATACGCCTTCACAGACACAATGACATGATCTCTACGCGACAAGTTAAAATATTTATTTATTTTACATTATTTATTTCACTGCCATTCATTATGAGTTGGTTGATAATGTTTCGAAATAAAACAAAGGATTATTTATATGTTTACCAAGAATAATTTTAAAACAATTAATTTTATATAATTACCCTAGTATGTTGATAATGAATCAAGTACAACTTTAAGCCATGTTTAATGCAGTTTCATTGTTGGATACGACATGTGGTACACATCCCTTCTTTATTGTGAGCATGATGCAGCATTAAATATTGGTGTTATTATGATTAACCATGCTTTTTGAAGGTATCCAGAATCTCCTCAAAAATTGGAACAATATACTTACTTACTTATAGAAAATTGTCATACATAAAAAGTTAGTAGGTATTATTTACCAAAAATAATTTAAAAACAATTAATTTTATTTATTTATTTTATATTCACAGGTGAATCGACAGTTCTATAAAAAGTATAACACTGAAAATGTGAAACAGCAAACCATTTACAGATTCACACAAATAAAAATGTGATAGTAACATTACAAACTCAAGCAACAATTACAATCGATTACTTCACAATCGCCAAATTGATAATAACTAAACTATTACAGAGTATGCTAGATATGGAACTTAATTTGTATTATATGTATAACAAGCCACCTTATGTTAAGCCACCTATTTAAAGAAAAAACAATATTATAACAAACACAATAGAACCCACCAGATTTAATAATCGGATAATAATAATGCAAGTTTATACATATAATTACCTTTGTATGTTGATAATGAATCAAGTACAAATTCAATAGCTTAATGTTATGACTAGTAGAAATTGATATAAGTAGGTACTTAAACATTTTCTATAGGTACCTACTGCAAGTAAAATTAAATATCAAGTAAAAAATAACATTAATGTTGTATTTCTTAATATATTCTTATTTCCTTACCTAACTCTCTCAAAGTCAAAGTTTATTAAATATGAGGCTTCACTTTCTCTTATTGACATTAAAACTATATGTGTATAAAAATAAATGCCAATTGTGTGTATAAGAAGCTACTGTTTTTTAGTACCTACCTAAGTAAATCTTTTTAATAAAGTACAATAAACTTAGAACTAAATTAACTTTATACTTACTTAATTTTTCCCCATCATATAAACCAAATCACTATTTTATGGGTTAAATATATTTATGGCACACTGTTCCTTTTCTTAAAATAAAAATGTTGTCAACGAAGGTACTGTTTTTTTGTACATAAGTAAATCTTTTTAAATAAAGCACAATAAACTTAGAACTAAATTAACTTTATACTTAATTTTTCCTCATCAAATAAACCAAATTACTATTTTATGGATAAATATATTTATGGCACAGACTGCTCCTTTTTGTAGAATAAAAACGTTGTCAACATTAGAGCTCCACAAAAAAAAATCATATAAATAACTAAATTCAACGATGCCAAAGCCATGTTCAATGCAGTTTCATTGTTGGATATGACATGTGGTACACACCCCTCCTTTCTTGTGAGTCTGATGCAGCATTAAATATTGTTGTTATTATCATTAACCATGCTTTTTGAAGGTATCCAGAATCTCCTAAGAAATTAGAACAATATACTTACTTATAGAAAATTGTCATAGATAAAAAGTTAGTAGGTAAGTACCTATGTATTATACAAAATTGCTTGATATTGTTTTTTACCAAATAACCATGTTTGTTCACCATTCTGAGGAAGTCCATCCTCCAAATTATGAGGTAACATTTAAGATTTTTGAATCCTCGTCTCAAATCTGCAAAACCACAAAAAATAGTTTTATCTTTATGTCAATACTCTTTATTCTAGCAATTTTAACAAAACTGACATTTCCTGGTAAATCCCAATATAATAATAGGCATAATACTTACCTTTATTATGTAAGTAATAATTTATTTATTAAAACTTACCGTTTGAACGTAAGGACTGATATCTTTTCCTATTAAGAAAGATGCTTGTCTGTATAAGATTTATAGGGTATAGTCAATAGGTACACCTTACTACACTTAGAGCCTTGGTTTAATACTCTAAGCTACCTGGCAAATTAAATCTTCATTGGAACCTGTAAAACAAATAGGCAATCTAAGTTATAAATTGATAAATGGACATTATGGATAGGTTACATTTAATATTTATACAAAAAGTCCCTTACTGTTGTCTTATTCTTGACCTTTCTTGTCATGATTAAAGGTACTTAGGTGGATTTATTTGGCCCAAATGTTTGTATGGTTTGAGAGCCCCTACAAATTGTTATGCAGTGACTTGCTCTTCGTTGCGGAAAATGTTGCATGACACACATTTATTTGGTCACTCACATCGCAACAACTATATCAGCACGCAATTCCCGGCAGACCTTAGTTAGATATTTGAAAGTTCGTAAACGAGAACTCTGAGAACTATTCACAAGTACAACAAACTCGATTTCGTTAATTTGCTCCAAGCAACGTAGGGAAACATTTCTTCCTTAGCGCCTGAGCACTTGATTATCGCAGTCCACAATAGCCCTAAAAAGAGCATTTTAAACAAAACTTTCAACACGACACAACTATTCCTTCATCAGCTGATCAAACAATCGCCATTTTGTGTGAATTTTTATCTTCAATGTTTGAGTGATCGCTAGATTAGCGATTCTTGGCTTGTCAAACTGTCAATTAGGTCTATTTTAGCGTAAATTTTACGTCGTAGGTAACTTTTGCTTATGTCAATCCCATACATTCGGTTTATCGTAGCGAAGATTTCGTAGCGTTTAATTTGTTTGCCAATTGACTAGGCCCTCAGGGAACTTAATTAGCGACCAAACAGTCAGAAACCGCTTGCATGAAGTGAACCTTCATTCCCGAAGACCGCTAAGGGTACCACCTATATCAATGCACAATCGTAGGATTCGATATCAATGGGCTCTTGAACACAGAAATTGGGCAGAAGAACAATGGCGTTTCGTGTGCTTTTCTGATGAGTCTCGTTTTGGTATGAGACCGGATACAAGACGTATACGACACTGGAGAACCCCTGGACGCCAACAGCGATTAAAATCCTGCCAGGAAGTCCGTCCTTATAGTGGTGGAACCATCATGGTATGGGCGGGTATTTGGATCGGCGGAAGAACTGAGTTGATTTGGATCAGAGGCAACCTCAACGCTCAAATTTATGCTGAGACGATTGTATCAGACGTCATCGTTCCTCTACAAGTGCAAATCGGTCCCTTATTTCAGTTAATGCATGATAATGCACGACCGCACACCGCAAGAGTTGTAAGACAGACTCGCCGCAGCTAACATCAATGTCATGCCCTGGCCTGCTCAGTCGCCAGACTTGAACCCGATTGAGCATGCATGGGATATGCTACAGAGAAGAGCTCTGCCGAATATGGAGGGTATCCAGTCGCAAGAAGACCTTTTTTTGTTGTTGCAACGAACATGGGTGGCCATTCCACAGCGTGATTTGGATGAACTCATTTTGAGTATGCCAAACCGATGTTCTTGTGTTGTTAGTGTTCGCGGTAGAAACACGGATTATTAATTGTTTAAGTTACCCAATAAAATTTTAAAGAAAACTGTTATTTCAGTCTTTTTTTCGAACTTTAATGTTAGTGGTTCAAATGTCAAAAATCCCTTTATTAGGAAAATGGCAAATTTCTTTATTAATGCAAAGGTGACTTGGTTTATCGTTACTGTAGACAAACGAAAACACTTTATTTGATGAATCCTTAAAGAAAATTTTACTTAATATTAATCAGGAGAAAAGTTATTGCAAAAATATATGTTGATCCCTAGACACTTTTGATGTGTGTAGTTGGTATTGTTGATCGAAGCTCTCAAAACGTCTGCACAAAAAGAGTTTGTTATCTAGTGAGAATATGTTTAGGTACCTACTTATTTCGTATAGTGTGCGAGTTAAATGTCAACATGAAGAAGAGCTTCGAAAATTCGGCCAAAACATAATAGTAAGGCCAAATATAAACTTACGTCAATTTATGTATAAGTTAAAGCTGCCACTATTCCCCTATTGTGAATCTATTTTTTATATTGTGTTTGAAGTTTTTATTATGTTAAAGTCTTCTGTTAAAATCTTTACTTCTTTAAAATACTTCCATTACAATAATAAAGATTATTGAAATTGTAGTTTAGTTTTCTCATTTTGTTTTCCCAACTTTAAGAAATCCTTTCCTTCAAAAAGATGAAAAACCTCTATTCAGATAAATAATAGGAATATTCTACAAATTTTCGAAATAGGAGCAGTTAATGTAGAAGGTTCCTTTTTCATCTTGTTAGTCTACTTTCATACTCATAGTTCTTTAGGATCCTACACTACTACGTAAAAATAATTGATCGTCGTTTAAAACCAATACATGTTGTTAATTTTTTCTGTTCCTCCTGTTTAAGAGTCGTAAGGTAAGATAGCCAAGTATTTTTTCATAATATAAAAATAATATTGCAGCTTTTTTAAAATACAACTACCTACCTATCTATCCTTTTGCGATTTTAACTATAACGAAAAGCAAAGTGTCTATCTTATCTAACCATACAGCCCTTAAGTGGCAAATGCTCACTCCATGTCTATTCGTAATTCGTCGTACACTGATGTGAACTGTGTAATTTATTTATTTATATTTCTTCTTCATTAAGAAGAAGTTGTTTCACTAGTACTACAAAATTCACTAGTTGTAGAGCCACCCTAAAGGGTGGCTATCCTAATGGCATCCCCTCTTCTTATTCACTAAGTTTTATTTGTACTGGCACCTCGAGACCAACCGTTAGATTACGCAAATACAAATCATTTATTTTGCTTGAAAAGTGGTAGTCATTTGACGTTTTTGTCAATTTATTTCGTCTCTTTTCTTTCAATGTTTATGGCCCATTTGAAAAAATAGGACAACTATACGAGTCTCATTTGGACTCCTTCAATGCGTTAGTTATTATTCTATGATTACAATTATGTTCAAGTGCAGATGTGTGAATTCTGCAACTGTGGCAACTGTAGACCGAACTTAAACAAAAACATGGATCTGTCGCTCGACAGATTTGAGTCAACTTTAGCCACTAATTTATTATAGTATGGGACCTCTTGACATTTTTGTATGACTGACACACGCCCGCCTCATCGAGCGGTCACTTTAATGAAGACTGGACGAGCATTGAGTCGAGCAATAAATCGACGAGAGTATGTTTGTTAGGTACTGTCAGCCAGACAACACTACGTGGAGTCGGATTTACAGCGATTCGTGTCCGTCAAAACATACCTACGTCTGCGGTCAAAACCTAATTTTTAGCAAATGTTTTCAACTAATTTTATTATAAATTAACGTTCTGAATAAAACACATTATAAAATATAATACTTAGGACATACGACTTTATTTAATTTAAAATTAGGAGATTTTAAGTATATACTTAAAGTGCTCGTAGGTACTCAATATACTCAATATATACACCTTATTTGTACACAGTGAACAATAAATAACTATTCTATTCTATTCTATACTCAATATTACAACAAGTTTTAGAAATAAACATAGGTAAATATAGAAAACATTCGACTTTTGGAACATTATGGCTATTTAATTTTATAGTAAACATGTAGTGGTAGTAGTAAATATGATAATGATTTTCGGACAAACAATTTTAGGAGAAGAAAGGGAATTTATGGTCATTTTATAGCAATGCAAAAATTTTGATAGTACCTAATACAATCTTCTTGGTACTTGTTTTTTAAATATACCCCCTTTGACGTTAAGAATTTTTGTCTGACAGTTATTATTAGGTATACTTTTTTTGACAGCAGTTCAATGTTATTTTATTTATCTACTAATTATTATTAATATCGCTATAACTTACGTATTCTAATTTTATTAACGACAACAGGCATGCGACATGTTTAATACATCTAACCATAGCTGGTAAGTTTTTCTGGGAAATATTTTGCTACCAAGAGTTCGCTCGTTTTCAATAAAGTATTAAATAAAGTACCTATCTGCTAAATCGAAAATCGACGTTTTACCTATGACTAGCATGAAAAGATTATTTTATTGGTTTGTTGTGTTTCAGAACTTTTCATATGACACCGGGGGTGGACTACGAACAAGTGAGAATATATATAACGACATTCAAAAACAAAAACACCGAAACAAAGTCTACCGAATCAAAAAACACAATGACCGAGATACCTCCCAACAAACGCCAAAACGAGATGAGTAATAGATTCATATGTTCCATTTGTCTGAACTCAAATTCGCGGGAGTGTAACAACAACAAACTTGGCAACAGAGTTTCCTTGTCTTGTCCGATATGTAGACAGAGTTGCGTGTTAAATCGCCGATCGGACAATAACACATTCGACAATAGAGATGAAATTATTCGAAAGCCAGTCAAGAAAGTAACGACGAAAACAGTTCAGACATCGCAGACTGATGTGAACCAAGACTTGCACCTTCTGAAAGAAGTTTTGACAGTATTCCAAAACAGTAAGCAAGTAATTGCTAAAGGCAATGATCGCAAAACACTAACGAACGATGTGTCAGTTGAAACTGAGGCAAAGAATCGTTCAGACAAACCGCAATTGGCTAGAAGTCGTATATTTCAGTGTTCCATTGATGAAAATAATGCAGTTAACGATACGGCCGACTTTAAAATCATCAACTTTAGCCAGCCTAATAATGTTAGAAGCACCCAGTTCGCCATAGATCTGAGCAAACGAAAATCCTCTTCAATACCACAAATGAAGATGGAAGAACTGAAATACTCTTTGAAAGAGAAAACTACATCCAAAGATGCTGTAGAAGAGGTTAACAGGATGTTCGCGACTGTTAGGAGGAATGATGGGAAGAGTTTAGAAGACTGCAATAGACCGTTGTTGAGAAACGGACCACGAGTGTTGCCCGTCGTGAAAACGACAACTTACGAACACTGTAGGAAAAAGGAAAGCACTGAATGGGAAGTGCAAAAGATAAATGAGAATTTTCATTGCAAATGTTGCCAAAATAATAATTGGCAGTTGTCTGGTGGTGATTCTTTCTTCGAACACGATTGCTGTTACAGGAGGATGTTGTCCAAGGACAATTGCGACAAATGTGTCTACATGATGTGTTGCCATTATCAAAAGCATAGTAAAATGGATTGTGGTGCTCTGGTGTGTAAACATTGTAATGAAAACGAGATAGAGGTGAAATGTGACCACATGAACAATTCACATAATTTTTGATATTCCTATTTTGTATATCTAGTAACGTAGCCTTTATTTTTGAATGTTTTTTTGCAATTATTAAACTGTTATTATTTTTGCAGTATATTTTCAAGTTTACAAATCTTTCGAAAAAAAAATATTCTTCAGCTTAAAATAAGCATTATTCGTATCCGACTTCTTACCTAGTTGATATTATATTTCCTTCTATTAATTTGTGTGAGCACCTGTACCATTTTCGGTTTTTTGACAATCTGTCCTTTTGAGAATCTGACTTTTTTAGAATCTGTCCATAAGAGAATGAGCCTTATTTAGGACGTGACTTAGTATCACTGCATATTAGACATAAAATGAAATGAAATGAAATATTTATGAAATGAAATGAAATATTTATTTGCTATAGAGACACGGTTTACAATATTGGTATTCAAAGACATTTTTAATAGTGCAGGCGTGCTCTGCTGATTCCTCAGCATGCAAAAACTTAAAAATTAAATTAAAACAGGACACCTATGACATGATCATTATATTAATTGGGGATTATACTCGTACTTATTTAAATTAAAATAGAAAAATAGAATTCAATTAGCGCATAGATAATACAATAATATAAATTTAAAACAGATTATGGTAATTATGATTGTTGCATGTCAAAAAACTCCTTCAAATTATAAAATCCATTGTCAATAAGCCATTTTTTTAACAATCTCATAAATAATGTAGTAGGGTGCCTTCTTATATTAACAGGTATTGCGTTATATATCCGTATTGGCATTATATGGCAGTTATTCTGAAAAAGAGCACTATTACACCTAGGAACTACGTAGATAAAAAGGCGATCGCAGGTGCGTCGCCGTGAATGATTCCTTAGGCCTACTTGTTCATTTTACGATTTTGCGTGTTGTGCTCATTTTACGTTTTGCACATTCTGAGTATTGTTCATTTTGCGATTTGTACATTTTGAGTGTAGTGCTCATTTTGTACATTATGCTCCGAAGGGCACGAAAAGGCACATTAAAAAGAAAACTCCAAACGCAAACAGAAATTAAATTTATTTTAAAAATAACAGTAATAGTAATAAGAGTCTTAATAATTATTTCCATATATAAAAAAATGTTCATGAAAAACTTTTATTGAAAATAAAAACTCTCCGAAGATAATTTCGACTTGTTACCTCTGAAAAAGAGAGAAATCATTAAATATTTACCAAAATACGGTCTGCTTTTTTTCACTATTCAATACTTGAAGGAAGAGAGGCAAGAGAGGCCCATGTCAAGGAGTGGATGAGATGAATCTAAAAAAGAACTACTGTTTCTATGGAAAGTTAATGATGCGAAAAACTCACACAGCATTTTGACGGAGATGGGAATCGGCCTCAGCAGTAGCTTTACATTAGTACTTACTATGTCACAGCATGACAACATTTCTCACAAATTATGGCTTTTTCAAAGTATTGTAATAATTGTCGGTACATTACGAGCAGTTGTCTCCGTACTTGTGTCGGGCCCTCTCCAATTTCTCGCTGTGTGCTCTCTCCCAATCGCGTGGCGTGTCTTGACTGCAATTTTGAAAGGTTAAATGAAACAGTGGGACATTTTCACTGTGATTGTTATTAAATCACTAACCCCACTGTCTTATAAGTACGACAGTTGTTGTGAAACCCGAG
Source organism: Scoparia ambigualis (assembly GCA_963921215.1). NCBI lineage: Eukaryota > Metazoa > Arthropoda > Insecta > Lepidoptera > Crambidae > Scoparia > Scoparia ambigualis. The sequence goes on along the minus strand of OY992515.1, from coordinate 7,629,156 downwards.
TGAAATGCTCTTTCAACATCGGCCTTATCATCACCTAACTTCAGGCTAGATGATTTGGCGCTAGTGGCACATTAAAAGGTGAGTATAATGTAAAAGAGATTTGTAAGTGTACTTATATAATTTCTACTCACTCTCCCAAACCAAGTTCAAAGAACGGCTCAGCAGCACTCAACCTCTCCCTGACGCTGGTCTTCGAATCGAACTCTTTCGCCAATATCTTCTTTAGCGTATTCGTTGAATCGACAAACTTGCACATGCAATCACTGAGCGACTGCATTTTCGTCAAAAAGTCATCCTTATCTAAACTATCCGACGGATAAGTTATAAGCTTCTCCAACTCTTTGGTTATCTTTCTACAATTATCCTTCAAGTCTGGTATATCGGTCCATTGTATTTCGGTGTTGGTCGACGCATGTTTCAGTATCTTAATTTTGGGGGTTACAGTTTCTATGACGAATTCTCCTTCTTCTATAATTTCGTCTGTCTGCTTATAGTATGGCTGTCTAATGCTGATGCCATACATGTTAGTGGTGTTCTCCTCGGATAAGCCATCCGTGGTTTTCGCCATAACTAACTTAAGGAGGTTCTCTAAACCGACCTTGTGGTGATTGAGGAGATGCCTGTCGAGAACTGTTATTCTGGGGACAAACAATTTATTTAGCGTTTAACTATATTTAGTGCGGCGTGGCGGCTCATTAAAAGAATACTACCGACCCATCCCCTTGAGTGTCGAAAAAGGCGACTAACGGACTAAAAACTGCACATACATCCAACAGCAAAGAGCGGCGATGGGCTTACCACTGTGTGTGTTCCTCCAGTTGTGCTCGTACTGCTTTGCCTATAACGTTACTAAACAAACATCAGGTGACATGAAAGCAAAGTGGTTTCTAAATAAAATATAGTTGCTTTACCTATCAGCATCGAAGGGACATAAGTGACATCCGTAAGTCTCCTTTGCGTCATCCAAAGACGTTGTGAAGGCAGAACTCTTCGATACGGACTCCATCTTTATAGCTTTGGAAGTACACTCGCTGACTCCAGGAAGATCCTGGTGACAGGAAATCAATGAATCCACATCAGCTAGTATATTATAGTCTTTTTGCGTGCTTGCGGTATCTTGTTATTAGCGTTTTCCCCTAAAAATGCAGTTACATTAAAAGAGAAAGCAGTAATTTACTTTCAAGGATTAAAGTCACTCGAGTCCGTATTTATACCCTTGAGCTCCTACACGGGACCCCCGGGTGGTGTTACATGAGTGACACTGTCTAAGTGGTTGAGCCACGCTGCGTTACAGCACGATTGGGCCGGCGTAATACCACTCTCTCACGAAATATTGGCGTGAAACAATGGTACTCGTTGCTGTAATGTTTCGTCCGGTGAGTGAAAGTATTGGAGGCCCATCTCTCCCCCCTCCCCATAATCCTCACAATCCCTACTCCTCCTCCTACGAATATGGTAGAGGACTGCTTTTGCTGCTGTCCTCATTCCCTCGTCTCTGACTAACCCTTCGGGGATAATAGTGGTTAGTAACTATACTAACATTCATGATGGTACTGTCACACATCTCCTCGGGGTGTGAAAACAGCATCCGGCTGCGCGTCCTGGTGATCCGGGAGCGGAGCTTTTCAAACAGTCGCGTAGCGGAAGACGTCCGGCACCGCACTGATGGGAAACATAGAAAGTTTTTGATGTTGTCAATAAATGGCTTTGGATGTGATGCAATTGTTTTGACGGAAACTTGGTTAAGGGGATCCTGCACGACATTGTGAAGACCACCACCAGTGCAAAAACCAACTTCATGGATAACGTAAATTCCGTCATAGAGAAATTAAAAAACTACAGCGTTATATTAATACGGGACTTCAATATGAGCGGTATAGACTGGATTCGATTGAACAATGCCGCAGGTCTGAACACCACTGTTAAGCATCATAAATGGTATCAAGATTTTATAGATTTTACGCATTTAAATAATCTGAAACAATGTTATAATGTCCGCAACGTTAATATAAGATTTTAGATTTGGTTCTTGTTGATCAGCATCATTGTAAAGTAACTGAAGCTACAGATGCTCTTTGCAAGTTAGATCCTCATCATCCTTCCTTCTTTATTGTCTTAGAAAAGAACCTTTTCGATAAAACTCTAAAACCTATTAAAGTAACTAGATATAATTTTAACAAAGCTGATTACATTAATATTGAATTAGGAAAAATAAATTGACACGAATTATTCAAGGATATCATAGCTAACCAATTACTTGAAATATTTTAAGTTCCTGTTACCTTATATAAAAATAAATAGCTGTGCGTTTGTCTCGCTAAAACTGGAGAATGGCTGAACCGATTTGGCTAATTTCGATTTTGAAATATTCGTGGAAGCTCAGAGAAGCTATAAATGGTGAGCAACACAAAAATTAAATTTTGTAATACTTTACCAAATTTGAAACATTTCTTGTCTTTTGTCTTTTTAAAAATAAAGAATTGATTGACCCTTGGTTGTACTTAGTATGAGGTATTGGGGGTTAAAGTTACTCGCGTCCGTAAGTTTACCCTTGAGACCTGCACGTGACCCCTGGTTGGTGCTAAATGAGTAACACTGACTGTTGGTAGAGCCACGCTGCGGCGCAGCACGCATTGGGCCGGCTCGCCCTGGGTAATATTACCCTCTCACGAATATCCGGCGCGCGGCGTGAAATAATGTCACTTGGTGCTGTTGTGTAACACAACGAAACACAACTTGTGTTTCGTCCGGCCAGTGACAGTTCCGGAGGCCCCTTCCGGGGGGGGGGGGGGGGGGGGGCTCACAATTCCTATTCCTTCCTTAACCCTATTCCTTTCTTAAAGGTCGGCAACGCATCTGCGACTCCTCTGGACACGCCTGCTCGTTTACCTTCTTATAAAAAATTATTAGGTCCGATCTCTTTGGTCTGTTTTGTTGGAATACAAAACAGTTCTGTTTCAAAAATAAAAAAGTCTAAAGTGGCAGTTGGATGTCGAAAAAAGAAAAAAATAATAAAAAAATTCAAGGCGAATAATAAAATCTAGGAAGTGTATAGAGTGCCGCTAGCGGCACTGTATCTCCATCGGTTAGGGAACCGTAAGTTTTGCGGTATAATAGTGACGCCGCCTAAGCTGCCGTAAAGTTTTTGTTAGACAACAGAAATACTAGCTGCCCTACTCCTGTAGGACACGTGATAGGTTAGAAATTTAAGACAATCGCGAAGCGCAGCGTAGCGATTGTCTTGAATTTCGAGGTTATTTTTTTAAATTAGACAACAGAAATCTAACTCCATGCAAAAATATCTTTTGAATATTATGTCGTCTGAACATTACGACAAATAAAAAATATGTTACGGTTCCCTAACCGATTGAGATAGAATGCCGCTTGTGGCACTCTATACGCTTCGTACTAGGATGCCGTCAATTTACGGCATCGTAACCGACCGTACTATGTTGCCGCTTGTGGCACTCTATCCACAGCCTAAAATCTATCAGCAGTTTGTCAGTGTCAGTTGGAATACAAAACAGTTCTGTTTCAGAAATAAAAAGTATAAAAGTGGACTCTTGGCGGGAAAGTGAAGTGAATGTCTGCAGTTTTGTTTTATTTTCTTTAATTTGTGTTTTGTCAAATATTAATGTGTAATAAAGGTGGATTAACAACTGTTAAATGTTAGTGAACGTGCATAAGTTTAGGCAAATAAAACAAAACCGTGCAACATCACTTTTCAGATTCTTTCAAGTAGTCCGTGTGAGATCTCAATTAAGTCCTACAGCCTTATTGAGTCTTAAGGGGTTTGGGGGAATATCATTTTACCATTAATCGTTTTCATATATTATCACTCATTATCATCTACTTTAAGCAATTACTTATTAACTTGACACTGGCTAAATGTGCTGACCGAAAACTTTTGTACTAATTAAGTTTTGACCATATTTTTCACAAATTTAATGTACTTAGGTGATATGAAGTTCGCCGGGTCATCTAGTAACCAATAAAAATAGATCTCAACCGCCTTGGTTTTGCAAAAAATTAGAGAGGTGCATCCGTGAAAAAAATAAATAACTATAGTTAGTTACTACACATAAAAATCCTATGGATAAAATAGCTCTTTAGGGTAAGGTGGTGTAAGAGTGCGCGGTCGATGAGAGAGCGAATCAAACGTCACGCCGGCTCTGTGCGAGGTCTGCGGTTTACTTCAGTGTGTTTTAGTTCATTAGTGATAAGGGTTGCGCTGCCGAAAAAAAATTGAAATTGGTTAAAAAACGAAGATACTACGTAAGTAGTATCTCCGTCCATTGTTTTTTAACTATTTTGTTTTTTAACTATTTTGATCTAATTTTCTTGCGTTTTGCAAAGATATCTGTTCCGAAACCGTTGGTTTTACAAGAATATTCATTGATTATTCAAATAACGTATTTACTTGGCTAACCGATTCGTTCGAAAAACTTTGCTCATATTTCAATAAATGGCGCCAATGGCTGAATATGTTTGTGAAGGGTGAGGTGTACAAGAGTGCGCACGGTATGCGCGTATAAGATTGCGCGCACTCTTAAACTACATTTATTTTTCCCTACTGTAGTGTTTAAGATAAAGTCTAATTTTACAAACTAAGTATTTTTTTTGTGCACTTACATCATATCTCTCGAAGAAAAAGAACTACGCAGCGACAAAATTGTTCGCTAGAGGTTCTTGATGAAGCTCGAAAGCTAATCGAAAAAGGACAGTCGAAGTGTTCTGTAGCTGAATCTTTTGGAATCGCGGAGTCTACTTTGAGGAAGCGGTTGAATTTTTTTTTATTTTTATCGGCTCGTCATAGTGACTGCATCCTGCCTGATGGTGAGCAACCGATGCAGTCCAAAATAATGAGAGCGCTCCCCACCTAGGAATGAGCACGATAATGAGCGCACCATTCATGACGGCCTGCATAAATGCGGTTTCACGTCCCGCTTAAAAGACCCGGGACTGTAGGAGCTGGGAAACACATGCGCCGGCAAAGAATTCCAAAGCCGAATGGTCTTACAGAGGAACGACTTGCCAAATTTTTTTGGTACGTGTACTGATAGTCTGTACAGTATGATGGTGGATCCTAAGACCAGCACGTGTAGTCCGGGAGAGGAAAGGAGAGGGCGGGATAAGATCAAAAAGTTCTTCAGAACACTCTCCGTAGTAGTTCCGGTAGAAGACACTGAGAGAAGCAATGTCTCTACGCAGCTGGAGGTCCTCAAGGGAACCTGTAACCTCAGCATCTCCAATAATGCATACCGCTCGCCTTTGCAGTCTATCAAGTGCATCGAGGAGGTATTTAGCGGAGCCGTCCCATAGATGGGAACAATACTCCATACTCGATCGCACCTGAGTTTTGTACAGCAAACAGCGCTGCTCGGGAGTGAAAAACCGCCTCACCTTATTGGGAATACCCAACTTCCGGGAGGCAGTTAAAATAGCACTCTCGATGTAGCATTTTGGATTCAGTTCCTGGCCGATGTCCATGCCAAGAATGCTGAGGTTCACCGAAATGGGTAACGGAGAGTTCTGAAGAGAGGGAGGAGTAAGGAAGGGAGTTACCTCCCAACTAGCAAATTGGTCATATAAAAACTGTGCTATGCGACTTTCGGTTATATAACTGTTGAATTGATGTTATTAGACAACTGCGACGTTGTGTAACCGTTATTCCTACAACGATTTAGTCCCGTAACTAAATGGTCCACTAAATAAGTTGAGTAAACGTTTCTACGACTACTTTATACAACGTCGTATAATGGTACAAAAATATAGGTTAAGTAAACGTTTTTACGACTGTATTATACAACGTTGTATAGTGGTGCCTGTGTATAGGTTAGGTAGACGTTTTTACGACTGATTTATACAACGTTGTATAGTGGTGCCTGTGTATAGGTTAAGTAGACGTTTTTACGACTGATTCATACAACGTCGAATAGCGGTACCTGTGTATAGATTAGGTAGACGTTTTTACGACTGATTCATACAACGTCGAATAGTGGTGTTAGAGTATAGGTTACGTGAACGTTTTTACGACTGCTTTATTATATCGTCGTATTATGAAGCCAGGTTGTAGGTCGGATAAATAAAAAAAATATGACACCATGTATAAAGGTTTTATTTATAGTAAAGGTTATCTGTTCATGTTTATTATCTCACGGAACTCTAAAATAATTTATCATGGCCGACCATCTTGGTCGCAAGAAACCGCATAATGCGACCTTTTCATTCTATAATTGATGTATAGAAGTCGTTTCTTAACTTAGACAAGATGGCTGCTATTTTAGTATGTAAACAAATTTTAAGCAATAGTCTACAATAATTTAATTTCAAGAAATTCGAAGGGGGCGTAAAAAAATTCACAACAACACACCTATATTTCACCACAAAACTAAACGTCCCATAAGAACTAGGTGCACTGGACACATTTATCCTTACACTCTGTTCATGTATAATATTGTTAAACTAAATGTAAAAATAAATAAGTAAACTATAACTTATTAACCATTTAAATTTTGTATTTGATAACTCGCTCTTTTCCAGCAAACATCACAGGAACGAATGAATGGAAGGAACTTCAGTTCATTCCATTGTGTACAATAAAAGTCGATGTTAAACACTTAACCGATATTACAGTCATCTTCTAATGTCTATGCAATTGATATAGGACTTCAGTGGTTCGATAACAGTCGGTCAAAAACTTTTATGTAACATTTAAAAGTTCTTGACTGACGTTTATTTAACTTTTAAATAACAATAATGTCGTTTAATATGGGCCTATTTTGCGTTGTATAAACGTCTACGACACGTTTATATGACCCACTTTATAGAACCAAAAGGAAATGTAAAACGTTTTCTCAACTATTATGCAACAATAATTTGTTACTTGGGCTTGAACGAGAATGCACAAACCTGGGTTTTGCATTCTCGTCCAAGGTAACTCCCCCTTCCACTAAATTAGGCCGTTACATTACAAACTAAGAAGGGTAAGTTCTCTCTCTCCGCAAGACTGTGCCGCTCGTCTTCAAAATGCTTTTGGGAGAGAAGCACCTTATTTGAGCACCGTGAGGCGATGGTTTGCTGAATTTGAGAGAGGTCGAGTTTCTTTACATGACGAATTTCGTGAAGGGCGGCCTTCAACTGCCGTCAACGAAAATAATGTGTTAAGCGGCTAATTAAAGAAAATCCGCGGATTACCTTTGAGACAATTCGAGGACTATTGGGGATTGGTATGAGCCAAATTCAGAAAATTTACACGAAGAATTGAAAGTTCGGAAACTTTGTTGTCGTTGGATCCCTCATGAACTGACAGCGGAGCAGAAGTGGGCTCGCGTGGAATGGTGCTCACAGATGCTACTGAAGTACGACCATGGACATTCTAATGCTGTTTATGACATTGTCACAGGAGACGAAACGTGGATTTATTGTATTGATCCCGAAAAAAAATAGCAATCTTGTGAATGGGTGTTTGAAAATGAGAACAGGCCAACAAAAGTGAGGCAGGCGAGAAACGTTGGTAAAAAAATGAGTGCTTTTTTTTCTCAGCTACGGGTCCCATCTGTACAATTTCACTTGAAGATCAAAAGAGTGTTAATGCCGAGTGGTATTCTACCATTTGTTTACCCAGGGTGTTAGAAAAAGTTCGCGAAAGACGACCCAAAAGCCGCGTTCTCCTACATCATGACAACGCTTCTTCACACACGGCCAACAAAACAAAGTCATTTTTAGCTTCCGAAAAAGTACAACTCGTCACCCATCCTGCGCATAGCCCCGACCTAGCACCCTGTGATTTCTGTATTTTTCGCAAAATCAAACATTTGATGAGAGGTTTCACTTTTACCAACTCCGAAGGGGCAGTGATAGCGTTCAATCAGCACGTAAAAAACATGCCTTCAGATCTGTAGTCCTCCTGTTTTAAAAAATGATTCGATCGCATGAAAAAATGTTTTAAATGTAAAGGAGAGTATTTTGAAAAGCAATAAACATAATATTTTGGTTATAATAACATGTTGTTTTTTTAAGTTACGCAAAACTTATAGTGTGACCTACGTACTAACGGAGACGATATTTATTTGTAACATGTTTGCGTCATATTTTCAATCCGTTTATTCTCCAATTAATTGTGAAACCACAGGGTGCAATCAATACGTCTGCTTAATTATAGGTTAGCAAATAGTTCCGACTCCTTCGCTACTTTACAGAGCAATATGGACGCTCTTGTTACTTCTCTAAAAACATTAGACATATCGAAGGGTCAGGGGTCTGATGATATACACCCCCTATTTTTCTATCTATGTGCGCTGAAGAGCATGCGGTTCCATTATGTTCAATTTTTTATCTGACAGTACTGGCATCTTTCCGAAAAAATATAAGCAAGGGGTTAAAGTTACTCGCGTCCGTAGGTTTACCCTCGAGACCCTACACGTGACCCCTGGGTGGTGCTAAATGAGTGACACTGACTGAGTGGTAGAGCCACGCTGCGTTGCAGCACGCATTGGGCCGGCTCGCCCGGCGTAATACCACCATCTCACGAATATCCGGCGTGAAATAATGGCACTTGGTGCTGTTGTGTTTCGTCCGGCCAGTGAGGGTTCCGGAGGCCTATTCCCCCCCCCCCCCTTCCTCAGACAATTCCTATTCCTTCCTTAACCCTACTCCATCCTTAAAGGCCGGCAACGCACCTGCGATTCCTCCATCAGGTGACCCGCCTGCTCGTTTGTCTCCTTCGTTTATAAAAAAAAAGCCAATTAAGATTGTTCCGATACTTAAATCAGAATCTAAAGACATGTAAGAATTACAGCCCGATATCCGTTCTCCCCACCTTTTAAGGCCTTAATAGTTTCAAAAATTCAATGTTAAAAAAAAAATATGTGTCTGATTTTAAACATGGCTTTATTTCTGCAAGATCAGCATGTAGCAATTTGGTGACATTTGTGGAAAATACTATGGAATCGGTGGATTCCAACAAGCAGGTAGATGCGATATACACTGACTTCAGTAAGGCGTTTGATAAGGTTCCACACTACGTATTGATTCAGAAGCTTTCAGCTTATGGCTTCACTGGTTTTTTCTTAAATGGCTAAGTTCTTACTTAACGAACAGGTACTTTGTACGTTGTAGTCAATGGTTATAGATCTCGTTGTTAAAGTCTGAATATGCTGCACAAACGTAGACAGACACTTTCTTTTGTCGACTTAATACACTCTCATCTCCCACAAAAACATGATCTGCAGTGCGTTTAGTTGCCGCTACCGGACTCTGCTTTCAACCTAAATGTCAGCATCGAGGCACTGAGCTAGTTACTGAGATTGTCAACAGATGGCGCGAGGCGTTTAAAATATGTAGTACACGAGCGATGTTGGAAATAGCCTACGACTTTTCTGCGCATAAACTGTTGTATGAATGTGTCTTTCTCTCTCTCTCTCTTTCTATCTCTCTCTTTCTCTCTCTCTCTCCCTTATATGTGCTGCATAAGAATATAATAAATAGACTGTTTTAAAAACTTACGCTTCAAAGCTTTGCCATCCTTGCAGTCCGAAAAAGATTCATTCAGATTCGCCCGTGGTACGGTGTTCGACTTTTCCTGAAGCATAAAGAACAGAACTTCGAAAACTACGCATTTTTCCATTAAGTCATCGCGTCAATACCTATTCTTATAAAAACTTATATAAAATAACATAAGTAATAAGAAAAATAATAACAAAGACAAATCTGTAAATGCAAAGTTAAAAATGTTACAAATAAAGTTATAAACGAAAGTAAAATTTTAAAATGAAACAAAAGAAGTTACATAGAAGAACCGAAAGAACCAAAGAAACCTGGTATGCACTATAAGCCAGTAATGTACTTAGTTGTAGTAGGAGTGCATACATGGCTTCTCTACTTTGCTTATTTAAACGAATTTTAAAATAATTAAACTAGCGAAGCAGTCTACTTCTACTACTCGCATAGGCCGCATAGGACTTTAATTTTATACATTGATACGCTTATATTCTGCTGGACCCATGAAGTGAAGTTAAGATAAGGAACTGGACATCTCACAGTCAGGAGTTTGGGCTTATCCAGATATCCGTTGACGGTGGCCGACTCGTGGTGCAACTGGTGGTGCATTGTCAGGGCACTCTCAAACTGAGCCGTGAAGTGGCATTGAGAACAGCTGAAACAGTAATACAGTCTGGTGGTAGGAATCTGCCGTTTCCAATCAAATTCCATTGGATGGTGACTGACTGTCCTTAGGTATAAATTTTTCTGGCACAAAGTAGCATTATGAGGCGGCTTAGCTATGGTGCAGGGGTTTTAGGGGGGTAATCCCTAAGCCATCGTTAACCTCAGGATGTCTGGAACTCTGGAACACGCCCAAATATCACGGCGAGGCCTCTGGCAGGCCGCTGCTGGAGTAAACATTGGAGATTGCCTAAGCGGTCCCAGACCCCAGCGGCAAGTGAGGGCCCTCCTTTTCCCGGCTCCTTATTGATATTTTCGAATCAGCAGGCTTATTCTCTAACTCGACTGACAGTTAAAAGGAAGCCCTTTCGGTCGCATAATCTCTTTCGCCATAACGTAGTTTGGCATAACAGTTTCAGCATAAAGTTTTCTCGCATAAACTATGATAAGCAGTGTTATAAACCCATGATAGTTTCATCGGCATAATTTTAACTTACCATAATTGACTTTATCATAATTTTAATCAGCTTATATGTAAATAACATAATTGCTATACTTACCGTCTAAATTTCATTTGTCATAAAATACCGTAGCGATTGTCTTGAATTTCGAGGTTAATTTTTTTTATTAAACATCAGAAACGGTTGGTAACCTATCATAAATTCGAAACTTTCCTCTACGAAATTCAATTGTTCGAAAACGGCATGACGATGTTTTAAATACCACAGATTGTTGATTTTACATAATTTTGTTAATCCATAATCTTATCATATAAACATTTCATTTCCTAGAAAAACTATTAGCCGATTATCAAAACTACTTTTTTCTTTTGGAAGATGTTTTGCTTACAATAAATTTCTGATCTAGAAGTATTAAAATTCACTTTTTCCCTAAAATATCATACCCAGATTTTAGTTCTTTTTTTTTTTTCATAAATTCATATTATTATTAAATAAAGTAAAATGTCTTAAAAAGGTTATACTTTGTGTTTTCGGTAAGGTTATGCTACAGTCAGTGACAGAAACGAATCGCAGCAAAACCGACTCCACGTAGTCTTGTCTGCCCTACGCTAGAGTGTAATTAAGCCCGCGTAGGCGTGGCGGCAGAGCCGGCCAGCAAGCCGAAGCTGCGGTGGTGAGCGAAATCCATCTACGACGATAAGCTCGCGTGGGACCGCCGGAGCCTCGCAGCGCTGAAACCGTGACAGAAACCATGCCTGCTGCATGCTGCGTGCTTGGATGATGCTGCATGCATGCTGCACGCTTGCTGCATGCATGCTTGCATGCTGCATTCTTGGTTGCTTGTTGGATGTTTACTTGCATGCTCCATGCCTGCTTGCTTATATGCTGCATGCTTGCTTGTATGCTTGCTTGCACGCTGCTTGCATGCTGCATGCTTGCTTGCATGCTGCGGGCTTGCTTGCATGCTTAACGTTATTACGATTACAAGTTGTTCGATGATGTTTGATGTTTGGATTTCAATTATTTGAAATGTTGTATTTTGATAATATTGGAAACGTGTTTCTGGAAAATTAATCATCTAGCATTAATAGCTTCGGCCAAACGTTGAGTGGGATTTGAAAACATAAAGATTTTGAAAAAAATAACAATCGATAACTGGCATTTCAAAACTTTGTCAATTGTGTTTTAAGTAAAAAGAAAATTATCGAAATCAAAAAATTACAAAACGTTTTCGGCCAAATAAAATTCGTACAGGAAAACTTCGAATTTAAGTTAAGTAACCATAAATGTTAACAGTGTTAACACTGCCAATTAATGTTATGATTAGTAATCGTTATTGTAAAAACATTTATCCATAAACATTTGATGCTGATATATCATTATTATAAAAGAAGTTATGGGGAAATAAAGTATGCCTAATGATTTATTCTGAATGAACGTTATGCGAAACAAAGAGAATGCCTAAAAACGTTATGCAGCCTTAAAATATGCCTCATTAATTTATGCAAAATATGGACAGTTAAAATGATAAACACCCAAGGTAATTCGTCTAGAGAATAGACCTGCTAGACAGGGAGGCGGAAGCTAGGTGGAGAAAACCGCACATAACCATCCACGCTACCCTGTGCGCGGTGGTGGTACATAATAATGTTTTACCAATACTAAAAAAAACTGTGCAGAGCTGTGTATCTCATTAGAGTTCTACCGACCTATCTCTTCGAAACGAATGGATCTGTTGTGTAATTTCAAAGTTCGTTTGAATGTAACGTATTTTACGAGAGGAACGTTGACCATGATAGTTAAATGAAAGTCATGACTTACCAATGAGCCATCTTTAAATGTTAAAAAGATATAAACTATAAAAAAATCTTTAGATAACAAATCAAACTAGAAAAAGTGGGCACAGTGTCCACAAATTATATTTTGAGAATGTATGAAATCGACCAAATCATGTGACATTTTTGTCACTCAATATGTCAAAACTAATTTGCTTTCATTTCCAAAGAGTACTTATTTTACTTGTGTAAAGACTTGTTGCCTTCTGCTGGCGGTAGTTAGAATAGTTAGAGATTGTAATACTTGCTCAATGGTTTATTTATACCACAGACGTATAATAGAATCAGACCCACAGACGTATAAATTTTACGTCTGTGAGCAGACCAAACATTATTTAACAACTACATAGATGAGAATAAAACAATATTTCTACTTCCTTCTCTCCAACCACAAATTAATAAGACTATCTCGTTTCTTTTTAATGTCGCAACACTTCAACACACATAGACAAATTGGACATCGAGTGTAGTTGACTGACACCGCTTCACGTAATGTTTTGTACGGAAGAAAGTCCTGATACTCCTGATACATATTTTCGGATGGCGACATTGATCTCAAAAGCTTGAACATGTAAGACCTCAAATGCGTTGGCGAGACTATATTATAAATAAAGCAGCCTGATCGAGCTGGGTGCAAAAGGCCCAAAGCTGAGATACATGGCGTGATATGAAGAAGGCCATACTGGTAGGAGAAGGCTACAAAGAAGAAGAAGAAAGTCCTGATGCGAAGACAGGCTATTGGAGCAGAACTGTGCCGCATCTTGCCGACCTGCAAGTTGCATCTTGTATAAAGGACCCCAAGTTGTAGGAAGAAGGGAACACGTGTGCTGGGAAAACATTCCTTGGTTTGTGGTGCGATTAAGGAATGAATCATATATTTTTTTAACGTCAGGGCCCTTATTCTGTAACGATTCCTTGTTTCAAAACCACGTTAATTCCTTAAAAAGTTACGATATCTTCCCAAAAACGTATGCGTTTGAAGGTTTAGGTGTAGAATCTATAGATTGCGATACAGAATCAGGACCCTGGTAAGATATTTAAACACTTTAGATATAGATTAATAGATAAACACTGTATTGCACGTACACAAAAAATTACAAGTGACATAATCTTAAAACTAGTATGGGCAAAGGCGGTCTTATCGCCAAAAACGATCTCTTCCAAAAAACCTTCGGTTTATGAATCTACGAATGAGTGAGTGAGTGAGAATGAATGAGTCCGTTCTAAGGCTGTATGAACGAATCCTTTGCCCAATGAGATAGAAGAAGAAAGGCAAGAAGAAAGAAGAAAAGCGAAGTGACATTAAGAATAGTGCTTCTATTTTCTTAATGTCCCTCGGATATCGTTGCATTTCAGAATGCAATCAAATATTAATTAATTATTAGATTAACCATGTCTTAGCGTCCCTTTATACTACTTTGTCCCCGTAAAAACCCCGTATCTTGTAACGAATTACCAAAAAAATCTTTTGTATGCTTCCTGTACTGACGATTACAAACACAACAAAAAAAATATTGCCAAATGGCCGTTCTGAAGTGTTGCACAGACATACAGGTGTTTTCCGAAAAAAAAAAGAAATTGGTTCGTAATGATTTCATAGATGGCGCTTAGCATATCTATGCTTTTACTACTACTACTACTAATCTTAGTATAGCGCTAAAGGCGAGTCCATGAAGAGCACGTGTATGGCGGCGTAATATTTATTCCATTCCAAAATAGAAATAGGTCCTGGATGTCCTAAATGAAAATAAGTAAGTACTATTTTTTTTTTGTAGACAAGCAATAGTGTAGAATTTATTACAGCCCTTAGGTAGGTACGGCTCGGCAGAAAACGACAGCTGAAACACGAATTTTTTCAAGGGACAAATAAAATAAACACACTGCACAAACTTACCTTACTTACGTACTTGAATAAGTAAAAACGAGCCACACCCATCTCAATACCACAGAGTTATTAGAGCCTATTTATAGTCTGGGACTTTCCATCAAGCTAGGGAAATTAGATTCTGTCGTGAAAGTGTCTTGTCTTGTCTACTCGTTTGATAAGTGTATATAATTACTTATGATACTGTATTCATCTCGGCAACTAAGTTCTTTATTAATCGTGTGCATATCTTTATTTATTTACAAGAAAAAACCAAAGTACCTAATATTAGAATTAAAAATAATTACAACTTAAAAAGAAAAATAAAAACTAAATTACAATAAAAACTATAAAAAAAGAATTGCCCCTGATCATCCCCATCAGGCAGAATACCCAGTGCACTAGCCTCATTGCCGCGCTGGATGGCAAGGCTTAGAAGTTGCTGCTGCTGGCTCTGGGATCTGGGGAGGCCTCCACTAGCTTTTTTGAAATATCTCTATGTGCATATTGATATAATATACATTTGGAGCTTTGTCTTCCTTTGAAACGCCTCTGTGGTCTTTACTAGTGCCAAATTCGATGTACAATGATTGTAAGCAAATTATTGACAATTAGAGGCCACGTAAACAAGCTGTGTCCAATGACTAATTTCCAAAAAATAAATTTATACCAACCTTGTCAAGATAATTACCTACAAACACAATAAAAAAAGAATCAGCAAAATAGGTGCAGCCGTTTTGAAGTGATGCGCGAACATACATTCGTGACAATTGTTATGTTTATTTATAAGATGGATTATTTGTGCAAATATCTAGTGTCCCTGGGATTTTTACTTTTTCTTGAGAGATTTAAGAATAAACCACTAATACCGAATGGTGTCTTTCTTTCCAAAACAGTGAAACTCCGTGTGAAACTATCAATAAAGAATTGTGTTTGTTTACAAACACAATTCTTTACTGAATTTGGCCATAGTAGTGGTTCAGACCACCTGTCTCAGACACAGAGGACCATATTTCAATTCCCGGCGGTGGCTCATGCTGATGCACCAACACAACTTTGTTGTTCTCAGACACAGAGGACCATGTTCAATTGTGACTTTGTTACATGTGGTGAGCCCATCGCCGCTCTTTGCGTTATGATGTAATGTGCAGTTGCAGTCTTTGGTCCGTTAGTCACCTTTTACGACACCCAATGGAAGAGATGGGTTGGTAGTATGTATTCTTTTAACAAGCCACCACATGCACGTGACAATGGTCAGATAAAGGCATCGATAAAGGCCATCTTAGTCTTAGGAGTTTATTTAAAATCTTTGTGATGGAAACTGCCTCGCTATGAATCTGTAAAAAAGGGAAATGTAGAAACGCCCTTGCTGTCGTTTATTGTCGGTTCTTTTTTTCTTTTTCTTTTTTTTATAGCAGAAGGAGGCAAACGAGCAAGCGGGTCACCTGATGGAAAGTAATCACCGCCGCCCATGGACACCCGCAAAACCAGAGGAATCGCAGGCGCGTTGCCGGCCTTTAAGGAAGGAATAGGCTCGTTTCTTGAAGATCCCTAAGTCGTAACGGTCTGGAAATACCGCCGCCGAGAGCTGGTTCCACAACACTGTAGTTCGAGGCAAGAAATTTCTTAAAAATCGCACAGTAGTAGACCGCCATCCATCAAGGTGATGTGGATGGAATGACAGTCGGTTGCGTGTAGTGCGGTGAAGGAACTTAGCGGCAGGGATCAAGCCGAACAATTCCTCAGAACACTCCCCATGATATATACGGTACATATACAGAGAGACTCAACGTCTCTCCGAAGAGCCAGTGGATCGAGCCGACCTGAAATAACCACGTCGCCGACAATTCGAGCAGCCCTGCGTTGAATGCGGTCAAATGGAAGGAGTTGGTATTGGGGTGCTCCAGCCCAGATATGGGAGCAGTATTCCATATGCGGCCTGACCTGTGCTTTATGCAGTTGTAAACGGTGGGCCGGCGTGAAATACTGACCCGCTCTATTAAGCACACCCAGCTTTTTCGAAGCTAATTTAGCTTTACCTTCCAAATGACCACGAAACTAAACGTCACTCGAAATATCGACGCCAAGGATTCCAATAATCGGATTGGTATCAAGGGGAGCTCCCTTAAAGTTCAGAGGTACGACGAAGGGATGTTTTTTCGCGGTAAATGCGCAAACTTGTGTTTTGGAGGGGTTAAAGCGGACTAGGTTATGTCGGCCCCAATCCGAGACATGACTTAACATGTTCTCGGTGTCAGTCACAAGTTTATTCCGGCTCTCGATGACGCTTTCCAGAGAAATGTTAGCTCGCCCGGTGTAGAGCGTATCCCCAGTACTGTCGTCTGCATAGCAATGAATGCTGTTGTTATGCAGCATGTCATTGATATGCAGAAGAAACAGAGTAGGGGACAACACACACCCCTGCGGGACTCCAGCATTCACGGGCTTCATGTCGGAGCACGAACCGTCGACTGCGACTCTGATGCTACGCCCAGTAAGAAAGCTGGCAACCCATGAACACAATTTCTCAGGAAGCCCGTATGATGGAAGTTTAGAGAGAAGAGCCCTGTGCCATACCCTGTCAAAAGCTTTCGCTACGTCCAAGCTAACTGCCAGTGCCTCCCCTTTACTCTCGACTGCCTCCGCCCATCGGTGAGTAAGGTACACTAAAAGATCACCAGCCGATCGACCGCAACGAAAACCATACTGGCGAACACTTCTTCTCAATACAAGGTCTTCCGTCGTAGACTCGCAAAACGATTGCGTTCTTGTGACTCTTGCGAGCTTAATCAAGTAAGTACCTATCCTAAACTGAATAAAGTTAATATATTAACTTTTTTTGTAGTTGTAAATACATCGTGCTTCGGAAGGCACGTTAAGCCGTTGGTCCCGGTTGTTGTCGTAAGATGGCAGTCGTTAAAAAACCCACCAACCCGCATTGGGCCAGCGTGATGGGTTATGGCCCAATATCCCCACGTGCTATTGTCCACGTGGGAGGCCTGTGCCCAGCAGTGGGACGTTTATAGGCTGATGATGATGATGATGATGAAATACATCTTCTTCATACTTCATCATGAGACTTTTCAATGCCTCAATGTTGCCTATCACACACAGTTAAGAAGTAAAACACATTTCTTCATTGAGCATGACAGTCACACATACCTTAATGTGACCTAAGTCTTACCGTGAATAGCATAAGGTCGCTTATCATTCAGCAGGTGTGCAAACAATCTTGTACTCACATAGTCAAAGGACTTATCATCTTAAACATTGGAAACGTGTGAAAACTCATATTTTTTCTTCCACACACAATCACATTCAATTATGTTAGACTTTTATTTGTTAGAAAAAACGATAAAATATTCCTTTGTACGCGTCCTATCATGATTGTGACCACAGACAAAGATAGACGTGCCACTTTAAAGTTGAAGGTGATTAGAAAATGACGCGTACGCCGCAGATTTAAGGTTCACAATTGATGGGAGCTGGTATAACAGCTGTGATATAACATTTTGCGCGCGGCCGTAAAGCCTCGTCGTAGGTAGAAAGAACCTGGTAACACCGATCGCGCTACATCCACTCACCTCAACTAGTAGCCAGCCAGCCAGGCCAGTCAAGAGCGGGCTGCCGTTTAGTGAAGACGCGTCGGGCGGTTAGCGAGTTGCGTTATTTCACACGCCAACATATTGAATCCGTAAAAAAACAACAACAAAAACGCCGGTGGCATCGCGTCTGTTCAGCCCAAAGTGCGATCAAGTGATTTCACGCGAGCGAAACGCCGTCATATTATCTACGAGTTGAAAACCGGTTGCGACTATAGGAAGTAGCCGCAACACAACAGTTACATAAAACTTTTATGCTGGAATATACTCTTTGCTGGCATACGTACGGGTGCAACGGGCTGCTCTTTTGTTTTTCTGTGATATTCAGTTGTTTGTTGTTTTAAAAGTGCCTTCAAAGAGGTTCGTTTGGTTGAGTGAAATCGAGTGTTGGAGCTGCTATAGCCGTCAGGTGAGCGCATTTTTTATTGCGAGCCAGCCAGAATGATGTTGATGCTTTCTCTTGCTAACGTTTGAACCGATGCCGTGAGTCATGCGGCCGCCTGTCTTTTGTTTAAAATTATATTTTCTTTAAACAAATGAGTGGAGAACACCTATTTTTCGAAATAGAATCTAAATCTACGATACGCGTGCTCGTTCCTGTTCAATTGAATGATCTTTATTCGATGTTCGACTTTAGGGCATTGCGTTAAAGATTATTATTCGACATGTGGTGTGTTCCGGACACCCAGTTTTGGTCGCGTGGTGATCAGAAATTGTGTTTGTAAACGATTACGGTATTTTTCTTCGTAATGTTTACTAACTTTTGTCTTTTATAACAAATACAAAGATTTTATGTGACACAGACCACCGCATCAAATGTGACAGTGGTTTTGCAAACATAGCCTCTATAACGTTTGGAATAAGGGTGATCTCAATGTCAAAATGGTACTTAAGAGGTGTTGTGTATTGTACGGCGAGTAATTTATAAAGAGACAAACGCATGATAACAATTATGTTGTAGAACAATTATTATGTGAGGGTATAATGACATTCGGTTATCTCCAATGTGTATCTCCTATTTAAATAAAAAGCAATTGCCACGAATATGTACGCGCATTATTTCAAAACGGCTGCAGCTATTTGACTAATTCTTTTGTTGTGTAAGTAATTGTCAGAACAAGGTTTGTAGAAGTCGTGGGCGGGCGGGCCGCTAGTAGCTTAATGAAACAAGATAAAAAGTAACTAACTGGGAAACAAGAGATTTGTTGCATTTTTGCATGCATTCAGCAAAGATTCAGCTAGTAGTAAGAAGTACCGGATATTGAAAACAACAACAGTTTATTCCAAAACGTCAAAACTCCGAAAGACATGCACGTGAGTTGACAGCTCTTCGAAACACTAACCTACTTTTGGATTTGGTCCACCAACCACAAAGTTTTGCAACCGAAACACTCTAATTCTTCTTTTTTTTACCTGCCCAGAGGGCTACTGTTATCATTTTGAGAGGTCTTAAAAGTTTTTCTATTGATAGAAATTGACTTGATATTTCGTAACAACTCATATTTTTTTTATTAATATCTTATTGAGGAAGGTAAGTACCTATGGAAAGCTTGGGTATCCCATCCCGCTGACCCTGCATAGCGAAAGTAGCTTAGCTTGCAAGATTGCAAGCTAACGCGCTATTAAAGCAACTGCGCCATCGTTCTTCTCCATTTAAAGTTTGTTATCGGTTGAGTTGATTCTAAGCACAGATACTGTGTTCTAAGTAGGTAAGTTATAAGCACATAAGTCATTAGGTAACAGACCTAATAAGATTTGATCTGGTTATAATTAAATGGACAACATATTAAAAATCCAATTGAATTATTGCCATTTAAGACTAGTATGGACAAATTGCAATATTTCAGTAACCTAATGAAGTGTGTAAGTATAACATTTTGCTTTGTATAGAAAGCTTCGTAACAATCGGTTGGCTAAATTGGTTTGATAAATATTAAAGTTTGTTTAAAAATTATAATGAATTTTATTTTATAAGATTCCTAGGATTGTAGTTCTACTTAGGTACTTCCGTTTTGGCCACATTTATAAATTGCTTTAAAGTAAAACTATAGATGGGACTAACCGAAGATACTACGTACCTACCTAAGTTCCGGTGCAGGTAGGTTAGTAGTCTTAAGAAGGGAAACACTTATTATGGCTAGTTAAAGATCAGCTGTATGACACAAAAATAGCAATCCTAACGGTACAGTCTAAGCAGGCATTGCTTAGAAAGGGACAGAGCTATGCAACACAACGGCGGCGACAGGGATGGGTGTACACGGATGCGACACTGTTTGAAATAACCGTCTATGGCTCTTTAAATTCGAGTTTATCTGTGCCTCTGCGTCTGCGCACCTGCTTTGCATACGTAACGTATACTTACGGTTCGGAATAAAAATCTTTTTTTATGCGAGCGGCGTATTTATTAACATTTTCAGACAACAACAAAGAGTTCATTATCATTTTGACTCTATGGTTGACATCAGCTGTTTTGGCGCGTAAATTCTCTTTTGTCTATTACAAAATAGTTGCGTTGCTTGTTTACGTTCTTCTACGTTTCTAGAACAACTACCTAATAAATTTAAATTGTAATTAATTCTATCTGTACAAAATGTCGTAATTATAATAAAAATAATGATAAATGTAGGTAAGTAGGGTAACAAGTACTATTGTTGGCCCCCCACCAATGATTGACCTTTTGAGTTTTAAAGCAAAATATTAGTAATTATCAGCAGAAATAAAGCTAACAAAATAAAAATATACAACCTACATTTCATAATTGGCAATACCATGTTGTAGCTTTATGATTTCATTAGCAGCGACACTGAGAAAAAAGGTATTTTTGTTTGCGTGTTGCGATTGCGTCGATGTGCTGTAGATTCTTAGCAAAATCTGCTAAGACTGGTTAAGTTTATTGCTTTGTTTCTTGTTTATTATGATTTGTTATAGTAAATGAATTGATTTTTTTTATTAGTTAGGTTGACTACGTGATAATTAACTCAAATATAACCGGCTATCTAACCTCAAAAGAGGAATACTGCACGGCCAATCACTGTACTTACGAGTTATATGGACTTCTAATTGAATGGCATGACGGCCAATAATTAAAATACGGTTTCACAATATTCTATTATATTTTAAACTTAATTTGTGTCGAGTTATAAACGCTATTTTTAAAAATGGTCCAAAAGCCGTCATAAACATTTTGAAAACAAAAACTGGCAGGGTCAATCATTGTGCTTTTGAAGTGATTGACCGCGGCCAATGATTGTATTCCATCAGGGCCAATCATCATATCGGTTCCAAAGAGACGTAGTAGTGATGTGCGTGTTAACTTAAAAAATGAATTTATTTTTATTTTATTAGTCAATCAAAAATTAAATAACTTTATCTACCTGCGCGTCGCGCGCCAGACACAATAGAATTTTTAATTGTCTTTGCTTTTGTCTTTTGCTTTGATAGTCGGCAAGTCGACGCTCAAAAAGCTTCTTCATTGTTTTGTGTAGTAAGTATAGGTATTTTATTTAAAAACAATTTTTTTATAGTTACCTAGGTATTTAATGTGTTACTGTACCTTGGTTAGGTTGGGCACTACCTACTTTAAGACAGGCTTGATGGAGCATTTGGTAGTAACCCGGACTTCTGCGCCGAGAGTTGTGGGTTCGACAAACATTCGTGTGATAAACATGTATTTGTTCTGTATCTGAGTGTTATTATATATTGTAATATAATATTGTGGTACCTTCGTTAGTTCTAATATCCTTAACACAAGTGCTTTAGCTACTTATCTCGGAGTCACATCAAAGCCTGTGATGTTTTTCAATATTTATTAACAGATTGCCTTTTAGGCTTTTCTTAAGTACAGTTGACAATTGATCAACCTTTATTTATGTGAGTGTAGGTATAGGGGTAGGAATGTAGGATGCATTTAAAAAAATGCATGTAAAAAAAGACGCATTTTGACCTTTTTCTTCGCTTCGCATCACTATTTCATAATCCACTACATTCATTGGCACATCACGTGTGCAACGATTGGCCCGGTCATTGTTTGTCAGGTAGCTAGGTTAATTATTGTGCTTCAGGAGGCCAATAATACTAGTTTTGGGTGTCTACTACAAAAAATACTTAAAAATATATCTTAACACCAGGGTGGTGAGTCCAAATCATGTTCAAATTGTTTCTAGGTATTTTCGGAATGGTACTACATATTTCGGCAGTGAATTATACGTCAATACACAGAGTAACAAGAGGTCAAACTTGGCAAATGTCTTAAAGGGCCAATCATTGTACCCGTTACCCTACTTTAGTAATGCGATCTAGAGCATAACATTTGCAAAATATATTGGTGTTTCAGTAAGTATAAATACTTTTATTTGATGGACAGCTCTCCATCACTTATAATAATATTCAAAAACATGTCATTATATTTTACTTACTCGTACATGTGCATGAATGACATTTAAATATGGCTGGAATCAATGTAGTTTATAATATCATTGGCTGGAATTCTTATTCTTATTTTAAAATCAAAATAATAATAAACTAACAATAACATACCAATACCAACATCATTATACACAACAATACTATGTCTGGCGCCCTAACAATATTAACAATGCTGTTAGGGCGCCAGACTTTTAGATAAGATGGTGGTAGCTAGCCAGGCGGACTTAATAAGCCCTACCACGAACCAAATATACAATACACAAATATTATGCAATGAGGTTTGCTGTTTAATTTTTTTTATAAAAGAAGGAGGCAAACGAACAAGCGGGTCACCTAAAGAATAGTAATCACCGCCGCCCATGGACACCCGCGAAACCAGAGGAATCGCAGACGCGTTGCCGGCCTTTAAGGAAGGAATAGGCTCGTTTCTTAACCCCTAAAGGATAATAGATATATAATAGATCCCTAATAACGGTCCGGAAATACCGCTGCCGAGAGCTGGTTCCACAACACTTGAGTTCGAGGCAAGAAATTTCTTGAAAAACGCACAGTAGTAGACCGCCATCCATCAAGGTGATGTGGCAGTCGATTGCGTGTAGTGCGGTGAATGAAATCAGCGGCAGGGATCAAGCCGAACAATTCCTCAGAACAGTCCCCATGATTATGCGGTACAGAGAGACGCAACGTTTCTCCAAAGAGCCAGTGGATCGAGCCGACATGAAATAACCACGCCGCCGACAATTCGAGCAGCTCTGCGTTGAATGCGGTCAAATGGAAAGAGTTGGTATTGGGGTGCTCCAGCCCAAAGATGGGAGCAGTATTCCATGTGCGGCCTGACCTGTGCTTTGTACAGCAGTTGTAAGCAGTGGGGCGGCGTGAGTATTTCACGCCGCCCCACTGCTTATAAGCACACCCAGCTTTTTCGAAGCTAATTTAGCCTTCTAAATGACGTCGAAACTGAACGTCACTCGAAATATCGACGACAAGGATTCCAATAGTCGGAGAGCTCCCTTAAAATTTCAGAGGTACGACGAAGAGATGTTTTTTCCCGGTAAATGCGCAAACTTGTGTTTTGGAGGGGTTAAAGTAGACTAGGTTATGTCGGCCCCAATTCGAGACATGAGATGACAGGACATGTTCTCGGTGTCAGTAACAAGTTTACTCTCGATGACGCTTTCCAGAGAAACATTAGCTCGTCCGGTGTATAAAGAGTATCCCCAATACTGTTGTCCATATAATAGCAATTAATACTGTTGTTATGCAACATGTCGTTGATATGCAGAAGAAACAGAGTGGGGAATAACACACATCCCTGCGGAACTCCAGCATTCACGGGCTTCATATCAGAGCACGAACAACCGCCCACTACGACTCTGATGCTACGCCCAGAAAGAAAGCTGGCAACTCACGAACACAATTTCTCAGGACACCCATATGGTGGAAGTTTAGAGAGAAGAGCCCTGTACCATACCCTGTCAAAGGATTTCGCTACTTCCAAGCTAACTGCCACTGCCTCCCCTTTACTCTCGACTGCCTCCGCCCATCGGTGAGTAAGGTTAAGGTACACTAAAAGATCACCAGCCGAACGACCGCGACGAAAACCATACTGGAGATCACTGAGTAGCTCGTTCTCTTCTAGGTACCTTAAGAGCTGGCGGTTTGTAATGGACTCCATTACTTTGAAGAGCAAAGAGGTGATGGCTATTGGTCTGTAGTTGGACGGATCTGAGCGATCGCCTTTTTTTGGAATCAGGTGGATGGGCTGTCTTCCATGACAACGCCAGTGTTTAAGAGAGCCGGAAAAGAGCGGCGATGGACTTACCACCTGTCACGTTGAGCACATGTGCAGTCGCTTGGTGAAAAGTGGACTATGGCAGTGGACTGTTTTTGCTGTCCTCATTTTAATCCTTAATTCCTAGGATAAAGTTCAACATTAAAATTTGTATTAAGGAAATTTGACATTTTGTGGTAGCTGGCGTCTGTATACTGAGATAAGTGGGATGAGCTTGCGAGAATCGCAGGAAGAGTATTTCTTATCATCTCCCTTTCTTTAACAGCCTACATACAAATGTATAATCACGACTATTATCCCCGAAGGGTTAGTCAGGGACTAGGCAATAAGGACAGCAAAAGCAGTCCTCTATCATAGTCCACGGCATACCAAATAGCGACTGCACATGTGCTCAGCGTGACAGGTGGTGAGCCCATCGCCGTTCTATGTTATTGGATATATGTGCAGTCTTTAGTCCGTTAGTCGCCTTTTACGACACCTAAGGAAAGAGAAGGTGCAGTACTGGTAGTATTCTTTCACCGCTATATACAGGGTTATTGGAAATACGTAGCGATCCCTCTATGGGGTGATGGTGAATATCAATAGCTATCAAATTGCCCTCTGGTAGATGGTGCAAAAATGTACCGAATTCGAAAAAAATATTTGTTATGAAATCTTTAAAATATTAAGAAAAGTGGGGTGGCTACATCAAAGTGGATTAAAAAGGAAACTTACGTATTTAATAGTTGTTTTTGTGTGTTTTTAGTATGCTAACACTCCATCTAATACGTAAAATTGTTTGCCTGTAAAGTCGGTTTTACGGGCGAAGATTTTACGTGACAACGTCTTTTTCTCGGTAGAATATTTATTGATATGAATATAATTAAATTGCACAATAGGAACAAGGAATTGAATGAAAATAAGAATTGCACAAATTTATCATAGTTGAGTGGGAGAGAGACGCAAGGCATTCGGCGGGCCTCTCTCTCGTTCGGTGACTCATCGTAACGTTACCCAGCGTTACACTTTTTCATAAGTGACTCCCAGCCGCAACCTAATTTAAGACGTTGTCACGTCAAAAAAACAGGAATTTAAAAAAGAGATTTTTTTTTTTAATTCTTAGTCGGTACATTTTTGCCCCATCTACTATCACCCCTAAAGGGATCGCTTCGTATTTCCAACAACCCTGTATACGCGACACTGTTAGTTTTAAAAACAAGATGTACCTTGATTTTTATATAAATAAATAATAAATAATTTTTTGTTTAAGCTCACACCAATTATCTAGACCAAGATGAGTATTCTTGTGAAACTCGTTAATATGGTAAGATAACGGATAAACATACATAAACATAGAAAAAACACCCAGACCCGAAATCAATTTAGAAAAACAGTTTTTCTCTAAATTGACCCGACCGGGGATCGAACCCGGGACCTCAGAGATGGCGACACCATGAAAACCGGTGTACAAACCACTCGACCAAGGAGGTCGTCAATGTAAGTACTAGGTACTTACCTTAATTAAATATTTACTAGCGGACCGCTCACGACTTCGTCATCGTGAATGGGAAAGTAAGTTTGTTTTTTTGTTTGTTAGCCGCTTAACCGATTTTGATGAACCTTGGTATAGGTAAGGTAAATAGGGGGCCCTGAAGACGGTTATTTATAAGTTAGGTAAGTACTTTGTCCTGCGAAATCGAAAAAACATGTCAAGTAATTATTTCTTGGTCGACTGGTATGGCATGTCTCAATGTATTGACTCCGCGTTTGGTTTTATTTATGGTTTAAAGAACGAACTCTAATGAATGTGTACTTAATAATCATACATTAAATCTTTGTCTTTAAGTTATTAATTATTAAAGCATTCAAGTTTTTGTTACAAAAAGAACATGTTATTGGTTTTTCTGTTGTACATTAGGTTTAATAATGTAATGTAATGAGTCAAACTAAGCCAAACAGACTATAAAATAATTAGTTATAAGCACATTATTTTTTAAAATAACTTATGAGAAAATTTCTATAGATTCCTATTTAAATTAAAACCGTCGATAATTTGTCGACAGTTCTAACTTGCGACTACAACGCTTTTATTAGCTAAATAAAATAATCCTCTTTAAACCACAAAAACGAAAATTGTCACGACGACCAACCTAACCTATATTAGAAAAAAAAAGTAGAAACTAGCGAAAGTCAATAGGCAATCGGAGAAAGCAAACGCGGCCGTGTCGCCGTTGCATACGCTGGCCAATTACAGGTCACCAGTGGTGATTAGCTGGCCAATCACGTTTTCCGAAAGTGCATCGAGTCGATTCGCACCAATTTTGGTTGTGCTGATAGGCCGTTTGGCTAGTAATGCCGTAAGCGCCTCAGCTGTCACGTAACTTTTCCCGCGTATTCAATATTGTCTATTGTTTGGACTTACGTGCTGTAAAAATTAAAAAGACATTTTGACGAGCTCGATAACAGCTTGCGCATTCTCACTTCTTTTTTTTCATTACTTACTCGTTTATAAATAATTTTTAAGTTAGTCATTTTATTTAACTCCCAAGTTTGTTTGTTCGTTCGTTGTTTGTTTGTTGTTTAAAAAATATGTACCTACTTAATTTCATTCATACATGCTCATCGGTTTATAGAATTATCCTTTTATAACAGCCAATAACATATAACCTGCAATGATATTATATACAAATATCATTGGCTACCTGTCATTGAATTAAAAAATGGGTTGTCCTATCGTAAGAGCTTGTTTTACGACCACTTTACAGTCTATTACTTGAATGATATCATTTTCTGTCCGGTCGCTGGGAAATCGTGAATTGTCCGTACTGAACGTACCAAATGACAGCTCTGAGAATTTAATTATGCAATAAAGACCGCCCGCGACTTCGCCCGCGTGATATTCAAAAGGATATACTTACCTATTCAGTTTATTCTAACCTACAAACCCGCATTTGGTTTGTAGGTTAGAATATTGGGCCAGTGTGGTGGGTTTTTTTTTATTGGCAACGGGTAAGCGCTTGGCTTTTATCTCACCTGATGGTAAGTGACGATAATGCCGAAGGTGGAAGCGCGTTTCACCCGGAATCCTCAAGCACCGAGGAACTGGCTATCTTATCTCAAACTGCCGGAACACAACAATGCTATAAACATCGTTGTTATGGCGACAGACTTAGATAAGATGGTGGTAAGCTAGCCAGGCGGACTTAACAGCCCTACCACCAACCAAACTGAGCACACAAAGATGTACCCCCGCTGGGAATCGAACCCGGGACCTCTGGGTCTGAGACCGGTGGCTTAGCCACTAGACCACAGAGGCGGTTTGGGTTGTGGCCAAATCTTCCCATGGGTTCTATGCCTTTGCCAAGCAGTGGGACGTTTTAAGGTTGCTTCACACATATCAACAGTTCCGACACAGTACCGGCACAGTGAAAAATATTCTTAATTATGCTCCTTGTTGTCTCGTCCTCTATGATGGAAATACTACTTGTTAGTATCGAGTCTTAGCACTCGCCGACGCCACATAAGTTTAAAGTATCTGAAAATAAAATATTTCCGAACGCAGCCGCACGTCACTAGACTAGCCCGCGTTTTGAACTGTCATTCGTTTTTTATGTCACTGTACCGGCGCCACTTTTTTCTCTTACTTTTTTGTGAAATAATCTTTTTAATAGTTTTAGTCAGTTTAATTATGATAAATAAACTGTTATTATGAGTAAAAGAAAGAGACGTGAAAAATAAAAATGAAATTCTGGGTTTTGAAATGTGCACTCAGGCCCATCTTTGGGATGAGGCGGTGTTGAAACATTCAAAACTTAAAACGGGCACAATAACTCGTACTTACTGCAAAGCCGAGTTTTTACCACCCTGGGTATTCGCAAGGAATATCAGGGTCTTACATTTACTGCAGTTTGCTTTGCCATTTGGGCCTAGATCTGCATGACTATGTCTGACATTCCTAATGTGTCAATGATGGCCCTGGATCCGGCTACTACTTCAAGTTCTGTGGAGGAGGAGGCACTGCCCGTGCCAATACAGTGTAGTAGAGGCCTTACCTGTGGAAAAAACCCAGTGTACAGACCCGGAGACCGAGACACCTGCCATAGACGTAGAATTGTTATTAGCTTTGGGGGAAATTGAGGAGGTGCTTAAGGGACCAATTGCTCATGATGAAATTGCACAGAGGTAGACTCCTATTCTTACAAAAAGATTGCGAAAAGAAATTAAACCAGAACTTATGAAAAAATACATCCCATATGAAAATATCCCAACGTTGCTCCCAAAGCTCAACCCTGAAATACCTGGCTGTCTCTGACCTGGTTAAGAAAAGAGATTTGATAATTGCTGACAGGCAAAAACAGATGGTTGCTGCACTATCAGCCCTGGGCCAATCACTCCATTTATTTCTCCTAAAAGGTGACAGAATTGAAATTATTAATTAAATAATTAAACACATCAATGATGCTGCCAAAATACTGTGTGACGCTGTGCACATAGATACAAATCGTAGGAGGTCGCTAATACCAACCGTCATTAACCCCTTGAGCACCATAAAACCAGACACAATTGAAAATCAATTGTTTCGCGACTGCCGGCGGTCTCATGATATTTGATCTATTAATAAGGATATGAAAGATTCCCTCACAGGGGGAGCAGATGCATTTTTTTTAAGTAACCTTTCTGAAAAGATCTAGGTTACAAAGGCTGTTCAAAAATCTGTTAAAGACCTGAAGATCACAAGCTTCATTCAAAAACCCCCAAAAAAAAACCAAATCTTTAAACTGGAGGGGCCCTCCTCGTCCAAGTGCCCGGACAGGGACAGGAGCGAGATCCAACCAACCTGCAAAGCTACGAAGCTGCAAAGTTAGAAGTTCAGGTATGCAGACTTCCTTTTTTTTATAAATAATTGGAAGAAAATAACCAGTGATCCTACTATTCTGAAATGGGTATCTGGGTATGAAATCCCTTTTAGTGAGATACCATTTCAATCTTACTTGCCTATGAATAACTCATTTACAAGTAGAATTCTGTCAAGTTCAAATTGAAATTAATAAACTTATTCAGTCACATGTTATAGACAAAATATGTCATGAAACAGATGGACAATTTTGTTCACCTATTTTCTTGGTATAGAAACCAAATGGAGAGTATAGATTTATTTTAAACATAAAGAAATGTAATAGTTTTATTACTACAACTCAAAGTCTTATGAAAGACTGTATTATGGCAACAATTGACAAAATGGATTATTATTACATGTGTAACATTAATGCAGATTACAGAAAATATCTAAGGTTTATATTTGATGGAAAAATATATCAATTTAACATTCTTCCATTTGGCCTTTGCACGGCTCCATACATGTTCACATAATTAAACCCATAACAAAACTTAGAGGTTTACAGCCTGTAAGTACAGTATATTGATGCTTGTAGCTAGCAGTATATTGGTAGTGATCATATTGAGTGTCTTAATAGTGTTAACCAGACCATAGGTCTGCTTACTCAGTTAGGCTTCATCATCAATAAAAATAATTATGTCAACTTATTCCATCAAAGGAATGTAAGTTTCTTAGCCTATTGTTTAATACAAACACCATGACTATTTCAATCGATTCTGATAAAAATAAAAGATGCCTTAACACGTTGCCTGCCACGAAACCAGACACAATAGCAATTTAATTGTTTGTCAGTCACAGGTGACCACCACGGCGCTCAAATTTTTAAGTACCTCTTCCATCAGGTTTTTTTTGTCAAAAGTTCTGGGAACTCTAGTGTCTGTTTGTCCAGCTAATCAATATGGGTTACTGTATACTAAAGCACTAAAAAGACATAAATATTTAGCTCTTTTAAAAAATAATAATAATTATGAAGCATTTACTTCCTTGCCCAAACATTGCTATCCAGATCTTGAATGGTGGATAAAACATGTACTTGCCTAAATCAATTTCTTAGATAAGAGAATATAAATATATTCTAGAAATAAATACAGATGTCTCACTATCGGGGTGGGGTGCTTCTTGTGACAAACATACAGCCAGTGGTGTATGGAGAGGAAAAGAATCAACAATTCACTTTAATACTTTAGAAATAAAAGCTACTATGTGTGCTCTCAAAAGCCTTGCTAATAATTCTTCAAATTGTGAAATATTACACTCGGCGTCAAAAAAATCGCACCTCTTAGAAAATCACTTTCAAATGTCATTTACTCTTGATATGCACATGCAGTCGCATTAATTATGATTTTATTTACAAGGTTACTTAATTAACTTAATAAAAAACATTACTTTTCATTATCAAATAAAACCTAATGCAACAAATAAAGTGTCACAAAAATTCGATGCAAATTTTGCTACCCGTGAGAGTTGCTAGTTGCGCTTCCTTTGTGGGTATAAAACGGTCAACACGGGTTCAATGTGGGTCATTCGCTATTCAACCGTTGAAGAGGACACACGCACAGATTTTGATGGATACCACAGCTGATAAAGCCGCTCAAGTGGTTGCACTACTGCAATCAGGGGTGCGGCAGTGTGATGTCGCCCGGCAACTGAACCTGAGCCGTTATTCCGTTCGAAGAGTGTACCAGCGCTTCATAGAGACCGGTGGCTATATCCGCAGACACGGTTCGGGTAGACGTCGCTGCACTTCGGAAAGAGACGACCGGTTCGTTGTGTCGAACTCTTTGAGAAATCGTTTCTCCAACGCTGTTGAGTTGCAACAGCAGCTCCAGGCAGTTCGCAGACGCACCGTAAGCGTATCTACGGTTAGAAGAAGATTGAAGGAGAAGAAGATAGCGGCCCACAGAGCTGCTACGGGTCCAAAATTGACTGCAGCGCATCGGCGAGCCCGCTTGCAGTTTGCTCGTGACCACGTCGATTGGACCCTTGAGCAGTGGAGAGCTGTTCTCTTCTCAGACGAGACGCGAGTGTGTCTTTTCTGCAACGACCGACGGAGAAGAGTATACCGGAGGCAGGGTGAACGTTTCGCCCAAGCCTGCATCCAGGAGACGGTGGAATATGGTGGCGGATCCTGCATGTTCTGGGGCGGTATGTCTGCTGCCGGCAAAACCGACCTTGTCTGCGTCTCCCGGACTGGAGGTGCTCGCGGACAAGGGTCGCTGACTGCTCGCCGCTATGTCACTGAGGTCCTGGAAGTGCATGTGGTCCCCTTTGCCGAATCTTTTGGCGAGGGGTTCACATTAATGCACGACAACGCTCGCGCTCACACTGCAGGCATCGTGAGCGACTTCTTGCAGAGGTCCCAAATCTCTGTGATGCAGTGGCCAGCGCGAAGTCCGGATCTGAATCCTATAGAGCACCTCTGGGACCATCTTAAACGTAAGGTTCGATCTCGGGATCCAGCTCCTTCGACTCTACAGGAGCTCCAAGACGCGGTGATTGAAGAATAGGGGCTTATCCCTCAAGAAGAGCTCCTGAAGTTGGTGAGGTCCATGAGGGACCGTATGGAAGCCGTGATCAGGGCAAGGGGGGGTAACACTAGATTTTAAGTTAATTTTAAGACACTTTTTGTACATTTTTCTTTGTAAATTATCTGTTGTTAATTAGGACTTAATTAAGGATTTTTATTATTTTATTAATTTTAATGTTGTTTGTATAATTATAATTAAACAGAAAGTTAAATTTAATTGTTTTTTGATACTCCTTTTTGTTACCTTTCTAATGATACCCAACACTATCCTCTACATAAGGTTTAAGAATTTTTAAAGATGATTTTTAAAAGGTGCGATTTTTTTGACGCCGAGTGTATTACGAAGTGACAATACCACAGCTATACCATATATAAACCGCTTTGGTGGCATACAGTACTCTCACTTACATGTGATTGCAAAAGCTATTTGGCAGTGGTGTGAAGAGAGGAATATTTTTGTATTTGCATCATACATCATACATTAACACAAAGGACAACAAAGTAACAGATTTTGAATCTAGAAAACAGTTAGGTCATACAGAATGGGAATTAAATATTAATAATTTTAATAAAATAGTACAAGCATTTGGTAACCCTGTCATAGATTTATTTGCATTTAGAACAAACACAAAATGCAGGAAATTTGTTTCATGGCATCCAGATCCTTCAGCTTATAAAGTGGATGCCTTTACAATGTCTTGCAAAGGGGTTTATTTTATGCTTTTCCACCATTTTCTATGATTTTAAAATGTATAGAAATAATCGTGTCCAATGAAGCAACAGGGATCCTTGTAGTTCTCTTCTGGGACACCCAACCTTGGTTTCCCTTGTTCAAAAAACTATTGGTGACAGAACCCATTGTTTTTGAACCAAGTAATAACTTACTGGTTTTATGTAATTCCAACTCACCACACCATCTACACCGCAACCTATCACTACTGGCAGGGAGATTGTCCGGTAGGCATTCTTAAAGCCTGGCATCGACGTACAGGCAGCTGAAATAATGATATCTTCCATATCAAGTAACACCTATAAGCAATACTTACTTTGTATTTGGTTTTCTTACTGCCACACCAAACAACTAAATGCTACTAAAGCACAGATGACAGACATAATTACTTATCTCACAAATAAGTTCCACAGTGGTGCATCTTAAGGCACCTTGAATTGCATAAGGTCCTCGCTGCCACTAGTGTGATAGGGCCGCAGGTGGGAGCAGACGAAAAGATTAAAATTTTATTTAAAGGGTTCTTTCGCCTACAATCAAGTAAACTCAAATATAAGTATACCTGGAATGTTTCTATAGTGTTTAATTTTTTAGAGTCAAATTACAATGACTCTAACAACTTACATTAATGTTCATTAAACACAGTTACTTTATTAACTTTACCTACAGGGCAAAGATTACAAAGCCCTAGTTTCTATTGTTACTGACCAGATTAAAATAATTGATAATAAAATTGTTACGAAAAAAAAAAAAAATTAAGACCTCAGCACCTAATCGTCATCAGCCAATTGTTTAAATAATTATAAAAGAATTACCTCTGAAATTAGGAAAATGTCCTAATTTATTTATATCTATCAAGAAACCACATTTGGCGGTATCGGTCAGTACACTCAACCGTTGGATTGACGGTCCTGGCTGCAAGAGGGATCGATACTTCCATTTTTTCTACTCATAGTACCAGGCACGCTACGACATCAGCTGCCATTATGAAAGGCGTTAGCATTGATGAGATACATAGAACGGCTGATTGGACTGACTCATCGACAACTTTGCAAAGTTTTACAACCGTCCGATTTTAAATAATAATTTCGCTGAAGCGATTATATTGTAATAATAATATTAAAAGTATATTGCTATAATCATACCAAAGATTTATTTAAGGCTGAGGACACATTTAAGTTTGTTTTTTTTGTTTAATAAGATTCTCTTGGAAATTACCAATTATCTTTAAGGAGTGCAAGACTGATTATGCTGTTGAAACATAATATCTGGGATATATTTGTTAACAATAATAAACTTTATGATTCTACAACAGAACTTTGAACATCTAACAAGTAGTATTTCCATCATAGAGGACGAGACAACAAGGAGCATAATTGAACAATCAAACAAACTTACCAAGTGCAGTTCGATTGAAATTATGCTCCTTGTTGTCTCGTCCGAAGATGATGAGTCCCACCCACCCTCACAGGTTTGATACCTATTCCCTGGGGTTGTAGAATCAGTTTCATAAATAAATACACAACTTAAAACTAAATGACAGTTCAAAACGCGGGCTAGTCTAGTGACGTGCGGCTGCGTTCGGAAATATTTTATTTTCAGATACTTTAAACTTATGTGGCGTCGGCGAGTGCTAAGACTCGATACTAACAAGTAGTATTTCCATCATCTTCGGACGAGACAACAAGGAGCATAATTTCAATCGAACTGCACTTGGTAAGTTTGTTTGATTGTTCAAATATTCTCTATGAATTTTGTCAAAACGAATACGTCCGTGATTTGCCGGTGGCGGCCGGCACTGACACTGAGAGCATTATCGCTGACAAGTGGGGATGCGTTCATAGAGAATGTATGAAAATCACTATGCCGGTTCTGTGTCGGAACTGTGGCTTCACTGATATGTGTAAAGCAACCTATAGGCGATGATCAGTTCAGTTCCGGTAAGAGCGGTTTCGCACTAAATCCGATCCGAACCCGTGAAAATACCGTCCGGAGTAGTCGTAAAACTATTTCTATGGTGGCTTATTTTATTACGCACTTGATCAGTTATTCGTCATTTGATAACTTTCAGTCATTCGTGAATCTCCATTCTGGATAAGATTGTTAACATTCTCTGTCAACTTACGCCGTAGTATTAGAACGAGCGCGTAAGCAATATCCGAATTCGGTCTGAGTTTTTAGGACCGTATTTTCACGGGTTTGGACCGGATTCAGATGGGACGTAGTGCGAAATTTAGTCTATGTGCAGGAGAGGCTCAGTACACTGATATACTGAGAAGAACAGGCAAAAATAGGGCATTCATTTTCTCCCTTTTTTACAGCAGTAAAAAATGGGAGTAATACTTATCGTCCTATTCATTTCATTCATTCGATTAATTCATTCAAAGATAACCACAAAATAAATTGATTCACCTCACCTCAGTCTGCCGGAGGTTCACAGACACTGGAAAAGGTTCGAAAACGTCATCTACTTATTAATTTTACGCCAAATAATCCGTGAAAAGTGTTTAATTGCAATGTATACGTACCTATATTATAGTGTTTGCGTAAAGCTTACAAAACAATATGAAGTTGGTTAAGTACTTGATATAAAATAATCTAAATATTTTTATTGAAGTAAAGTTAATAATTAATTTTGTAATAAGTATACACTTTTGAGACTTCCAAAATAATTTTTTAGCCTACCATCTCATTTAGGACGTCTATTTTAGCTGTGGAGACTGGAGTAGAATGGGCGCAAGAATAAACTTCCAGCGTTATTATAAGTACCTACTTATCGTCATTTACAAAGATAAAATAAAAATGTCTTTACCAAATCATGCAATAATTAAACAACTTGAGCGCCAATAAGTAAGTTATAAATGCACTTCTGTACATGTAAAATTATGTCCATACGTAAATGTTTTCTAGGTCTGTGACCGCCATTACGTGGCGTCACCGTAGTTGCATGTCATGTCAGCAGCGTTTAAGATGGCCGATTCAGCGTGGAATTTTAATATAACGTCCGTCAGCATAAAACGCATTTATTCGAATCGTGTGGGAAGCCAAAGTTGTTTTCTCACGGATTTCATTTTGTTGCATTGCAGTCAATGCGAAATGATTGTAGGTATAATATGTTTGTATGGTTGATAAAAGATGCTTGTTAGCATTAGTATTGTTAAGCAAGGTCGATTGAAATCTTAAATCGCCACTGTGGTGGTTGCAGTAACAGCCCCGAACCTATACTACCAAATACACATAAATACTTTGGCCAAATTCGAAGAATGTTTGTAAACAAATTATTGACATCTTTGTTCTAATACACTCGAGAGCAATGAATCCGGGTCACCTTAATGAAATAAATTGTGTTTAATAGACAATTAAATACTCCTGAAATGATAGTAATAAAATTTCTGAGTCACTACATTTTATTTACAAAAAATTACATAAAGAAAAAGAACTGCTGATCTCGCCTTAAAACAAAAATAGGAAACATATCATTTTTGAACAACAATACGATTTTCTTGAATTTTAATACTTCGTATGGGCTCTTCGTGCTTCCTTCCATTACTGCGTCTACGCGGTTTGGCATGCTGTATGTACAGTCACGAGCACCAATATATATACACTTTGACTCTTATTCCATTGTATTAAGAGCTACAATTGTTTACATAATTTTGCTCGTGACTGTACACCAAGTTCCTTAGTCTCTCTTTTTCAAATTTAATTTTTTTATGACATAACTTTTCAATAGCTATGAAGTTTTAATACCTTCAAGATGTATTTAATTGTCTAGTAAAAACAAATTATTTAGCATTCTAATTTTCCGAGATTTATAGGTTTCTTTATTAGGTTTGTTTAAGTGACCAGGATTCATTGCTCTCCAGTGTAGATATATAGTGTCAATCGGATTTTTACTGTTTTTTGAGGAAGAGATTCACGAGAAAACCCACTAAGAATAATGTCTTTCTCTCAAAAACAGTAAAACAATTCGAAATAGGTCATAGTATAGAAATAAGATAGCCAGCCATATCTATGAAACTTCATAGCTTTTCATGGATTCCGGGTGAAGTGTGCTGTTATCTTCGACATTACCGCCTTACCATCAAACCTGAAAGTCTGCTTTCCAGTGCTTTTACTAGAAAAAATGCAATTCGCGGCGGATCCTTAATATTTGTAAATTACTGTAAACAAGATTATAGAACGAAAGGTGTAGTTTCCCTTTCTATTGAACGCGTTATTGAGCTGTCATGTGTCGAGTTAGAGAAATTTATTATTTTTTGTGTATATCGACCTCCTTCTATGGTAATTTTAGGAAGATGTAATTAAGAAAATTTGTAAATCCAAAAAGAAGATAGTAAAATTTATTAGACAGTCATACAACTAGCGTATTTATCTTATCAAGATTATATATATAATTAATCTCGTTATTTAAATCATTTGATTTGGATTACCAATAATAGAGAACCGACTAGAATTACAACAACTACTGCAACCTGCTTAGACATTTTTTGGGTTGGCTTTTGAATCGAGTCGCCTGAATTTGAAGAAACTAACACTGTGGTAACACTTAAAAAAAGGTTTATTAACATTTTAGCTGCCGCCGTTGCGTTAAAATATAAAAAAACCACTTGAAAGTTTTGTCAAAATAGGCCATAATCACGAAAAATTACACGTTTTTAGGTTATACAGTACCATAGTAACAGAACCGAAGCGGGGGGACGGGGGGCGCAGCCATGAAAAAAGCCTCAAAAGTTAATTAGGTTACGTTAGGTTAGTATGTTGACCAAAAACGCGCGAGCCGAGCGAGCGAAGCGAGCGTGCCGCGGGAGCGGCCGGCGAAGCGCCAGAAACGACATTTTGGTAAATTTCCATATTTTTAAGGGCACTCTTATTCTTCCCCTCCCTTTTCCCCCACCAATTCTGGCGACTCGATTCAAAAGATTTACTACGATACATAACCTCAAAATACAAAAATTAACATAACTTAAAAACTACTTGTTGGCGGCAGGGAGGGTAAGTGGGGGGGGGGGGTACTCCTCCCCCTCCCCCTACCTTCGCCACCCCCACCCCACCCCCGATTCAGGCGACTCGATTCAAAAGTTTTACCCATTTTTTTTTGTAACTGCGCTCCTGAGTCTATTTCCATACTAACTAATTTATCTTCAGATCAATGTGGGCAAAAAATTACTTTTACTGAATATGGACACCTTAACTCAGAAGAAAGGCCAGTGACAGACAAACGAGTCAAAATTTTTAAGCATAATGTAACTGCACAACTTGCATATTTACCATTTAAACAGGAAAATCCAGATGCTCTCTAAAAGCATTTTTTTTGATCTTATTAAAGGTGAATTTGATAAAACTTTCTCGATCAAAAAGTTTATAACTAATATTTCAATGAAATTTGGGGATTGGGCTACAGCTGGTTCGCTTAACAGTATGGTTAAGTTGTATGACTTATATGAGCAAAAAAAACAAAACCTACCTATATCAAAAATTATTCGAAAACTTAAGAAGGCTTGTGCATGTGCCAAAGCATTATATAATAGTGAAAAAATTAAAAAAGCGGATAACAAAATAAAGGCACCATGGAACTATATTAACCGCGAAACTGGTGAAGTAAAGCCACGTGATACTAAGTTTTCTTTAAGGATAGGCGATAGCATTTTAAGAGAATACAATAAAGTTGCTGATGCATTTGAATAGTTTTTTACAAATATACCTATTGCCACATCTATGTTACTCAACTCTTCATCGAGGAATGCAGAAATCCTGTTAAAAATGTATGTGTAGTGTAATAAAGTGTTCAAATTTAAATACGTAAACTGAAAAGACATACTTAAATCCATTACATCTTTAAAAATTGAAAACACTTGTGATTTGTGGGATATTTCAACAAAAATTGTTAATAATATTATCGAGTCCATTGCGCCTCTTCTTGAAGTCATATTCAATAGCTGTGTTGACGAAGGAGTTTTCCCAGATCTCATGAAGCATAGCCAGGGGGGTGTCACTCCGCAGTTTAGGTACGTTCGGCCGGCGCGCCTCCCACCCAGGCAGGCGTATTGCACTAAAGGTTGCCGCTCGGCTCGCACGCTCCGTACATCGCGCGTCGTAATCGTACTTAAATATATCCATGAGTGGAAACTCTACGCCAGCGCGCGCTCCTGTCCTGGCGTTAAATCGGTATCGAGTGAGCGTTGCTCAACGGAATATGAACGCTCGCGTCACACGATAAGTTTCAATTTCGCGTGAAAGTCGTTACAGAGTAAACCTTCTGTACGGTAGTACTATTAGTTATTCTGTGGCAAAGCCAAAGTTCTGTCACTTTTCAAATCGGGTTGTAAAGATGACCCGAGCAATTTCAGACCTATTTCCATTTTACCTGTTCTGAGTAAAGTTTATGAAAAACTTATTTTAGATCAACTCAGCTCCCACTTCGCTATAAACCACCTTTTTCAGTGAACAGTGTGGATTTACCAAGGGTAGGTTTACTACTGATGCAGGTGTAGCTCTGCTGAAACACATATTTGAGGCTTGTGAGGAATCGCAGAATGCTTTTGGGGTATTTTGTGATATATTTCCAAGGCTTTTGATTGCGTTGAATACAACACCCTTTTAATAAAACTAAAACACTATGGAGTGCACCCTGATGCCTTGGAATTGATTCAATCATATCTTAGCTATAAAATTCAAAAAGTTAGCGTGAATGGATCTATATCATCTGAATCTTCTGTGCTAATGGGGGTTCCACAAGGGTCAATACTAGGTCCATTTTTATTCTTAACTAGCTGACCCTACAGACGTTGTCCTGTTTAAATATGAATATTGAAAAATATTTTTAAAAAAGTGTTTATTTTTTCATAAGAACCTTCTCCTCACAATAAAAAGTACAACAAAAAATTATTAGCGAAATCCGTCCAGCCGTTCACGCGTGATGGCGTGACCAAGGGAAATAGGGATTCTTTATTATATTTATAGATTTATATTAATGCAATTGCAATTGCTTGCAAATGCTTTTGCAATATTGTTTTGTTTGCTGACGACACATCTTTGATATTTAAGACTGATCAAAATGAATATAGTTTTCATGACATCAACAATGCCATAACAGATGTCCTAAATTGGTTTACTACTAATAATCTTCAATTAAACGCGAAGAAAACCAAATGTATAAATTGTACTCAACCTAACGTAAAGAATATTATAGTAAATAAAATTAAACAGAATATTTACCTTTTAGACCTTGTTGATTCAACAGTTTTCTTAGTACCCTTGCGGGGAGACTTAGTTCAGCTGCTTAGGTCACGGTAGTGTATATATTCTCTGGCTTAGGTACGCTGTTAGAAAAATTTGACAGTTTACAGACGTGGAAACTGCTCGATAAGTCTATTGTAGTTACTATCACAGTGTTATGTCATGGTATTCTACTTTAGGGTAAAGCAGCGGATATAGTAACCATTTTTAATAATCTACAGGAAAGAGCAGGAAGGTCCATATTATAACCTAGGATCACGTGACTCTCGTATGGAGCTGTTTAAAGAAATAAATATTGTTACAGTTGCATCACAATTTATTTGTAACTGTATTGTATACGTGCGTCAAAATATTTCTCATTTCCAGTAAAATTGCGATATACACAAACTAAATACTAGAAATAAGTATAAACTTCTAATTCATAAATTTCGACTTTAGAAAGTTTATGGATCATTCATGGGACAAGGTGTTACATATTACAATAAAATCGGGAATGATGTTTATAATTTTGCCCTTTATTAAGACACATGCTAATAAGGACACACTTTTAGAAAAGGGCTTTATCACTGTAAGCGATTACATCAATGACAAAAATGCATGGAATTATTAACATTCCTCTAATTTCGCACACATATTGTTCTAATGCGTTCATAGTGCCCGAGTAAAACTTTAGATTCACTTTTGTTTTTATCTTTTCTTCTAATATATAATTGTTTTATGATTGTGTAATTTTGTAAGTATTAAGTCCATGGTTCTAACGACATATTGTTTTGTAAATGTCGTTACTTCTATATTATTATAAAGTTGCGGAGTTTCTTGCGCCCGTTCTTCTCCACAGCTGCTAAAAGATGCCCTGAATGGGTGGGTGCCTGCCTTGCCTACCCATCCATATAGAGTAGTAAAATTAAGTATAAATTATTCAAAATGCTTTTTTAAAGTTTACTGAATAAAGAAGTTATGATTTTTTTGATATGAAAAAAGATGAAGGCGAGCTTTTTTCTTCGGCAAACTTGGGTAAATATAAAGTATGGCAGATACAGGATACTCATATATCAATTTTCTATCTATGTCGAACTCTTACGAAAGTGGAATGAATCACTTATGCATTTATAAATATATTATTGGTGTGTTTTGGACCGTTTTGCGTTGCATGAAGGTCGCGTTTTGCATAATTACCAGTTGTTTCTGATGTTACGCGAAAACCGAATTGAACCGGTTTTTTTATTATAATGTAAACTAGTCGGAGCACGTCTGTTGGAAGTTGGACGAGATACTGGCCATTTATAGTTTTCCAAAGAGAGGCTGTCTTATGTTTTTATTTGTGTCTAAGTAGGTACATCTTCATGGTTTTCCTCCTATCTTTAAACGGTTTTCCTGTATATATTTTTAGACGCATGGATGTCCATGTTTATTGTAGACAGATAATTTTATTTAAAGTTTCCTCATTTCTATAAAGAAGCAAAGGGATCTTACAGTCCTTAGGTCCTGATTGTGGCCTTTTCTACCTCTTGACGACCTCCGTGGTCAATAGCATGCCGGGTCTGGCGTCGCGCCATCTCTGAGGTCCCAGATTCAATTCCCTCTCAAGTCTAATCAATTTTGAGAAAAACTGTTTTTCTAAATCGATTTCGGGTCTGGGTGGTTTTATCTAAGTTTATGTATATTTATCCGTTACCTATCTACATACATACACATACATATAATCCCTACTATTATTCCCGAAGGGTTAGTCAGAGACAAGGCAATGAGGACTGCAAAAGCAGTCCTCTGCCATAGTCCACTTTTCACCAAATAGCGAATGCATACGTGCTCAGCGTAACAGGTGATGAGCACATCGCCGCTCTATGCTGTTGGATGTATGTGCAGTTTTAAGTCCGTTAGTCGCCTTTTACGACACCCAAGTGAAGAGAGGGAGTAGTATTTTTTCACCGCTACGCTACACGGTTTGTAGATACCATTACATATTCTTACATATTACATATTACATATTAACGAGTTTCATCTAGATGATAGGTTTGAGCGTAAAAAAATTTAACTTTAAATTAAATTAAATTTTAATTTGGAATTTTAGTAAAAATGTAGAAAGATATTAATAATTTGGATAGTGTCGTTCTGCTGTTTTGTTATGTTGACCCACACCGTTGTTGCACTTACGAGAAAGTAAGTACCGACTATCTTGTTAGTTTTCGTAAAACTAATTAGCTTGTTTTTTTAAGGATACCAGGAATGAATCAAACAAAACATTTCACTTCTATTTTTGTTTCTGGTAAACAAAATTCCCCAATGACGAATACTTATTTGTGATTAACGCATTCGCAGATTGTATTTGAAGTCATAATTCCAAGTGTTCCTGAAAAGAATGTCCATCAGATCACTATCAACGACTACCAACCTATCTCTTTCATTGGGTATCGTAAAAGGCGACTAGCGGACTATGACTGCACATCTGTATAGCATATAGCGGCGATGGGCTCTACGCGTCACGTTGAAACTCCTTTAAACTGTGACGTAGACCACATTTTTTTTTATAGAAGAAGGAGGCAAATGAGCAGGCGGGTCACCTGATGGAGAGTAGTCACCTCCGCCCATGGACACCCGCAAAACCAGAGGAATCGCAGACGCGTTGCCGGCCTTTAAGGAAGGAATAGGGTTAAGAAAGGAATAGGATTTGTGTGAGGGGGGGGGGGATGAGCCTCCGGAACCCTCACTGGCCGGACGAAACACAACAGCGCCGAGTGTTATTGCACATGTGCAGTTTTTGCTTGGTGGAACGTGGTTGTAGCTGTGTATTGCTTTTGTGGTCCTCATTGACTGGTATTTGCTTAACCTTTTGGAAATAATATAAGTGAATCTGTTTGTATGTTAAAATTCACTACGAAGGAGCTATAATTCACCATTATCTCATTCAACGGTAAGACGATACGGCCGACAATGGAACTTCACCCGGAATCCCTTAACACTATGGAACTAGCTATCTTGTGTGCATCCATAACACGACTATTATCCCCTAAGGGTTAATCAGAATCTAGGCAATGGGGACAGCAAAAGAAGTCTTCTACCATAGTCCACTTTTCACCGAATATCGACTGCACATGTGCTCAGCGTGATAGGTGGTGAGCCCATCTCCGCTCTATGCTGTTGGATGTATGTGCAGTATTTAGTCCGTTAGTCGCCTTTTACGACACGCAAGGAAAGAGAGGGGGTGGTAGAATTCTTTTACCGCTACGCGACACAGATTGTATACGTCCTCATAATTCCAAGTAATCCCCGAAAAACAGTACCTATGACTCCCCCACAGATAAGGAGAGCGATGGGCAATGGATGGACGCGGCGAACTGACACCGCGTGGTACTGCTGATAATCTGTGACGCTTTTAAACGTAAGAAGGCGGAGGGGTTATGCAACATAGATCCAAGTGGCAGTACTTTTTTAAACTGTGCCTTTTCTCGCTAATAGCTTAGGCTAGCTAGCTTAGGCACCAGTCTCCTACAAAGTAT
Source organism: Scoparia ambigualis (assembly GCA_963921215.1). Classification (NCBI taxonomy): domain Eukaryota; kingdom Metazoa; phylum Arthropoda; class Insecta; order Lepidoptera; family Crambidae; genus Scoparia; species Scoparia ambigualis. The sequence continues at coordinate 7,586,147 of OY992515.1, read as the reverse complement.
TAACCCTAACATTAATTTATTTTTACAAAATGTAACTAGCAATAAGACTATGCTTTGTTGGAGATATAAAATTATTATTATTATTATTATTAATAGCAACTTAAGGCCGTACTTTAGAATAGTATTCAAAGTTAAACACGTGATTTAAACATACATATCTTCACGACTATTATCCCTGAAGGGTTAGTCAGAAACTAGAAACTACAAATGATAACTGCACATATGCTCAGCGTGTTAGATGGTGAGCGCTTCGCCGTCCGATGCTCTTGAATGTATGTGCAGTCTTTGGTCCGTTAGTCGCTTTTTACGACACCCAAGTAATAGTAATTTATTAACCGTTAAGTGTAAGTGAACGTGCATGAGTGTTGGCAAATAAAACGAAACCATCACCTTTCAAAAAAGAAATCGGAAAAACAACATTACTGAATATTACCTATTTATTATCCTTCTCTCTTACTTGACCTAGCTAAATGTGCTGACAGACAGCACCAACACATAATTTAAGAAAAAAAACCTTTTTTTAACATTGTTTTTTCCGTGTGTCTATGTATAAAAAAATTTATTACTTACACGCGGCTTGGCTACGAGGTAAGATTTCAAAATGTGGAAATATTTATAAAAAACCTGTCACACAATTTAATTTTCTAAAGACACAATTAAGGAATGACGTTCGTTATTATTATGGTTTTCTATCTTAATGATCGCTTCTACAAATTAATTCCGAAAGTTACGAACCATGTATTTAAGTAATTATTCTAAATGAGTCGGACGCAATAAATTGTTGCGTAACACTTGCGAAAAATGTGGAGACGTTAACTTTTTCGTAAATATTTACTATAAGTAATTTTGATTTCATGGTCGAAGTTTTTTGTCTATTATTTTTTAATTTAAGGCACAAAGCACAGGCTTCGATCATAAAAACTTTAGACACGATTGCTGCTTGAAAAACGGCACCACGAAACAAGGCAAAAATCAGAAACGTGCCTTGTCTTTTTATAAAAATTTCGAATTTAGAACTTTGTTCCAACTAGCTTAAACAAATAATCACAAACAATCCGACGAAACAACAAATTCTAATTCATTGTACAAAATGACATCACGTAACTTACAGAAATTTAGTCTTTATGTCAAATCAAAATTAGTATATCTCCTATAGTGAGTATGTCTCCTGTTGCGTATATAAGGTGACTGCTAGATACCGCAAGAAACTTGAAGGGCTGATTAGGTCAAGTGTTTTAAATATGACAAAAATGACAAAAAAGGAATTCGTGTTTTTTTCATTATTCATTTTGTGAATTTTAATTGGATAGTCTTTGAGTATCTAATTTATTTTAAAGCAATAACATAACAAAAACAAAATGAAATCAACTAAAAATAACGATTATTTACAACGCGAGGGTAAAGGCCGGCCGGCTGGCCGTCTGTTGACCCGTCAACGTAGGTACTTATCGCCCAGCTGACGGGGAAAAAACACGAATTCCTTTTTTGTCATTTTTTTATGTACCCCTCAAACTCCAAGCGGTCGCATGAGACCGCACCTACAAAAACACACTTGACTTTGTACCGTGTTTTCATAGACTTACTGACTACTTTAATATGAACAAGTTTGGTTATTTTGGTTCTGTGGTTCATCTTATGTATTGTTATCGCAAAATATCGCATAGTCTATGCTCGATTCTGTCAAATTTGACGTTGACAGTTAGAGTCAAAAAACGGTCAAAAAAAATCCAAGATGAGGGGTTAAAACACTTGACCTGACCAGCCCTTGAAGTTTCTTGCGGTTTCTAGCAGTCACCTTATATACTTTTTAGAACTCTTTATGTTTTTATACTTTTTTATTATAATTTGTTTTTTATAATTTTTCTATTGGCTGGATGTGACATAAAGTTTTGATGTTAGTTAACTACAGAGTTTTGCCAACCAAACCAGTGCCTTTGCTTTATTCTATTTCCTATCGAACATAGTGGTCACACTTCTAAAAAGTATGTACGCAACAGTCTCCAAAACAATAAATGTTTGATGCGACCTAACACGGAATTTATGTAGGTACTTAACAATAAAATGTTGGAATGTGGTAGAAACTTAACTGATAAACACAATATCTAGTAACTTTATACATTTTCAAAATTTCTACGAAATAATGGCGAAAAAGAAAGGTCTCACTCAACTGATTAATCAGTCAACATGGATGTAATACCTACTTGTATACAAACAAATATGCCTATGCCAGTTAATTGCCCTTATGCATTAATGCGTTAAAAAGTCAAGGTCAAGAAGGTTTTATTGAATATATTTTTTAAATAATTTTAAATCGTTCAATATAAGTATAATTTTTTACTGCTACAGTCAACACAACAACCACGCTTTAATTTAGAAGTCTAAACTATTTCTTTCATCTTTACATCTGTTACAACATTGTTTTAAAGAGTGGCCAGAAAAAAACTAAAATAATAAAAAAAAACAGGCGGAAGCTGCCAATGTCGCATAAAGCGGTCCAATTATCACAGATACAACGTCCGAATGACCATCACATGTTATCTGAGACCGCTAGAACGCCCATCATTATATTTACATCAATAAAATAATCATTCGGCCAAGTCAGTCAGTGCATCGGCGAACGCCGAACGCGCGACGCGTCTACACCGAAAATAAACACGCGATAATTATTTAAAGCGACACAATTTAAATCAAGCATTTTGACAATACGCATCAATAAGGACTCGAAGTGTTTGTGAATTTCAAAAATGGCCGACGGTGACATTCCATTGGTCACGAGTTTTGGCGGGAACGAAATAGAATTCAACACGACCGGTGTTAAAGTGACTAGGACACCCAATAATTCGAGGTTAGTTGTAAATAATGCAACCTACTTTTGTAGTTTGCAGCTATTGTTTTGTTTCTTATTTTGATTTAATTTAAAAACTGTCCTCGAATGTTTATTACTTTTTGGTATTTTTTAATTGATGATTTATACCACGAGTTCTAAAATAGACATCATTTGCAACTCCTTTGTTCAGGCATTCCGTTGAATGGAATATTCAATTATATTAGTGTTCGCACACATGTAGTTAGTGTAATCGCGTATAAGCGTGATGAAACCGCGTAAACTTCTGAATAAATACATACCTAATGAATAAATCATGCGTGTAACAAAAACAGCAAACAAAGATGACCTAATAGATTTTGGCCTTTATTTGAAATGTTTTTAAAATGTCACACTTGTATTCCTCGCGTGTAAGAAATCGCATCTGAATAAACTGCGAAGAGTTTCTATACCTATCCCATATTATTTTAAACAAACTAGACTTACTTACAGTTTAATACTTATCAAATATTCTTCTTTATATACACTACAAAATGAATGAATAAAAATGTCACAACATTAAATTATTACGGCATTTCAAAACCACTGAGGTTTGTTTCAATGTTATTTTATCTACATGCATAAATTTAATTACAACTATTATTCCCGAAGGGTTAGTCAGAGACCAGGCAATGAGGACAGCAAAAGCAGTCCTCTACCATAGTCCACATTTCACCGAATAGCGACTGCACATGTGCTCAGCGTGACAGGTGGTGAGCCCATCAACGCTCTATGCTGTTGGATGTATACGTGCAGTCTTTAGTCCGTTAGTCGCCTTTTACGACACCCAAGGGAAGAGGAGGGGGTGAGTATTCTTTCACCGCTACGCGACACGGTTATTTATCGTTACATCGTAATACATAAATTGACATTATGTATTTTGTTTTAAGTTTTAATTAGGTAAATTATAAATTCAATGTAATTAAGCCACCAATTCTAATAAACAGTTCAATGCTTAAGGGAAATACATAAGTAGATATTGTGAATCAATAAATTAAAAGCAATGAAATATTTTGTTAAATTAATTTTAAAATAAAGTCAACTTTCAAAAGATTAATTTAAAAAAGAGGATTCAATGTTTTTTGTATTCCTAAATGTATAAAGTCTCGCTAACTTCATTAAACATTTGTAAGGAAGTAGGTATCTAGATAATGTTATATTGGTTATTCATTATTATTTGATGTCTGTTGGTTTGTTTGCTTAATTGCTCGATAGTGGGAAGTGATTTGAATTATCGCCGGCCCCTATAATACGTGCCTATTTGCATTACGCTGTTAACATTATACCAGTCAAAATAAACACTACAAATAGTTACTTGACTGGAAATTAAATATCTACCGAATGTCGGTTTTGTTTACGTGGAACCACTGAGGTGACCTCTGGTTTGAGGCAATGAATGCTTTATAATAATAATCGAGTGTTAGAGTCATATAAACATGAGGTGCTAAGTGTTGAATGCCTTTGCTTTAAAAATGGGGATGCTGTTTAAAAATATGCAAATTAAAAAGGTACGTTCGCTCGCAAATATTAAAAAATAAAGCAATTTCGAATTTCTTTTTAAGAAATCCGAAATTGCTAAATTTAAAAAAAAATCTAAAAAACAACTTTAAAATAATAGGTGTCACCGTTATGAAGTCATGCGCAAACATACGTTTGTGGCGATTGAATTTCATTTAAATTGCTAAATATAAATCATAACGGTTAAACAGTTACGTCGCACTTCAGCACTGAAACTACTAACAAAAGACGAAAAGATATAGTTTGCCTTCAAAATGAAGAAACAAAACATGCCTTCTCTTCTACATTTTACTTGTTCTTAGGTCCACTTCTTTATAATAGGTCAAACGCTAAATTAGGCATATATCATCATTGCTATAGTAAAACAAAGAATATACTCAAAGAAGCCCTTCTCAATATATCCTACGAGGATACAGAAAAATTATTAGTTGTTTTAAAATTAATGTTGCTTTTATCTTTATACCTAGTAGGTAGTTTAAATTGAATATTGTTTAAATTTTTATACATTATGTAGGTAGTTATTTTTATGAATGTGGTTTTCGCTATTTATTTATTTAGTCAAAAAGAATAAAAGAGTTGTTTGCATTATTATTTAAGAATTTAGTAAGGTACCTAGTTTGAAATAAATAATGTTTAATTTATATACATTATGAAGATAAGTTTTTAATAAATATAGTTTTGATTTTTTATTTTTATTCAGTCACTAAGAATTAAAATGTATTTTGCATTGCTAGTTTAAGTATTTAGTAAGTCCTTTATTTTTGCCTGGAAAACAGGATAATCCTAGTTCAGGCACTTGTGTATTATTGTCACTAATGGTATGTGTAGTTTTCTGGATATACATATGTTGTAAAATAAGTTATTCAATAAAGATTTTATTAGTATATTATTATAAAACCAAAAAAAAGATTCTTCATTGAAAAAAGTAAAAAGTAAGTAGGTAACTAGTATAAATTAATGCTAAGAAAGATGTTAGTAAATTTAAAACGCAAGACGATATTAACTTTCAGAAAATGAAGACAGTATTCACCAAAAGTCGTAGCCATATTAAACAAAATGTCAAAGTCATAAATTATGACAAAACATTTTTGCCCATCTCATAGAAATCATTGTTCTGAACATTCACAAGCAATACTGGCACCGAACATTGCATACGATACGTGCTAATAACGACTTCCACTATTCAGCAATACGATTCATTATTAAATGCAGCAAAAACCATACATAACGTTGCATGTTGCATAATAAGTAATAACCATTTATAAATTACGAAACACCGAAGGCTAGGTTATGTCGATTTAAATAAATTAAAAGTCTAAACAGGCACGGCATAACCATTCGAGATGTGTTATTGTTCTAATAATTACTTAGAATGTACTAATTACTTGTTAACATGAATTATGCGGCCGTTTCAATGCAATGCAACTGTGCAAACATCTTTTAAAACGAATGGCGAATTACAAACCTACGTCACGACAAGTAACACTCATATTGTTTGCGAAAAGAAATAATTGCACATGATACTCGTATGTATTACAACATTCTCGCGTTTATAGGTGTTGCATTGCAGTCGGATGATGCTAAAGTTATATAAAAAGTTTTTATAACTTACTACAAGCGTTGAAGTCAAATAAAACTATTGAAAGTTACTGCGGTTCAGCAGTAAACTATTTATTTTTAAGAGGGTTTACACATTCCGGTTTTCCATACAAACTTCCAAGTCGAAATATTTAAAAACCAATTAACCAATTTTGATGAAACTTTGCATGTTAAAGTAAGACACAGGGATCTAAATAGTTTGTTAAAAACATTTTCATAAAACGTTTATTTAGCTGAGTTTTTGTGATTTAAAGTCCACTATAGAAAGTTTAAAATCGCAATAACTCAGTTAAATAAACGTTTTTTTTAAATGTTTTTAACAAACAATTTAGATCCCTGTGTTTTATTTTAGCATGCAAAGTTTTATCAAAATTGGCTTATTGGTTTTTAAATATTTCGGATTGGAAGTTTATATGGAAAACCGAAATGCGTAAACCCTCTTAGTAGTTGTAAAAACATTACACCATAGACTTTCTAACATTAATGATTACCATGAGCTATGTCTAGCTATGTCATAATTTTTTTTTATTGTATGATTATAGACAACATTTTCCTTTTTTTTATTTGCCGGTCATTTTACGATTCTGTTGGTTTCCATTTCTAAATTCTCTGTCTAGGTCTCAATTAAGTAGGTAAGTCCCACAGCTTTACTCAAGTGGTCTGAGTGCAATATAATTTACTTCCATTACCATAATGTGAAACTGCAACCTGCAACCAAGCATACTTATAAAAATAAAATGCAAAGGAATTCACCTTGTTGACAAAACAAAATTTTGAGAACAAGACCGCTTGTGAAAACTAAATATTTTTATTGCAATACCTTAATGTATACAAAACATACAAATCTGTATTTACATGATAATTTAGTTTTTTTTCAAGTAAGTAAGTATACTATTTGTCAAATAAATAATTAGTCTCGTAGACTTCATTTACACACCACAATATAATAAAGTAAATAAATAAAATATTTTATTGTGATAACAGGGTACAAAATTATAGTAATATATGGAGCAGCCGTTTGAGCAAAAATATTACTTACTTGTTTTGGGATGCTCTGCTCTTCATAGCAGTGACATTATAAGTACCTAGAATCCGTTAGAATACTAAACTTTAATAAAGCAAAATTAGGACTAAAAGATAAAATAAGATCGTCTAGAATAGATCTCTCCTTTTGTTTCAAACTAGCTTAACTAAAAGTCTTCTGTAACAAGTGTTTTAATAATATACATTTTCTTTTTAAATTACTGTATTATAAAATGGATGCAATTCAAATTAAATAAGACATTACATAAGAGGATAGTCAAGTGAGAATGCATTGTATAGGTTACGTAGGTACACGAATCGAGAACAATAGTTAGTCGCCGGCACACAAGTTCACTGAACAAATGGCACGATAAGGACAATAATGGCGCTCTGTGAATATTTGCTTGATGATACCACGTTATTTTATACATACATACGTATAATCACAACTATTATCCTCGAAGGGTTACTCAGACAATGAGGACCGCAAAAGCAGTCATCTGCCATAGTCCACTTTTCACCAAATAGCGAATGCACATGTCCTCAGCGTGACAGGTGGTGAGCCCATCCCCGCTCTATGCTGTTGGATGTATGTGCAGTCTATAGTCCGTTAGTCGCCTTTTACGACACCCAAGGGAAGAGAGGGGTGCTTGTTTTCTTTCACCGCTACGCTACACGGTTATTTTCATGCGACTCGTTTAAGTAAATAATATTTATAATGACGCGATAGTCTGCACGCGGCGTTAGTGGTTTTATCGTCGACATTCTGCCTAAGACATACATACATATAATCACGACTATTATCCCCTAAGGGTTAGTCAGAGACTAGGCAATGAGGACCGCAAAAGCAGTCATCTGCCATAGTCCACTTTTCACCAAATAGCAACTGCACATGTGCTCAGCGTGACAGGTGGTGAGCCCATCGCCGCTCTAAGCTGGATGTATGTCTTTAGTCCGTTAGTCGCCTTTTACGACACCCAAGGGAAGAGAGGGGGTGGTAGTATTTTTTCACTGCTACACGACACGGTTCTTGTATTTTGTATCGCTCTAAAGTTTAAACCATAGACAAAATGTATAATTATCGTCCTTGCTATAAACATACATTTAAGAGCTGTGTGGTGACGGCTGATTATTCATAGAATACTACCTACCTATCACTTCCATCGGGTGTCGTAAAAGGCGACTAACGGACTAGTCGAGTGTGTTAATTAAACTAAACTTGAGAGCAATAATATCGCACAGTCGTAATTTTTTGAACTTAAATTGCAGTAATACTAAAATGATATCTACAATCATACTGCATTACTTATATGATTTTATATGAGTTAGGTATCAATCTGTTCTTTATAAAATGAGGTTTTCAGAAACTTATATCTAAATGTACCATAGGGCTTTATTAAAAATATCAGGGGTGTGAGATAGTTTTGCTCTCAAGTGTATTATAGCGATTTATTGTTACACAAGCGGCCGCTCGCGGTTTCACCCGCGTGGTTCCCGTTCCCGAGGGAATATCGGGATAATAAGTATCCTATGTGTTAATCCAGGTTATAAACTATCTGTATGCCGAATTTTATCTAAATCCATTCAGTAGTTTTTACGTGAAAGAGTAACAAACATCCATCCATACTTACAAACTTTCGCGTTTATAATATTAGTAGGATTATACTTTGACATCACGTACGATTGCCTCCCGGAGGGAGGGTTTGGCGTAGACCACAGCTACGATTTGCTACGTTTGCTTCGAGATCCTGATACGCTCCGTATTTTGTTGGCTTTTTTGGCAATCTTTTTATCGTAAAATATTCCATATTACTTTTATTTCATATTGTTAGATTATTATTAGGTAGAATATTTTAAGTTAGTTTTGTTACTAATCTATATTAATATTTTTTATAGTATATGTTGAGATGTAGTTCAGTGTCTGCTCAACTATTTGTGTTTGTTTACCAGTGGAAACTTTGTTAGCTAGTGCGTGGTTCGTTTCCCATCTGAGGTTGTCGTCTTTTTTCAGTGTTTAAAAATTTTAATTTTATATTTGTTAAATATTTCGTGTGGAGTGTTGCATCAACCTTTCCAATTGCCGGAATCGGAAATGGGCAGATGATCGAAGTGGGTAGCTATATGCGGGTGATATAAATAAAAGGAATGAGTAATGCGCCGTACCTACTGCTTTGTTTCCGAAAATGGTTACATTAAAATGTAATATTAATATTTGACATAGTCTTGTAATATTTTGGTTAAGTATTTAAGTACTTTTTATGAGACTTTAAACTATCGCGTTGCATTGCATTAAAACTATTTTAGTAAGTAGATATAATAAGTAAATAAATTTTCAGTTTTCTTACTTCTTCGCGACATTTATCATTTTCCTGTCAGTTGAGTTGTCATTGTGATTTGGATAGGAAAACGTCTGTCGGGTCTACTAGTAGTTTAAAATAATTGGGCAACACACGACATTGCAGACTGTAATTTGTAATGCAATACTGACACGTATGCTTATGCAACGATGCCGCAGTCAACAATAGAAGTCGATTCGCTAGTGCCAGTTATTTCACCTATTTATACCACTGGACTATAACTATGTCGCGTAGCGGTGAAAGATACTACCACCCCCTCTCTTCCCTTAAGAGGCGACTAACGGACTAAAAACTGCACATACAGCCTACAGCATAGAGCGGCGATTGGCTCACCACCTGTCACGCAGCACATCTGCACAATGTACAGTCGCTATTTGGTGAAAAGTGGACTATGGACTAGAAATTGCTTTTTAGCGATTAGGCTGCTAATTGTATGTTAATTTGTATTTGTCCTTTTGTTGTTAATTTGGTGTACATTATAGAATATTTTATCTTTTTTGTCTTTTATCTTTATGGTAGATAGAGCACTGCTTTTGCTGTCCTCATTGCCTGGTCTCTGAATAACCCTTCGGGGATAACAGTCGCGATTTAATGTATGTATGTTTGGACTATGGCAATGGACTGCTTTGCTATCCTCAATGCCTAGTCTCTAATTAACCCTTAGAGGTTAATAGCGATGACCTTTATCATCAGCCTATAAACGTCCCACTGCTGGGCATTAGCTCTTCCACATGGACAAACAGCACATAGGGATAATTGGGCCATAAGCCACGTCATTGGCCGATCCGTGGTGCTTACGTTTTTCATTTTATTGTGGATTTTCTAATTCTTACTAATATTATTATAAATACGAAAGTGAGTTTGTTTGTTTGTTATGCTTTTACTCTTGAACTGCTAAACCGATTTTAATAAACTTCGGTAGACTTATAAATATATTTTGGTAAAAGTAGGTAAGTACTTAGAGATAGATGAAGTGGAGCTCTGGAGACGGTAACATGCTTCTTTTTCACCAGAAAAATTTACGCGAGCGAAGCCGCAGGTAAAAGCTAATAATTATTAAGTTATAGTTAGTAATAGTTAGTTGTAGTGACTATTCTGTTATCTATCTTAAATTATAGATACCTAATAGTTGTATCAGGAAGTGACCGCACTTCCAAACTCTTATATGTATACTTACTTATAATTTTTCTATTAATAGCTCATAGTTTTGTTTATTTTGAACAAAAGTACACGACCTCACTTAACCTTCATTAGACCTGTATAACGACGACGTCACGAAATAGGCTTAACTTGAACGATGCCTTTGCTTACTGAATTAAAAAAATTAAATGTCAAAGATAAGTGTTGATTTACAGGTACTTGATTACAATAAAATGGTGGCCTTTTACCAGCAGTTGGGCAGTATACTCGTATGTACACAAGAAACTTGTTTAGGTATAAGTTCTTTGGCTGTACTTAACTTACTAATCGTGTCGTAAAAGGCGACTATCGGACTAAAGACTATGCTCATACAACATGCAGCTTAGAGCAGTGATGTGCTCACCACTGTCACGCTGAGCACATGTGCAGTCGCTATTTGGTGAAAAGTGGAGTAATGGTAGAGGACTGCTTCTGCGGTCCTCATTGCCTAGTCTCTGACTAACCCTTCGGGGATAATAGTCGTGATCTTATGTATGTATGTTATTAACCTTTGACTAGGTACTTTAACCGCCTCTGTGGTCTAGTGGCTTAGCCACCGGTCTCAGACCCAGAGGTCCCGGGTTCGATTCCCAGCGGGTGGTACATCTTTGTGTGCTCGGTTTGGTTGGTGGCAGGGCTCGTTAAGTCCGCCTGGCTAGCTACCACCGTCTTATCTAAAGTCTAGCGCAATAGTCAACAATGTTATTAGCATTGTTGTGTTCCGACAGTCTAGAGATAAGATAGCCAGTACCTCAGTGGTTAAGGATTCCGGGTGAAGCGCGCTTCCACCTTCGGCCTTATCGTCACTTACCATCAGGTGAGACGAAGGCCGAGTGCTTACCCGTAGGGGATAAAATTAAGACTACTTCGGCAATTTGACGTACTGTTTTTCAGTTTGCTACAACAATGCGTTTTAACAAAATCACGCACCAGTTAGCAGATTGCAATTATAAAATCTGTAATACGTAAGTAAATAGCCTTCAAAAATATTTGCAACCACTTTATAGACGTTACGTTAAATTTCACTGGTATGTGGTAGGTTAAAAAAATATTATGTGCAGTCTTTAGCCCGTTAGTCGCCTCTTTCGACACCCAAGGAAAAAGCGGGTTGATTGTATTTTTTTTTGTTAGCTGCTACGGACACATTCATGCAAGTTATTGTTTTCGTTAACATGATCGAATGGTGTATTAAAATCGTACTAGGCATTATACGAGGTGTACCGAAGTAGTTTTTTCTGATGGCATTAGCTCATTAGCATTCGCAAGGGTAAAATACTAAATAAGGTATATAAATACATGTACCTACCTACCTACTTTGTTTTAATCCTTACGGATAGTTGTCCAGTTTATGCGGTGTAGGTATGTATATTATTGTAAGGCATTGAAATTTAACAATCTTTACGAATGTAATAACTAGTTGTTTGGAATGACACAATAAAATATGTTCGAATGTTTTTAATTAATTTAAATTTATGTAAAACTAACAACATACAAGGAAACGAATTTAAAAAAGTATCAATGTATTAAAAAGGCTTCATGTAGACTCACAACCTTAGAGCATTGGTTGAATGCTCTAAGCTCACAACGAACAACGAAGCCAAAGCTGTTGTTTTATTTATCATTTCACAACACTACGCTTGAATCATACATGATAAAGCCTAAATTATTTGCCCCATCTCTTTCCCCAAATTAATTTGACAGCATTATCTCCTGCCATCGGGCGCGTATAATCACGTTTTGATGTTCACAGCAATTGCACAACACGGCTGTTAACGTGTTTTATCGTACTAACCGACGATTAGCACGAAACGCGACAAAACAAAGACGTATTCATCCGTGACGCGTCTCATTGTGAATGGCGGGCGTTCTCTTTGTTGGTCGTTGGTCGCGCGCTCAACGCGGAACTGTCCATTCCGCACGTGTGTGGGCCGCTTTATTTTGTATGTGTCTGTCTATGGTCTGCCTGCATTCTTTTTTTGAATTTCAATAAAAACGGGACTTCTTGGCGGTAAAGTGGAGATATATGTTTCTTACCCGTACCCGTAGTCGCCCGTAGTCAGTCAAAGTAAGACCTTGTTATTATGTAGTTACTTAAATTAGTTAGTATTAAATTACCCTATTATCTATAATAAATAAAAATGAATCGGAAAAATGTGTTGCTAAACGCAAATCTCGAAAACGGCTTGACCTATTTAATCGCGACTATTATTATCCCCGAAGGGTTAGTCAATAGGCAATGAGGACCGCAAAAGCAGTCCTCTGCCACAGTCTACTTTTCACCAAATAGCGACTGCACATGCGCCCAGCCAGCGTGCTAGGTGTGAGCCCATCGCCGCTCTATGCTGTTGGATGTATTGTGCAGCTTTAGTCCGTTAGTCGCCTTTTACGACACCCAAGGGATGAGAGGGGGCGGTGTATTTCACCGCTACGCGACACGTTTTCATTTAATGAAAAGTGGACTATGGCAGAGGACTGCTTTTGCGGTCCTCATTGCCTAGTCTCGGACTAACCCTTCGGGGATAATAGCCGTGATTATATGTATGCATTAGCTCGGAAGCATACGCAAACGTAACTGTTGGAGTGCGTGTATTATTTAACAATTACGAAGCAGGAAGGAAAGAAATCAAATTGTAACGCATCTAAACCACAGGGTCTATCATTGTTCGAAGTGTGAAGCGAATAAAATAACATACTCGTACTTACATACAACCACTCACTCGTGGAAATTTTCTGACACAAAAATTGGCGCAACTGTCAACGTCAAATTTGACAGAATCGAGCATAGACCATGCGATATTTTGCGATTACGATGCATAAAATGTACCACAGAACCGAAATAATCAACCTTGTTCATACTAAAGTAGTCTGTAAGTCTATGAAAACACGGTACAAAGTCAAGTGTTTTTTTGTAGGTGCGTCTGTCTCATTCGACCGCTTGGGGTTTGAGGGGTGTACTCACGACTATTATCCACGAAGGGTTAGTCAGAGACTAGGCAACGAGGACAGCAAAAGCAGTCCTCTGCCATAGTCCACGTTTCACTAAATTACAACTGCACATGTGCTCAGCTATACACGTGGTGAGGGCATCGCCGCTCTATGCTGTTGGATTTATTTATTTAAAGGATCATGAGGGATTTTGTTTGAACCCCGTCCCCCACCCTACAACAGTCATGGGATACGTGTCAATTTGTTAATTGGGACCAAACTTAGTACCTGTGTTAGTTGCAAAAAGTATTGGGTTTATTTATAATAAAAAAAACTTTTGTTGTTTTCATGCTTTAGTTGGAGTTGCTCGAGTGTTACATGCTCTCTCAAAGTGTCTCTGCGGTGGTGGCATGTGTGTCGTGTCGTTACGTTCCCTAAAACGTGGTTGAGCGAAGCGATGGCTGATTCACATGTCATACTCGTGAACGGGTGCCGCCTGTGGAGTCTGGTCTGCTATTGCAATCTTATTTTGTTGGAAAAAAAAAAACAAAAACAATATATTTTTTATAACTTAAATCCTGCGTATTTGAAGAACGTCGCCATAGTAAAAAATATCTATCCTACTAGACCCTTCAAATGCCACTAATTACAAATCTGTTGGATGGTGGGGACAAAATTTCCCATGGTCCTTTAATTTGCTTACACACTTAAAGTTAAACCAAAGCGTGCAGAGGACAATTACATTATGTGTAGATACTTAAACTTAAATTTCTAAAAAACATATAACACTATTATCAAATCTTTGTATAGATAAGTTCACAAAATACATCAACATCCGGTTGCTGAACGATCAGAATAGATCCACTCTTAAGTCCGTTAGTCGCCTTTTAAGACACCCAAGGGAAGAAATGGGTTGGTACCGCCACACAGCGCTCTTGATTTTTTTTTTAAATCATTACATATTATAAAGGAAAGTCGCTGTTTTCCTCTGTCTGTGGGACCGCACTATTCCTCTAAACCACGCAATGGATTTTTATGCGGTTTTCACTAAAATATAGAGCGTTAACTGAGGATGGTTTTGTTTATATTTTGTAGTAATATTTTTTAAAATGGCTGTACTATGACGGTTTTTCTAAGTTAGCGTGGACAAAGGCGCGGGCGGGCCGCTAGTTTTAATATAAAAACAAATTTGCTAGTCAATTCCATACATTTATTATTCTATTCTACAAGCGTTCTTGCCATTTGTCTAGCCCCTTAAAAGTCCAGCTGCGGCTCGTTTACACACTGACGATGACAATACAAATTCAAATTACTCTATTAGCTATTCGCGTTGTACAAATTATAGTTAATTGAAACCCCAAACACGGTCAGGGGCTTTATACATTTGTGTTTGTTTATTAATTAATTAACTAAACTGTTGTCCACGACTTCGTTTGCCAGAACAACGCTGTCCATAAAAACCTAGGACCTAATTGTCTAACTTCTACACGTATCGCAATACCTTTACCCTTTTATAAATAAACGTAGATTAAAGTTACACTTAGAATTAAAATGATGCTGTCTCTATCTATATTCTTTAACAAAAACGAGACAGCGTCATTTTAAACCGAGGTGTAATGTAACATTTGACCTTTTTTATTAATAAGATGGTTAAAGCCGATCAACTTACCACAAAATGTCAAATTTCTACAATACAATTTAAACCTTAAGTCTGGGTTGTAACTTACAACTTCTAAGGATCAATATCGGAGGGTGTTATTTGAAAGTGTGGATAGGTTGACCCGCTGGCGTGTGTACAAATGCATTGCTTTGCTAGTTCGCTTAGATAAAACAAAGTTTAAAATAATCAAACTAGCGAAGCGATGTACTTCGTCTTGAATGGTAAGTATTGCGATTTGCGATAGATGTTGAAGAAATACAATAATCTCTCTCTCTCTCTCAAATTTTTATCCAAATCCGTTCAGTCTAGTTGTTCTAAATACCTGCTATGCCAATGAAACATACATATTATAATCACGACTATTATCCCCTTAGATTAGAGCATTATGCTCTAAGATTATCCCCGAAGGGTAAGTCATAGACAAGGACAAAGTCAAACACAAAGCAAAAGCAGTCCTCTACCATAGTAGTCTACTTTTCATGTGCTCAGCGTGACAGGTATTGAGCCCATCGCCGCTCTATATGCTGTTGGATGTATGTGCAGTCTTTGATCCGTTGTCGCCTTTTACGACACCCAAGGGAAGAGTAGGTAGTATTCTTTCACCGCTACCCGATACGGTCGTAATCTGCCAATGACAAGAAATGAAAATCACTAAGAAGTCCACCTCCCAACAGTTCGTTGAGAATCTATTGGAGAATTATGACAGTTTTGTATATACAGCGTGTTACTTAACACGAGGGACAAAGGACATAATTTTTTTACAATGGGGCTTGGTACTAAATTCCAAAGTCTTTTAACTTAACGCCAATGTACAAATACTTGAAGAATACATTATTATCAACATATTTATGACCGTATTATTAATTTAAAGACCTCCGTTTTTTTAATATAAATTAAAAACCAACATTGATTTTTACTCGAAAATGGCAACATTACGAGGGGCGTTCAAAATATTCTCGGTATGTGGATAAAAACAAACAAGTACGAAAAGTTTGATACTTTTATTTTTCAATATACTCCCCCCCTATGTTCATACACTTATAAGATCGATCAATTATTTTTTTTAATCCCTCATAAAAATATTTTTTATCTTTGGTGTAAAAATGCTCCTCCACGGCCGTCTTCAACGCTTCATCGTCAGAAAATTTATTTCCACGCAGATCCTTTTTAAGATTGGGGAACAAAAAGAAGTCGCTTGGGGCTAAGTCCGGACTATAGGGTGGATGAGTAACAGTTTCAAACCCACATTCAACAATAGCTGCCTTGGCAATATGAGCAGTATGGACAGGGGCGTTGTCATGCAGAAGCAGAACACCTTTGGTTAACTTTCCTCGCCTCTTTTCTTTGATCGCATCTCTTAATTGACGTATAACGTTAGCGTAGTACTGCCCTGTGATATTTACACCTTTTTCTTTATAATCGATAAGCAAAACTCCTTCACAATCCCAAAATATTGTGGCCATGACCTTGCCAGCTGACGGGATTACCTTGAACTTCTTGGGATGAGCTGAACCCTTAATGTGCCACTGCATGGACTCCTGTTTGCTCTCTGGGTCATAATGATGAACCCAGGTTTCATCTCCAGTAACTATTTTTTGCAGCACCTCATCGGGATTTTCACCACACAGGTCGATAAAATCTGAACAGCAAGCCACACGCATATCCTTTTGAAGAAGCGTCAGCATTCGCGGAACCCATATTGCACTTACTTTTGACATATTAAGATGGTCATGTATAATGTCATGTACGGTACCAATAGAGAGATTGGTTACTTGAGCTACTCGTATAGATTTTACCTTCACTCGGCCGTCTTCCAATATAAGTTTTTCCACTTTATCAATATTTTCTTGTGAGGTAGCCACTACAGGCCGGCCAGGTCTAGGGTCATCTTCAATACTCTCCCTTCCACGCTTAAATTCGCTTGACCATTTTTGAATAGTAGATAAAGAAGGAGCAGACTCACGGTAAACACAATCCATTTCCTCTTTTATGGTTTTTTGAGTTTTACCCTGTTTTGTCAAGAATTTTATGACGGATCGGTGCTCTAATTTCGTTAAAATTGTTAATTCGCTCATGGTGTTCATGTTTGTTCGGCATTTGCAGAAAAACAAAAGAACATCTCGGTTCCAATTTTACTTTTTGACGTGACAACGTCTTAAATTAGGTTGCGGCTGGGAGTCACTTATGAAAAAGTGTAACGCTCGGTAACGTTACGATGAGTCACCGAACGAGAGAGAGGCCCGCCGAATGCCTTGCGTCTCTCTCCCACTCAACTATGTTTTAAATATAATTCTTTGTTTAAATAAATGTTTTAAATTGTTACTATTATTTCATCCTTCTTCCTACTATACGAATGAATATTCACATTAAAATTATTTTACCACTCAAAGTCGTTGTCACGTAAAACTTTCGCCCGTATACCGACTTTACAGGCAACCAATTTTTTTTAATGTCAATGGATGAATCTTAGCGGCCAGTAACAAATATATATATAAAAGAGGTTGTAACGTATCAATACCGAGAATATTTTGAACGCCCCTCGTATAGTAGGATTTTATGTTACAAAAAATGAAAAATTGACGCTTGTCTTACGTTTTATATGTCGCATCGTAGACAGATGCCAGACTGTCAGCCGCCATACGATTCCCGGCCGCGCTTTCGTTGTGTTGTGTGTATCGTTGATAAATACTGTAAGTGCGAAAAAGATAACTGTGTTAACGATATCGTTTCTACATTACCATAGACCTCATAGAAATACTTACTTAATAACCCTGCGTTCGTTAACATTAAAAAAACCGGAACTTTCGTTCAGAAACGTACAAAACTTATCAAAATATAGTATTCTTTAACGGAGGTAATTAAAAATCTAAAAAATATACAGAATGATAGCATTTAGTCTCTTTGACAAGGAAGTATATGAACTGTCACAGTTAATTTTTCTTTTATTTTAGTACCAAAACAAAATAATGTCCTTTAATCCTATGGTAGTTTCCTAGTGCTTTCGACTAATTTACGCGTATGGTATTGAATAAGTTGTCGTGGTTGGTATGACCCGTTTTTCCTTCATACTTGATCATATTTTATTTTTTTCCGCGCTTAGTGTATACGCTAACATTATTTAATGGAATAATTATGCGAAAAATTAAGATTTTTTTTTTAAAGAATCGGATCGGGAATCGATTATCTAATGTCCTCCCTTAATATGTCATTCGGTTTAACTAACGCGCTGTATAACCTGCCCCTCTAGACAAGACAGTGGCAAAGTCTCACCTGTGTCTATTCGTAATTCGTCACACACTGCTATGTAACTGTGCTAGTGAAAAATACAGCGTTTATGACGAATTACGAATAGACAGGGAGTGAGCGTTTGCCATTTAGTTTTGTGTACGCCCTCTGAAACACAAAACAAGAATTTGTACTGCGCAGGAACTGCTGTTGTTTGTAAATTGGGTAAACTATAATACCTTCGATCGTAAATCGTATTACGACAAATAATAATGTAATTGTAATCATGAAGGCATCAAAACCGGTTGTCTCCATTCGCTTTTTGCATTGAAATCTTCGTTCGTGGCCTCATAGTTTTAAGTACATTGATGGTAACGATTGTGATGGGTCACAAAGTCATGAACATAACGCTAACCTCATTTTGGCACTGGCGGACTTTAGATGTGTGGATGTTTTCGTTAAAGGGCAGGTCAAGAGTACCCTAAATCGACGAGTATGTATGAAGAACGTTATGAGAGTAAGTGAAGCTAAGGATGTGTGTCATGTGATGTGACGTCATAGCAGGGAAGCTGTGGTCTCTGTGGTGGTAGGCAGAGGCCTACCCCTCCAGGAAGCAGGCGTGATGTATATTATGTATGTCTTTGACCCCTCAAGCCCCAAGCGGCCATATTTGGCCACACCTAAAAACTCGCTCCGACAGACCCCAAGATGGCCGCGCTGGCCGCGATCTACACTTGACTTTGTACCGTGTTTTGATACACTTACAGAGACTACTTTAGTATGAACAAGGTCGATTATTTCGGTTCTGTGGTACATTTTATGAATCGTGAACGTAAAATTTAACATGAAATTTATTTTTCATTTCCGCAAATTTTAATTCCCGCCAAATCGCACCTGCTGTCAAAATTTTTAGACATTTCGTTGCCAGAGGTTAAACTTGAAGCTCTTGGCCTTCATCTCAGCTGATGGTAAGTGACAATAAGGCTGACAAATTAAACACGTAATCCTCAACAACTATAGTGTGGTACTTGAATATTGTTTACTGTCGATTTGAGGAACTCTAATAAATAATTTTCTTTAATATTGAAATTTTTGCATTCACAATGCTAGGTATATAGATATACTTAGGATAAAATGTTTACCAGAAAATTTATAAAAGATATTTATAAGCAATTACGTCTTTATCGATTGTTAAATACTTGCAATAGTATTTCTTTCGACTGTGAGGGTAGGTAAACCTTCACAGTGACTTCAAAGCTAATACCGCTGGCTTGCAGTGTAAATCATCAACTACCAGAAAGAATTCAACGAGTCTTCTGGGGTCTTGGTAGCTTAGCGGTTAGAGCAGTGGACCGGCAATCCAAAGGTCATGGGTTCGAATCCCATTCGTGCTTTTCTGAGACTGGTGGTTTTTTTCTGGTAAACTATTTATCCAATAATTTTCTTGTTAAAGCTGCACTTGTCTGACACGAAGACTCTTAGGTTGCTAACAATTAAATATCTATTGTGTCTGATATTATGACAGCTGATGTAATCTAGCAATCGAAAATGTGACAATAAGTAATGCAATAGGACACACGTTTAATTTTATTTCCTCTTGTTGTAGTTTTTTTTTTAATTGTCTGTAAATTTTAGTTTTTAAATAAGGCGAAGGGGTTTGTTGTATACAGCTACTAGTTAAGTGTTCATGTTTAATAAAAAGTTTTGTTTTTGTAATTGTTTTTTATCTTTTACACGTTGCCCATCGCAGCATCACTAAACCGGTTCCGCCGGAAGATCAGCGCTGATCGCAAGGCCAGCATTTTGCTGAGTCGGAATCCGTTTTGGGACGTTCTCTGTGTGTTTTTTTTATTATTTTTAATCTGTAATTATTAACTGTTGTGTCCCAAATAAATGTTTTTTCTTTCTTTCTTTCAATAAAGTTTTATTCTATTCTATTCTAAGCTCATATTTTTCTTGTAAATCGGTTAACTACTTGTCTCTGGATTTTCGCATTTTCCTTTTTACTTTTATTGATTGTGGATTTTATGAATTGTTTCTAATTGGTGTTATTTTTTTAATTTCAGGTAATTGAACAGTTAGGAACTGAATGTAGAGATCGTAGTGTTACATCGGGTAAGGCTGAATAATTAATTAATTTGTCATTGCTTTTTTGTGAAAATGTTGATCATGGTCAAGAAATCGGAGAAAATGTACGGATACTTAAAATTCTATAGTTGTGTAAGTACAAAGCTTTGAGGTAATATATTCGATCACGAAAAAAAACGATCGGAGGCTTTTATTAAAAAAGAAGATTTAATTATTTTATGACGGGAAAGTGAAGAAACTATGAGTGCCATGTTTTTGCTGTATTCAAAATAACTTTTTAACATAAAACATGTTTAAAAAAAGATGATGTTGTTTGCTGAAACACTTCACTGCATAATCTTTCACTAAGATTCTTCATTTTATCAGTGCAAATACCATTATAGAAGCGGAAAATAATAACATTAAAAGATTACTTGCGAGATTTATGATAGGTATACCGGTATACCTAGTCAGTATATTTTGTGTCTCGACAAGGTGTCTGTTATCTAGGAAAACCCAAAGACGTTCTAACAATAACAAGACGGTGGTCTTCTAGAACTAACGTTAGTGTGTTTATTTTTTTGCATAACATTGTTTTTTGTCTAATTTGTTTGATAAGTTATGTCTTACAATAATTGTGACAGCCAAGCAGTCTTTATTACATAAATAAAGAAGAGGTCTTTATTGACTATGACTATGAAGGATGAGCAATACACAGACACAATCGCTGAACTAACTTACATACCATTAGGTAATTATAAAGTTATTTATTTATTTTAAACTTTTGCAACATAATATTACATGGCGGACTTAATGCCTAAGACATTCTCTACCAGTCAACCATAGGGTGGTGCAGAGATGACAAGGTAGGTGCAATTGTCTGCGATTACAAATGTGACAAAAATATACAAATATTTACACACAATAATATAAATATAATACAGATAAACTTACATAAATACATAATATAAATACACTACATAACTTATAACAAGGAAGTTACTGAGATGATTCTGCCATGGTTTCATTAAAAAGGAGCATGCAGACTTGCTTTTTAAAATCCTCACGACTCGTAGAAATCCTGTTTTCGAGAGGCAGCGTGTTCCAAAGGAGAATGGATTGAATTTGAAAGGAGGAATGTACAAAGCCAGAAGAATGGCAAAGAGAGAGAAGGAAAAGGTTATTCGATGACCGGGGATTCCTGTCATAAGAGGAGCAAAGGTGCTGAAAGTGAGGCGTGAGATATGAAGGATATGTCGCCGTTTTTCTGTGTCTGTGGCCCTGCTTTTTCTTTCTAAACCACGTATTGGATTATTTGCGCGGTCTTCCCTGATGGAAAGATCGATGAAGAACGATGTTTTTTAAATATAAGGTGACTGCTAGAAACCGCAAGATACTTCAAGGGCTTGTTAGGTCATCTGTTTTAAACATGACAAAAATGACAAAAAAGAAATTCGTGCTATTTTCATTTTTAATTATATAATTTTTTTTGTGAATTTTAATTGGATGTCTTTGAGTATCTAATTTATTTTAAAGCAATAACATAAGAAATATAAAATGAAAAACAATTAAAAATAACGATTATTTACAACGCGCGGACCCACCCGTCTGTTGACCCGTCCGCGTCAGCTGGGCGATAAGTAGGTACCTACGTTAGTCTGCAATGAGACCTCATTTTTGTCATGTTTAAAACACTCGACCTGAACAGCCCTTGAAGTTTCTTGCGGTTTCTAGCAGTCGCTTTATATAATTTGTAGATATTTTTTACAAAATGGCAGAGGTATGGCGGAGTTTCTAAGTTAGCATGGACGAAGGCATGGGCGAGTCGCTGCTACAGTATAAAAAAACATAACCCTCCTTCTGGCGCAGTCGGGTAAAAAGTCTTTATTGACTGTAGAAGGTTCAACAACGCATAGACAAAACCGTCGAACTTTACTTAATCTATATTAATGAAAATCAATTGCCGAAATGTTTGTACGCGCATCACTTTAGAAAGGCTGCACCTGTTTGGCTAATTTTTTTTTTGGTTTTGTTTTTAATTGTTAGGACAACGTTTGTATGTAAGGACAATTTTGGAAATTTGTCACGAGGTTCGGGGTCCACGCGGACGTAATGGCGGGCGGGCCGCTAGATCACTACTATTATCCCCGAAGGGTTAGTCAGAGAATTCGTGTTTTTTCGTAGAATTTGGAATTTCTTTTTTGTCATTTTTGTCATGTATAAAACACTTGACCTGACCAGCCCTTGAAGTTTCTTGCGGTTTCTAGCAGTCATCTTAAATAAGGCATTCGTATAAATAGTTAAGTATAAATATTAAAATACTCAATTAGGAAGCTTAACTGTCGCATTGTAAAGGCTTCGTAACTCAATATAGTTGAAGACATCAACACCCAACAGCTTTAACAACACTCACGAAAGTTCAGAAATTGGATACAGGAAATAGGGGAAAATGCAAGGCAAGCAGTAACCGTGTCGCTTAGCGGTGAAAGAATACACCTAAAGGACTAAAGACTGCCCATGCTTCTTACAGTATTAGAGCGGCGATGGGCTCACCACTTGTCACGCTGAGCATATGCAGTCGCTATTTGGTGAAAAGTGGATTATGGTAAAGGACTGCTTTTGCGGTCCTCGTTGTCTAGTCTCTGACTAACCCTTCGGGGATTATAGTCGTGATTATATGTATGTATGCAAGGCATCCCTTTGTCTGTTACTTAATTGTGGACTTTAATAGTATCTTCATGTATTTTTGTGTATAACTAGCAGCCTGCCCGCGACTACGTCCGCGTGTTCTCCGTACGTACCCTGTGACGTCTTCAAAAATTTTTTTTTATACAAACTTTTCCTGACAATTACAAACACAACAAAAACAGAATTAGCCAATAAGGTGCAGCCGTTCTGCAGTGGTGCGCGTACAAACATTTCGATAGTTGATATTTATTAATATACTCGTAGAATTACATCTACGAGTATATTAATAAATATCAAAATTAATAAAGCTAGCAAAAACCCGTTCTTTGCTAGCTTTATTAATGTAGTTTTTTATCCCGTAGGTATCCTACTAATCAAATCACACTAATATTATAAAGGCGAAAGTTTGTGAGTGTGTATGTTTGTTACTCTTTCACGTAAAAACTACTGAATCGATTTGGATGAAATTCGGCATACAGATAGTTTATAACCTGGATTAACACATAGGATACTTTTTATCCCGATATTCCCACGAGAATGAGAACCACGCGGGTGAAACCGCGAGAGGCCTCTAGTTTATGATAATTTTGAAATGATCAAGTTTATTTTGGTTTTCTACCGAAATGTCAACATTTTATTTTGGTCACTATATGAATTCTTGCAATAAACCGACGTTATACTCTTTAGTTCTGATAATAGGTATGACAATTGAAAAGCATGATCGGATGTAACATACCTACGTCGTATTGTTTTCAATACAAGTGGTTACCAAAATAGAACGAAGCAATTAATCAGTTGACTTGTGACATTAGTTTTGTATGTGACGTATTTTCTGGGCATATGAATATACTCCTTGTTTCACGCATATTGTTGTCTATAGGTTAGTTGTTCAGTTTGTTTGGCAATAGATAGATATATTATTATAATAATATTATTATGGCAACTGGGTCATCCTGTAAAAAAAAATGTTTTTTTATAATTGACTCGGCAAATGACCCCACTCCACCTGATGTTAAGTGGAAATGAAGTCCAGGCGCGAGGACAACTGGTGCAGCGTAAGAGACGTAGCATCAGTCACCCTCACTCTGCTGACCCACAAAGTGCCTCTTCACGCCTCGTTTGAAAGACCCTATGTCAAGGTAGGAAGGAATACATCTGCTGGTAGACTGTTCCCTCTTTTGGAGGTGCGACAAAGAAACGAGTCACCAAATTTCTTTGTTTGTTAGAGACTGTAAATTGGTGACTCCGGAGAGCAGCACGCGTACTCTTATGAAGGAAAGGCTTAACGGCAAATTTTATTAACCGTTAAGAGGCCTATTACATCTCGACTGTGATTTTTGCGTAAAATGGCCAATTTTGACGTTATGGATCTCAGAAACAAAAATACATTAACAATTATGACTCATTGAATAGTGTGACTAGCTATTGGAATAGTGCGTAGCGGCCTCGCTTTTTGTAAATTTTGCTTAACTTTTTAATTAAACCCAAAAATGCAGAGAAAGATATTCATAAAGTGCGCGAAGGCACTTTTTTGAGCTCATCGATTGAACTACTGTTCTAAACAAATGAAATAAAAAAATT
This sequence comes from Scoparia ambigualis, assembly GCA_963921215.1. Lineage (NCBI taxonomy): Eukaryota > Metazoa > Arthropoda > Insecta > Lepidoptera > Crambidae > Scoparia > Scoparia ambigualis. The sequence goes on along the minus strand of OY992515.1, from coordinate 7,561,462 downwards.
ATAATGTTATTTCTTAAATAGTCGAATAGTGCGTAGCGGCCTCGGAATTTTTAGATATCATTGATTTTACTTAGGAAAAAAAATCTTATTCTAAACCAAAAAACTTCGAAAATCGCTATATGTTAGCTGTGAATATCTCCTATCTACAATAATGTTAATGAGCAAAATTTATACCAGAGTAAAATTGTTACTTCATGAGGAATAAAGAATTTATAGTTTATTTATTATCCTATTTCGATAAAAATGATAAATACAAATGAAAAATTACTACAAAATGCGATGCGCCGGCCGTCCGAATTCAACTTATGCTCACAGAATGGAGATTTGTAATATTATGCACACATTTATTATCCTATTACGATAAATACGATAAATACAACTGCAAAATTACTACAAATTGCGAAAATGGGCATTTTACGCACAAATCACATTCGAGATGTAATGGCCTCTTAAGTTTAAGGGTTAGATTCCCACCTGGAGAAGTAGTTTTTATTAACGTTTTGTTATCTTTATTTGCGAGTCATTTACGCAAAAAATCGAATATAAAAGCAGTGAGTGCAATATCACTTTTATCTGCTTTTATTGCCATGGCATAGACAAAAATAAGAAGAAACAAAGAGGAATTAAATCTTTTTCTTTTGTGTTTTGTTAAATTTTATAAAATTGGTTAAGTATGTCGAATATTAATGTGAAATAACGGTGAATCATTTAGCGTTTAATCATTTACCAGTCAACACTCATTCATTAACGTCTATTTGTACCTAAAGAAAATATTTTACAATATCCTTTCCCTAACACTGGCTAATTGTGGCAAACCGCACCAAGCCATATAAAGAAGAAGAATAAACGTCACAAATTCACGCGCAAAATGACGTGACATTGACACGATCGACAGCAAAGCACGCCAACATCTCAATACTTAAGCCTAGTTCGCACATGTACTAGTTATTTAGTCGAGTAGAAAAGTTTACTTAGTTACAATCAAATTTATAATAATCAAACCAGCGAAGTGTGTGAGCCGTGTGTGTGCTCACTAAAAGAAAATACTATCAACCTCTCTTCCCTTGGGTGTCGTAAAAGGCGACTAACTGACTTAAAGGCTGCACATACGTCCAACAGCATAGAGCGGCGATGGACTCACCATGTGCGCAGACATGTGCAGTTGTAATTTGGTGAAAAGTGAACTATGGCAGAGGACTGCTTCTGCGGCCCTCATGGCCTAGTCTCTGACCTAACCCTTTGGGGATAATATCACAGCAGTCATGAATTTAATATGTAAGTATGTAAACTAGAGGAGCAATGTACTTCTATTACGACTAAATTACTTGCCTACTGCAAACTAGGCCTAACATCTCAATACTTAGACCACACTTAGACACATCATGCATTCTACGAGTACACAAGTATGTCTAGGTCATTGTTCATTTAACACATGACAGCTAACAATCTGACATGAAAAATAAACGGCAAATTAAATAATGGCTCGTTCGTAATAATTGACGATCGTTTGTGATGATAATAGCAAAAAGTTTGTGTGTGCAATTCGGGGAAGTTTAGCCATTAGCGTTTATCCTCATTTGAGAATGGTATTCTATTTTTGGATATTGTAATAAAAAAAATACACAAAAAACACAAGTTACTTATTTATTAATGTGTGTGTAAAATAGATTTTATTCATAACTGATTTTAATTAAGTTTTCTAATTGCATACGTGCTTGCAATGTAGGTGGGTACATATACTTTTTATTGTTTTTATCTAATTGATAGCATTTACATTTACGAAAAAATTCGTAAGACTTGTCAAATAAGTTGTACTAACTTGTATTTGTTTCCAAAAAATATTTATGACCTCCTTGGCGGGTAAGTGAAGACAGACAAGTTTGCAGTTTTGTTTTGTTTTTTTCAAAATTTGCGATTTAACGTTTGCTTTGTTTGACCAAGGTTTGACCAATGTGAAATAATAGTGGCTTATTCAGTTAATAAGCCACTATTATTTTTAGCGTGCACGTTCATGAGTGTTGGCAAATGAAACAAAACAGTGCAACGTGACATTTCAAATTCTCGAAATCCCTCAGAATAATATGCGAAATCCGTGTGAAGTATTTAAATGTGAGCGAAGGAGGTCTTAAAAATCAACACCATTACTGAAGCTCACATTGAAACTGGGGATAACCCATAACTTCCATTCATCACCACTATTAATTCCACCTGTCAATTCATTATTAAGTATTTTTTTTTCTTAAATAATGACTTGCTGCAATTAGCTTATTTAACCAGTGTCAAGTAAAAGAGATAATAGTGGGTAAATATTTTTTTTTGCGTAAAGTAGATGATAATGATTGATTATATGAATGTTCATTGGTAAATTATAATACCCCAAACCCCTTAAGTTTAAATAGCAAAATCACCCTTAAAAAAAAGTGACAAAACGTAGATCTCGCCTAACGACACTTTTCACACAGACCATTAGCTTTCTAGCAACCGAGCTAGTGTTTTAAGGTCGCCGGCTAACTACTACAGTTCTCATAGCCAACAATAGAGGGCGGGAGCTCTTTCACTTTTAACCTCAAATTGGTGCCATTTCGCGCGCTTGCTGCTCGATTATGCGTCTGACCTTTTTGCTCAGAATTCGATTTAAATAACTGGGCGTCTAGCTTTGTCTATGGGTACTAACATGATGTCACATAGAGTTGTAAATTGTAAAGTAGATGGACTTCTTGGCGGGAAAGTGAAGCGTCATGCTGCAGTTTTGTTTTAGTTTCTCTAATTTGTGTTTTGTCGAATATTAATGTGAAATAATGGTGGATTTTTTACTGTTAAGTGTTCGTGAACGCGCATGAGTGTTAGCAAATAAAACGAAACAGTGCAACATCACTTTTCAAATTCTCCTATGAAGTCCGTATGAGACCTCAATAAAGTCCCACAACTTTATTGAGTCTCCAGGGGTTTGGGGGAAAATCATTTACCATTAAACATTCATTATCACTCATTATCATCCACTAAACGTAAAGAAAATAATAATTACTATTAAAATCTTGACACTGGCTAAATGTGCTGATCGCATGAAGCCATATAGAATAAAAAAAAATATGTAAAGATACAGTAGGTAGTTTAAAAATTCCGTAGTTACTAAAATGTATGACAAATAATATGATTGATAATTATGATGTTAAGTATATTTAAATGGTTGAAGGTTGGAACTCCGGTAACCCCTTTGTGTTAATAACCCCTAAAGCTTTTTATCCGCTTCTACTAATATAAAACGAAATAGTGTCAGAAAAAAACAGATTTTAATCTACGTTAATTAATAACAAGGCTTGATTGTCAGAACAACCTACCTAGCTACCAACCCACATTGGGCCAGCGTGGTGAGTTATAGCCGAATCTCCCCACGTTATGTTGGCCGTGTGGGAAGGCCTGTTCCCAGCAATGGGACGTTTATAGGTTGATGATGATGAGTTTCAGTAAAAATGTGGGACTTAACTATGACCGAACATAGCTTGAGAGAATTTAAAAATGGGTCATTGCACGTTGATGTAATAAAACAGTAACTTAAAATTGAATTTATTCATCATTATATTATTTCACATCAATATGTTAAATGTTGAGTTAAAAACTCAATATTTTATAAAATCCAACTTAATAAATAGAATAACAAACAGGGCTACATTTCCTTCAAGAAGTCGATGATTAAGCACGACATGCATGAGACACGAAAAACCATGTCAAATCTTTATCAAAAAAGACGACTTCCACCAGCACCGCTAAGAGAAATAACAACAAATTAGCATAATGCGAATTTATGACGTCATGTCATGTCACCCACCAAGGTCTGAGAAAAACAAGACCACTGCTGCGAAAGATTTTTATCTATTATTTTAGCTGGGTGGTGGCGGCTCATTTTTAAAAAGAATAAGTACTACAAAGGACGATATTATTATCTTATTTGTCTATGATACTAGGATACTTTGACGACCTCCTTGGTCGAGTGGTTTGTACACCGGTTTTCATGATGTCGCCATCTCTGAGGTCCCGGGTGCGATCCCCGGTCGGGTCAATTTAGAAACTATTGTTTTTCTAAATTGTCTCGGGTCTGAGTGTTTTCTATGTAAGTATTTTAAGTATGTTTATCCGTTGTCTAGTAACCATTCCACGAGTTTCTTCGAAGCTTCTCTTGGGCTAGATAATTGGTGTGAGTGTAAGAAAGTTTTATTATTATTCTCGTATTTATTTATTTTCTAAAGTCTAGGTTTTTTATAATATTCCATATAAAAATAATAAACAAAACTACAATAAAAAATAAAACATTTAACATTATAAAAAACCTAAACCTAGGGTGCCGCCAGCAGCGGGGCAGGGCCCAAGCTACCGGTGGTTAGGGCTGCAGAGAGAGGAACCTCCTGACGATGCGTGCCGTGTCAAGAAGTACCGCCTTCTATATCTTCCTTATTATTATTATTATTATTATTTATATTATTATACTACCAATCCATCTCCTGTCTTGAGTGTCGTAAAAAGCGACTAACGGCCTGCTCATACATCCAACAGCAGTATAAAGGACAAAGCAGCGCTGGGCGCTGAGCACATGTGCAGTTGTCATTGCCTAGTCTCTGACTAACCCTTTGGGAATAATAGTTTTCGTCAATGTAGTTTTTTTATGTGATTAAATGACGTTTGCTATCGAAAGGTGTCGAAAGGTAATAGTTTTATGGAGTTATAAAAAATCCATTTCGACTGTTATTTTTTTTAGTTTTTGTTTAGTGCTTGTTTTTTTCATCATCATCATCACTAAGTACTTATCCTACTAACATTATAAACGCGAATGTTTGTAAGTATGGATAGATGTTTGTTACTTCGTCACGTAAAAACTACTGAATGGAATTGGATGAAATTCGGCATACAGAGAGTTTATAACCTGGATTAACACATAGGATACTTTTTATCCCGATATTCCCACGGGAACGGGAACCACGCGGGTGAAACCGCGAGCGGCCGCTAGTATATTATAAAGTCGCCGTTTCCCTCTGTCTGTAGCACCGCACTATTCTCCTAAACCACGCAATGGATTTTATGCGGTTTTCACTAAAAGATTAGAGCGTTAATTGAGATAGTTTTTGTTAATATTTTGTAGATATAATTTTTTAAATGGCTGAACTATGACGGTCTTTCTAAGTTAGCGTGGACGACGGCGCGGACGGGCCACTAGTTAGCTTATAAATGGTAACTGCATGTAAGCTTACTCTTGAAACACAATTGCAATAATCAATCACAAATCTAAAAAATGTCAAATCGCACTTTTGTAAGCGACAATAGCGCTGATTAAATTGCGTGGAAAGTGATTGAACAAATTATTATCGAGATGGCTTTCCGGAATTATCTTTACTTATCCCAATATCGATACATGTTAATCGCATTGGAATTGTATTGAGATTGAGTTTGCGTTCGAGAGTAACCCCCTGGGCTTCCCACATAAAACGCACAAGTCTGACCCGACTTTTCGTTTTTGTTACCTACTACTCAATCATCATACATTAGCGGCCGCTCGCGGTTTCACCCGCCTGGTTCCCGTTCCCGTGGGAATATCGGGATAAAAAGTATCCTATGTGTTAATCCAGGTTATAAACTATCTGTATGCCGAATTTCATCCAAATCCATGCAGTAGTTTTTACGTGAAATAGTTTTTTTTTTTAATAAAAGAGGGAGGGTAACGAGCAGGCGGGTCACCTGATGGAGAGTAATCACCGCCGCCCATGGACACCCACCCGCAAAACCAGAGGAATCGCAGGCGCGTTGCCGGCCTTTGAGGGAGGAATAGGTTTAAGAAAGGAATAGGGAATTGGGAGGAGAGGGCGGAGGGGAAGGGGCCTCCGGAACCCTCTGAAAGAGTAACAAATATCCATCCATACTTACAAACTGTCGCGTTTATAATATTAGTAGAATAGTAGGATAAGTAGGATTGATTCAGTACTACTATCCCCAAAGGCTATGTCAGTGTCTAGGCAACGAGAACGGCAGAAGCAGTCCATTGCCATAGTCCACATTTCACCAAATTTATTACATCTGCACTTGTACTCAGCGTGATATTAGGCGGTGACCCCATCGCGGCTCTATGCTGTTGGATGTCTGTGCAATCTTTAGTCCGTTAGTCGCCTTGTGCGACACCCAAGAGAAGAAAGAGAAGGGGTTAGTAGTATTATTTTAGTGAGCCGCTATACCATACAACAGATCATATCCTACTTATACTATAAACGCGAAAGTTTGTAAGTATGGATGGATATTTGTTACTCTTTCACGTAAAAACTACTAAGTAAATGGTTTTGGATGAAATTCGGCATGCAGATAGTTTACAACCTGGATTAACACATAGGATACTTTTTATCCCGATATTCCCACGGGAACCGCGGGTGAAACCGCGAGCGGCCGCTAGACTAAAATAAAAACAAATTGTCTAAATATTCGATATTGTCCACGCACACTATTTTTAACTTGACATAATGTTAATTTTAATCATGACAATATTGATACAATTCTAGAGTAAACTAATCACGTATGCGGAGAACCAGTTAAACGGTTCACATTGGTTCACAATCATCATCAGGTTCAATGTTCAGCCATGTTTTGTTGTGGTATTCATTTTTTTACAATGGCAATGCCGAAGGCGCGACCTTGGGCTGCGCCCATAGCCAAGTGTTCTTTTTAGGGTTCCGTAGCCAAATAGCTAAAAACGGAACCCTTATGGATTCGTCATGTCTGTCTGTCCGTCCGTATGTCACCGCCACTTTTTTCCGAAACTATAAGAACTATACTGTTGAAACTTGGTAAGTATTCTGTGAACCGAATTAAGATTTTCACACAGAAAAATAGAAAAAAAAAAATTAGAACTGAAACTCAACATTTTTTTTTCATTTAACCCATCCGTGTGGGGTATCTATGGACAGATCTTCAAAAATGATATTGAGGTTCCTAAGGTATTTTTTTTCTAAACTGAATAGTTTGCGCGAGAGACACTTCCAAAGTGGTAAAATGTGTGTCCCCCCCCCCTGTAACTTATAAAATAAGAAAATGATAAAACTAAATAAAATAAATGATGTTCATTACCATGCAAACTTCCACCGAAAATTGGTTTGAATGAGATCAAGTAAGTAGTTTTTTTAATACGTCATAAATTAATCAATTTAAAAAAAATACACTATTATTAAAACATCGATCAAAGTTACAACGAACTGCAAGAACTTTTATATGATGTTACTTGCTGCTACGGAACCCTTCATAGGCCAGTCCGACTCGCACTTGGCCGGTTTTTTTTTGCTCACAGCGCTGACATAAAACCTTCGCGGATTTAGTGTTTGCATTGAGACGGTTCGATTGAACAACTGAATCATTGTTTCTTAATTTAATTTATTATTTTAATTTAATATAACGATAACCACATTTTGTGCTTAAAAAGTCAGTGACAGAAACGAATCGTGGCAAAACCGACTCCACGTAGTCTTGTCTGCCCTATACGGTAGAGTGTAATATAAAAGTCATAGTTTTATAAAGCACAATGAGCTTGGGAACAGTATTTTTATTTATTTATTTTTGAAATATTTACATTTTAACTTAAAATGAACATTAAATTTTTTTCTGTAGTCCTTCAAAATATTTCACAATAATTTTTTAAAGACTCATAAAAATGACCACGCGCTATTGTTTTTGTGATAATCAAAATACGCGCGAAACCCGTGGCGTGACGTCATCGGATATGTGTAATCGGACGCCCGCCGGGTGCGGGCGGCGAGAGCGGCGGTGGGGACTATCGGATATGATGACGTCACGTCACGTCAGTCAAGTGCCAGCGAACTAAGCGATAGTGTTTTAACTAATTATTTATGTACAAAAACTTTGTAAATACTTCTCGTATCAAAGTGAAATAAAAACTATTGGTTTTAGAATAACGACTTCTATAATGGTATAAAGTAAAAAATAACTTTTTTTTTCATTTTTCCCAAGACCATTGTAAATTGTCCATAAATTTATTTTCTATTATTACTATGATGCATACTTACCCACAACCTATCACGCTGAGCACATGTGCAGTTGTCTTTGGTGCGCCGTGGAGTGTGACAATGCACTGCTTTTACTGTCCTCATTGTCTAGTCTCTGACTGACCCTTTTTTTCATATTCGGGAATAATAGGCTGAATTTTATTATGACGTCACTGTTACGTTCATTATCATCATAGGCCTCTTACATCTATAAAAGATGATACAAACTCTTATGTTACATCAACTGAGTGTCTTTTAACTTCTATTAGGTTACATAAGTTAATGACTTATTTATATTACAAAGAAATTGATGTGACGTCTGTCGTGACGTGATGTCTTTAAATATACATTTAACGGTTTGAAATTAGTTGTTATCGCCGTTAAAATCCCAATACTCGTACTTAATATAATAATAAAAGTCGTTTCGGCTAAGAGCCTCGATCAACATCTAGAGAGGCTCTCGCTAAAGGTCGATTCACACATCAGTGAAGTCACAGTTCCGACACAGTACCGGCACAGTGCGAAATATTCTTTTATACATTCTATAATGACGCACTGAGAGCACTGCGTCGTCACTGACACTGACAAGTGGGGATGCGTTCATAGAGAATGTATGAGAGAATATTTCGGCACTGTGCCGGTACTGTGTCGGAACTGTGACTTCATTGATATGTGTGAAGCCTTAACCTTAAAAGGCTGGGTCAAGACATAGAACTTTAAAGAAATAAAAATTGGTCCAGTTCTGAAGCAAGAAACAGGGGACTACGAAACGTCGTTTTTCTGTATTTTGTATGAGAATTTTGCATGCCACTTCCACGTAGTGTTTCCTCATAAAGGCGGGTCTCCTGCGACACTGTTTTGTGTTTTCTAACACCTAACAAATATGGGCGTGGCCTACGTACAAATTTTGACATATTTTGTTAGATGTTTGATGTTAGATGTTAGAAAACACAAAACAGTGTCGCAGGAGACCCAGCTTAGGGAGCGCGCGAAAATGTGAAAATTTACGTATTTTTAAGTCACTTGTACTATGCGCTGAATTAGTTAAATACATTAAAAAGAACTTGTGTAAGTTAGCCTGATCATTGCACAAGGTCATGGGCTTGTTGAAATTTGAAACGAATTCTTTAAAAATTAACAAACAATACATAAATCTAATAACATCTAAAAACATATTTTTTCGAAGACTTTTAATTTTACGCATGAAACAAATAATTGTTACATGAAAAATTTTGTATGATATTACCTAGGGCACCCTTCTTTAAAAGTATTCTTTTTATCTTTAACATAAGCGCGTGATGGTTTTGTACATTTTGCAGAATAAAAACATTCCTACTAGGTCTGAAACTTCAAAGCAGTATTGATCTTATTATAAATATCAATATGATTGATTTTGCTTTGAAGTTTCTTTTTTTGCGTTCGCGCGGCAACTCTGTCACCAATCGATAATGAAGTCGTACGAAATATCATCTATGTAATTATTGCTAGGCTTGGAAGCAAACGAATCACCTAATGACAGTCGCAGCGGAGAGTACCGGACGGGCGTGAGAACGCAATCTAATTGTAATTACTGGCAACTGGCAACACCACAGTGTAATGTGTAGTTATTTCGTTGTTGTATATATCAACATTGGCAACGCAACACGGAACGAAACCGAAAGTTTGTACAAAGTGAATCAACTTAGGTGCTTGTGCTTTAACGAGTTCGTTCTAAATTGCTGGGAAGCTATGATACCCGAATATATTAAGTATATTTTCTGCTTAATATTTTTGCATTTCTCAGAATACCTACTACTAACATCTATACATACATTCCCGACTATTATCCCCGAATGGTTAGTCAGAGCCTAGGCAATGAGGACCGCAAAAGCAGTCCACAACCATAGTCCATAGTCCACGTTGCACCAACTTCACATTGTGCTTAGCGTATAGGTACGGTAGGCCCACTTTAGTCCGTTAGTCGCCTTTTACGTCACCCAAGCGAAGAGATTGGTTGTTGTTGGTAGTATTCTATTCGCACATTCCTGGGTAGCTATGATACCCGAAGATACATTGGCTGCTCAGTATTTCTGCATTTATAAATACTAACTACTAATATGAAAACAATACTAACTACTAATGAACTGCGTATGTGACGAATCGCGTTTGTGATATACAGCGTGTAATCCTGTTTTTACTTATAAGAAATACACGTTGTTTGTATGTCGTTTCTGCTCACCCCTCAGCCCCCATGCAAGCGGTCGCATGAGACCGCACCTACAAAAACACACTTGACTTTGTACCGTGTTTTCATAGACTTACAGACTACTTTAGTATGAACAAGTTTGATTATTTCGGTTCTGTGGTACATTTTATGCATCGTGATCGCAAAATATCGCATAGTCTATGCTCGATTCTGTCAAATTTGACGTTGACAGTTGCGCCAATTTTTGTGTCAGCAAATTTCCACGAGTGTGTGGTTATTAGCGGAGCCACGAATCATCGTATCTTTTTTCACAGACAGGGCCATGCTCAGAACAATATGCTTTAGTTATTGTTCTAAGGGGCCATGACAGGGCACTACTCTATCGCACTCTATGCAGTTTCCAATCGCGATCAATGACAATATTCCCTTTGGCACTTTTATAGATAAATTGGCCACCTAATTTGTTTCTTTTTATCTGTATTTATTTCATTATTAAAGTTTTTGTTTTTCTTGTTTTCTAACATTGTAATTTTATTTAAAATTTTGTGTTAAAATAAAATATCTACTTCTTTCTTTTATCTTTAGGTACTTTCATACCTGTTTATTTTTATTTTCTTCTTCTTTCTTCTTTCACTTGCTATAATAGAAAATAACTACCTAATTATAACATTCATAATTGGAACGATCGCGCGCGCATGCGCATTGCGCAGCTGTGCAAACCTACTGCGCAACAGTGTCGTACCCACGTGTCCGCGTTGTCCGATTAGTTATGTCCGTAAATAATTATTGACGCTCGTTGTACTGCACTACTGACTTGTTTATGGTACACACGCCAGCTCAACTCTACCACAAAATGTAAAATGTTTTTAATACATTTTGAACTTTGTAATTAGTGTATAAAAATTGGACAGTTTTGGATAGTGCTGGCATCTGTACTTGCCTATTCCGTAATAAGAATTTAAGTTTTTTTGTATCATACATCCTTGAAGTTCGATAACGGCCGAAATCAATATTATTGAGTTAGAAATTTGAATTAAGCTAAGCCATACAAACTATGTCAAATTTCGCAATTACAATGTATAGATTTAATTAGACATAAGATTTATATTTACAAAATAAAAAAAACAGGATAAAATGACGACAACCTCAGGCGGGAATCAAACCGGCTGCCGTAAGGTGCGTGGTTCGATTCCCGCCTAAGGTTGTCGTTTTTTTTCAGTGTTTAAAAATTTTATAAAAAAAACATTAAGATAAAAAAGATTTTTCGTCATAGGTAGTATGTATTGCAATGATGTTATTGTTACACACAATTTTGTCTGTATTTCATTATCGTACTTTTGACCTATGTCATGAACCAGTTAACTCAAATTTGTAGAAGTGGGTTATCTCGTTTGGTGCGAAATGTCTGATTATTTGTTTATATTATTGAAACCACTAACTACTTGTCGTAAATTAAGACGTAATTTATTTCTTGCATGCAACATCATACCCGCTGTTTTCACATATTTTTATCCTCAACAACAACACACTCTTTTTTTCTATACTAGGGTAATAGATAGTAATAGCGCGAATGTTATGATAAGTAAACCTGGTTTTTTTAAATTCCTCATCATGTCGTTTTTGAAATAACTGCGTGCGTTGTACGAATAGGTACACATTATAAGTTCCTTGATACACACCCAGACAGAGGGCACAAAGTGTCAAAAAATTGTTAAAAAAATTTAACACTGCCTAAGTCTTTGCAAAAAAAGTCTATAGGCAAAAGTATTGTGTTATTTGTAATAATAATATGCCAAGGAAGCACATTGTAAATAAAATAAATTCAAATAATATCTTTTACTGTTTTTATTAAAAAAGACACAATTTTTAGTGGTTTTTCCGTGATTCTCTATGAGTGACAAATATTTAGATATTTGCACAAAGATTACGACTATTGATACATATGATTACGACTATTATCCCCGAAGGTTTAGTCAGAGACTACTAGGCAATGAAGACCGCATAAATAGTCCTCTACCATATTCCACTTTTCACCAAATAGCGACTGCACATGTGCTCAGCGTGACAGGTGGTGAGCCCATCGCCGCACTATGCTGTTGGATGTATGTGCAGGCTTTAGTCTCATAGTCGCCTTTTACGAAACCAATGAAAGAGAGGGGGTGGTAGTATTCTTTCATCGATACGCAACACGGTTATGTGATTTGTACAAAGAATTGTGAATATTTTTTTTACAAACATACTATATCGAGTTTTGTAGTACTTAGATATAGATAAAGGTATGTATACCTAACAAAATTATAGTTATATTAACTAATTATAGCATCCCTAACCGTTTTCTCATTAAGTAAGATGAGCAACGTTGAAATGACTCCAGCCGCAAGTCTTGTCTACCAGAAAATTGGTTGAAAACCGCGAAATATTTGCGAAACGACTACCTACTTAACGTTTAGTGGGTCATTCCCATTGAGGTATTATAAATAGAGACGTCACCACAAAACAAGTTTTTGAGCACTATCCATCGAAGAAGTTTGCTCACTTAATGAAAAAGGAAAGCTCGCCCAATTTGTATACGTGGGCGGAAATGCGAAGACATACAACATCTATTGATGGAGTGTAACCGAAATCGAGGGGAAAGGGAATCATTCATTAACAAAGGAGATCATTCAGGCTTCATACATTTTTGGGCCTTTCCTGAAAGTGCCGGCCAACAAAAAAGAAATTGTACGTATTGTTAGAACTAGCCATTTGGGGTAATAGTTAATATGGCACAAAAGTTGTAGGATTGCTCTGAGCCAAGTTATACGAGTTCGATGATTCATCATTTCATACATTTATTGATTTCTGAAAGTGCTGGGACTGGGAAACATAAAATATTGCTAGAACTAATGATCTGAAGCAATTGTCATTGCAACGTAAAAGCTGTGGGGTCATCATCTGTTCCGTTTATACAAAAAAAAAATTAAGAAATCAATAAATGTATGAAAATGATGAATCTTCGAACTTGTATAACTTGGCTCGGAGCAATCCTACAACTTTTGTGCCATATTAACTATTTCTCCAAATGGCTAGTTCTAACAATACGACCGTACTATTTTTTTTGTTGGCCGGCACTTTCAGAACGGGCCCAAAAAAAATGATGTCCTTTAACATTAACCGTTACGATGTAGGCATTATTCAAAGCATTTTACACAACCCAAATTCGGATGTTGCTAAAACTCTGTGTAATTTAGTGAAGTTTTGTGGTGAATGACTCATTCTTCCCTCGAATTTTAAGAGTATTATACTTATGATAGATATCTATCACTTGGCTAATGATCTCTTTGTCTAATTTCGTTTTAGAGAGGTCATACTTAGCTAAATCTGACAACTTTTGTTGATTAATCGTGGCCTCCATTCTTACGAACCAAACTCTTGGTTGATCCGGCCAAAACTCAGGGATCCTTGACGCAATTGTTATTTGATCTAGAGTACCAACTGCAGGTTCTCCTGCACGGAGAAGAAAGAAGAGCCATGAAGAAGGCCATGATGAAAAGTTTATAATTTGATAGACACTGTACGTCGCGAACGTAAAAAAAATATTAAACACTGTCTCTTAGACTATTTATAACTAACTAAGTGTGTGTGTGTGCCTGAGTAACAACTGTGCTTCGCCTCGCGACGCCAACACGCATTAAGTCCCATTAAAAGGTTTAAGATTATAGTGTAGTTTTAATGGGATTGACATGTCAAGAGACAAAAATCCCCAAATTTAATAAATATTTTAAAAAATAATAAAAAATAGGTTTTTGTGCACTGTATTGCGGCCCGTGGACTACGAACGAACAATTTTTTGGTCGGCGGTAAGGCTTGTTAAGTCCGCCTGGCTATAGCCAGCTACCACCATCTTATCTAAAAGTTTGGCGCCATAGCAACAATGTGAGTAGCATTGTTGTGTTAACTAGTACTTCAATAACTGAGGAATTCGGGTAAAGCCATATGTCACATAACAGTTATCTATCACACATCAGGTGAGATGAAGGTCATGAGCTTACCCGTATTTCATACTTAAGTACATATAATCACGACTATTATCCCCGAAGGGTTAGTCAGAGACCAGGCAATGAGGACTACAAAAGCATTCCTCTGCCATAGTCCACTTTTCAAGAAATAGCGACAGAACATGTGCTCAGCGTGACAGGAGGTCGCGCCGCTCTATGCTGTTGGATGTATGCGCAGTTTTTAGTCCGTTAGTCACATTTTACGACACCCAAGAGAAGAGAGTATACAAAAAAACAAATGCCTCAGTCCTCAGTAGCTTTATGTAAATTGTAGACCTTGCAGTCGCAAATACAGCGTGCATAAAATTACTTAGCGGTGTCTTCTCTATTTATAATAACGCGTGGCCATTTTGTCACTTTTATTTAATTTATTTATAAAGGTTAATTTATAAGGATCGTTATATCGTTAACTAGACGAGATAAGAAAGTTCAGAGTTGTCGTTCGGGCTAAACGCGATGGCGATTGTCAGCTGGTTATTTACGTAACTCAACGTTAACCACCTCTATGGTCTACACTCTACACTTTTTTTTAATTTTTTTTGTAATAGAAGGAGGCAAACGAGCAGGCGGGTCACCTGATGGAGAGTAAACACCGCCGCCCATGGACACCCGCAAAACCAGAGGAATCTCAGGCGCGTTGCCGTCATTTAAGGAAGGAATAGGGTTAAGGACGGACACTACGGCCACAGTATAAATATGAGCTATAGCAGTACGGAAGCTGGGCCTGTTTCTTGTTTTATATACCTACGCGCCAATTGAGCGTTAGGGTTGTCTTCTTATTTTTGTAAAATTGAAAAACTTTTTGTTTAGTTAGCGATGTATCTCAGCTAGTTAGCGCTTTTTTGAGAGATAACTAGCAAAGCTTAAGGGTTGTCACTTTTAATTTTTATAAAATTAAAAGGTAATTTTTCTATTATTTATCAAAACGTTTGTTTGGGTTCTATAATGATCAAATAATCGAATGAATTGACTAGTTTACTAACAAAATTGTGTAATTAAAAAATCTTTAACATTTTAAGAAGTCTTTATTTTTCGTTAGTTATTATAAATTACTCACTGAAAAAATACTTTCGCCTGCTACGTTCGAAAAGCTTTATTATTAAATTTTATAGTGTAAAAATTCTCATTCTAATGAAAAGTTTTTAAGTAAAAATTTTTTTTGAATAGTTTTTTTAAATAAATTATCGGAAAACATGGACACGGCACTATAAAACTGATTTTGTCTACTTCTTTATAAATTAATACTGCTACTTTACAATTAATGTGTTCTCTTTGAAAACCCCTGATATCGATTTTTAAAGCAATCGGTAGAATAACAAAAAGTTCAAGATGGAGGCTATTTTGTCTCATTCTAATAACGGAGTCGTTGTCAGAAATCACACAGATCCCTAGATATCGATTTTCAAAGCAATCAGGTTGAATAACTAATAAGTTAAAGATGACGGCTACTTTCCTCATTCTATTATCAGATTCATTGTCGGAAACCACACAGATCCCCTGATATCGATTTTTAAAGCAATCGGTCGAATAACTAAAAAGTTCAAGATGGAGGCTATTCTGTCTCATACTAATAACAGAGTCGTTGTCAGAAACCACACAGATCCCCAGATATCGATTTTCAAAGCAATCGGTTAAATAACTAAAAAGTTTAATATGGCGGCTACTTTTCTCATTCTAATAACGGATTCATTGTCAGAAACCACACAGATCCTCAGATATTATTAACGATGAAGTTTCGTAGTATCAATTCTTATTATTTTTTACCATTAAAATAACGCGCGCTCAAAAAATATACTTAAGTAAGTACTCCAAATATCACCTAAACAACCAAACGATTTTTTTAAAAGAAAAAGCTTTTAATTTAGTAATAATAAATCATTCTTACCTTTCAACATCAGCAGAAAGTTTAAAAAACGAAATCTCCGGTTTTGAAGCAGCCGTATTACTACGCAATACACTCGCGGCATTTTTAAAAATCGCGCGCACAGCGCCCGCAATATGCAACAGTGAACACTCGGTTCGACGCCACAAGCGCTACTGAGAGCACTGCGATGTCCGCTTAGGGGCCCTGTAAAGACCCATATTCGATGAAGAACGTTTATGGGTAATTCTCCTAGGAAAGTGTTCTCTTCTCAGAAACGTGTCAATTTTTTATTTTAAGTAGAGAGAGTTGCACCGAATAAATTCGTGGCTGTAATGGTACTAACCTTCGTGAGCAAACACCAAACATCGAGCAGCGCGTCCTTTCCACATAGCACTCACCGTTTACGAATACAAGCGATCTCAGTAAGCGCAACATAATCTGAGATAACTTGTTGGCTCACGTACTAGTAACGGATTTAAAAAAAAAACCGTTGTGGTTTTTTATTTAAGTATAAAACATAGGATAAGATACAAAAAATCATTACTCACGAGAAACAAACCTTACGAATCATTTACATTGGAGATTCGGTCTCTCAGAGATACTTTTTGTCAAGAAGATAGAAAGTCCCACGCCATGTATTTGAGAAAATGCTTGTTTGACAGGCATTTTACAGAAATATGTTTACATAATAAATACATTTAAAGTTTGACCATGTGTAAAAAGTGTTTAGGTATCGAACAGTAGCCAACTTATAATGCTCTTCCCAATGAAAGTAGGTATGACTTTTTCAAAAAAATATCCGAAAAACGTGGTAAATGAGAATGTGCCTTATAAACAAATTGCTGTCATTTCTTTGTGCAAATCATAGAATAATAACTAAAGCACAGAAGGAGTCCAAATGAGACTCGTATAGTTGTCCTATTTTTTCAAATGGCAATAAACATTGAAAGAAAAGAGACAAAATAAGTTGCTAAAAACGTCAAATAATGTAAAGCGAAAAAAAAACCGGTCACCATTTATGATACCGAATGTAATTCAAATGGTGACCAACCAAACGGAGTGCCCACTCAAATGTCATAGCACTCCTTCTATGCTTTAATTATTATTCTGAGGTGCAAATATTATCTAGTTTCACTCGGATTTTTTTACTGGTTTTTGAAAGAAATACCATTTCCAGCTAGCAAAATACCCTTAGAAACGAAAGCTTTTAAGAGCAATGT
Organism: Scoparia ambigualis; assembly: GCA_963921215.1. Taxonomy (NCBI): domain Eukaryota; kingdom Metazoa; phylum Arthropoda; class Insecta; order Lepidoptera; family Crambidae; genus Scoparia; species Scoparia ambigualis. Next base: position 7,544,129 of record OY992515.1, on the reverse strand, counting down.
TCTTAAATAATTTTTATATACGTTCTGATTAAGACAGAGACCTTAATAATGGCATATCATAAGTCTTAAAAGCTATAAGAGCATATATATACTTGTAAAAAAACTTTTAGAAGTATATAAGAAAACAAGAAATGACATCAATAAGAACAGTAGTGTTATAAACGCACTCTGTAAGCCTAATTCTTAATTAACACTTATACATGCACTATGTAAGTCCTCTCGATCTTAGAAGTGACTTATCTAAGTATTTTATTAGATATCGGCTGTTCTACTTATAACTTATTCTTACAGACGTAGGTATATAAGCAAACTTTATAAAATATTTATAAGAGCAATAGTATTATACACGCACTTTATAAGCCTAATGGCCCTTGAGTCTTAATTAACACATAAATGCACTTTGTAAGACCACTCGATCTTAGAAGTGACTTTACTAAGTGTTTTGTTAGATATCGTCTGTTACTTATAACTTATTCTTAAAGATGTATATAAGCTTACTTTATATAACATTTGTAAGAACAGTAGTGTTATACGCGCACTTTATAAGCCTAATTACCATTGATTCTTAATAAACTCTTATAAATGCATTTTGTAAGATAAGTCGATCTTAGAAGTGACTATGTAAAAGTTATTAAAGAGTACTAGCACGTCAAATGCCCTAGAAGCTTACATAAATTGCAATTACAATTCTAAAGCATTGCAAAAAAGTCAAAAGGTGGTCTACCAGGAACTTCCCTGTTTGTCTTTTAGCCTATTGAAAAGGCCCGTAAAAATATTGTGATTCTTATTTCAAAATACTCGATAACACCGACTTCGAAATTTAATGATCGTTAGTAATGCGTAACAAACATGAAATTTTACTTACACATTTTGTAGGAAAGTTCTTAATTGTTTTTGTATTAAGAAACATTAAGGCTGTCTAATATACAAACCTTAATTTTAATTGATCTCAAATTATATTATAATTTAAGGTCATCTGCAAATAGGAGACACTCGGACTCAGCGGATCTGACAATTTAAGGCAAGTCGTTATTCATTGAGAAAGTTTTAATTGACTTTGAACTGACCTGCATAATACATTTAATAATTAATTTAATAATCATTTAATCATTAAATTCAATATTAAATGCAGGTCAGTTCAAGGCTTTACTTCGATTAATATGATGATGATGATGATGTTACCTAGCACAGATAAGAAAGTTTTAGTTGTTTGTCGAGTTAAAAGATGGCGAACTCAACTGGTTTTTTTACGTAACATCCCTAAGGTATTCGGTGCCTTCACAAATTATATTTATTCGCGATTTCTAATTGATGTTTGTCACCTGTTTGTAAAATCCTAATGTTGCGAATTAAATTAAAATCGGAATATGTAACAGTGGTTATGTTATAGCTGTCGTAGGTAATACCAGATACAATAGAAAATCAATTGTTAGTAACCTCAAGAAGTCTTCGTGAAAGACAAAAGATTATGTTTTTACAGTGTTTGGTAATAGAATTCCGCAACTGCGCAATACTACCAATAAGTACTACTAAGTGCAAAAAACTAAACAACTACTTATTTGTAAGGGAGCGGAGAGGAGAGGAGAAAATCTAAAATAGCGAAAAATCATCATCTAAATACCTACCTACGGCTATTTCTTTTTTTTATATAAGGCGGCAAACGAGCAGGCGGGTCACCTGATGGAGAGTAATCTCTAACCTCTCATAAAATATATGTTGTCTATGAGAGGTTATAGGAAATACTATAACCTCTCATAGGCAACATTGCATCTAATCTATTGCGATATCCACTCAAACTGTTATAAAATCATGAAACCTATTTGATTATTACGCACAAGTAATTACACCAGCAGTGGTTGAGCTAAGTACAAGTGTAGTCAGCAATTTGTTTCAAGTTACTCACTGTTGAAACGGAACGCGTTTACGTGAAATAAAACGCACTTGAATGGCTAGTGCTAGTTTTATTTTATTTAGTATTCGATCATTCATAAATAAATACATCGAGTTAGTTCCCGGTCGGGGCGCCCACTTTTCGGCGATATTTGCGATATATCTACGAGCACGCTAAGGCTGTGACTGTAGTGTGGATGCTCCAAAAGTCGACACTTTCAGGGTTATGTCACACTAGCGGCCGCTCGCGGTTTCACCCGCGTGGTTCCCGTTCCCGTGGGAATATCGGGATAAATATCGTATCTTATGTGTTAATCTAGGTTATAAGCTATCTGTATGCCGAATTCCATCCAAATCCATTCAGTAGTTTTTACGTGAAAGAGTAACAAACATCCATCCATACTTACACAAACTTTCGCGTTTATAATATAAGTAGGATGTATGACAAAAACCAATATTTCCTTCACCGCACTACACGCAATCGACTGTCATTCCATCCACATCGCCTTGATGGATGGCGGTCTACTACTGTGCGTTTTTCAAGAAATTTCTTGCCTCGAACTACAGTGTTGTGGAACCAGCTCTCGGCGGCGGTATTTCCGGACCGTTACGACTTAGGGATCTTCAAGAAACGAGCCTATTCCTTCCTTAAAGGCCGGCAACGCGCCTGCGATTCCTCTGGTTTTGCGGGTGTCCATGGGCGGCGGTGATTACTTTCCATCAGGTGACCCGCTTGCTCGTTTGCCTCCTTCTGCTATAAAAAAAAAAAAAAAAAAAATATATAAAAAGAGAAAATAAAACTATCATAAATAGGTAGTTTACCCATCGCATAAATTCAATCGCAACAAATAAATATTTTATATTTGACATGTGTGAAATGAATACGAGGCATTCTATAAGTAAATAATATGTTACACGAAACAATGTTAAAAACAATGGCAGATTAAATTAAATGCGTCTCATTTGTTTAGATAAAAAAGTCATGGCTACAAATTAACTGACAAGCATAGTAGTAGTACCTATATGTACATATATACATACGTACATAATATTACGCTACATAATAATAACCGCAGATAACAAAGTTTTCCATTAACTAATTGCAGTTTGAAACGGATTTTCTTCTGTCAAAAAAGGTACCATTCTAGGTACAAGGAACTTATTAGAACCTAAGAGCGGACTCACACTACGTCCAATTCGAATTCGATACAAATCCGTTAAAATACGGTCTCAAGTAGTCATAGAACTATTTCTATTGTAGTTTACGCACTTGATCAAACGATGTCTCCATTCTGTTAAAGTGAAAACCGCATAAAAATCCATTGAAGCCACACCACACAGGAAAACAGCAAATTTACTTAAAAATATGTGATGATACTGATAATACTGTGCCTTTGCTTAACTAAGTTGGAAGCAAGATAACAAAATATTTATCTTGTCTTATCTCGGCGGATTCTGGATACGTTTCCCTCTTAGCGTACTTTAAGATCTTGATTTTTTATTTGTTTTAAAGAAATTAAGGCTGAGTTCCACCCATGAAACTGAACAACTTTCCCCAAGAAACCTATGTGCAAAAATGACAAAAAAAAATCGATGCCTTATAAGGCAGCCGCCCGGAATGCGGAAGGTGCGTGGTTCGATTCCCGTCTGAAGTTGTCGTCTTTTTTCAGCATGTATACTGTCATACTAATATAATGAACTTATGGATTGTAAAAATAATAGTAGGTACCTATCTACCTAGATATAAACATTCATAATGTCTAGGTTAGAGAAAGGTCTAGGCATTGTATTGGTGTCCTTAAGCGTCAGAAGTGAATGGTGGTATTAGTTATTTTTATAAAGGTAAAAACGAACGAAACTTTATTATAAAACGTGAACTAAAGTTAAGAAGCATTTTATAATAACAATAAGCTTTTATATTGTCTTTATTATAATTGGTAGCGGCTCATTAAAATAATACTACTTAGTGAAAAAAAGAAAAAACTAGCAGTAATTTTTTTTTTTTTTAAAACGGCGAATTTTAAAAAAAACCGGGTGTTAACCTTGTCGCGTAGCGGTAAAAGAATACTACCACCCATTTCTTCCCTTGGGTGTCATAAAAGGCGACTTACTGACTAAAGACTGCACATACATCCAACAGCAAAAATTATGAGCTCACCATCTGTCACGCTGAGCACACTTGCAGTTGTTATTTGGTGGAACGTGGACTATGGCACAGGACTAGGGTTACCATCCGTCCGGATTATTCCGGACATGTCCGGACTTGTAGAGTCTATTCCGGACTTTGTCAGGCTCTTTAATTTATCCGGATTATGGAATATGAGTAACAAAACTACATATTAAGTAATATCAAATAAGTCTTTAATCTTTATTAACTTCTCGTTTATCTAAAAGCAGAACATAAAAAGTGAGTAATATTTCCATTTTGTGACTAAAAAGTCCGGACTTTTATCGAAATGTCAGGCTTTTTGTCAAGACTTTTCAAATTCCTAAATTGTAATCCTACACAGGACTGCCTTGCGGTCCTCACTGTAGTCTGTGACCACACAAATAATATTTCTGTGTCTGTGACTAACCCTAGTCGTGAGTGTGTGTATGTATGTATGTATGTATGTATGAGGCTTGGTACATATTTATACAATGTAGCGTTTGGTACATAAGGACAACGTATTGCACTCGTATCATAAGCATGACTCACCATAAAGATATGTTAACGATTTATTTTGTTTGCGTTGCGTTGCGACGCTGAGATTTTAAGCTCCGTTTCCGAGACAACGCTACGTTTTAGCTGTTATCTGTTTTTAAAAGTGTTTATGTACAAACATATACAGTGTGGTCAATCCAAATGGGTCAGTAGGGAAAAACCAAAAACTATAAGAGATAGGGAAATCTGATTTTAGGAACCATGACGTCGATTTTAGATATGTTAAAAACTGCATTAAAAATTTTTTGTTTGATCTCATACGTAACCGGGTGTCCAACCCGCGGAACGAATAGATCATTGTTATTATTGATGGTATGAATAATAATAATGGGATCTTGTTTAAATATTTGAAAGTAATCCCAAAAATAAGATATTTAAAAATGATCACCCTGTATATCACATACAACGTAACATATTTTGTTTGTAAATGTCGTCATTTCTTTATATAAAGCTGTGCAGTTTTATTCGCCCATTTTTCTCCACAGCTAAAAGACTACTTTTAAACACTTTAATATAAGCATTATTTATAGTCAAACATGGTTTTGTATAAGTACATAACGTCGTTTTGAATTTGAGCAACAAAGACAAAACAATGTTTAACTAAATAATGCTTTAATAGTATTTATGAGTAATGCCCTACATAATTTGAAGATAAACAATTTTCGTCTCTCACAGCATTGTAAGTGCCTAGTACTCAGGGTTTTAATCACTTGAAGAACTGACTGAGAATTTTGTATGGCACATTTGTAAATCGTCTCGTTTGCCAACAAGGGACGCTACTGTCTCCTCTTAGATACAGAATTTTTGTGGGAACTTTCATAGTAAGATTAAAGTATGAATTTTTTCATAGTAAATTAACCGTGTCGCCTAGCGGTGAAAGAATACTACCACCCCCTCTCTTCTCTTGGGCACAATACACATTTTTGGGTGTGTAGAAAACTGCTTTTGCGGTCCTCATTGCCTAGTCTCTGACTAACCCTTCGGGGATAATAGTCATGAATATATGTATGTGCGAGTATGTATGTATTAAAGTAAGACTGCTTTAAGAGATATAAGGTCCCAGAGAGCGCTGCTTTAATGGCATACAAATTCTCGTTTTAGTTAACGCGATCCAATGGCGAATAAGAGTCGAACCCATCATTCTTCAGTTTTAACTTTCACTTGCATATTTTTGTGCCGTGACAAATTTCGATGGACGACACAACATGAGTTCGTAATTTGGAATCCGCCATTTGCAAACTTTCAAGTTTCATTTACCTTTCTTTGTGACCGGAGTGTTTTCAATGTCGCGGAAGGCGTTTGTTCACAATTAGATTAATTTAAATCACTTAATCTATAAGTACTTAAATAATAATCAATTGCCAAGAATGTTTGTGCGCAAAACGGCTGCATCTATTTGGCTAATATTTTTTATAAAAAGTTTGTATGAAATAAAACAGTGGGATGTTCATAGGCTGATAATAATGATGAAATGAATTACAAAAAATAGAAATACTTACTTACTTAAATAAAATTAGCATTGATAAAATCAATCAGCACAAACTATTACGGCCATATTAAAAGAACATGCACTTGCCAAGACAAGGCCATAGAGTCTATCTGTAGACAAAGGTTTTTTTTTGCCTCACAAAATCATGTCCAACCACTTTTTTGTAAAAGTTATTTAAGATGTTAGAAGGCATAACGATATTATTTTCCTTCTCTGAGTAGATTGTCTTTGGCTACCGAGAATCTGTACAAGGTAAAAAGGTTTGCTTTTTTTATTTTTATTTACCTTACTAAACAACGTCATTGATTTTGTTTTTTACCGATCGCTGTAACGAACTAAATCTATTGGTTTATTGATCAGTTTAAGTAAAGGAGTATAAAGTAGATGTTACGTAATTATATTACAATGAAACACTTTAAAGAGAACTAGGTACGCCTATACTAGTTGTTTTTTTTGTAGTTTTTATACTTATTTTTATACGTTTTTATTAAATAAAATAATACATACATATTAGTACCGACGAGCATGTATGAGTATGAAGAATGTATGAGAGTAAGTGAAGCAGTCACTGTGCCACAAAACATATGCTCCACAAAATGCAACTAGCAACAGACAACCTGTGCAGGGCATGTGGAGGGGAAACGGAGTCCATGCAGCACCCACTGTCTGACTGCGACTCTTTTGCCAGGAAAAGAATGAATCTTCTGGGATCGACTTATCCGTAACCAGAAGATTTTAGGCTCTTCGCCTCCAAGGAAATTGCCAAGCTTATGGCAGTTATCTTCACTGAGGAGGCAGAGTGATAGGACGGGGTGGCACATTGGGATCACCAATGGGGCGACGTGCTACTGCGAGAGGGAGACCTCTGCAGGCCCCACTAGATAAGATAAGATAAGAAGTGAAGCAAAGGATGTGTGTCATGATCGTAGCAAATGGAAATAAAAAACCTGGTCGAGATTAATGCCAGCAAAACCCAGGTTTGTGCATTCTCGTCTAAGGCAACTCCCTTCCTTACTCCTCCCTCTCTTCAGAACTCTCGGATCCGTTACCCATTTCGGTGGATCTCAGCATTCTTAGCATGGACATCGGCCAGGAACTAAATCCAAAATGCTACATCGAGAGTGTTATTTTAACTGCCTCCCGTAAGTTAGGTATTCTGAATAAGGTGAGGCGGTTTTTCACTCCCGAACAGCGCTGTTTGCTGTACAAGACTCAGGTGCGATCAAGTATGGAGTATTGTTCCCTGTACACTTGATAGACTGCAAAGGCGAGCGGTACGCATTATTGGAGATGCTGAGGTTACAGCCTCTCTTGAGGACCTCTAGCTGCGTAAAGACATTGCTTGTCTTAGTGTCTTCTATCGGAATTACTACGGAGAGTGTTCTGAAGAACTTTTTGATCTAATCCCGCCCTCTCCTTTCCTGTCCTGGACTACACGTGCTGGTCTTAGGAACCACCATCATACTGTACAGACTATCAGTACTCTTACCAAAAAATTTGGCAAATCGTTCCTCTGTAAGACCATTTTCCCAGCTCCTATAGTCCCGGGTCTTTTAAGCGGGGCGTGAAACGGCATTTATGCAGGCCGTCATGAATGGGAGCGCTAGTTTCCGTGCTTATTCCACGGTGGGGAGCGCTCTCATTATTTTGGACTGCATCGGCTTACCATCAGGCAGGATGGGATCACTATGACGAGTCAATATATAAAAAAAATCTGTGGTCTCTGCCTATCCCTCTGGGAGCGGAGCGATGTATTTTTGTAAACATAATATTATTAAAGCCCAATGTTTTGTTGCGTATTCTTACTCAGCATTCTTGTCACCTTGCGAGGGGTGCAAGGTCTGTCTGTCTGTACCTTGCAAGGGGTCGAAGTGTCATGCCAAAAATATAAATAAATTAAAATAAACTTCTTCGCGGGAACCTACAAAGAGTAGAAGTAGTAGAAAAGTATAATTGTAATTTTGTTTTCATCAAAATAAATAAGTGAGTAAAGCTAAATTAACTAGTTTATTATTATCTGCTTTTAAAAGTCTCTATAACTGATTCCTCTGCCTCTAATCAAGTCTTTGCTACGTACGATTGGTGGTTACGGACTCTATCACCACACTTGTCAAATGCTATGCTTGGACTATGTAACGAAAATACCAAAATATATTTTGTCCGACCTGTGAAATGAACCCTGGACCTCCGAATATCAGGCTTAGGGGCTCTCGCTCAGCGTGGTGTTGGTGTCTACAAGTGGTTATTACGTAATTGCAATAATTATTATGACAAACATCATTGTTGTAGGATAAAAGGCGATAGAATGATATGTCATCTATAAATAAACTACTTTATTCAAGAGTTTTCCCCACAGCCAAAGGATAGTACAGAAAATAGCGACAGTAATGTCTGTCTGTGTGTGAATAAAGCATGCGACGTTGGGACAAAGATTCGTTTTATCGATACGATAAAATCACTTTGGAACCTTATCTACTTTTAAACAAAACTAACTACTAAAATAAGAAACTTTATAGGTAGGGAACCTATAAAACTACTATTTAAAAAGCCGATTTTTATTTTTATCCTGATTGCGCAGTGGTGGCGGCTCATTATTAAAAGTCGTAAAAAGCGATTAACGGGCTGAAGGCTGTACAAATAGCATAGAGCGACGATGGGCTCACCACCTGTCACGCTGAACACATGTGCAGTTGTTGTTAGTTGAAGCGTAGACTCTGACAGTAGACTGCTGATGCGGTCTTCTTCATTGTCTAATGTCTATACCTTTGGGGATAGTAGTCGTGAGAATGTATCCATTTGTCTTTGTTAAACTGCTGGTAGCTGGCCAGGCGGAGTTAGAAGTCCTACCACCAACCGGAGCTACCTTCAACTACCTTAAAAATCATATAATTATTCATTCTTTGTCGTATCGATGGTTCAGCATCCACGCAACAAACCTTAAATAGTTTTGGCCCAATATTCCGCTGTTGCCACCCCAGTAGGAGAAGCCTCATTTAGATCTTTCAGCGTGCAGGTGTAAGGGCAACGCAGGCATGGCAGCAGATGCCGCATGTCTTGCTCTGGAGCGCCACACTCGCACTGGGCAGAGTTCAGAGCAGTATAACCCCACCGGGCCATATTCGATCTGCAGCGGCCCACTTGGGTCCGGAGTCGGTTAAGCGACTTCCATATGGGCCACGCTAGTTCATTGCCAACATTTATGTGTACACAAAAACATGTGAATGTCCACTTCTCAGCAACACAAATTGTGTAGCACGAATAATTTGCTAATTAAAATGCATTGCATGAAATGAATACGTTTACGATTTTACAATTACAATTGTTTTAGGGCGTAAAAGTTATGGAAAGTTATTTAGTTATCGATAATTTGTTAAAACTGTGCCGATTCTCTAAAGCTCGATCGGAAACTCGCCTCTCACGATCCGATCAAGAGAGTCTTTTGTAACGTTTGTAAAAAACTGCATACTGGATTGTTATTTAAGTACTTAATGAATTAATTAAAAAACCTACCTTTAGCAAGACATCGTAAATCCCTGAAACTTTAAAACAATAAAACTTTTATGTTGCAATTACGTTGGTGCGAGATTTAATCTTGCATGCTATGTGTAATATAAGTTAACTTCCCTCTTTTAATTAAATCCAATGGTGTATTACAATAATTTGCATCGTCACAGCATCCCGGTGTCTCGAATTAATTAACTACGTGCTTAAGATAATCAGGCAATCAATGTGTGTGTGTGTAAATAATTCTGAACTAACTAATTTGCTTTCGTTTGTTCGGATTCGTATCTATAGCAGATATATTCTCGAGTTGAATACGAAAAATGATCATTCAATCGCCATAGCCCTGTTAAACAACTGTCATTATCAGACTATAAACGTCCCACTGCTGGGCACAGGCCTTTCCCAATTTACAACAATACATGGTTAGATTGAGCCATAACCCACCACGCTGGCCCTATGCGGGTAAGTGGGTTACACATACGGAGATTGGGATATGTATGTTAAACTACTGACGTGAACCCGTACCTAACACAAGCCATTAATTAATATGTTAATACATTAACAATATTCTTTAAAAAAGTGGGTTTGCAATGTGTATCATATTAGGTAAGTACAGTAAGAAGCAACAGTCTTCTATTAGATAATTTCGTTTTTATGACAAAGTACTAAAGTGTTGAGATGCTTGCTTGAGGTGTTGTTAATAGAAACAACCTTCTAAACGAGCGCTAAATTCGCTAAAAGAGTGTTGTTTGCTTATGATGTTACTGTGTACTCTATCGTTTATTTAATAATAAAAGTAAAAATAGTTTGTTACTCTGTTTCGGTCTGTCTCTTTTGTATGCATATCTCTGATTACTAAAAATTTAAAAAAAATATATAGCTCAGATAAACTTTTTAAACGCAAAGAAATACTAGAACTAAGCTAACAACGAATTAATCTCTTACTGGCTTCAGAAAAGCTCAATAGATTTTCCTACAGTTTTACTAATTTTAGGCATCTATTAAGCTTTCATATAATTCAAAGTACCTCATCATCTTCAGTTTGTCTACGGCGGGAATCTCGTTCTAAGCAGAGACGTCAAGAAATCAAAAATACTATTTAGAACAAATACTAAAAGAAAATTACTACTTAAAGAGTTTAAAAAAACAATTACTATAAATTAAACTACTAACAAAAGCGCATAATATCCCGTATAGAATTTCCATCGATAAGTTTTCCTTAATAAATCATCGACGTCATCGCATCACTAGCAAAGCGAGTGTGAATGAACGTAGAGCGTTGCATCAGTGTGCCGGGCCGTGTCAGCCGGTGCTAAGTACGGAACTCAGACCTCCTTTGTACGATAACGATATAAACGGTGCGAACCGGAACACCCGATAATCGACTTTAAGCTCTTTTGAAATAGAGTCCAATGTATATAACTATGAGCGGAGATAACTTTTTAAAAATGTCCTCGGATGAGCTGCAAAGAGAATTGGTGCAAAGGTGAGGTTTTAAGTCTGCTCTTAACATTTTGTTGTTTATAATTTTGTAATTTTAAACGTTTTAAATGAATAAAACGACTTATTAACGGAAAAGTAATGCAGTACAGCTACCTAACCTATCAGTACTCATTATCATCTATTTCATAGATCGAAGTAAAGTTTTTCCTGCCATTAGCAATATGCAAAACGCAAAAGTATGACACTAAACACTCGTCGGCATAAACGAAACTTCGAAACTTGACTACGAAAAAGAGACAACTCTGCTTTAAGAGCTAATAATTAAGTAACTATTGGTACCTAGGTAATCTATGGTGTAAGGTCCATTTTGGCAGTTGGCACCCTGACCGACACATAAAAATTCTATTCAAAATCTTATATGGTCAAAAAGTTCTAATCTTACTAAGTACTTAATTCTTTTTTATAAAAGACACTGCAAAGGCTGCATACAGCCAACAGCCAGACTCCTCAGAAAAACTCCTAACAAACATTACCTTTAATTGCATTTTCATGATCGCTATGACGTAAGTAAGTAAGTAAGTACCTACCTACTTAAAAATACGAGATTTCAGATCTCAAGACTGCCTGCTGTAAGAAAACAGTAATTATACATGATGATGAGTAATTACTCAAAATTATATGGTCAATTGTGGTTTTTTTTTTCCTCTTTTTTTACAAAATGCACGTTAAGTTACCTTAGTAGGTACTTAGTAGATATATATATGATTTATACGTCTTTTATGGTGGTACTTACTTAAATTGTATGAGTTATTTTGTCGAGCGAATGCATCACCAAAAATAGGTTGTATTCTCATCAACTCTTGTTGATGAGTTTAATTTAGTATTGCCCCAGATCGTCTCGGACTACCGTTGAATAACGAGGAGAGTTGCAATTAGGGTTACCACCCGCGGACTTTTAGACTCTATTCCAGACTTGTCCGGCTTTTGGAATATGAGTAACAAACGTAATATCAAATAAGTCTTTAATCTTTATTGACTTCTCATTATCTAAAAACAAAATATAAAAAGTGAGTAATGTTTCCATTTTGTAACTAAAAAGTCCGGACTTTTAACGAAATGTCAGGCTTTTTGTCAGGACTATTCAAATTCCTAAATGGTAACCCTAGTTGCAATATCTATCATACATAAGTGAATGTACTTACGACACGACTTTTATCCCCAAAGGTTAATCAGAGAATATAGGCAATGTGGAATGCAAGAGCGGTGCACTGCTACACTCCACGGCACACCAAAAAACAACTGCACATGTGCTCAGCTCAGCGTGATATGTTGTTGGATATATGATGGAGGAACTTCCCGGTCGACCACTTTTCGGCGAAATTCGGCTTGCCCTTACAGTAACGTGCGCGTAGATCGTGTGCAAGGGTTGCGGAATTTGAAAAGTCCTGTCCTGACAAAAAGCCTGACGTTTCGATAAAAGTCCGGACTTTTTAGTCACAAAATGGAAACATTTTTTACTTTTTATATTTTGTTTTTTTTTAATGCATAATATGTTACAGAGTTGCTTATTGTTAAGTGTTGCATTATTATTTTTTGTGTGAAAAAGCAATTTAAATTATTTTTATTCTTATTCTTGTTTTTTAGTTAAATCAGAAGTTATCTTTATTATTGAAATTTTGCATTCACAATCACAATGCTATATAGATATAGAATAAAATGTTTTACTATAAAAAAAAAACAATCGAACAATCGAATCCCGTTCGAGCTTTCCTGAGACTGGTTGTTTTTTTTCTAGTAAAACATTTTATCCTATATCTATATAGCATTGTGAATGCAAAATTTCAATAATAAAGATATAGTTATAAGCAATTACGTCTTTATCGATTGTTAAATACTTGCAATAGTATTTCTTTCGAATGTGAGGGTAGACTTCACAGTGACGTAATACCGCAGGGTTGCAGTGTATCAACTACTAGAAAAAATTCAACGAGTCTTCTGGGGTCTCGGTAGCTCAGCGGTTAGAGCAGTGGACCGGCAATCCAAAGGTCACGGGTTCGAATCCCGTTCGAGCTTTCCTGAGACTGGTTGTTTTTTTCTAGTAAAACAAATAAGAAGTTAATAAAGATTAAATACTTATTTGATATTACTTAATTAATATGTAGTTTTGTTAATCATATTCCAAAATCCGGACAAATTAAAGAGCCGAACAATGTCCGGAATAGGCTAAAAATCCGGACATGTCCGGACTATCCCGGACGGATGGTAACCCTATGCAAGCGGAGATCGCCGAAAAGTGGTCGACTGGTAACTTCCCCGATTATAATACACGTGAAGTCTTCTGTCCGTTAGTCGCCATGGCTAAATAATCATTGGCTTAACACCAAACGTGTGAACTCAAGGCTATTGCCAATGACCTCAAAATCAATAAATGCGCTCTTTGTTAATAGTATGAAAGGTCGGCCACCACACCAGTAACTTAACTTAGAACCATGTCACAATAAGTATTGCCTGTGTCGCGTAGCGGCTCACCACTCACTCGTGGAAATTTTCTGACACAAAAATTGGCGCAACTGTCAACGTCAAATTTGACAGAATCGAGCATAGATTAAGCGATATTTTGCGATCATAATGCATAAAATGTACCACAGAACCGAAATAATCAAACTTGTTCATACTAAAGTAGTCTGTATGTCTGTATGAAAACACGGTACAAAGTCAAGTGTGTTGTTGTAGGTGCGGTCCCATGCGACCGCTTGGGGGCTGAGGGGTTAAACGATTACTACCAGCCCCTCTCTTCCCTTGGGTGTCGTATAAGGCGACTAACGGACTGAATCGTCGATATGGGCCGTCACCACCTGTCACGCTGAACACATGTGCAGTCTCGCTATTTGTTGAAAGTGGACTATCATTGCCTAACCCTACCTACTAACCCTTCGGGGATTATAGTCCTGATTATATGTATGTACTAGCGGCCGCTTGCGGTTTCACCCGCGTGGTTCCCCTTTCCGTGGTAATATCGCGATAAAAAGTATCCTATGTGTTAATCCAGGTTATAAACTATCATAATGCCGAATTTCATCTAAATCCATTCAGTAGTTTTTACGTGAAAGAGTAACAAACATCCATCCATACTTACAAACTTTCATGTTTATAATATTAGTAGGATGTAGGTATCAGTGATCGAAGTAATTAGGTAGATTAATTTTTTTTGTACTTGCATTTACATAATAAATGTTTATAGATAGCATATAATTTATGGATATGCCATTTTCATGCATTCTGCATATAATGCAATTATTTTTCAAATAATATAAAAAAGAAAACCAACTTAAAAAAACAAAATTGTAAGGTTCTGACTAAATACTCGTAGGCGTAAGTATAATAAAACGATGAATATGTACATACCATCAACATCCTATTGCGTATTGTAATGTATTAGTAGATACGTACATAGGATAAAAAAATCGTGATCAAAGTACGCAGGTACATAATGTAATTACTAATTATATACGATACGTGTATATAATTGTGTTATTTTACACATTAACAGCCAATACGATCACGATACAACTTAGTGTTTACGTTCAACAAATTAACAACAATTCGTAGTTAATAATTTTATGTACCTACATAAGTAGTTAAGTTCCCTTCTTCGATCACAAATACAGGAATTTTTTTATGAGTGCGTAAAAACTTACGTTTTGTTTGCAATTGAAAACTGTACACATGTGTTTTGTTTAAACATTTTTAACTTCCAAACATTGGACGTAGAAAATGCAGAAGTTTGATTTCTGTCACTGATTAAATCATAATTATAAAGAGGTAAGTAATACTTACAACTGTTTTTATGTGAAATACGTTTATCGTGTAAGTCCCACTCTTCTGCATTCAGGCGTATTTAAAAAATTGGAATTAACTTTATGTACAGTAGTTGTTAATCAACTTACCTAATTATTTACACTAAACTAATCAATACGTCGAAGTGGCACGCAAAATTCTCATACAAAACACAGAAAAACGACGTTTCGTGGTCCCCTGTTTCCTACTTCAGAACTAGACCAATTTTTATTACTTTTTCAGCATCGGTTAAAGAAAGAGATTTTCTACGTCTGTATGTTTGATTTTTTGCATATTTAATAACAAGGAGCATTCAAAATTTAGCGAAATCCCTCCGTTTTAAGGTGTCTTCAGTAACATTAAGTGGCTGTTTTAAAATAAATCAAACATACAGACATAGAAAATCGCTTTCTTTAACCAATGCAGAAAAAGTAATAAAAATTAGTTTAGTTCTGAAGGAGGAAACAGAGGACACTACGAAACGTCGTTTTCTGTGTTTTGTATGAGAATTTTGCATGCCACTTCGACGTACTGTTCGCGGACGCGTTTGAGTAAATTGTCATGCAGTTTTTCGAGCACACGAGTGTCACTTTAAACCGCATTAAATGCACTAATTATTGAAATGAGACATTTTTACGGATTAACTCGCGAATTAATCCGTAAAAATTGTTTTATTTCAATGTGTAGTGCTCACTTAAATCTTAAAAGACAGCACTAATTATTTCTACCTTGAGCATGAAGAGGGTTAGCGTTTGACCGTGATCAAGTAGCCCTTGATTCGTAGCTAGAATTATGGTCCTAAAATTAGGCACAGCACAGCAGGGTTACGAATCCCCTGGGCTCGCAAACGGGGTACACTTTCCTCTTCGTACATAGACTGCGCTGATTTAAGACTTTCCCCACTTATTTTTTTTTTTGCAGCATTTTAATTCGCAGGAAAATAAATACTTTTAATTTATTTTCCTGCGTTGAGTAAAAATGCTGCAAAAAAAGTTACCTATACTCTAAAAAAATCTACTTACCTAACTAGTTCATAATCAATTAAAACTGAATACAATTCCATACACCACTGGTAAAGATATTTCTATAATTTACGTCGTTAACGCACGTGCAACATTAATTACAAACAATTATATATCATCATTAATTAGAATCTACTTAATCGAACGATTCCTGATTACCTCTACACTTGTTAGGAAAAAACTCAGTGCGTATTACTAATAAATAGTACTTAAAAGGTATAACGGACTGAAGACTGCACATACATCGTACATCGTAGAGCGGCGATGGGCTCACCACCTGTCACGCTGAGCACATGTGCAGTCGCTATTTGGTGAAAAGTGGACAATTTTTTTTTTTTTTTTTGCAACGGGTAAGCGCTTGGCCTTCATCTCACCTGATGGTAAGTGACGCTAAGGCCGAAGGTGGAAGCGCGCTTCACCCGGAATCCTCAACCACTGAGGAACTGGCTATCTTATCTCTAACTGTCGGATCACAACTATGCTATACTTAAACATCGTTGTTATGGCGACAGACTTAAGATGGTGGTAGCTAGCCAGGCGGACTTAACAGCCCACCACCACCAACTATGTATGGTAGAGGACTGGACTGCATTTGCTATCCTCATTGCCTAGTCTCTCAAGGTTATAGTCGTGCGTATGTATGTAGAAAGAAAGTATAAGTAGTTCAAATTGTTTGTAAAGATTTTTTTGTTTGAAAAGACTGTAACTGTGGACTGCTTTTGTGGTCCTCATTGCCTATACTCCACTCCAACCAACTACGATGAAGAATGTTTATGAACATACAATTATAATCACGACTGTTATCCCCGAAGGGTTAGTCAGAGACTAGGCAATGAGGACAGCAAAAGCTGTCCTCTACCATTAGTCCACTTTTCATCAAATATCGACTGCACATGCGCTCAGCGTGACAGGTGGTGAGCCCATCGCCGCGCCGCTCTATGCTGTTGGATGTATGTGCAGTTTTTAGTCCCATAGTCGCCTTTTACGACACCCAGTGGAAGGTAGAGAGGGGGTGGTAGTATTCTTTCACCGCTACGCGACACGGTTAATTTATATTAGAGTTTTTATCGTTGATGTTTTTATCGTTGATGTTTGTGTAAAACTCGGTCAGTTTTGAAAATAAAGTGATAAAAATTAAAATTCAGTTATTTGGTAAGAAATTAAGAGTGACGTACTTCAGTATTTGAAAATTCAACCTCCAAGGGAAGGGCGTGAAGCGTAGCAAAATTTGTGAAAAAACTTATGTAGGGACGCCCGCGAGGGTTCCTGACTCAAAAAACGTGGCATCGCAACGCATGCCGGGTACAGCTAAGCGGTAGACTTTCGTAAAACCAGACACAATGGAAATTAAAGTGTTAGTAACCCCTAGGAGTCTTCGTGACAGACTAGGGGGCTAGTATAAGATAAGATAAAAAATATTAAGTATATAAGATGACTGCTAGAAACCGCAAGAAACTTCAAGGGCAGGTCAGGTCAAGCGTTTTATACATGACGAAAATGACAAAAAAAGGAATTCGTGTTTTTTCGTAAGTACTTATCGCCCAGCTAACGGGGGCAACGGCGGCCGGCCGGCCGTCTGTTGACCCGTCAACGTACTTATCGCCCAGCTGACGCGCATGGGTCAACAGGCGGCCGTTTGCTTTAAAATAAATTAGATACTCAAAAACTATCCAATTAAAATTCACAAAATGAGTTACTTATTTCATTAAAAATGAAAAAAAAACAAGAATTCCTTTTTTTGTCATTTTTGTCATGTTTAAAACACTTGACCTGACCAGCCCTTGAAGTTTCTTGCGGTTTTTAGCAGTCACCTTATATATTACTTACAACAATACTAACCCCGTATTCCCGTTTGTTTCAGGATGTCGACCCTGCTGTTCTGGCAGGGGCGGGGCAAAGCCAACGGCGCGCCGAACGGCCGCAACTGGATACACGCGCCGGACGCGTTGGTCAAGGGCCACGTCGCGTATTTGGTTAAGGTAAGCTGAAGAAAACAACAAAAACACTCGAAAAAAAAAAATATCTTGTCTCGAACTACATTATCTTATCTCAAGCCGTTCCTATCTCTCTCTTTAGGAAGGGAGAGTCCCATTCGACTTAGTAAAGTAAGTACCCTATACATCCCATCTAGAACATCTTATCTCTAACCGCCTCTATCTCTATCTCTTGTAGGGGACCGTCCTATTCGACGTAGTAAGGTATAGACTACGTGCTAGTATACTGTTAGGCAAAGGCCTTTTCTATTTCTTCCCCTACGGTCATGCACTTGGCCTTCATCTCATCTGATGGTAAGTGACGATAGGGTTGCAAAGCCCTGCTGTTCTGGCAGAGGCGGGGCAAGGCTAGTCAAGTACCGTTCCGTCGCGTACTTGGTAAAAGTGAGCTATAAAAAAATAAACAAATCTATCTAAATAAAATCATAAAAAATCTGTCTCATCTCGAGTTATCTCATCCCTTACTATTTTATCTTATCTCTAACTACTTAATCTTTAGCCCTCCCTGTCTCTATATCTTTAGGAAAGAGAGACTCATTCGACGTAGCCACGGGCTCTATTATTATTATTGTTAGCCTATTTTGTCCCACCACTGCTGTGCAAAGAGGTCCCCTCCTTCTTTCCACTTTTCTCTGTCCGCCGCCACAGTGGTCCAATCTGGCTAATATGCGTGCACCTCGTCATGCCATCTTTCCCTCGGTCTGCCGCGTCGCCTTCTAGCGTTAGAAGGTACCCAAACGGCAGTGGCTTTGGCCCAAATAAAATATTTAAAAAACACATCTTATCTTATTGCTATATCATTTCTATTACTATCTTATCTCAAGCTGTACCTATATATATATATCTCTCTCTCTCTCTCTTGAGAATAGTAGAGTCCCATTTGACGTAGTAAAGTATACCATAAATACTGTCCCATCTTTATAGATAAATATCTAAGAGAACAAATTGGTAGGCTTAAAAAAATGTATCTTACAGGAATAAAAGCGCAGTTTTCTTAAAAGTGCCTCTACGGGGAAAGTGTATCTCTGGGGAATAATTCTAACTACCTTATCTCAAGCCGTCCCTATCTCTACCTCTTTAGTAGGGGAGACTCCCATTCGATTTAGTAAAGTAAAGTAAAGGCATTCATCATTGAAATCGATTGATCACAAACCCGGACTACGTATCGTATAACTTTTCCAAATAGTCTCTTTCCATGCGAAACAAGATTATTGATAAAAGTAGCACCGACCGTAAAGCCTGGAGAGCTATTTAGCCATAAAACACTTCCAATGAGCCTGAAACGTTACCTCATGGACGTGTGCATTCTCCCCATCCTCATTCAGCAAAGTTCCACACCGAGATTTGCCAGCGGGCGAAGACGGAGCACTGTATGGATCATGTCATGGAGTGATCATGGAGAGAAATTAACAGACCGTATGAGAAATACGATACCCTTAGCTTCTGCCCGGTAATATTCTACATACATACATATAATCATTACGACTATTATCCCCGAAGGGTTAGTCAGAGACTAGGCAACGAGGACCGCAAAAGCAGTCCTCTACCATTGTCCACTTTTCACCAAATAGCGATGAGCACTTTTTTTTTTTATTGGCAACAGGTAAGCGCTTGGCGTTCATCTCACCTGATGGTAAGTGACGATAAGGCCGAAGGTGGAAGCGCGCTTCACCCGGAATCCTCAACCACTGAGGAACTGGCTATCTTATCTCAAACTGCCGGAACACAACAATGCTATAAACATCGTTGTTATGGCGACAGACTTAGATAAGATGGTGGTAGCTAGCCAGGCGGACTTAATAGGCCTACCACCAACCAAACAGAGCACACAAAGATGTACCTCCCGCTGGGAATCGAACCCGGGACCTCTGGGTCTGAAACCGGTAGCTTAGCCACTAGACCACAGAGGCGGTTAACATGTGCTTAGCGTGACAGTTTGTGAGCCCATCACTGCTCTATGCTGTTGGGTATATATGCAGTCTTTAGTCCGTTAGTTGCCTTCTACGGCACCCAAGGTAAGAGGGTGCGTAGTATTCTTTCACCCCTACGCGTCACGGTTGTGACATGAGAGAGACAAGTTTTTCAAATATTCAATTTAACACATTCCTCAAAAGTATAATGACCTGTTTAACACAACGGACTTTTGCAATATTATAAGGATATGCGTAACTGATAATAAACGCCCCCAACGCTAGTTTCTAATGTTACTGGCTGTGTTGCTGATAAAGCAATGTTTATGTCCGAATGAAGCTGCGTTTAGATTATCATTTGTAATACTGTACTACGGTTTACGGAATGATAAGAGAATGCTGCATTCCGGACAGCTGGTAAAAGGTCACTGCATCATCATCATCAGGATAGAGTTGATTATTTTGATACAGTTGGCATTTTGGTGAAATTGATGCTGTGGCTTTTCTGATAATAGGACATTTTATAGTGGATGTTTTGATTTGATATTATGGACGTTTTGATACAGTGGACATTTTGATATAGTGGACTTTATGCGACTAAACGTCCCACTGCTGGGCACAGGCTTCCCCACATGGATAACAGGACAAGGGGAGATTGAGGCATAATTAAGGTTAAGCATACATAACTACAGGTTGATTCGTTTTAACGACTGCCATTCTTACGACAACAACCGTGATCAACTTCTTTACGTGCCTTCCGAAGCATGGAGGAGCTCGTGATGTTTTTAATTTGGTCATCCATTTAGCGACCCGGAATTGCGAAAGTAGCTTAACAGGGATGATCAACCGCACTATTTAGCCGCCGCACCATCAGCTCCTAGGTCACTATAGTCTCACTATTAAACACTTTACATACATATATTCACGACTATTATCCCCGAAGGGTTAGTCAGAGACTAGGCAATGAGGACAGCAAAAGCAGTCCTCCACCATAATCCACTTTTCACCAAATAGCGACTGTACATGTGCTCAGCGTGACAGGTGGTGAGCCCATCGCCGCTCTATACTGTTGGATGTATGCACATAGGTTAGGTCATGGGACAGTTTGAAGAGGAAGACTTCGGCGAACGTAGGTACTTAGATCAAATCGGTGACGTTCTCGTTAAAGGTCAGCAGTGCGATTCTCTAAGTTAAAGCCTTGGTAGCAGCGGCTGCCGCAGCACTGAGAATTGACTCTGTCTCTTTCATATTCATAGAATTGGAAAGAGACAGCAGATCACAGCCATGCGCACAACGCCTATATTGACATGGAGGTTTTGCCAATTGTCTTGGTAGGTTGCGATAGATATACGTTCACCAACCCACATTGGGCCAGCGTGGTGGGTTATGGGCCCAACCTCCCCATTGACGTTGTCCATCTGTAACGGCCTGTGCCCTACAGTGGGACGATTTTTGTTTTTTTTTAACCCTAAATTAATTGAAACATTTCTGCCCTTTCCAGTTCCTAGGCTGCACCCAAGTGGACCAGCCCAAAGGCATAGAGGTGGTCAAAGACGCCATCAAGAAGCTTCAGTTTACACAACAGCTGAAGAAATCGGAGACGAAAGACGCGGCCAAATGCAAGAAGGTGGAGATCACGATCAGCGTCGACGGAGTTGCCATACAGGTATGATATCATACATACTTACCTATTACATACATAGGATCACGAGTCACGACTATTTATCCACGAAGGGTTAGTCAGAGACCAGGCAACGAGGACCGCAGAAGTAGTCCACTGCCATAGTCGAGAATATTAATCTAATTCAAATAAAACTTGATGATTTAGGTTATTTTTTTAATCCTGATGATGGCAAGTGACTATGAGGCCGAACGTGCGCTTCACCAGGAACCCTCGACCACGGTGGAACTGGCTAACTCATCTCTAAATTATCGGAACACGACAAAGCTATTTACATTGTTGTTATAACGCCAGACTTTAGACAAGACGGTGGTAGTGGCCAGGCGAACTTAACAAGCCCTACACCCCGCTGGGAATCGAACCCGGGACCTCTGGGCCAAGACCGGTGGCTTAGCCGCTAGACCACAGAGGCGAGGCGATCCGTTAACTAGCCAATAAAAAACCATTAACTCAGCTAGATAATTAGCGTGAGAGTGGAAAAGTTCAAAAGAAAAAAGTAAACAAAAGAATTTAAAACGAAATTGCTAAACACCACTACGTGTTCCAAATACAAATCTTGCCGCGTATTTTTAGAGCGACGCGCGACGGACGGACGTTAGCATAATTTCGCAACGGTCAGTGTGTAGTCCGTTTAAGGCTATTTGACATAACGCGGCGCGTGGCCCCTCCATTCCATTGTTTTCGTTTTCACTTTCACCGTTTCGCGGTTATTTTTAGTGTATTTATTTGTAATGATACCTAGTTCACTATTTTGTTTAGTTATTCATTTGTAGTGATAGAAAACTTAGTAGGTACCTATGTATTTTTCTTCTTATGGATTTGTGCGGTTACGCCTTACGTACTTACGCCTGAAATTATACCTACCTACCTATTTATTTTAAAACAACTACCAAGAGCGCGGTAGCTTAGCTGTCAAACTTCGGCAACTAGTACTGAGGTAATAAATTGATCAAATTTTCGTCTTACAATATTATTGTTGGACCAAGGCAATTCATATTATAAATAAGTATGCCTTTTTAGCAATAATAACCCCTTCTATTTTGAAAACTTAAAATGTAGAAACGAGTGTGCTCAGAAAGCTAATTTGTTATATTTTTAACATACTAAACCGCAACAGCGCACAGAATACTGCAGTAACTTTTTCTAACTTATCATCCACGCGTTTGACGTAATCGCGCACGGCCAATTGTGACGTAGGTGCGTGACCAATAAAATTAAAAACAAAACGCCTTCTCGTGTAGCAACCTATGTATGAGAATTAAGTAAACTTTGCCTAAAGCCTTGTTTCGGTTAGTAATGTAGTCTTAGTATTAATTATTTTAAAAGTTTTAAATAAGCAAAGTAGCGAAGCAATATCGCGAGGCGACTTGACTGGCTTAAAAGCAGGTAGTGTCGTCTAACGAACATGGAAAAGTAAAAAGTAAACAAAAAAGTTTGTATACTAATCTACAGTCATCGCTACAATGGGTATTAACCGCCTCTGTGGTCTAGTGGCTAAGCCACCGGTTTCAGACCCAGAGGTCCCCGGTTCGATTCCCAGCGGAGGGTACAACTTTGTGTGCTCGGTTTGGTTGGTGGTAGGGCTGTTAAGTCCGCTGGGTAGCTACCACAATCTTATCGAAGTCTGTCGCCATAACCTTCGGCCTTATCGTCACTTACCATCAGGTGAGTTGAAGGCCAAGCTCTTACCCGTTGAAGAATAAAAAAATTAAGAAAAAATTACCTTAAAAATTATGGAAGGAACCTGGGTATTATTACTTCACCGCTACCGTGCCGCGTAGCGGTGAAAGAATACTACCACCCCCTCTCTTCCCTAGGGTGTCGTAAATGGCGACTAACGGACTAAAGTCTGCTCATACTTCCAACAGCATAGAGCAGTAATGGGTTCACCACCTGTCACGCTGATCACATATGCATTTGTAATTTCATGAAATATGGACTATGGCAGAGGACTGCTTTTGCGGCCCTCATTGCCTTGTATCTGACTAACCCTTCGGGGATAATAGTCTTGAATCTGTGTATGTATGATTGTATGTAGGTAATTAGAATAAATGGTTATTGTAAAAAATTGAGTTTATTTCTACTAACTAGTAAATAATGTACACACGGCGTCAGATCAACCTACCCAAAACCACAGAATAAATAATAGTACTACGTACAGAAGTTGCACTCCTTAGATGTTGAAGAAAGCCGCCGTTTTAATAACCTACAATATTAGATAGGCACCGCGTGCATTCAAAACGTACCTATGGTGTCGACTCGTGTGTTAGGGATGACAGCAAATAGACTAAATAAACATAACAACGCAACCTTAGTAAGTAATTTATTCTGTGATTGCACACCAAGTAAAATGTAGTTCTGTAAGTTACTTACTTACCTATTTAACAAACAGCAATCAAAGTCTTAGAAACAAGCAAACACTGCACGATATGACGAGTTGAAGATATAACGAAAACAAAACGGAAACCACATTTAATTACGTTATATATATTCTATTACCTACATCATGATAAGTACTGGCGATTTTAATTCTTACACTATAAATATAAGTTACGCAGGTAGGTTAGGTATCTTCTACATCACAACAGTCACAGCATAGGTCACAGAATCACGATCGCACGGCAAAATAATTTACATAAATAAGTAATGACATACCTACCTACCTTTACTTTCGTATTACCTATTTGTTCTGTAAATAAACTTAAGTTTGAAATAAATAAAATATAATTATAGGTACCTTCCAGAATCTTACGGTAACGTAAAAAAAGATAGCTTCGAATCTTTCTGTTTATTTCGACAGCCTTTTACACAACAATTATTATTGTTGCATTGCACCATTATTACGGAACTTGTAGATTAAATGATATCGGAGAGGTAGTTATTTTTAAACAAATCGAAATTGCTATCCGAGACCACTTCAAACTATGCCTGTGGGCTGTGCGTGTGCTCTAACGATGTGTAACTCAGGAGTGACAAACGCAAAAGATATAGTATCCCAGGCAAGGAGTGATTAACTCCGTATATCCCTATAACTCCAATTATATCTTTATATCCATGTAGCTAAGATGTATTTTGGTCAAAACTCATTGCGGAGAAAAGAAAAAAACAAAGATGTGTCTAGGTTGTAAGTAAAAAAGAGATATTATTTCGCCCGTGCATACGTAGTGCGAGTTATATTATACGGTAGTTTTGCTAAGGTAAATAACTCTTTTACGGATTGTAATGAGGCACAAATTCGGTTTGTTTAAAGAATAACAAATACATTTTACACATTATATCAGTTAAGTTTCCACCAATAGTAATAATTAATTACTTAAAACAGCTAAATAAATTATCGAACAAAGAGAGCAAGTACAGACGTAACAACTAACTAGCATGAACAAAAAAAAATCCAAACAATTACAAATATAACTAATATACTCACATGCTTTCTAAATTGAGAAGCAGAGGTGTGAAAATATCGATGGTTGTTCTAATTCTCTTTCTTGTCGTACGCCTAATCAACTAAGTTAATCTTTAACTCACTAGCTCATTTCGTTCATATCTGAACCAGGGAGTTAAAGAGTTAAAGATATAAAAGAGTGATGTAAATCTTTGGATGTAAAAGATGTAATCACTCTTTTCTTAACAGTGAGTTATTCTGCGCATCGCTAGTGTGCTCGAAAGCGCGCTGGGGCCCTGAGTCCCTGACCGATTTACAACGCCGCGTTGTCGCGCGCTGTAGCTGTAGGTGCATTTTGCGGTAGGTATGACGGAGTGCAAGATGCCTGCCAAAACTGTCAAATTTCTCCAATGAATATTGATCCTTAAAACCAAACAATAAAGTTCAAAATTGATTGTAGAAATTTGACAGTTTTGGGTAGGTTGATCTGACGCCGTGTGTACTTAAGCTAGGTAATTATATTTATCATGTACTTAGGTAAGTACTTAATTTCTTTAACTGTTACAAAATAATCGAATAGTTTTTTTTCTAACTTGCGTGAGCGAGTACAAAGATTATCTCATATTCGTGTGAAAACATTGCTCCGACTAACAAAAGATTATGTAAGCAGTACGCGTGGTTCATACAATGAGTATTATCACTAGAGATGATACCGACATCGCGAAGTAAGTTTTTCAATGAGTACACGACACTGTACTTCATCATCATCATCATCAGCCTATTAACGTCCCACTACTGGGCACAGGCCTCCCACGTGGACAATAGCACGTGGGGATATTGGGCCATAACCCACCACGCTGGCCCAATGCGGGTTGGTGGGTTTTAACGACTGTCATCTTACGACAACAACCGGGACCAACGGCTTAACGTGCCTTCCGAAGCACGGAGGAGCTCGAGATGTTTTTAATTTGGTCACCCATCCAGCGACCCGGCATTGCGAAAGTGGCTGAGCAAGCAAGATCGCAAGCCGAATGCGCTAGCCGCTGCGCCATTGAGCTCCTCACTGTACTTAGTTGATCTAAAATAATATAAAACCGGTTTTGTATATATTATCTAAACCAAAAATTTCTTTATTCTACGCACAAATGGTACTTAGGTGTAGTCTATTGCTTTGCTTATTCTCTATCTAGGTATCTATCTAGTCTATTTACGCCCGAAATGAAAACCTATCAATAGATTGTTAAGCCTTCTAAATTAAAATTTTTGACTTAAGCTCCATACAAATTATGTCACTCCTCCTAGTAGCTAGTAGGCTAATAATTCTATAGAAAGGTTATTTTTTTCGGGCGTTAGCTCACATGTTTTGTAGTGAATGACTGCTCTAGTTATAATACTTCAATGGGCTCACAGACGTTCGTGCTAGCGTTGATACTAGCAACGCAACCTAAATACACGTAGTGTTGAAGGTTCTTATGACATGCTGTCGACGAGATCGCAAAAATGTTAAGCTACCTCGGTGGTGGTCGGTACTGCGATGGGTGACCGCTGCGACCGTTGGCTGCGCTGTTGTTGTAACGATCGAAAATGTTAGGTTCCAGCCCCCTTAGATTCGTAATTCGTTGTACACTGCTGCTGTTTACCGTGCCAATGGGCGATTTTCTGACAGCCCAAATAAAAAAAAAATAGTTTAAAAACACTCGATAGATGGCGTTTTTTTGAAAACCGAGCCGTACACAATGGCTGTAATTTCTAGTTGCACATTTGCTTGTCAACCAAAAAAAAATTGTATTTTCATTTCAGAACCTATTTCTATTTAACATAATTTCGATCAGACAGTTCGACAATATTGATATTTTCTGATACCATTACGCAGCCATACATGCTCTAAATGGACGACCGCCTTTTACTAAGCGCCATCTACGAAGTCATTAGGAACGAATTTCTTTTTTTTTTTGATCTCTGAAAATCGCCCATTGCTAGTAAAAATACAGCAGCGCAATCCAGCGCATAGACATGGGGTCAGAGCGTTTGGCACTTATCTGGGGGGGCTGATAGCGTGGTTTAAAAAAAATTCGTCGTTTAACGAACGCTAAATTAGTCATTTTCAAACTCTAACTAAATACCTAATTTACGGAACATCATTCTTTATTTATTTATTATTTGTTATTAAAAATCATACATTCTGTGGTAGCGATCAGCATTCGCCAAGTATCTGTAAACTTGTCTAACAATATACTGACGCTAAAGCCCATCACACGCGTAGCTATAATATTTTATATTAATGTAAATTATAGCAAGGAATATTACGGTATATTTTCTATACAAATTTTCAAGTCACCGCACACGCAGCTATATTATATATTTCTATGACGTCACCAATGAATTTCGTAATTTATATTATTGCATATTAAATAATAATATATTATTTCGTATTATGAAATGAAGGCAAAATATATATTATAGCATAGTCTCCGTGTGTGGTAGCTTGCTATGATATATGTTATAGTCATCATCATCATCATCATCAGCCTATAAACGTCCCACTGCTGGGCACAGGCCTCCCACGTGGACAATAGCACGCGGGGATATTGGGCCATAACCCACCACGCTGGCCCAATGCGGGTTGGTAGGTTTTAACGACTGTCATCTTACGACAACAACCGGGACCAACGGCTTAACGTGCCTTCCGAAGCACGGAGGAGCTCGATATTTTTTTTTTTAATTGGTCACCCATCCAGCGACCCGCCATTGCGAAAGTGGCTTAGCGAGCAAGACCGCAAGCTGAACGCGCTAGCCGCTGCGCCATCGAGCTCCTCATGTTATAGTACGGTATATTAATATATATTATAGCTACGTGTGTGATGGGCTTAAGGAATAGACCGGGAGCGTTTGCCACTTGTCTACGGGGGCTGCTCTTACTTAGTTCCGTAACTCGCGGAAGCGTTCAATCATAAATCATTTATCAACGCCCGTCATTTCCTGCTATTGTACATTTTATTTGTGGTTACACTGGCTAATCATAGCCTTGCGTTTAGAAAACATAAATATATATTATTCGCCCGCGATTTTGTCCGCGTAAACACCCCGTACCCCGTTACGTTTTTACACAAAAAACTTTCATACCTTTTCCAGACAAAATTACAAACACAACAAAAAAAGAATTAGCCAAATAGGTGCAGTCGTTCTGAAGAGAAGCGCGAAAAAACATTCTTGGCAACCATTTTTTATTTATTTACATATGCGTCAGTCAAATTGTAGAATTTGACGTATTTAAAAGAAATGTTTGGTCAAATCGTTGAATTACCAAAATATTTTCAGCCTATAAACGTGGTGGGTTGGGTTATAGAAATACCTACACACAGCTGTACACAATAAACAATTCTCACGTTCCGCCTAGTCATTCCGGTATTTACGCTAAAATGATACCGTGGAAGCTCAAAAACCGCAAATTACAGTTCTCATCGCAAAATCCGGTCAGTTGGAAACTTACTAACCTAACTATACAGCAATAGTTTTCGACACTTTGTGATTTTTGAGTTCTATGTCAGATATTATAATTTTTTTATAATAATTTCAATGATGAATGAGTTGGCGTGACTATCTGGACGCACACCAGACTGACTGACATGAGGTGGCTCAGGATAGAGATGTATGGAAGGACTTGGGGGGAGGCCTTTGCCCAGCAATGGGACAGTATAGGTTAACAAAAAAATTAATGATCCGTGTGGTACTTAAAGTGGCTTACTAAAATAATACTACCAACCCCTCTCTACACATACATTCAATAGCATAAAGCGGCGATGGGTTCCCCACCTGTCACGTTGAGCACATGTGCAGTTGTCATTTGGTTAAAAGTGAACTATGGCAGAGGCCAGCCCCCTTACTCTTGAAACCGATCGCTATTGGATCGGATCTGTATTGTGAATTTTGGTACTCCTAATTTACGACACCAGAGCTAATATGGACTCATATTGCGTGGATATTGAGTGAAAAAAATACAAAACTCAATGCCATTTAGTTCACCCAATATGAATCCAAATTGGCGCTGGTGTCGTAACTTAAAAATACGAAAATTCACTATACCAATCCGATCCAATAGCGATCGGTTTCAAAGAGTAAGGGGGCTGATGTTGCGTTCCTCATTAGTCTTTGACTAACCCTTTGAGGAGTATAGTAGTGATTAAGTATAATAATTATAAATTAATACTCCGACTAGCGAGTTAAGCTCGATAGCGCAGCAGGTTCAGGTTCGTTCGCAGGTTCACAGGTTCGGTTCGTTCGGTTTACGATCTTGCCAGTCAAGCAACTGGACTAGGGTGGTGGGTTATGGCCCAATCTCTCCATGTGGGAAAGCCTATGCCCAGCCGTGGAACGTATATAGGCTGTTTATATAGTCTAGTTTCAATGTGACATCATTCATTTATTTGACCTTTTCGTCTATGTTGCACCACAAAACGTCTGCTGATTTATAGTGCAACATTTGGTAGACATCGCATTTGATGGCTAAATAGACCGATGCGATAGCGGCATGATCTACCACAACCCCGACAGACAAATATTGCGGCAGCTGGTGCAGAGCTGCTTTGATGGCGCCTCTGTCTTTTGTTATGGAGTGCTGCAGACCAATAGGCCTACTCTCTACGCGAATCGGAAACTTCGTTAGCCCGTAATTTGTCGTACCTACAATACATTCACACTCAGTCGTGTACCACGAATTATAGGCAGACGAAGTTTTGGATGCGGATAGAGAGTAGGGCCTTAGGCCTCATTCATGACCCGTCCTCCAAGCGTTTTCCTTTCAATGTGTAACGTTCCCATAAACTTTAATTCGCGTGTACGCTGCCGTACATACAATAATTGGCCTGCATTAAGCAAAGACGTAATGACACACGCTCGCGTACAATGGCGACCGGACTGGCCACTACACCTGTAACTGGCTAGGGCGATACATTTCACTGCGCGCGACCTTGCCGGTGGTGCCGCGAAAGCGACTCGCTTGGGTAACGTACTAAGTCCTGCTCGCGTTCAAGTGACTGATGAAAGTCTAGGTAAACGGATAGAAATTGTGATTTATAATGTATAACTTAGAAAAAACAAACATAGATTTACGACTATTATCCCCAAAGGGTTTGCCAGAGACTAGGCAATGAGGACCGCAGAAGCAGTCCACTGCCATAGTCCACGTTTTACCAAATTACAACTGTACATGTACTCAACGTGACAGGTGGTAAGCCCATCGTCGCTCTATGCTGTTGGACGTATGTGCAGTCTTTAGTCTGTTAGTCGCCGTTTACGACACCCAAGGGAAGAAAAGGAATGGTAGTATTCTTTCACCGCTACACCTATTTTTTTTAGCTGCACCACACATCTCACTTACAAATATAACTTAAACTAACTTTTTTCAAATGCAAAACAACGCAGAGCAGTTCATCTTTTTTTAAATAGTCCATTAACGTCGATAAAAATATTGATATAGGTAGTCTTATTTTACTGTCTTCATTATTTATTAAATACACTCACGACTATTAGTCTCAAAGAGTTAGTCAAAGTGTAGGTAATAAGAACCTCGCAAGCAGTGCAATTACATTCTGCCAATTCAATAAAACGTCTTTAAAAACACATTCAGTCAATTCATGAAACGTCTTACAAAATAATTCAGTTAATTCATAAAATTATTTAACTAAAACCACCCCCTTTTTTGACTCCAGGAGCCGAGAACGAACAACATAATGTATCAGTTCCCGCTGCACAGGATATCTTACTGCGCAGACGACAAAGGCGCTAAGAAATACTTCTCATTCATAGCGAAAGGCAGTGCCGTGAATGGAAGCGCCAATAACGACAGCGGGCTTGAGAAGCACGAGTGCTTCGTGTTTATATCTACCAAGCTGGCGTCGGAGATCACTCTGACTATTGGACAGGCATTCGACTTGGCTTACAGGTGAGAATACTTATTCATCATACTGGCTCTCAGCGGTGGCGGCGGTATTTCCGGACCGTTACGACTTAGGGATCTTCAAGAATTGAGTCCCATCTCTCCCTCATTATCATCATCATCATCACAATCAGCCCGTGGGAGACCACTGTTGGACATAGGCCTCTGCATAACCAACTGATATACACTGAGCCCTGTCTTCGGATCTTCTAGTTCTATTACCGCCTGTCACCTTACGAACATTGTCGCTCCGCAAGATGATTAAACTTCAATGAGTCCTTTGTCTAACAGTGCGACAGTAAATAAGATCGATATTTTACTTAACTTGTACATTATATTATAGCGTAGAGATAATCTTTTAAAGTGAATATATAATTGTTGATATTTCGCGTATGTACCTAAATAAATGATTTAACATTTTCAGACGGTTCTTGAACGACAACGGCAAATACATTGAGATGCAGAAGCTAACACTGCAGAATAAGAAACTGGAGTTACAAATGAACACTTACAAAACGCGATTGCAGGTAACATTCATTACATTTATTAGTTTTACTTTATAATCCATTACATATTGTTCTATTTTCTTTTATGTGCAAATATAAGGTTTATTTATTAAGGGGATCCTGCACGAAATTATGAAAATTTACGTATTTTTAAGTTACTTGTACTATGCGCTGAATTCTTTAAATACATAAGTTAGCCTGATCATTGCACAAGGTTGTGGTCTTGTTGAAAGAAACAAATTCTTTAAACAATAACAAACAATACATAAGAATAAGAATAATGTTTATTGGTCTCAAATTTACATTTCGTTTACATCAGTTAAACTATTTAAATCACGGTTGTACAATATTAAACTACTTATTTAATTTATAAACTAACAAAAGCTTAGCTAAATCATACAGAGGATCCCAAACTAGGCTACGCCTGAATCTTAGGATGCCGGTAGTTAGTTGAAACAGTAACATTTTCCACCAAAGACAAACATTAATCAATAAAAGCTAAAAAAATTAATGATAATAAAGGTTATACGTACGAACGTTATTTAAAATAATAAAAAAATAGTAACAATTAGAAACAGTATCTAAACCAGCAGCTAGAAGCGTCAATTCATCAATAATTGTTCCGTTGAAAGATAATCCATGTTAAGTAAACACTTTGTTAAGGCTATTCTAACTTCATTTATAGATAAATTTCTGATATCACACAATCTTGCCACTGCATTATAAACTCTTGCTCTCATCGAAGCACCAAAGCGGCTAGCAAAGTGCGAGTTAACAAAGGGACGGGGAATTTTAAAGATTCGTTTTTTGCAGATGTGGTGATAGTCGGTGGAATTGATAATTTTTTTATGAGTAATAAGGCATGTTTTAAGTACAAAGTGCTGGCGAACCGTGAGAACTTGGGCTTCTTTATAGAGATCTGTTGTTGGATGTCTGTAAGGCTTTTTGAGTATTATTTTTAGAACAGCTCTATTTGCACGTTCCACCTCCAAGATTGTAGTTTTAGCCGCACTGCCCCAGACCGAGATACAATAGACAATTACTGACACACACAAGACTTTGTAAATTATTATTAGCAGGTCCTTGCTAGCTGAGTACCTAAGCTTCCTAAGTATGCCCGATATCTTTCTAGTTCGCTTAGCCAGACCATTAATGTGACTTTTAAAATTCAAGTTTTCGTCTATCATAACTCCTAAGTATTTAATGACAGATGCACGTTGAATGGTGCCACAGGTACATGATTGGAAGGGGAAAAATCCACAGTTGTGTATTTTAATGGATACTGCATGAGATGGATTTGTAATCGCGGTTTTGTGAAAACATATGAATTTTTTTATAATTTTTTTATAGTTTAAGGTAAGTAAGTTGTTCATAAGCCAATAGCTTATGTATGACATTCCAACTTCAACAGCTTGGAGCGTCTCTACCCAGTTCATACCTTTAAAGAGAATCACGGTATCATCGGCATAACAAATTATTTCCGCATTAGTCAGTGGGACCTGGTGAATTTCGTTCATATAAATGATGAAGAGGGTGGGGCCAAGTACGCTACCTTGCGGTACTCCGAAGTTAATTGGCAGCGTCTCACTTTTATGCAAACCTACTCTCGTCAACTGAGACCTTTCGACGAGGTAGCTCCTAAACCACTCCAACGGAAGACCCCTGACCCCTATACGCTCTAGCTTATTAAAAAGTATTTTTGGGGAAACCGTATCAAAGGCTTTTGCCAAATCCAAAAAAACACCAACACAGTACTGTCCAGTATCCAGTTTTGCAGCGATATTATCCGTCAGAAGCGTAACGGCATCTTCTGTAGGTTTGTGGCGCCTAAATCTGAATTGCCTTGAAGATAAAGTTTGATTTCGTTCTATGGAACTACATAAGCGTTTATTAACGATTTTCTCAAGGATTTTGGCAAAAACATTGAGCAAAGATATCGGCCTATAGTTACTGGGAGAATCCTTAGGCCCATCCTTGTAAACAGGCGTCACCATTGCGGTTTTCCACAGTTTTGGAAATCGACCAGTACTTAGACTTAGGTTATATATATGAACTAAGGGAACGCATAGAAGATTTCTAGCGTACTTTACAAAATTCGGGGTAATTCCGTCTGGCCCAGGCGAACTGTCACTTTTCAGTTGGCTTATAAGACTGAGTACTTCAGCGTTGTCAGTTGGTTCCATGAAAAATTAAGAACCACAGGAAAGCAATTGACTGTTATTAATTTTAGAAGCTAATTTATTTTCAGTTGTGTTGTTTTGAGATAAAATATTATTAGCCAGAGTTTGACCCACGGTCGCAAAGAAAGCATTACACATATTTATGGAAGTCATTGGGCTAGTAGAGCTTGAGATTAGCTCAATAGATTCGTTGTTTTTAGTTTTTGTATTGCAGATATTTTTGATAGTTCTCCAGAGCTGTTTAGAGTCGCTACAACTTTTTTCAAGTTCTTGTTTTTCGTAAGCCAACTTTACCTTTCGGACTAACTCAGTATAAAAGTTTCTATAACGCCGATATACCACTTTTAGGGTCTGATCGTTTGGGTTTTTTTTCGATTTGGCATGAAGCTTGTCCCTATGTCTTGAGCATCTAAGCAAACCTGGAGTCATCCATGGACGAATCACACGCTTTGATCGACTTATAGTTACTATTTTAGAGTGTCGGTCTAGCACTTTTTTAATGATAGCCGCCAGTGTCGACACAGCGTCGTCAACATCGGGTATCGAGGTAATTCCACTCCAATCCACTAACTCTAACTCCCTACAGACTTCATCAAAATCAGTTATTGTTTTTGATCGGCTAGCCCGAACTTGTTTCAGATTCGAGGCGAGTCCCACTATCACCGTTTTGTGATCAGTAATCTTAGCGTCAAACACTACACCAACAGCATTGTTTTTAGATCTCACAAATATATGATCCAAACAAGCATTTAGTCTAGTGGGTTTAGTTATAGCGGGCTCGAGACCGTGCTCAGCACACAAGCAAAGGTAATCATTAGATTCTGAATTAAGAATGTCTATATTTATGTCGCCTGCTAAAATGATGCCTTGCCTGCCGCCAACATTACTTAGATGTTCGTCCAATGACAGTAGAAAGTTTTGTGTGTTTTTAAAATAAGGTGATCTGTATATACCAAAGATTGTGATATGATTAGAAATGTGCAGCTTGAGGCAGCAAGCCTCAGCGAAGGAGGGCTCAGTGACAGTTACAGACAATGAAGATTTAGTGTACGCAACAACGCCACCATTCTGATTAAAGTTCTGTTTTGATGAAAAAGAGTTATAGCCGGGGATCTCTTCAATAACTGTGGAATCACTCAGTCTACATTCCGTCAAGATGAGGACATCGAAACTTATTTTGAGGTTTTGCAGAAAGATCAAGAATTCATCGAAGTTTTTACCTATACTCCTAATGTTCATAGACAATAACTTAAAGTTGTAACCTGGCTTGAGTACGTCACAGCAAAAATCTGTATCATCCACCTCAACACATGTAATGTCTGGCATTTGAATCGATTTCGCCAGCGAGGTCCGGGTTACCCATTCTGATACAGTGAAATCATATAAACACAAGACAATATGACATTATTAAACATTTTTACCTTATTAGTGACGTCGTAGTAACTGTAACAATAGAATTTAAGTACAAAAGAATTGATGGAGTTTAATTGATGCCTCTTAGCCGCAATACAATGTAAAGTGAGCCTTATAGGTGGTTCTGCGAGTTTATAGTTAATAAGAATTATACCTAACATTATACATAGTATAGAGTACACATTTTAAACATGGAACTGAATAAATCAGAGCTCCTGAAAAAAGCATTAACTTGATGCCCCTGTGCTTCCAAAACTGTTCCGAAACCGTGGTGCAAGTAGAGATTGATGTAATATCTGTCAACACGAACATGTAATGACATAAGTAGTTTTATGGAAACAACGTAGATAAGCGCTGTCACAGTCATTGCAATGAAGTAATTCTTGTTAGGAACAGTTAAGAGGGTCATGAGGTACCGCGGGGGATCCATTCTTCGCCTCAAGCTTGCGCAGGATTGCCTCTGAGGTTACTTGGAGGATAGAACTTGTTTCTGAGCGTCTCATAAATATATTTCCATTTGCAGTCCACACGAACCTGAACCGGAGCTCGGATCCCAGCTTTCTTGCTTTGCTAAACAGCACTCTATTTTGTTTCGTGAGATGTTCATTGAGGAAGACTCGACGTGGATTTCCCGGGAGATTCAGCTTGTCCGTTGTGAGACCACGTCGCGAGCGGGCTGCACGTAGTAGCTGATCACGCGGGACACGGCGTGTCATTGTAACCACAATGGGGCAAGGACGGTCACTACCGCTGTTCGGACGCCCACGCGCCTGATGTCATCCACATCACGCGAGTCCAGCTCAATACCCAAGACGGTTGAAACCACACTCACGAGTTGGTGAAGGTTTTCGGAAGCATTTTCCGTGATACCAGTGATCTCCACATCATTCAACAAACGACGCTGTTCCTTCAGGGCTAGGTCCTGGCGTAGCTCCTCAACTTCAGCACGCAAGGTAGTCACCTCCGTCCTGTACTTGTCGAGCTCCTTCATTTGATTCTTCATTTCACTTAGTTCTTCTCTAAATGCTGCAATATCATCCGTTGTTGAGTTAAGAGATTTAGTAAACTCTAACATATTATTCTTCATAGCCACGAAGACGTCTCGCAGATCAGCCACGGCTTTGTTGAGTGAAGTAATGACCTGTGTCGGGACCTCCATGTGAGAAAGCTGTTGAACCGAGCTCATAAAGTCACAGCCAGGAGTCGGCTCTTGATGGGGCTGCAGAATCTTTGGTCTTACAGGTGTACTGTCTGATTTCGTGTTCTTTGTCTTGACTTTACAGGATGGACATAATGTACTGACCTTGATTTGATCTCAGAGCCTTGTGGTCTTCACGTGTCATGTTTAAGCAAAGACTATGATAAACCGTAGAACATTTTATGCATGTTATGTTGGACTTGCCTTCCTCAGTGCCCCTCGTACCCTTGAGTGGTTTGTTACAAGCACCACACACCATTTTTACGGTCGACCAAAGGATTTCGGACTATTCGTACAGTATGGCACCAACTACCAGTTTTACCCGATTCAGGGATTTTTTTTCTGAGGTGGCAACACTTTCCTTTTGTCAAGTTCAAAGTTGTCACTGTCAGTTGATTTTGACAGACGGAATTGTTAAAAAACGTGAGGGTAGCCGGTTTTGGGTTTCGCTTTTGCAAGTATGTAGGTAGTAAATTGTAAGACTTATCTTATCGTTTTGGAGTGAATCTGCCAGTGAATCCTGCCACAAACAATATCAGCCGCTAATTAATGTATGCGTTACACTTTCACAACACTTTCAAGTGAGATGGTAATTTATTTCAAAGTTATATTCACTAACAGTACAGGAGCTCTTTGTATCATTGGCGGGGTTGCGAGGAGAAAAACCAACCACATAAATCTAATGACTCCTAGAAACATTTTTTTTCGACAACTTTCTTAATTTTACGCATGAAACAATAATTCTTAAATGAAAATATTTGTATTGATATTCCCCAGGTCATAAAAGTAGTAATCTTAAAAAAGTAAATTTGAATTTTAAACCCAAGCGCGTGATGATTTTGTACATTTCGCAGAATAAAAACATTGCTCTAATCAATTTACTAGGTCTGAAACTTCAAAGCAGAATAATTGTTCTAATTTAAAATATCAATATAATTGATTTGCTTTGAATTTATTATGAGACTTATGTCAGTTTTTGCGATCGCGCGGCACCGCGCGGCACCCTCTTAGGGTGGATTCGACCAAACTGAAATAAGGTCTTATACCTAGATTAAACGCAAAATTTGTATGGACTAATCTCAGACTAAGTCTTATTCCAGTTTGGTCGAATCCACCATTAGTCGTTTAATCGTTAGACAATTCATAAAATGACTAGTGGTAGGATTCTGCCTAGAATCCGATTGGATGGCGAGTGTGGTGATGGTGACCACCCGAATATTATATTTATTTAATTAAGAATACCCTACAAGGTGCTTTTATGCTTCCTTTAATAGTAGTTTTTATATGACACAAGCTTATTAACGACATGGCGGTATTTTCAATACCCTGTGTATTTAAAAGTGAAGTTTAAATCTTGACCTAAGGGCTTCGATCAACAATACCAACTAGATAACGCGTCACGTACAAAATCAAAGCTAAATTCTGTCCACGTGACTAAATACTTTTTCAAAGCAATAAATTACCCCTGTCACATAAAATAGAAAAGACGTCAATAACATTTAGTGGTGAAATCAACCTTGAGCGGCAACAAATAAAGTACTTTTTCCTGTTATTGCCTTGCGAGAAAATAAGAGCTCACTTCTCAAGTGTGCGTTTATTTACCGAGCCACATTTTTAGCGCCGACCTGACATCTAGTTGTATTATTGATCGAAGCCTAAGGGTATAAAAACATAAAATAAAGTACCTACTTCTATTGTTTCTTCTGCATCCGGTAAGCCTATGGGTAAACCTCAGAACAATGACTAAAGCATATTTTTCTGAGGGGTAAACAATGCTATAGGGTGGCAAATTCATACGTCACAGCCCCATGGTGCGACGGGGGGGCGGGGAAGAAGAGTGCGGTAATAGTAGCAGTAGGAACGTCAGTTATGTGCAGTTGTCACCCCTCCTCCCCCGTCGTTGAAACTCACCAACCCGCATTG
This sequence comes from Scoparia ambigualis, assembly GCA_963921215.1. Classification (NCBI taxonomy): domain Eukaryota; kingdom Metazoa; phylum Arthropoda; class Insecta; order Lepidoptera; family Crambidae; genus Scoparia; species Scoparia ambigualis. Next base: position 7,506,118 of record OY992515.1, on the reverse strand, counting down.
GGCCAGCGTGGTGGGTTATGGCCCAACATCCAAATGTGATGTTGTCCATGTGGGAAGGCTAGTGCCCAGCAGTGGGTCGTTTATAAGCTAATGATAAGATTTGATTAAAAATCTGGAATGTAGCTCTTGTATGTATCTGTATTAAAGTTCATAATTCTAAAAATGTGTTCTTTCAACTTTTCCAGGAGCTATCGAAGATCACTTACAAGGACGATTTGTCAGCCTATCTCGCTCGGCACAGCCTTACCGACATAGCTGAGTTCAAAGCACCCGAAGTACTTGAGAAGCAACTATCCTCGCTGACCTTGGCCAACGGATTCAGCGCTATGAACGGAACCAAGTCGCCGGAGATTGGTGAGTACATACCTACCTACATACATACATCCCTAATGTCACCGCACTTATAAAGCTCAATGCCAGCACTAACTGCCGAAGTTTGACAGTTGCAAATACAGCGTTCTAATTATGTACATTAATCATGGACCTCAGACCAAATAAAAAGTTGGACAATATATTATACTTTAATATTAAGTCCATGTCTAATAGAGAACATTTTTAAAAAATAGTTTAATTCACTAGGGGTGAAGTGGGTAATTGATTGTGATTTAAAGTCCAATATAGAAAGTATAAAAACTCAGCTAAAAATTTTAAAATGTTTTGTACAAAGTATTCAGTCGTAGGCAGAGAATTAGATCTCTTTAATTTTCTTTAGCATGCAGAGTTTCATTAAAACTGGCACATTGTTGGTTTGTAAAATTTTGAACTTCAAAGTTTGTTATGTGAACCGAAATATGAACACATTGAAAAATCGGCAAAATATAATAACGAATGAGTTTTACATAACAATTGAAAAATCGGCCTACACAACCATTTTAAAATGTAGTCAAATCGAATCTTTTTTTTTTACAAGTGACATTTTAGGTTGGTATCGTACTCTCGTCATACTTTATCAGACGGATAAGTTTTATCTAAGGATTCAAAAATGCTAAGCAACTCTCGCAATGCTGGGTCGCTGGATGGGTGACCAAATTAAAAACGTCTCGAGCTCCTCCGTGCTTCGGAAGGCACGTTAAGCCGTTGGTCCCGCTTGTTGTCGTAAGATGACAGTCGTTAAAACCCACTAACCAGCATTGGGCCAGCGTGGTGGGTTATATTATGGCCTAATATCCCCACGTGCTATTGTCTCGTGGGAGGCCTGTGCCCAGCAGGACGTTTATAGGCTGATGATGAATATATAATAATATTAATAATGTTTGCTCTATTCGCCCGCAGCCACCGACGCTCTCTCCCACAACTCGTCGGACACCTTCAACTCCAGCGACAACAACCTGCTGCTGGCCACGCCGCCGCCCGCGCACAACGGCAAGCCACACGGCACCGGGTAAGGGGCAGCTTTTTTTAAATTGACGCACATCGGCGGTTATTTGAAGTAGTAACATTTTTGACGTCGACGCACATCGGCTTTTGTAACTATTAGCTGTAGACGCACATCGGCGTTTGTGTTATTATCTGTTTGGATGTTGACGCACATCGGCGTTTAGTATCACTGTCTTTTTATACACCCTTATTTTTTTGTTACTACAATGACTTAAAGGATTAGCTACTGCTCATCATTTTGCACAAGTTATTTTACGGGAACACCTCTGAAATCTTAGAAAAATATCAGCTGTTCCATTCATTATTATATCTAACACAATCAAAGTTTATGGAGCAGACGATGTTTTTCATGATTTTAGGGCCGTTTTCATTGTTTAAGTTGGGCAGAAGCTATTCTTAAAATGATTGATGAACTAAAAAGTGATCGTGTGTACCCTACTTTCTATAAGTAAGTAAGTAATTACTTTTAAAGACAACATAATAGCTCATCTCAACTTTTGTAAACAATTTTATTTATAAAAATAAGGCACAGGCGTTAGGTATCTAAAGTGTTTTGGTTACAATCAAAACTGGTAATACGAGTAGATCTGTCTTAAAAAGTGTATGTGTCGTGGCCACACATATCGATTTACTACCTATATCTGTGGTCGTAGCCATATCGTAAAATTGGCCATATCATGAAATTCTCAATATATTTCATGAAATGATCATGTCCGAACCTAACCATGATCATAATCATGATGTGGCCGAGCATTTCATGATATTATTTTAGGGAACTGTAGGTTTATTTTAATATTAATTTAAGTACCTTTACAATTATAAATTGTAAGTAACTGTTTGTTCCTAAATAAAAAATTAAAAATTATGGCCAATATTTCTATATGGCCACGACATATACAAATCCTAATATGTAGGTTTAAAATTCAATTTTATTTCTAATAGGTAGGTAATCTACTTTATGCAGACGATATAGATTTTGCAGCAGACTTCAACACTAAAAATACTTGTTCCAATACTTGTTCTTTACCCCTATGAGATGGCAAGAAACACTCAATAACGTTTTCACTATAAATTAATTTACTTAGGCTGGATTCGACCTAACTGGAATAAGACTTACTCCGAGATTAGTCTATACAAATTCGGCGTTTAATCTAGGTATAACACCTTATTCCACTTTGGTCGAATCCACCCTTAATTACATAAATGGTCATGTTTATTTTAATATTTACAGAAAACAGGCGAAGGATTTGTCTTCGAGCAAGAACCCTGTGGTAGGACCCAGGCTAGAAGAGCTACTTCTCAACTCAGACTCGGATAGCGGTAAGTATAGTGACTGCTAGAAACCGCAAGAAACTTCAAAGGCTGGTCAGGTCAAGTGTTTTAAACATGACAAAAAATACAAAAAAGGAATTAGTGTTTTTTTTTCATTTTTAATTAAATAATTCATTTTGTGAATTTTAATTGGATAGTCTTTGAGTAAGTATCTATTTATTTTAAAGCAATAACATAAAAAACATAAAATGAAAATAATTAAAAATAACGATTTATTTATAACGCGAGGGCAACGGCCGGCCGCCCAGCCGTCTGTTGACCCGTCAACGTAGGTACTTATCGCCCAGCTGACGCGGAAATAACACGAATTTCTTTTTAGTCATTTTTGTCATGTTTAAAACACTTGACCTGACCAGCCCTTGAAGTTTCTTGCGGTTTCTAGCAGTCACCTTAAATATACAAACATATTATGTAGGTACATATATTACGCCCTTTTCCCGGTGAAGTACGCAGAGAACATAGCTTTATAATAAAAAAATAAAAAATGTTACGATCCTAAAACATTTTTTATACTTAGTAGTTACATACAAATAATTTGTAAGATGTTTTGTACAAAATGTCTGTTTCTAAGTAAGCGTGGACGCAGGCGCGAGCGGGCCGCTAGTATTTAGATAAGATGCTAGCTAGGCGGACTTAGAAGAAGCCATACTATCTACCAAACCACATTGACAGATTTTCTTACTAAGAAGAAGTCAAATGGTGACCTTATTAAAATATTTGTGTGAGTCAGACTCAGGACACAAAACAGAAAGGTACAGAAGGCAATCACATGTATGTACTTCATTTTTCATACCTACGCTCGGCGGTCGCGCAATTCACCGTTTAATGTTGAATTTAAACAACCGTCCACTGAACAGCTGTAATAACTTTTTTTTTTGTTGCTCCATTTTGCACATAAAAGTTCACAGTCGGATGGCACTCGCGAGTCGCGCTCGCTCTGGTCCCAGCCGGTCCGAGATATCGAGTCCGTGAGCGGTGTCTAATAAGTGTGCGTTGTTCGAGCGCACTTTGTAGGTAGATTGCCTTCTGTACCTTTCTGTTTTGTGGTAAGGTACTACTAATGAAAAATTACGATTAAGGTGATAGTGCTGTTAGCAATAACCGCATTTACTGTATTACCTTTTTCCTTACACAATAAAGCACTAACTTACTTACTATTTATTATTTAAAAATATATTATTTATCTTATGTCCTGCGTTATAAAGCTTATTCTTCCTTACAGATTTTGATCCTCGTGCTTTTGAGACGGATCCGGTGACTCGCTTCGCTGCCCCATCCTCGGACAATGCTGTTACGCCTACGCCGCCGCTCTGTAAGACACTTAATTTACCATAATAACAAACTCAAAGACAAAATATTTTTATTCAATCGTCATCATCAGCTTATAAACGTCCCACTACTGGGCACAGGCCACATGGACAACGTTGGGAGGTTGGGCAATAACCCACCACGCTGGCCTAATGCGGGTGGGTGCGTTTTAACGACTGCCATCTTTCGACGACAATTGGTCACCCATCCCGCGACCCGGCATTGCGAAAGCTGCTTAGCGGGCAACGAACGCGCTAGCCGCTACGCCATCGAGTTTATTCAATAAACTTATAAAATAAGCACAAGTCCAAGTCTAAAACATCTTTTTCTGCCATCAACCCCCACTAAAGAGTTTCTTTACATAATAAATTAAACATTATATTTTTTTAAAAACCTTTTTTCAGTAACTTGTAACACTGATAGGTACTGAAAATGACCATTTAAAAACGTGGGTACTCAAACAACCTTTTTTTTACAGTGGCCCCACCGCCCAAAGCGTCAAAACGCCAAACGCCCCAACAGCAAACGCCTCCCCAACAACCCATCCATACCCCCCAACCTGTCCCTCTCAACTCCGACCTCTTCGGTTCAACCCCATTCGGCATACAAACCGCACAGCCACAGAACTCCTCATTCCAGAACCAACCGAAACCCAACTACGACATAACCGATTTTAATCTACAAACATCGGTTTTTAACACGAACACCTCCTTCACTAACGGTTTGAGTGGTTACGACCCGTTTGACACTCAGAAGGGTGGCAACATTTTCGGCAACGGTTTTGGCAACACCTTCAATGGCTTCGGAAACTTGAGCGAGAAGCAGACGGTCGAATTGAACAGCAGCTTTAACGGGTTCCTAGACAAAACAATTACGGAAATGAAGGTAATTTTTTAGTGTTTTAAAATTCTTTATCTAAAGAGCTAACTCAGCCACTTGTATATATTTAGCATTAGTGTTCATCTTAATCTGACGTGATAGCTTGTTATGTTAGAAATTCCAGTTGTGTCATATTTAGCAATTTTGCGCACATCTACATACCGAATTCTTCAAAATAACACCTCTACCTTTTTTTTCCCTTTAGCCAAACTCTTAACCCCGGGAAGACGGCATGGCATTTATAAAAACCATAACTATAAAAATAAATCCCGTTCTGCAAAGGTTCAAAGATAATAATAGTAGATTATGCACCTAGGGAATAAAGTAGTGTCTTATGTAGCGGGCGCCACGTATTGAATCCCAAGCAAAACGAAGGATTCTAGCGTTAACTCCCGAGCGTAGCGAGGGTGTTTATAGTTAAGACAAGAATCCTGAGTGCAGCGTGGGATTCAAGTTCGCCCAAGACGAAGGCACCTTTATCCCCGAGGAGAATACTCTACTTTTCACACCACACACACACCATCACACACACCATCTAAGAGACAATAAAAAGCACTAGTGAAACAAATAAATTTTTAGTATTCGCGACTCTTTTGTTGTGTTCTATTTTTATTTCATTTTCTACTCGTGGTGGCAAGTTCGATTTTCGAACAATTTGGTGAATGCATGGAATTAATACAACCTACCTATCGTAATGTTCGTATGCGAATTCTATTTTATGTTCCAAATTCAAATCACATTAATGACCAGCGGGTCATAATGAAATTCAGTACAATATTAATGCCTTGCTAGACCTCAGGTCTTTAATGACTTACTTTAGGTTAGGTTTGCATGACATATAATTTGACATTGTCGAGCAGGTGGTGTGAAAAAATAATTAAGAGCTCACAAAAATTGCATTGGAAGAATAATGTATGTAATAGATAGATAACTGATAATGAGAAGACCTACTAAAATTTTTACACTTATTTCTTATGCTTATTTTTTTAATAGATATAACGTAGTTTGTAATACTTGTATTTTGTTTTTAACAGATTAACGATTGGTGAGTTTTGTTAATATTTAAGATTCAGATCTTTCTTACTTGATATAGTTCGTTAATAAGTGTATAGGTGTGTTAAGTTTCATATAATAGACGCGTTTTACCTGAAATAAAACGCATATTAAATACTTACCTCATTAGAAGCTTATAATATTGAGATAGGCATATCCGTTTCCCGTCGTATTTTCTTTCTCTTTCTTCCGGTATATCGCTTTCTCTCTCGCTCATCCCACTCAGTGGCGTCACCAGGTGGCGCGGTGGGGGAACCAGGAGATTTCACACCCGTGCCCATTTGTTCATCATTGCGTCGAAATATGCATTAAGCACCAGGCGGAAATAAAAACTAAGCTTCTAATGAGGTAAGTATTTAATATGCGTTTTATTTCAGGTAAAACGCGTCTATTAAACACTTGACCGTCATTAGAAGCTTATAATATTGAGACCTGTTTGTTATCGCCTGGTGAAAACGCCAATGTGAGAAATAAATTAAACAATAAGTGCGAGAGAGTTAATCATATGATTATGGTTTAAACAAAAAGTTATAAATTAAGTACCAATTATTTACAATTTAAGTCATGTAAGAAAATAATTGGCCAGTCATTGACGAAAAATCAAATAATTTAGCTTGTTAACCATGTAAACGAACATTATTATTAGGAAATAAATATTGTTTACTATTTGATTTCAATCACTTTAGAGGGTAAAAATAAAAAATGAAAAACTTCGTGACGCCTGAATCAATATTTCACGACAATAAACCTTGTGAAAAGTATTAAGTAACTAATCTCCAATTACCAATAGTTAGTATATCCTCTATGGGTAAATCATATCAATCTAGTTTGTAGATGCTACAGCGGAGCAAAACACAACCAGGTGTGGCTGTAATATCCATCTAGCTACCACAGTGCATGAAACAGGTGACAGGTGAACCACTCGAAGTTTTAAATAAATTAGTTTAGCCATTTTGTACAATATTTATTGATCCTTTTAACCAGTAGCAATTTCTAGCTTATTTGTCTGTAGTCCCTACAGTCACTTTTTGACCCAAACTGTCGCCATAATATTACTGCATTGTCCTGAACAAAATAATGTTTGGTGTCCACAGCAAGGTAACAAAGGAGCAATGCGACAATAATATTGCAGTGTTACGAACTAGTTGATTCTAGGTTTGAATTGAAATACATTACAAAGGTCTACAGACTAATATTACTAAAACCTGGAAAAAGGAGGTTTTGTTGTTTATAAATGTTTAATTGAGATTGATTTTAAAACATGTTTAACTATTACCTCGTCACTAAGATTTCCATACAATTGTGCGCTGCATAAAGTAGAAACGACAATTTATGGTAGTGTATAGTATTGTAAGAAAGATTTAAAATATTAAGTGTAAATCTGCCAAAAACTGGACTGACTGGACCCATTTGGTACGCGTTCCGCGTGTGGATGGCGCCGCTGCTGCTGCTACTGGACCAAGCACAAGTGCTCATATGGTTTTATAATAACCGGACGCTTGAGTAGGGAAATTTGCTTGTGGTTCCATAACGATATGTCATTTAAGCACACCAAATTTCAACGTCATGTCTTGAACCTTGGGGGTTGGCAGGCCTGTGGTTATGTCTACCAGGCGTCTACGTTTCGAATTCCATACTGTGAATGAGGCAGCAAGGGGTACCACAATCAGATAAATTCCTGTTGAGGTGTGCTAGCACCCGGGGGATGAGGGAAGGTGGTGCGAATTTCCAAGCCAGAGGGAAGCGTTCTACTTCAGGCTGAAAGCATTGTGAAACAGCGCTTCGTAATCATTGAGATAAATCTGCATAGTTTACCCACTACTCGAGCGTTCTTGGATACAAACAGGTGAATTACTGGCCAGGCCCACTTCGCGAATATCGTTTGTGTGAATTCTGGCAGTAGATGCCACTCTAGAGCTTGGCTATGTCAAGACAGTTCATCATGGCTGTTCAATTTCCCTGGAATGTAATGAATTTTTACCACAATTTGGTTGGTGGTCATTTGTTGGTTGGCAATTTGGAGGATTAAAATAAAATTGTCGCAGGCTTCGTGTTCGATGCTTGTAATTCTAAGACTTAGAACAGCCCGCTTTTACCCCCCAATCCTGAAGCAACGGTTGTCAAAAAGAATGTTGGTGGAGGTATATGTATTGGTGTTCCTGATAATTTTTAGCTACCACCAATACATTTAACTACATCGTAAGGTAGAGTCTATTTTACCGCCCAATTTCTTCTCTTAGTATTGTAAAAGGCGACTAACAGAACATAGATTGCACATACATCCAACAGTATAGAGCGGCGATAGGCTCATCACTTGTCACGTACATGTGCAGTTATCATTTGGCGAAACGTAGACTATGGCAGAGGACTGCTTTTGCCGTCCTCATTGCCTGGTCTCTGACTAACCCTTCGGGAATAACAGTCGTGAGTATATGTAGGTATGTATGAACGCTTGTGATTCCTCCATGTATCCTAGTATGTCCTTGCGGAAGACATTGATTTTGGTAAGCGCCCTGCGAGGGCGACAAACAGACTTTTTGAAGTTTATGTGGACACAAAAATAAGTAAGTGTTTCTATTACAATGTTGGCATGTCTGGACAGAACCATCTGGTCTTTATGTCTATAAGATAATAGTCTAAGAAAACATTGCCGTGCTCATTTTAAATGGAAGGCATATATAATTTTTAGTAATTCGCCTTTGTAGAACAGACGAAGAAACCATTGTGGGATTTGGCTCTAGTCAGATGGTAGTACCTAGGTCTGAGAAAAGTAATTTGTACATCTCGTCTCTTGGCCGTACACAGTCCGGAATTCATATAATAATTTAACGACTTCAGGTTAAAAATTTGGACGGAGTGACCTTTCTTGAGTGCTCTTTGGTACTAAGAACTGGGTTAAAACGAAGTTTGGAAAAAAAAAACTTACTGTTTCTAGAAACCTGTTCCTTCATCTGTGTCAGCATTGCAGACATTTTGTCCGATACAAGCGTGTAACAACTGTCGATTGTAACGTTTGGAACCTTGAGCGATGGCTTCAGATAAAACGGTATTCGATACCTTTGTGTTATGATAGAAAACTTGGAGCACCTATTTAGTCCCAACGGTGTCGATAAAGAGCAAATTGACCGGCTCGAAATTTCGGAGCGTCATTGTCTACGTCTTTTGTTACCTCTGTTAGCAGAGAAGATGGACGTTTTTGTCCTGATTGATAGAGCTGCCAAGCCTATGATCCTGGGGATCAAAAGTAAGAACAGCCTCCGTTGTTTATATTATAGCTACGATGTGGTTCGTGGCTGGCATAAGTATGTCCTTGCGGAGGACATTGTTTTTGTTAAGCGCCCTGCGAGGGCGGTTCATAGCCATGATGTGGTTCGTGGCTGGCATAAGCATGTCCTTACGGAGGACATTGATTTTGGTAAGCGCTCTGCGAAAGCGGTTCATAGCCACGATGTGGATTGTGGCTGGCATAAGCATGTCCTTGCGGAATACATTGTTTTTGGTAAGCGCCCTGCGAGGGCGGTCCATAGCCACAATGTGGTTCGTGGCTGGCATAAGCATGTCCTTACGGAGGACATTGTTTTTGGTAAGCGCCCTGCGAGAGCGGTTCATAGCCACAATGTGGTTTGTGGCTGGCATAAGCCTGTCCTTGCGGAGGACATTTATTATTTAATTTAATTAAAAACGGTTACATAACCATTTACAACAATTAAACGTATTATTCAAATTCAAATAAAATAAGGGACATTTAGCATAACATTAACATACATGCATCTTCTCGCAAAAACCGCAAACACTCAAGTAATATTACCATTGATTTTGGTAAGCGCCCTGCGAGGGCGGTTTATAGCTACGATATGGTTCGTGCTGGCATAACCGCATAAGCATGCCCTTACGGAGGACATTTATTTATTAAATTTTATTAAAACGGTTAAATACCAATTACAATAACTAAACATATTATTCAATATCAAATTAAATTAAATAAGGTACATTTAGCATTATATTAACATATATGCATCTTCTCGCAAAACCGCGAACACTCATGTAATAACCATTGATTTTGGTAAGCGCCCTGCGAGGGCGGGCAGATTATTGCCACGATATTGTTCGTGGCTGCCATAAGTATGTCCTTGCGAAGGACATTGATTTTGGTAAGCGCCCTGCGAGGGCGGGCAGATTATTGCCACGATATGGTTCGTGGCTGCCATAAGTATGTCCTTGCGGAGGACATTAATTTTGGTAAGCGCCCTGCGAGGGCGGTTCACAGCATGCTGTGCGTGTGTCTGTCCCATGAACCAGAAGAACAACGCGATGGTACACTATAAGAAGTTTGCCCTTGCGAAAGGTAACCGTTTGTTGTTAGTACAGGTTTTGCTTGCGAGGCATTCCCAGTACTAGTATTTAATAACTGGCCAAAAAGTTTTCTAACAGGACAATTTTTTTTTTTTTTTTAATGCGACTGTAATCTGTTCAGAATTAAACAAATGTGTGTTTGAAGGTAGAATCTTATTCAAAGTAGCAAGCATTAGAGGGTCTTTTACATTTTTATGAGTACCTATCCTCTTTTCGTATATTTATAGTTTCAGTCTACAACCTAATCACCACTGAAAATAAGACCTTTATGAGAGGCATCAGATGTTTGCGACCAACTAGTAAACTGCGCAGACAATTATTAAAAATATATTTTTAGTTTTAAAATACCAAAAGTTATTGGTTGTGCATCAATTTATCAGAATATTGGTGCTTAAGGCCTAGCTGGCTCTTTTAGTTTACTTTTAAAATCAAAAATCAAATCTAGATCACTACACGGAATATTTATACTGTTAACTGTTTTAGTCAGTATTGGTAACACCTGCGAGGTGCAACAATCGTTGTAAGATTTCCTCTAACGTCCGATAAAGCAGACACATTGTCGTTATAGTCATGAAAGGCGGGTAGGTACAATGACCATGCTTCTTTGAACGATGACGACTAACTCGAACTCAACCTTCGCCGATGCGATCGGGATTGTTAGAAGGACTAGCTATAGCCGCTTAGCTACAATTCATTTTTCTCATTATCTAATGTAAGCACTAATTATCGGTTTCTTATCTAAAATAAAAAGTAAAAGTGCCTGGAGGGTAGATACCACGTATTAAACACAAAAAACACTTTTAAAAATACTATCTTTACTCGAATGCTTTCTTATCTTAAAAGAAAAGGTGTATCTACATCTCTTGCGGGTAAAATAAAAAGTTTGATATACCAGATAAGTTTAAATTATAAATTCAGCGAACGGTAACACCGTTAAGTTAAGAAACTATTCTAAGTACTCACGTGTATTGTAGAAACTCACGAGAACTGTGTTGCAGTTTAAATAAAAATAATTCTATTTCTTTGTCACTTGATCACTATGTAGTGCACAAGTTACGCCGACGGGAAATTTCACGCCAATGATGAACAAATGGGCACGGGTGTGAAATCTCCTGGTTCCCCCACCGCGCCACCTGGTGACGCCACTGAGTGGGATGAGCGAGAGAGAAAGCGATATACCGGAAGAAAGAGAAAGAAAATACGACGGGAAACGGATATGCCTATCTCAATATTATAAGCTTCTAATGACGGTCAAGTGTTTAATATTGTTTTTTACCATTTGTATCCACCAAAATATTACAGTTTACTGAAATTGGAAGTGCACCTAATTCGGAATATCGGAAAGGTGCGGGTCCGAATCCTGCTGGTGGAAACTTTTTTGACATTTTTCAAGTCTTGTGATGCTTTAATAGTACAGAATCTCAACCTGTTTCAAAAATTATGTAATAAATACCAGAATGAACATTGTTTGGTTTGAAAAAAATATCTTATTTACATTTTTTTTTTACTAACATGTGTTTTATATTAATATTTATTGGTTCGCAGGATGGATTCAGCCGGGGGATCACCTTTGGAAACGACGATTTTTCAATAGACAACCTCGATCCCCTGAAGAAGAATTAAGCAAAAGTTTATTTTCACGTAAAATAAATTTATTTTAAATGATAGGTAAAAGTTAGATAATAATAATATAAATCTCGTATTTGGTTCACACAACTTAACGTTTTAAGTGAATGCAATAAAATATTATTTCTAAAATAATTAATTGAATTAATTATGAAAGTGTAGATATTATAAGTGTTGCGTGAATCGAAACGAAATTACCGATTTTTTTTTTTATTAAAAAAAAGCTTATGTATTGCCATGTTATTGGTTACAAATATTATATTTGATTAGTCCGTGATAATAGATAATATTAATTTTCTGGTAAAAATAATAATTAATATTTTCCCTCTTATCTCATAATACGAATCTCAACGTAAAACCGATAATGTGACAAAACATCACTAAGATTTATTACGGAGAATTTTAAAAAAATATTTGATTATATAATATTAGTATTCGCGCTCAATGTCATTCCTAAGTGCCTTATATACAGTTAAATGTTTACAATGAGACATTTTTTACAAGTAAACGACGCACATTGAAAAGCTTGTCTCAACACATACCTCTCGAGCGTCGCTTTGCCGACTGTCGGAAAAGACAATTAAAATTCCATTGTGTCTGGCGTGCAACGCTCAACAGGTAATAACTCAATTTTCAATAAGAATTTAGATTTTAAGATGTTAAATATTTTGATAATAAAAAATACGTGCACTCATTATCAAGCAAGTACCAAAATTATACAAATTTAACAAATTTGAAGATCACCTCAAATTATTCTGTGATAATTCTCTTCATTTTGGGGGGCTTCAAATAGCTAAAAAAAAATGTCTAAAATTAAAAGCGACTGAATTTATTATTAAAAAAAGACTTGTCTGAATGTATATAAATTAATGAATAAGATCACTTTTACAATGATTATAAATATACATGAATAAACATTGTTATTAATCAATCGGATGACATTGTAGCTGTATTAGGATCTATACATTCCATGAAATTTTTCTATTTTTGAAACGATAACTATTTTTAATCGCTGATATGATTATTTTTGTTGTGTATAATAGTAATTAATCTGTTGTATTGGAATGTCGCATTAGTGGGTGTTTAGTATTGTGTACCTACACTAATGTAACTTTTAAGGCCAAAAGATATACATAATTGTGTATTTTCAATAAAAATCTATGTTTATAACATGTGGTTTGTTTATTTTAACTGATACTTACATTAAGCGCATAAGGGCTATCACTTTTTTTTTATCTAATTAGCTTGAATTTGGCTACTATCTCACCTGATGGTAGATGATGTGGCCTACGGCGTAGACCACATCAACATTTACCGTAGAAACTACGGGGTGTACCATGGTTTACTCGGGATTTGAAACCCCCAATATTATACTTGGCAGGAAACACAGGAACCGAGAATAGTGTATTTGACCTAAACAAAAAGTACCCGATAGCCATTCTCAGGTTTTCCAGCTATATTAACACCTACTCTTTGATTAACACTAGTTTAACTTTCGGCGCATTCGTGCAAGCTAACAGGGTAGTACCAGAGAAAGAAGGACACTAATTTATTTTCTTCTTTATGAATGTTTACTTTTTAATTTTATTCTCAATTTTAAAAAAAACAGTGGCCTTACCTTTTTATATAGGCCATCGGTAACGCATTGCAAATTCGTTAAGATTGCTTAACACATATCAGTGAAGTAACCGGCACAGTGAAAAATATTCTTTCATCCATTCATCATCCATTCTATAAATTTTGTCAAAACGAATACGTCCGTGATTTGCCGGTGGCGGCACTGACACTCCGAGCATTATCACTCACAAGTGGCGATGCGTTCATAAAGAATGTATGAAAAACACTGTGCCGGTACTGTGTCGGAACTGTGGCTTCACTAATATGTGTGAAGCAACCTTAACACGTTCTCTGCCGGTAGTATAAAAAAAATATATAAAAAAAACTTTTTGGTCGAAATTGATGCATTTGCATTGCTGGCTAATGAAAGCTGTCCCTGAGAAACGGCGGCAATTTCAAAAAAGCTGCGGCTGGTAATACTGGCTATACACTGAATACACGAAGTTGATACTATTATTTTTACGTCTGAAATCAAAATTAAATCAATTTCATTTTTAAAAAGTTGTGAGCTCATATCTATTATAGGTTAAGACGCAATAATATTTCAATAATTGTCGCATTAATAATGTTCGTTTTCTTGTGTTCGTAATTTGTGAAGGCAAAGTTTGTTATGAAAAAAATTATGACGGGATGATCAGAGATTGCGTCCGTGCGAAGCTGGGGCGAATCGCCGGTATACTATAATCAGCCAGAGCACAGATGCGAAAATGAGATAAAAACTACTTTTTTAATTTTATCATTTACTAATATCAAAATGATTCTAACGCCTGTTATCTTATATGTTAGGAATTAAGTAAGAATAGTTCAAGAAATAAACAATATCCCATAATATATTTTTTTTCACCATAGTCAAAATTTTAATAATAACCAAGTATCAAAAGAATTGCGTCATACTACATAAGAAATTAATAAACACACGTAAACAACCTTGTTTTTGATTGAATTTGGCGTCTTTCTCGTGTTGCTTTTCTTGAAACTTTGAAATCATGCAAAACAACATCTTCTGCACTCCGCTTTTATTAGTTTTATTCATTTTTACACCCGTAAATCGATAAAACAAGATCACGTAAAACTATTGACGACCAACTGACAAGTTGGGAAATTGATGTTGACATTTGCATTTAGCATACCATGTAAAAAGTTTGCTAAAATGTCCAGGGACTACTTTTGATAGGCAGACTGTATGCTTCAATGAGATTGTAGGGCTTTAGATATTTCAAAAAAACTTCGTGAGGTCGACTGAAATGAGCAGTTCATAGAGAATTTCAATTTCATTTAAAAATAGGTACCTAGTACCTTTGGTGTACCTACCTTTTTCTCACTGCACTCGCTCAACAAAATAAACCGATACTTACCGCAACAATTGAAACGGCCGGCTGTCAAATCGTACATCCCTAGAACTGTCAATTGGTTGTTGTCGTCAATAATACGCGAATTGTGAGCGCAAAAAATATTGCGAACGAAAAAGCTATTTAACTTTTGAAACAATCTCACAACGATGGCGTTTTAGTGACAAATAAGCGAGCATTTATTACCGCTACAGTATTAACAGGATCTATCTCGATTTGGCGCTAAGATGGTCGACCTAGGAGGCGGGCAAGATGGACCTTTGGAGCATGCATTTTCAAACAGTGTATTCATCATTCCCGGCATAATTGTAATCTCTTTATCAGGTGAGACGTGTTTATGTTGTTGTTGTTAATGTGTTTAAACGGTTTTATCACATTTTAAACGTAATGTCGATGTTTTTATATTATAAACGTTCAATTGCGAAAGAATGTTGGCATCTCTTCCTCTTAAAACTAAAAGTGAGCCTTTATAGGTAGGTGTCCATCGTCCGAGTAATACAAATCAAATTAATGCAAAAATGTTCACAATTTTGATAAAATTATGAACTCTCTAAGTACTTCTACATCTACCTTCCATAAATTTTATTTATTAATTTTATAACTTTTATTACTCGAGGGATGCCTCATCACAGGATCTGCAAAGCCCCATAATGCCATAAAATCAACATATCTGATTATAGCTAAAAGGCTGATTGCAGATGGAAAGAGAGAAAAAAAAAGAAAAAAAGCTTTTATTACCTACTTCAGTGAGAAATGGTCTTCCCTATCCTTTCAGAAGTTCCCTATCCTGTCAGGATTGTAGCAAATGGAGGCTGTCTCTACCAACCCTACCGGAACCCCCACAGCACCCTGGATAACCATGTCGCATAGCGGCTATATAATACTACCACCCTCTCTCTTACCTTAGGTGTCGTAAAAGGCGACTAACAAACTAAAGACTGCACATACATCAAACAGCATAGAGTGGCGATGGGCTCTCCACCTGTCACACTGAGCACATATTATGCAGTCGCTATTTCGTGAAAAGTGGACTGCTTTTGCTGTCCTCATTGCCTAGTCTCTGACTAACACTTCGAGGATAATAGTTGTGGTTATATGTATGTATGTAAATCTGTAATGTTCTGAATGTACTTGCTACTAAACCACGGTTGCCGCTTTTTTTATATACTTACAGGAAGATAACAAAACGTTGAAAAAAATGTGATTTTGAAATGAAAAATGACATTTTTTTTCAAAGTTACCTTATCTTTTACTTACAGGACGTTTGATAATAAAAATTACAATTCCGCAACAGGACAATTTACAACTATTTGTATGGGTGCATCGCTGGAAATATCAGCTGTTTTGTACACTTACGTTGAATAGTATTTGCAGGTTTATATGGAACAGCTGGTTTTTGCAATTTCTGAGCTACTGCCTTGCTAATAATTATTCTACGAAGGCCCAGTTTCAGGGTTCTAAACTTATTTCACCCTGTGTAAATACTATTAATATCCTATGGAAGCCATAAATAATAGTATACAGCCTATTACAATAGTATCAAAACACAATTGTCGTTGTCTCACTGAGATTTGCTTGTAAATAGATATTCACATAATTTTCAATATCTATTTAAAACATCCTCTTTCTTCTATTTTCAAATTTGTAACAACAAGAGACCTTTCCTTGGTGTTGAGCTACTGAGATACTGCTCTTTTAACTGAGCTATTGAGATGCTAGTCTTCTTACTGAGATACTGCTCTTTCAACTGAGATGCTACTCTTCTTACAGAGACACTGCCTTTCCAATTGAGCTACTGAGTTTCTGCTCTTGCAACTGAACTACTGAGAAACTGCTCTTTCAACTGAGCTACTGAGATGCTACTCTTCTTACTGAGACACTGCCTTTCCAATTGAGCTACTGAGACACTGCCTTTCCAACTGCACTGCTGAGTTTCTGCTCTTGCGACTGAGATACTGCTTTTTTCACTGAGCTACTGAGATTTTTCTCTTCCGCATGAGTTACTAAGCTATTCCCATTGAGTTATTTAAACATTGCTTTTCTATTTGAGTTACTGTGACACCGCCTTTTCTTCTATGGAGTAATTGTCTTAAACAAGCCACAGCAAAACAAAATTTTGTATGTTTTAAAGTAACATAGTCGAGGGCCTAGACAATAGAAAATTTATGAATGAATGGGATTTGACTTGTGTTAACGATACGTCATTTAGCGAATGCCTAACTGCCGTACTCAGATATGTCAATTAAGTTTTAATGACAATTAAATGTCTTTCCTACTCAATTTAGCACTATACTTAAGAAAGTGACAGCAAGAGACTTAATTGTCATTAAAACTTAATTGACGTCTCTGAGTACGGCAGTTAATATATAAAGGAGAACTGTAAGAAAATGCTTAACTTGTGTACAATAGAATTTGGTTATAAAGTAAAGCTAATATTATTTGCTACCTAAACCAAGTTTTGTCTTATTTTTAACGAATCGCGAATAAGAGTTATTCAATTATTAATATTTTTTAATATGGAAATACTGAGTCTTCAAAAGGCACACATATATGGAACTCCATACTTTAAAAATGTCTAACGTAGCCGCATACACCATAATTAATAAATAAATAAATAAATAAACTTTCCTACACTCACACCAATTATCTAGCTCAAGAGAAGTTTCTTTAAGAAACTCGTTAAATGGTTACTAGACAACGGATAAACATACTTAAAATACTTAAATACATACTTATTATACACAGTAAACACCCAGACCCAGACAATTTAGAAAAACAATAATTTCTAAATTGACCCGACCGGGATCGAACTCAGAGATGGCGACACCATGAAAACTGGTGTACAAACCACTCTAACAAGGACTTCGTCCAATTCTTTTGCTTTTGAAAAGTGAAATGTCAACAATGCCGTCACATCATGTAACATGTTTGATTTGACCATGAAGTTATATTTTACAGCTAGCGGCTGTATTGTATTAAAAAAGTACCTATACAACATAATAGTAGAGGATCCGAGTATACAACGACCTTCACCGAGCCGGTTAATGGATGAAAAGTATTTTATATCAAATTTAATTTGTTAAAAAATATATTGCGAGAGGGTTGGCTGAAAAATTTCAGTTCAGTACGAGTATATGATTAATTAAATATAATTTTTTTTTTTTAATTTTGCACTTGTTTTGATAATAGATAAATTACATAGGTACCAATCGAAAGTATGAAGCCTATAGAATATGCAAACGTTAGGTTGACTATTTTTTTACTGTCATAACATTGGGTAGGCAGGTGTAAACAGGCAAGTCAATATTAGTAATTTGCAACCGTCTGGTTAAATAAATAAAATTTATGTTTATATTAAGATAAGCTCATTACAAACACACAAAAATATTTTTTTTAATATTAAATTAATCATTAAATGTACTGGACTGAAATTTTTCAGCCAACCCACTCGCGATACCTATATTGTTTAACATATTAAATTTGATATAAAATACTTTTCATCCATTAACCTTCTCGGTGAAGGTCGTTCTATACTCGGATCTTAGACTATAAGCATAGAACGCCAGAGCTCCTTTAAAACTTTAAAAATATTTACCTATGTTATTTAAAATAATTTGTGTAACATTCTTTATTAATTAATTACTTCCAAGCGGCCCGCCCGCGACTACGTCCGCGTGGGCCCCGTCGTACCCTGTGACGAGTTTCCAAAAATTCTCTTTCACACAAACCTTGTGTTGACAATTATACAAACACAACAAAAAAAGAATTAGCCAAATAGCTGAAGCCGTTCTGACTGTTGCGCGTACAAACATTTGTGAAAATGGTTTGATTATTAATATAGATTAGCTGCCCACGTTAACTTAGGGTGGATTTGACCAAACTGGAATAAGACTTACTCCGAAATTAGTCCATACAAATTCGGCGTTTAATCTAGGTATAAGACCTTATTTCAGTTTGGTCGAATCCATCCTTAGACACCGTCATACTTCCGCAATTTTGTACAAAATACTTACATACATACATATAATCACGACTATTATCCCCGAAGGGTTAGTCAGAGACTAGGCAAAGAGGACAGCAAAAGCAGTCCTCTACCATAGTCCACATTTCACCAAATAGCGGCTGTACATATGCTCAGCGTGACAGGTGTTAACGTTAAGCCCATCACCGCTTTAAGCTGTTGGGTATATGTGCAGTCTTTAGTCCGTTAGTCGCCTTTTACGACACCCAAGGGAAGAGAGGCGCGACACTATAAAATATCTTAAAAATATATTAAAAACCTTTGTCCTTTATCAATCTATCTACTTACATGTGAAAATCGCGTAATAATCTTTTGCATGATTTAGAAGGAGAAAACGAAGCCACAGACACTGTAAAATGCGACTTTAATGTTTATTAATGGGATTATTCGATAATAATATTAAGTGGTAGCGATCGGCTAGTGAGCATTTACCAATTTTGCCATGTATTGTATCTGTAAATTTGTCTACCGACTTGCTATTGACAAGCGCTAACGAATCTAAATGGAGCGGTTTCCACTTGCCTAGGGGGGCTGGTTTTAATTATGAGAGCAATGTGTGATTATTGGCTCTGATCATAACCAAATCAGTAGCATGCTTGCTGACAAAAGTTGACAGAGATAAGCCACTATCTATGTAGTAATAAAATAAGGTAGGTAATAAGAAAACACTTGTGTTAATAAACAGTGAGTACTTTTAAAACTCACTGTTATGGTGTGTGGTCCAAAACACAAGCTGGGGTGTTGGTATTATAAATTATTTTATTTCATTTGTAATTTACGTAAAATGAAAAATCATAATAGCGGCAAAAAAGTGGTATGCTAAATGCTTCAATTTTTTAATAAAACAAAGCTAAAAATATTAAGAGTGGATTCGACCAAACTGAAATAAGACTTACTCCGGGATTAGTCTATACAAATTCGACGTTTAATCTAGGTATAAGACCTTATTCCAGTTTGGTTGAATCCACCCTAAATGTAGTAATTCATGTAGCGTCTGTTGCAAATGCGAATAACCAACAATAAAAAAAGATCTTTATAAAATAACCCTTTTCTGTCAAAAGACTCGAATGGATTTCTATTGTATCTCTTAGTTCGACAGCTGAGTACTTAAAAGTCAAATCTGAAATCCGCATTTGATTACATTATAATCAGCCCAAGTCACTCCACTGCTAAACACACTGACAGTTTCATTGGGAGAGGGCCAATGCCACTGCATTTGATCTTCTCTCTTCTTATTCTCCCAGCCACTTTACGTATACATCGAGATTTTTCATTGGTTTTGGAGCCGAAACCGTGTTCATGTTTATCATCTGTAGAAGCTATTTAGCTTGTAAAACTAAAAGTATGGGCATAAAAAAATCATTTAAAAAATATCAATATAAAATGTAAGAACCCTTAGTACCGGACGATCTTATGAAAGTCAATGATCGAGGCGCTTCAAACGCTCCGCCTACCCCCCGCCCCGCCGCCGGCGCAAGCGGCAGGCCGGGAAAGTAGATAAGGAGAACGTTACTACGTGTTTTCGACAAAAAGTCACTATTAATAATAATAATAACAATAATAATAATAATCTTTATTTGTTTACAAAATTCATATAATTACAAATGTTTTGACCGAAGCCCCCTTTTAAGCTCATGAGCCTGTTACAGAGGGCTCCACTCTTCCATATCTTTTAGTACATACAAAAATAAAATAACTTTTTCCTTAATAACTAACAACAACTTTGAATTACAAAATCAAATAAATAAATAATGTGACACAGACTTAAGCCAATTCACTCTCACTCCATCTGTGACTCATGAGTGTCTGACTGTGAAAGTGACTTTGTGTGGGTGTGTGTAATTGATTGATTAGCCCTGCGACCTAGCCTTGGGATCGGAGATTAAAGCTGTAGCTAAAATCTCCACTAACCATATAAGCCCGAGAAAAAAAAAAAAACCATTTACAAGTCTTCGATCATAGATTGACACTTCATTGTGGAATATCAAGTATTGCCTCTATATCCTCATATTTTTTTGGTTCTAACCATTCTTGCAACAGCTTTCTGCAGTCATAGTTACTTTTATTATATATATTTAGTTTATTATTTATTTTCTTATAAATGTTTGCTGAACGCGCACTATATTGTCGTATAGCAAAAGTAGTGTTATGTTTAGTGACTGCAATTTTGAGCCTTCTCTTCGTAGCGTTTGATGAATCATATTCCAAGGTCCCATGCTTTCTAAGAACTGTATGCAATATGTACAATTTCCTAACTGAGAGTAGTTTACTGATTTGGTATAGTGATTCAGTAGCAAATCTTTGTTTTTTAAAATAAAGAACTTTCAGAAGGCTACGTTGTGCTCGTTCTACCTCTAGAAAGTGCGTCTTCGCAGCACCACCCCAAACAGGTATACAGTATATAAGGACCGATTGCACCAGGGATATGTATATGTTCTTTAAGAGGTTTTTATGTGTACCCCCTAGTTCTGCATCTTCTTTTGGCACCACATGTCGTAAGGTTTTAAAAATCCAAATTAATTTTCGTATTCTCTGTACGACATGCTCAAGATGCGGATACCAGGAGAGTCTTTGGTCCAAAAAGACCCCTAAGTATTTGGTTTGTACTACTTTTTGGATAGTGGGGCAGTGGCAGGTTGTTTTTTCCGAAGGAGGTAAGTTACACAGATGGATCTTTATATTAAAATCCAAATCTGGCTGTGCATTATTATAAATGCTAAAGCATATATAGTTAGTTTTAGGGGTACTCAATGTAAGTAAATTATTTTGCAGCCACATCCCAATTTGCTCTAATCCTTTCTCTCTATTTTCCCTAACTTCCTCCCAACATTTGCCAGTAAAAACAATTGCGGTGTCATCAGCGTAAGAGAATATCTTGGCATTCTGAATGGACATGTCACACAGATCGTTCAAGTATATTAAGAACAGCGTGGGACCAAGGACGCTACCCTGCGGTACGCCAAAGGATACCTCCATGCTCTCACTGGTATGTTCCCCCAACTTAACTACCTGCTTCCTATCCGTCAAATAATCCGAGAATAGTTTTAGTACTGATCCTCTTACACCGATCCTATCTAGCTTGTGGACAAGGATGGGGAGAGAGACGGTGTCAAACGCTTTTTTCAGATCCAGAAATACTGCCAAGCACTTGTTGTGTTTGTCTACCTCATTTACTACCAGCGAGCTCAAAGCAGCAACAGCATCTTCTGTAGACTTTCCCTGTCTAAATCCGAATTAGGAAGAAGACAAGATATCATATTTGTTTAAGTACATAATTAATCGTGAGTTTAATAGTTTTTCTATTATCTTAGAGATCGCTGGCAGCACTGATATAGGTCTATAGTTGTTCACATCGTCCCTGTCCCCAGCCTTGTGCACAGGTGTGATTATAGATTTCTTTAGGGGTGCTGGAAATGTTCCTGTGTCAAAGCAAAGGTTTGCAAGATGTGATAAGACAGGTACGACTTCAGATTTTGCATGTTTTAGAAAAGTAGTCGGGATGTTATCCCATCCTGGGGCGCTGTTTAATTTTAAGTTCATTAAGATACTATTTACTTCGTCATAATCAGTGTGCAACAGGACCAGGGAGTTCAGCTGAGAAGGTAAGTTTTGCAGGTAAGTATCGGAGTTTCTTGTTTGTGGTTTTATTTGTTCAGCAAGGGTTTTACCAATATTTGCAAAATAACTATTTACAACATTGGTAGAAGTAGTTGGGTTTGGATTAACATTTAGTAGTTCCGTATTTGAGTTACTGTTTTTGCTAGTATACGTTATTTCCTTTATATGTTTGCACAGCAGTTTATTATTTTTAACAGACTTAGCCAATAATTCTCTCTCATAGTTTCTCTTCAGTTTTTTTATTAGATTATTACAGTAATTTCTGTATCTCCGGTAAGTTATTCTATTTACATCATTGAGTGGATCAGTTCGCAAAAGTTTTTGTAGCCTATTTCGGTTTGTTATGCATCGTAGGATACCAGGCGTGATCCACGGTTTCATAATACGATGCTTTTTAGGTATGTTTGTTGTAACAGTATGTGCAGCTAATGAGTCCGTTAACATATAAATTAACTTGTTGATCACCACTGTGGGATCCTGGCAATGTAATAACTCAGCAATGTTTTTGTTCTTTAGATGCTTTAGAGCTTTGTCAAAATCAATAGAAGTTTTTGTTTTAGTCGGTAGAAATTTTGGTTTTATTTTGGACAGTATAAGGAGAGTTGCTAAGTGATCAGTAGTCGATGTGTGTAAAATCGCTATATTTGCCTGAAGTTTTAATTTGTGTATGCTTAACATAACATGGTCTAAACAGTTTTTTCCCCTAGTAGGGATTGTATGCCCAGCTAGTATGCCATGAGTAGACAACATATCTAAGTAGTTTAATCGGTTTCTCTGTTCGTGCGTTGGTTCACTTGGCTTGAGAGCTATGTTTATATTAATGTCGCCCGTAATAACAATAGTCTTTGAAAAGATTTGAGAACCTAGGTGCTTGTTCAAGGAGTCCACAAAACAATCCGCACTTAAGTTCGATGGCGATCTATAAATACACAGTATAGTATTACCCAGTAAGTCAAGCTGAAGACATGACGCATGCGCCAGTCGTATCTCTTTGACTTTGTGTTTTAACGTATCTTTCACATACACTACAACCCCGTCATTTTGATTCAGTTGACATTCAGTGTAATATGAGCAGTAGTTAGGCAGTATAGGCAAGGGTTTATTGGAACTTATTCTACATTCCGTCAATACTATGACATCCATAGCAAGTTTAAGTCTAGATATTGATAAGATGAAGTCGTCGTAATTACAGTATATACTCCTTATGTTCTGAGAAACCATGGTAAAATCATTTTTTTTTAAGTTGATATGTTTTTGGAGTTCCGTAACATCACATTCAAAAGAATGAGCCATTTCTAACTTGTCTATGTCTAGCAGTGTTTTTATTGTATCACTCATTTATAAGAATTAAAGGTAAACAAGTCCTATGGCAATGCTTCAAATACGTGATTGGTATAAGTATAAGCAGTATAACTTTTAAAGTTTCCAATTTAAGCTGAGTTTTAGTTGTAAGTAACTGTGTAGTCGTATAAATAACATGTAAAAAGCTAAATAATATGAGGAATCGGAGGCGATTTTTAATAGATCTGTGTAATAATGTGTGTGTGGGGATTAGTATAAATTTGTATCCGCATGTATAAAATAATAGAGAGTGAATAAGAGTGATTAAGTTTCTGAATAAGTTGCCTTCATGTAGGTACATACTAAGGTAGTTTTGTAAACAATAATAAATTAACAGGAGTAATTTAAGCATGCGAACCGTACATAAATGAATTAAAAAAATAGTAAACAAAAATAAAACAATTTCTTGAACTGTCAAATAGTGATGGTGGTGTAAAAAGCCCAGATGTGAGAATAGTCATTCTGCCTGTATCAGTTTGTTGACTTGTTCTTCGGTCTTAATAAGAATGACTGGAGATTGTTCATTTTTACGCACATACACCTTACCGTAAGCAGCCCAGCAGAATTAATATCCTTTCGATTTGGCTAGATCTCTAGCCAGGAAGTGCAAACGCGACCCTTTGGCGGTTAGGTGCTCAGATAGAAATACAGGCGTGTCCTCGTTAGTCTTAAAACCAAGATGTTTAGCGCAGAGTTTAGTTTTATTTCTGATGTTAAAAGTCTTCGCCATCTTCATAAAGTCAGTTTTTAATAATGTAGAATTTGTTTCGACTATGATCGGCGTGTTTTTTTGTTCCGGTTTTCTTCCCCGCACTCTGTATATATCCCTAATGTCACTTTTAGTAATTCTACAATCTATGGTCTCAGAAAGACATATAGTCATCTCAATCAGATCTTGTTTGGACTCACCTTCTTTCTTAGGTACATTTTTCAGCTCAAAACTGGTTTTCCGGGACGCCAATTGCAGATCTTTTAATTTATTCTCCAAAATCATAATATATTCCCTATCTTCCCGGGCATGATTCTGTAAAAGCAGTATTTGTTTTTTGAACTCTTCGTTCTGAGCGGTTAAAAGTGAAAGGGAGCTCTCAATATTCTGATTTGACTGACGCACTTCTCTAAGTGTTGCGTTAAGCTGGTAAAGTTCCTTCGCTTGCTTTGCAGTAAGGGTCTCCATAAATTTATTCATTTCCTCTTTAAAGTGCATAAATTGATCATATCTTGAGTTGTCCGATTGATAAGCTAATCTTTGCGTACGGTTAGTAACAAAATTCGGCGGAGTTTTATCTTCTTCTGAAAGACAGATCGACATTTCTGGGTCCATAACGTTTTCATTGTGTTTCTCAGTCATATTGTACTAGAACACCAGAGGTAAGCAGAAATAAACGGTCGTCAGGAGCAGGAGAAAAAATATAGGAGTAGCGCAGGAGTAATGTTTACAGTTTAGGTAACTGTTTGAGTTGCCTGCATAATATGAAACAATCCCCGCAGCAGCAAGTTTGTAGCAGCACGTAGCGCGTGCCGTAGTCTCGGCCGTAGCAGCTGCTACGAACGTAATTAACGAGACAGGAGTGGGGCGGCCGCCGGTTGTACTAAGCAGGTATTGCCAATGACGTCAGAAGCAGCTACTGTTAGCTTATTTAGGCTCGGTCGAGCTCTGCGTTCTTGGTGCAGCGGATAAGGCACCGACACTCACCCAAGAGCTCCGGGTTCAAACCACCGCGCGGCAAAATTATGTTTCGCAACAACTTTTCGATGCGGGGCTCCAACGACAGCCAGGCGAAGTCACAGTCTCAGCAGAGGGCGAAGTCCGAGGCAATTAAAATTTAAAAATTAATTTTCGAGACAAAGTTGCACACGTCCAGTATTGTTAAAAGCCAGAGCGGAAGAGTCTATTACAACTTTTTTTTCTTTGCTCGTAAAGTACAACACTTTTTTTGTATTACATATAACATTTTCGGCTCCAAAACCAATGAAAAATCTCGGTGTATCGTCCCTCCACCTCATTGGAGGGCGTCCTCCACTACGTTTATCGAGATACCGGTTACCGGCCCTGTCTTTTTCAAATGACGTCGAGAAGTATAAACTTCCCTACCCAGAAACCGGCCACACGCTGGGCAGTGCCTGTATACAATAGCAAAAATTCATACAAACGTATACTTCCAAGTATCACGACGACCTCCGTGGTTAGCTCGCCGGGTCTGGTGTCGCGCCATCTCCCGAGTTCAATTCCCGCTCGGGTCAATTTAGAGATAACTGTTTTTCTAAATTGATTTCGGGTCTGGGTGTTTTTCGATGTTTATGTATATATACGAGGGGCGTTCAAAATATTCTCGGTATGTGGATAAAAACAAACAAGTACGAAAAGTTTGATATTTTTATTTTTCAATATACTCCCCCCCTATGTTCATACACTTATAAGATCGATCAATTATTTTTTTTAATCCCTCATAAAAATATTTTTTATCTTTGGTGTAAAAATGCTCCTCCACGGCCGTCTTCAACGCTTCATCGTCAGAAAATTTATTTCCACGCAGATCCTTTTTAAGATTGGGGAACAAAAAGAAGTCGCTTGGGGCTAAGTCCGGACTATAGGGTGGATGAGTAACAGTTTCAAACCCACATTCAACAATAGCTGCCTTGGCAATATGAGCAGTATGGACAGGGGCGTTGTCATGCAGAAGCAGAACACCTTTGGTTAACTTTCCTCGCCTCTTTTCTTTGATCGCATCTCTTAATTGACGTATAACGTTAGCGTAGTACTGCCCTGTGATATTTACACCTTTTTCTTTATAATCAATAAGCAAAACTCCTTCACAATCCCAAAATATTGTGGCCATGACCTTGCCAGCTGACGGGATTACCTTGAACTTCTTGGGATGAGCTGAACCCTTAATGTGCCACTGCATGGACTCCTGTTTGCTCTCTGGGTCATAATGATGAACCCAGGTTTCATCTCCAGTAACTATTTTTTGCAGCACCTCATCGGGATTTTCACCACACAGGTCGATAAAATCTGAACAGCAAGCCACACGCATATCCTTTTGAAGAAGCGTCAGCATTCGCGGAACCCATCTTGCACTTACTTTTGACATATTAAGATGGTCATGTATAATGTCATGTACGGTACCAATAGAGAGATTGGTTACTTGAGCTATAGATTTTACCTTCACTCGGCCGTCTTCCAATATAAGTTTTTCCACTTTATCAATATTTTCTTGTGAGGTAGCCACTACAGGCCGGCCAGGTCTAGGGTCATCTTCAATACTCTCCCTTCCACGCTTAAATTCGCTTGACCATTTTTGAATAGTAGATAAAGAAGGAGCAGACTCACGGTAAACACAATCCATTTCCTCTTTTATGGTTTTTTGATTTTTACCCTGTTTTGTCAAGAATTTTATGACGGATCGGTGCTCTAATTTCGTTAAAATTGTTAATTCGCTCATGGTGTTCATGTTTGTTCGGCAATTGCAGAAAAACAAAAGAACATCTCGGTTCCAATTTTACTTTTTTTTAATGTCAATGGATGAATCTTAGCGGCCAGTAACAAATATATATATAAAAGAGGTTGTAACGTATCAATACCGAGAATATTTTGAACGCCCCTCGTATGTATATTTATCCGTTATATAGTTTAACCATATTAACCAGTTTTATCTTGGTTTTTATCTAGATAATTGGAGTGAGCATAAACTTTATTATATCATTATTATCATTATTTCATTATAAAGTTATCAAGAATTTTATTTATTTCGAAATCGCTTAATCTTATCAACCGAGGCAAACAACTATCGGCACACGCTGTCCAACGATACACCATACGTGGAGACATATTAAAATAATCTGTCCGCCACGCGGGTGCAGTGCTTACATTCAAATTCACCAAAATGGCTGCCAATCTCAAAGACATGGACCTCGAAGGCATAGACTTGGAGAACGTTAATCCTGAAAATGTGAAAATGGCGCGACAGAAGCTCCTAGAAATGTTGAACTCTGATGACCTGACCGATGATGTCAAGGAGAATCTGAAGGCGCTGTTAGGCGGCGATTTGCCGTTGACAGGCAACGTGGACAGTGTCACAGGAATCCTCATAGCTTTAGGATTTGCCTCGCTCATATTCTCCGTGATCTGTGAGTAGATGTGTTTTTAACCGACCTTCAAGCACTTAAAATACTAGATACACACTCCCATAGTCATCATATAAATTGTGATGATCCCCGTGGTTGGGATGAGTGGTTACCACGCTTGTTTTGGCGTCTCGAGATCGATTCCCGGTTTGGTCAATTTAGAAAAAACGTTTTTCTAAATGGATTTTAGGTCTGGGTTTTTTTATGTATAATAAGTAGGTAGGTATGTTTATCCGTTATCTTGGTATGGGATAGGATATTATCTAAGCAATGAAAACAAGTTTCAAAAGAGCTTTAACTTGGGCTGGGGCTACATAATTGGTGTTTAGTGGAAAGTTATTATTTATAATCTAGACTTCAATTATGCGATTTTT
Source organism: Scoparia ambigualis (assembly GCA_963921215.1). NCBI lineage: Eukaryota > Metazoa > Arthropoda > Insecta > Lepidoptera > Crambidae > Scoparia > Scoparia ambigualis. The sequence continues at coordinate 7,477,742 of OY992515.1, read as the reverse complement.
ATTGAAACGTCTTCAAATTACAATCTATAGTTTTAACCTTTTGAATTATGAGGTAAAAGTCAGAAACAGAGGACTTTTTAACCTGTGACAGAGGCCCTACTCTTGCGCATCTGAGACTTCTTATTCGTCGTACACTATGCTATGTGTGTGGTGTGTACTGTGCCAATCGCTAGTGAAAAAAAACAGCAGCGCGCGCGCATTGTACGATAAAATACAGGCTAACGAAGTTTTAGAACTCATAAGCCAGGATATCCATTGCTTTGAAACGTCGTCGTGCCTTCGACCAATGCGTACTTCCCGTCATGTCTTATGGTTATGATGGATCTTAGACATGGACTCTCACCTGCTAACATATTCACCACTTTCAAGTGGCACGACAGAAAATGCTATGTTTGGTATCGCATTGTGAGACGGTGCCAAGCAAAGAGATTGGAAGTAAAACTGAAATAACCGACATAGCAAAATCCTTCACACAGCGCAAGTAGCGGTGGGCTGGACATTTTTTTTTTTATTTGACACCTCATAGTGACTACATTCTGCCTGATGGTAAGCAGCCGATGCAGTCCAAAATAATGAGAGCGCTCCTCACCGTAGAACAAGCACGGTAACAAGCGCACCCATTCATGACGGCCTGCATAAATGCCGTTTCACGCCCTGTTTAAAAGACCCGGGATTATAGGAGCTGGGAAACACATGCGCCGGCAGAGAGAGATATGCCGGACATCAGCTTGCCAGAATGCCTAGTCACTGCTATATGTACACTGTGTTATTTGCTAGTGCAGCTATAAAGTCTTACCGTATCGCGTAGCAGTGAAAGAATACTACCCCCCTTCTTCCCTTGGGTGTTGTAAAAGGCGACTTACGGAGTAAAGAAAGACTGCCCATACTTCCAACAGCATAGAGCGGCGATGGGCTTAGCACCTTTCACGATAAGCATATGTGCAGTCGCTATTTGGTGAAAAGTAGGCTATGGTAGAGGACTGCTTTTGCGGTCCTCATTGCCTAGTCTCTGACTAACCCTTCGGGGATAATAGTCGTTATTATAATTGTATGTAACTTATACAGCTCCGCCGTGCATATTACGAATTACGAATAGCCAGGGGCTGAGCGTTTTCCATTTGTCTAGGGGGGCTATTAGGCTGATGATCTTGTTAAGACAGCGGGAAGGAAGTGGATGCAAGTGTCTCAAGATTAGGACAAGTGGAGAGGTCATGAGGAAACCTACACCCAACATGGCGTCAAATTATGTTGATGAAGAAAAGAAGTATCGGTTCTGCTTAGAGTGTAATCCTAAAGACCACTGACTAGACAATGCAAACGTACATACATACACCCTTAATTTTTATTCCTTTAAATGAAATTAAGGGTGAGTTCCACCCATGAAACTGAACAACTTTCCCCAAGAAACCTATGTGCAAAAATGACGAAAAAAATTCGACCTTCCATACTATTATCGTCAGCTGATCGGACAGTTTTATATGGGAGGTCGAAGTCGGTCGTTTTTGTCATTTTTGCACGTAAGTTTCTTGTTGTTCAGTTTTAGGGGTGGAACTCGCCCTTATTTCGTTTAAAAAACTTATAAAAATTAAGGGTGTATATTCACGACTTTTATCCCCGAAGGGTTAGTCAGAGACTAGGCAATGAGGACCGCAGAAGCAGTCCACTGCCTCAGCCCACGTTTCACCGAATGATAAACTGCACAATGTGATCAACGTGACAGGTGGTGAGTCCATCGCCGCTCTATGCTGTTGGATTTATGTGCAGTCTTTAGTCCGTTAGTCGCCTTTTACGACACCCAAGGGAAGAGATGGGGACCCATCACTCCATCATGAGGCGGTAGTGTTATGTTAATAAGCCGCTACAAGCACAGACTAGGAAACACTATGGACGTTTAAAAACAGAAGAATCGAGACCCACACTAAGGCTAGTATTTTAAAACCAAACTCACATTCAAATCTCTGCTTGAGCTGAGAAAGGGATGATGCTATTCTGACTGTATTCAAGCATGAATTTCATTTTGAGTTTGGTTTTAGAATACGAGCCTAGTGGATAATCACAACATTTCGATAGGCCAAGGCACAACTCTTATCTAGTGTTGTGGTCGGTAACTGCACTTAATTGATACAACATGACTGATAAAGTAAATGTGTCTTCGTAAATAGGTTGAATGTTTCGTTATTTTACGTAACCGTAATCGGTTGGGACGACCAATCGCGTATGGACACGTAAGAAAAAGAAATACGTAAACATTTTGGCTGATAGCAGATTGTACTTAAGTACTTTGTTTTTAAAAAAAGATTTATTTTTAAAACATTTTAAAAAAGAAAATGTTTTTTCGATTCTATTAGTATTTTGGCCACAGTAAAACGAGGACCGCTGCCGCTTACCATATAAAGCGTGATAGGTGGGAAGGACTATGAGCAGTCTTCAATTCGTTAGTCGCCTTTTACAACACCCAATATATTATTATCATACCTTTGCCATTCCCATACAATTTTTATGAAAGAATATTACGTTTCCACAGATGCTAAAATACAATAATTATTAAACCCTACATTTCCATCTAGGAACAAGTATGACACTTAAATCCTAGACGTCCATAGTTAGCATTACCAGTTATATCGTGAAGAATGCCAACATGACTGTAAAATAAGAAATGGTCGCCATTGACCGCGGTAAGAAGTTGTCAAAACTTTTTTCGACTTTAAATAAAGTTTAAACTACCACGCAAAGGAATTTGATATTTACTCAATTTAAGTAAATTAATAAAAATGGAACAGGTAATTCAAATCGGTGTTTTCCTAACTTAATAATAATAACTTTAGAAAATAACAGGAATCTTTATCACTTATGAACTAATTAAGTTGAGATATGGAATTGTGTAGTTATGATAAATCATTGGTTTGATAAGACTCAGTATATCTGTAGGTGTTGACTTAATAGCGCGTGGTAAGCCATTTCATTGATAATATACATTGTATAAATAAATTGTGTAATCAGATTTGAATCGAGTGACTGCACTTTAAATATTGAAGCTAGAAATAGCATTTCTGTACTTAATGAAAATTTGTCACGGCCCAGATCTAACCTATCTGAAACGGTCAAATTTCTCCAATCGATATTGATCCTTATACCCTAATGAAAAAGATCAAAATGTATTGAAAAAAAATATATTTTGTGATAGAGTAGTGGTTCATAACCTTTTAGTCATGAGGGACAATTTGACAAAATTTCAGCGGTGCCATGGACCACCCAGAAGGTTTAGAGATAATGTACAGTACCTAAATGTAAATAAATAGGTACCTAAACTTAAGGTATTTATTCGCAATTAGATAATAAAGGTTCTTTCTATCTTTAAATAAACTAAACACGCATAAAATTATTCAAAGCCCACAATTTACAGATTTTATTGAAATTTTTGTGATTGCATACTCTTTACTACCTTCTAAATCCTTGGTTCTGAACCATTCTGAGTCCTATCTTATTTATTAGGATCGCTTTGCAGACCACTTACGCGCCTTACTACGCCTCAGAAGTAGCTTAAAACGACATATTATCTATACTAATATTATAAAGAAGAAACATTTGATTGTTTGTTTGTATTGAATAGGCTCCGAAACTACTAGACCGAATTAAAAAATTCTTTCACCGTTGGGAAGCTACACTCGGGTGACATGACATAGGCCATATTATATTTTCAAAAAAATTAGGGATCCTTACTACAACTCAAATAAATTCCTTATATCGCGTGCGCTAACAAAACGATTGATGATAGAATAAAATAATGTACTATGGCTTTGCAGAACACACCATTATCTACAAAAAGTGTCGTGATAGCATATGTCTAACTATTTTAGTTACGTTACAATAAGTGTTCTTGGGAGGGGAGTCATTTTGAAAATTCGTCACGGGGTACGGAGTCCACGCGAACGAAGTCGCCGGCGGCGCGGTCTGCTAGTTAGGTATAAAGCTGTGTAGATTCTCGCGCCCATTCGTATCCACAGTTAATGGCGGCACTTCACTTGGCGTATCGTGTTCGTGTGGCGATATCGTTGTGTTTGCCCAAATAATCTGGCACATCGCTTGGCGTCAAACAAGCCATCCACACATGGCCTATACGGGCAAACAACGCAAATATTCACCATATTTGCTTGTTCACAAACAAATTGAATGCAACAGTGATGGACGTGTCGGCAGCAGCTTATGATTTATCTGAATGCGGCTAGCCAACACCTGTTTTTTTATTGTGCAGGGTTCTCCTAAGTTATTTTGAATATCGATTAATGCAACGTGTTCGGTTTTTGTTTTTATGAGAGGTTTTTGGGGTCCCAAACACTAGGATGCATTTGGTATAATTCCAAAAATCGCAATACGGTTTCGTTTGTCTAATCCATTTTACTATGTTTACGTATAAAAAACTGAACACGTCTGAACAGGACAGCCGCACGCGCGCTTCTGACCAGAACCAAGTGTGGACGGCCGACGCAAATATTTGCCGTATTTGATTCCTTTGATGTGTGATCAAAAACCGACAAGTGGACGGAAACGCATATTCGCTATTTGCGTTGTTTGCCTTATTGGTGCAAATAAAGCAAATATATTCAAATAGGCCGTCTACACATTGCCGTGTTCGGACAAATAATGCAAACGCGAACACGATACGCCATGTGAAGTGCCGGCATAAAAGATAGACGTCCTGAATGAGTAGTACGCAACACAATATATGGATGATGCAAAAGCACTTTTAATAAAGTTTATTGGATTAAAGGATTAATGACTTTGACCTAGAATCTTCCGCTCTCGTCATAGGACAATGAACTTCTCGGAGTATCTAGTAAGGTACGCACGCAAACACGGTTGTGCCTTTAAGAAAGCCCCCGGTAATTTCTGGTGACCGAATAACCATAGACTTGAGGAACTACATGTTACTTGTCACTTACAAACTCATCATCTTATCACCAGCCTATAAACGTCCTACGACTGGACACAGGCCTTCCCACAAGGACAACTGGGGGGTTACTCTCGAACGCAAACTCAATCTTAATACAATTCCAATGCAATTAATATTTATCGATATTGGGATAAGTAAAGATAATTCCGGAACGCCATCTCGATAATAATTTGTTCAATCAATTTCCACGCAATTTAATTCCAATGTGGCGCTATTGTCGCTTACAAAAGTGCCATTTGAAATTTTTTTTAGATTTGTGATTGGAAATTGATTAATGCAATTCTGTTTCAAGAGTAGCCTACCTGCGCTTGGGGAGGTTGGCCCATAAAATATCATTGCAAGTAGCCAATTCGGGTTGGGGTTCCAAAAAGTGCCTACAAACTCAATAACGCTGAAAACACTTACACTTTCTTTCTACAAATTACTAACTGGTAGTTAAGTTATATTTATTCTGAAATCAAGAATTCAGTCACTCGATTCAAAATCTATTTTTGACAACCACACGAACTGCCCTTTCGAAATTCTATTTTCATATTGCACTCAGTCGTATGCACGGCTGGTAACCAAGGAGGCGGTGTTATCACGCGTTATTAACAACAAAAATACCCAAAAACTTTTCCGCGTAAAAACAGAAAATGGCAGACGAAGAGCAAACGGCGGGCATGTCTTTAGGCGGTGCGATCAAAGCGCAAATCACGGAGTCCATAAAGAATATGGACATATTGACGGTGTTGCAAAAAATGGTAGCTACCACACCGGAAGACGAGGAATCCGAAGAGATCAGGCAGAAGCTGAAAGGCGTCATAGAGCAGTACAACATGATGAATGAGGAAGACAAAAATGAATTCACCAACCAGATAAGGGAAGGTCTTGCGACGAAATTAACCGCGAAACTGAATGACCCGAACGTTTTGAATATGGACGCGCTGGAAGACGCCGTCAAAGGAGCCATTGTCAACCAGCTGATATGGGTCGGGGTGGTTGTTTTAATTTTCATTCTTCTATTGGGTATGTGACTTTCTTTCGGTTTTTATGTTCGCGTAATTACAACTTTTTCGCCCGAGAAAGTTTCTGGTGGTAAAACCTTCTTTCAAATTGGTTAATTCAATAGGCAATTATTCAGCAACTGACAAACGAGATATATTTTTTTAAAACAATCAAAAAGAATTTACGCGGAATTAGGTATTCTTGGCGGAAAAGTGAAGAGTCTTTGCAGATTTGTTTTATTTTCTAAAATCTATGTTTTGTCCAATAATATTGTGTATAGTGGATTGTAGTATAAGTACACGGTATTTCACCCCCTGATGTATAGCGATATTAAATACCTTCTTTTTCCTTAGTCTCAAACGACGAACCAAAAAGGTTCACAAAATCGTCAGAATTAAAAAAAAAATAAACGCGTGTTTAAACTTTTAGGTGCTTTATTTCGTTAATTTGAATTAATATGTAACTTTTAAATTGTTGTATAGGTACCGACAGTTAAAATTCAAGTGTATAGACAATAATAGACAATCGTACGTAGCCTTGGACACTTAGATAATAGAGATAAATAAAATATTAAAATCGAATCTCGAGTTTCTCTGTAACCAATCTTATCATCTTGTTATCATAAAAATCAATTCTAATGAATTTAACTGATAGATATTATACTATAAATATTGTTATTGGCCATCATTAATTACCATATTAACAGATTCTTATAGTAAACTCGGTATAACTACTCCGTACGACTACCAGGACGCTTCTAAATACATAGTATACTAGGCATATATAAGGCGACTGCCAGAAACCGCAAGAAACTTCAAAGGCTGGTCAGGTCAAGTGTTTTAAACATGACAAAAATATCAAAAAAGAAATTTGTGATGTTTTATTTTTCATTAAATATTCATTTTATGAATTTTAATTTGAGATAGTCTTTGATTAACTAATTTATTTTAAAGCAATAACAAGAAAAATAAAATGAAAGAATTAACTATTAAATAACAATTATTTACAACGCGCGGGCAGCGGCCGGCCGTTGACCCACCCGTCTGTTGACCCGTCCGCGTCAGCTGGGCGATAAGTACCTACGTTGGTCTGTAATCTTTTTTGTAATTTTTGTCGTGTTTAAAACACTTGACCTGACCAGCCCTTGATTGAAGTTTCTTGCGGTTTCTAGCAGTCACCTTATATTAGGTGACTGCTAGTGTTCTAAACATGACAAAAAGGAATTCGTTGCTTTTTTATTTTTCTTTAAATAATTCATTTTATGAATTTTAATTTGATAGTCTTTGAGTATCTAATTTATTTTAAAGCAAAATAAGAAAAATATAATGAAAGAATTAACTAACGATTTTTTACAACGCGCCGGCACCGGCCGGCCGTTGACCCGCCCGTCTGTTGACCCGTCCGCGACAGCTGAGCGATAAGTACCTGCGTTAGTCTGCAATCTTTTTTGTCATTTGTGTCATGTTTAAAACACTTGACTTGACCAGCCCTTAAAGTTTCTTGCAGTTGCTAGCAGTCACCTTATATATAGAACTAAGCAGCAATGAGGACCGCAGAAGCAGTCCACTGCCACAGTCCACGTTTCACCAAATTACTACTGCACATGTGCTCAGCGTGATAGGTGGTGAGCCCATCGCCGCACTATGCTGTTGGATGTGAACACCCAAGGGAAGAGAGGGGTTGGATGTTGGTAGTATTCTTTTAGTGTTTGGTGTTTTAGTGTCTTCACCAGCTCTAAATACTGTTTTTGTGTGACGCTATACCACACGGTTCACTTCTAATACACACATGATTCGCTAAATACCATTTTCAATGGTTTAAAAGTAGTCAGGTGACTGGCAGTGCAGTATCTTTCGAATTATCTTCATCTGCCGATAAATGTCCCACTGCTGCACAGCTTCCCATATGGACGCTTCGCACATGGGGAGATAAGTCACCGCGCTGAGCCAATGCGAATTGTTGGGTTTTAATAATAATCATTATTAGGCCAGACACGATTTTTAAATCGTAGTAGTTAAAAGGTTTAAGCGATCAGATCCAACCTGAATATCCTAATTGACAAATTGTCTTTTTTATGTACATACATACATATAATCACGACTATTATCCCCGAAGGGTTAGTCAGAGACTAGGCAATGAGGACAGCAAAAGCAGTCCTCTACCATAGTCCACTTTTCACCAAATAGAGACTGCCCTGCACATGTGCTCAGCGTGACAGGTGGTGAGCCCATCGCCCTATGCCTGTGCAGTCTTTAGTCTCTTAGTCGCCTTTTACGACAACAAGGGAAGAGGGGGTGGTATACTTTCACTGCTACCCGACACGGTTAACGGCTCTTTTATGTATTTTTTTATTTTTTATGTTTGTCAATAAAGGTTTCTCTCTCTTTCTCTCTCTATTCAAAATTGTCAAGTTTCTTTAATCGATATTAATCCTTATATCCAAATGCTAAGGTTTAAAATCCATTGTAGAGACATTTTGTGGTAGGTTTATCTGCTAGCCTTTGTACCATCTATATGGTGCAGTGTCAATGTCGTGGCCATATCGTAAAATTGGCCATTACCATGAAATAATCATGTTCTTACCTAACCTAATCATAAAATGGCCGAGCATTTCATGATATGGCCACGACATCGACAACGTACAGTCAGCATCAAAAGTAGCTTAGCACATGAAATTTTCAAATGATTGTTTTGTTACGGTTGAAATGACCAGAATTGTCTAACATAGCTATTGAGTCAAAAGTAGGTACATGACAATATACTTTTGCATTATTGCCTTAACCATTTATTATGAACACAAAAAATGTCATATACTTCTGAAATGTTAAATGATGAGTATGTGTCTTTAACTTTTGCCACCTTGTTTTGTTTAGTTACTTTTGATGCTGACTGTACTACCGACATGGTGTAGGTAACCCGTCGCCGTCGATTGAACATGATACAACGACCAACGATGTAGCGACCGTCGATATCGTGGACTACACCCCCACGCTTATAATCAATAACAAAATCTGTTTTTTTATTATGACCCCCCCCCCCCTCTCAATTGGATCCCCCCTTTCCATACTCATTCACACGAGTACCTACATACAAAAGTCAACAAAATTACAGTTTTTCAATTTTAGTTTATCTGTTCCAGTTTTCTTCGGCTACAAACTCTACAAGTCGTTGAAAGAGAAGGAGACGAAACGGGAAGAGAAAAAGAAAGCAAAACAGGCCAAGAAGAAGAAGTGAAGTCACCACACAAAAAGCGCACAGCCCTAGACAGGTGGCAAACGCTCCCCGTCTATTCGTTAGCGTTTGTCAATGGTAAATTATGGTAGACGTTTACATATACTTGGTGAATGCTAACTCTAACAGAATATATAATTAAATATAGAATGATGTTGCCTAAATTAGCTCTATAAAGATTACAAAATTATTAATTTAAGGTTCGCCAAATGACAAGCGTTGGCACACGTCAACGTACATACATTCATCATTCTACTCCATAATGCCACTTGTCTAGGTACTCAGGAGTTAATACGACACCGGCAAACGACGGCTTAATCTAGGGAAATGTGCATATTATATATTTACATAGGTACATAGTTTTTAAACTCGAAGGTTTAGATTTAGGGTGGATTTGACCAAACTAGAATAAGACTTACTCAGAGATTAGTCTATACAAATTCGGCGTTGAATCTAGGTATAAGACCTCATTCCAGTTTGGTCGAATCCACCCTAAGTAGATTATTATCAACATAGGTATTTGCCAAATCCATTTCTCCCGTCGTAATTTTGTATTAAAAAGTACAATGTTATCCACTATGGTTCTAGTTACAGTAAATAAGTTTTCGAAGCACAAAAATGTTAGTGTGAGTTTTTTTTTTATCTCAGTCAGCCTCAAAAGTAGCAGTACTTGGTATGACATACATATAATCACGACTATTATCCCCGGAGGTTTAGTCAGAGACTAGGCAATGAGGACAGCGAAAGCAGTCCTCTACCATAGTCCACTTTTCACCAAATAGCGACTGCACTTGTGCTTAGCGTGAAAGGTGGTGAGCTAATCGCCGCTCGATGCTGTTAGAAGTTTGTGCAGTCCTTAGTCCGTTAATCGCCTTTTACGACACCCAAGGGAAGAGTATTGTTGTTGTTGGTGGTATTACATGGCACTAAAAGGACGACCTCCATGGTCGAGTGGTTAGCATGCTGGTTCTGGCGTCGCGCTATCTCTGAAGTTTCTCCCGGGTTCAATCCCGGGCGTGTCAATTTATAAATAACTGTTTTTCTTGGTGTTTTCTGTGTTTATGTATCGTTATCCCTTATCTAGTTAAAAACAGATAATTTGTGTGCGCGTAGAAAGTTATTTTATTTTTAAAGTGGTAAGCTACTTCTGAGGCCGAGTGTACAGATACAAAATTGCATTAATGTTCAGGTAGGCTACTCTCGAAACAGAATAGCATTAATCAATTTCCAATCACAAATCTAAAAAATGTCAAATGGCACTTTTGTAAGCGACAATAGCGCCACATTGGAATTAAATTGCGTGGAAATTTATTAAACAAATTATTATCGAGACGGCGTTCCGGAATTATCTTTACTTATCCCAATATCGATACATATTAATCGCATTGGAATTGTATTAAGATTGAGTTTGCGTTCGAGAGTAACCCCCCTGATTGTCTATCAGAATTACATTAATAGTAGTTAGTTTAAATGTATCTTATTTTGTAACAGAAAATTTATACAACCTAAATGCAACATTTCTCTAGTAGAAAGTTTTAAAATGACTGAAATATAATTATGACTTTTATGAATTTTAGATATACTAAAATAATGAGTGTTAACTTATTTATTTATATTGACTGACATCAATGTCAATGTCTCGATGTTTTTATTGAATGTTTAAATCTTCTGATTGTGTACCGGGAAACATAGTCATTATTTTAGGTTGTGCAGTTTATATTCACAACCCAAGGCATATTAGTATATAATCGTTTAGTGCCAAACATGGAAACAAAATTATTTTTTTTGTACTAATGTATTTGTGTCTGTAAGTAACTTGTTTATTAACCGAGTACTAAAATAATTCTGATTTATGTAAAATTTTAAACACTGAAAAAAGACGACAACCTCTGGCGGGAATCGAACCACGCACCTTCCGCATACTTGGCTACCGAGGTCTGGCTGTCAACCGTCAAAATTTGTCAGTGCTTGATGATTATGATTTAGTCAACATTACTTCATCAAATCTTAGAAGATTTCACGTCTTTTTTCAGTGTTTAAAATTTTACTTAAGTATATTTAAGCGTTAATAAAACGCTAAAATATAAAACATTAATTCTGATTTATATCTTAAAACATAAAACAGGCATTTAACAATTAGCTAAACATAATAAAATTGTGTGATAGTATAATACACTCGGCGTCAAAAAAATCGCACCTTTTAAAAATCATCTTTAAAAATTCTTAAACCTTATGTAGAGGATAGTGTTGGGTATCATTAGAAAGGTAACAAAAAGGAGTATCAAAAAACAATTAAATTTAACTTTCTGTTTAATTATAATTATACAAACAACATTAAAATTAATAAAATAATAAAAATCCTTAATTAAGTCCTAATTAACAACAGATAATTTACAAAGAAAAATGTACAAAAAGTGTCTTAAAATTAACTTAAAATCTAGTGTTACCCCCCCTTGCCCTGATCACGGCTTCCATACGGTCCCTCATGGACCTCACCAACTTCAGGAGCTCTTCTTGAGGGATAAGCCCCCATTCTTCAATCACCGCGTCTTGGAGCTCCTGTAGAGTCGAAGGAGCTGGATCCCGAGATCGAACCTTACGTTTAAGATGGTCCCAGAGGTGCTCTATAGGATTCAGATCCGGACTTCGCGCTGGCCACTGCATCACAGAGATTTGGGACCTCTGCAAGAAGTCGCTCACGATGCCTGCAGTGTGAGCGCGAGCGTTGTCGTGCATTAATGTGAACCCCTCGCCAAAAGATTCGGCAAAGGGGACCACATGCACTTCCAGGACCTCAGTGACATAGCGGCGAGCAGTCAGCGACCCTTGTCCGCGAGCACCTCCAGTCCGGGAGACGCAGACAAGGTCGGTTTTGCCGGCAGCAGACATACCGCCCCAGAACATGCAGGATCCGCCACCATATTCCACCGTCTCCTGGATGCAGGCTTGGGCGAAACGTTCACCCTGCCTCCGGTATACTCTTCTCCGTCGGTCGTTGCAGAAAAGACACACTCGCGTCTCGTCTGAGAAGAGAACAGCTCTCCACTGCTCAAGGGTCCAATCGACGTGGTCACGAGCAAACTGCAAGCGGGCTCGCCGATGCGCTGCAGTCAATTTTGGACCCGTAGCAGCTCTGTGGGCCGCTATCTTCTTCTCCTTCAATCTTCTTCTAACCGTAGATACGCTTACGGTGCGTCTGCGAACTGCCTGGAGCTGCTGTTGCAACTCAACAGCGTTGGAGAAACGATTTCTCAAAGAGTTCGACACAACGAACCGGTCGTCTCTTTCCGAAGTGCAGCGACGTCTACCCGAACCGTGTCTGCGGATATAGCCACCGGTCTCTATGAAGCGCTGGTACACTCTTCGAACGGAATAACGGCTCAGGTTCAGTTGCCGGGCGACATCACACTGCCGCACCCCTGATTGCAGTAGTGCAACCACTTGAGCGGCTTTATCAGCTGTGGTATCCATCAAAATCTGTGCGTGTGTCCTCTTCAACGGTTGAATAGCGAATGACCCACATTGAACCCGTGTTGACCGTTTTATACCCACAAAGGAAGCGCAACTAGCAACTCTCACGGGTAGCAAAATTTGCATCGAATTTTTGTGACACTTTATTTGTTGCATTAGGTTTTATTTGATAATGAAAAGTAATGTTTTTTATTAAGTTAATTAAGTAACCTTGTAAATAAAATCATAATTAATGCGACTGCATGTGCATATCAAGAGTAAATGACATTTGAAAGTGATTTTCTAAGAGGTGCGATTTTTTTGACGCCGAGTGTATGTAAAAAAGAAGGACTCCGCGTCACTTACTTTTAAATTGACGCTATGTACGAAGCCAGTATTGTTATGTAAATACGGCACACCCTTACACAAAGGTAAGCCGATCGGCCGTCATTGTGATGTCAACCGTCCCCGTGACAGCACACACACACCAGGATAAATGTTGCTTCACTTGTTAGTATCGCGGCGCGGAGTCCTTCTTTTTTACACGTCTGTGATGTTGGAGTATTAATTATTTTGTTTTAATGGCTTCCAAAACTTCCAAATAATGATATTACTTGTATACATTTTCCCGGTCTTAAGTCGTTGAGATTGTGTTATGTCATGTTAGTCTGTATTTCCATTCCATATATTTTTAAAGTGTACGCTGTGTTAATGTTTTGATTTAAAATATAATTTATTTTTACATGACTACTAGTTTTCTTTTTGCCCCATCCACATTCAATGTAAACTTGTCCAAGCGCCGAATGTTTTTCAATATGGAGACTTTTACTACCTTACATTCGTACGACCTCAAACAGGATACTTCTAAAATCGTTTGTCAGTGTCTTGAATCTAACTATATAGTCTAAGATCCGAGTATAGAACGTCTTTCACCGGGCCGGTTAATGGATGAAAAGTATTTTATTTCACCCGCGTGGTTCCCGTTTTCCTTGGAAATATCGAGATAAAAAGTATCCTATGTGATAAACTATCTGTATGCCGAATTTCATTCAAATCCATTCAGTAGTTTTTACGTGAAAGAGTAACAATAATCCATCCATTCTTACAAACTTTCGCGTTTATAATATTAGTAGGATTTAATATGTTAAAAAATATATCGCGAGTGGGTTGGGTTGGCTGAAATGTTGGAAAAGTGTCAACTTAGCAAAAGAGACCAACTAAGAAAGAGCCGAGTTGAAAATGAGACAAGTTAGGAAAGTGTCAAGTTTAAGAAAATGACGAAGTCGTCCTGAGGGAAAAATTTCAGTCCAGTAGGTATCTTTAATGATTAATTTAATATGAAAAAAAAAGTACCTTTAATGATTAATTTAATATGAAAAAAGAAAATTTGCGTTGCACTGGTTTGGTGTGTGTGTGTGTTTGTAAGTAATGAGATTATCTTTATATAAACATAAATTTTATTTATTTTACCAGACGGTTGCAAATTACTAATAATATTGACTTAGGTACCTGTTTACACCTGCCTACCCTATGTTATGACGGGAAAAAAATAGTCACCCTAACGTTTGCAGATTCTATAGGCTCCATACTTTCGATTGGTACCTGTAATTCATCTATTATCCAAACCAGTGCAATGTTTAAAAAAAATATTTAATTAATCAAGTACTTACTGGACTGAAATTTTTCAGCCAACCACTCGCAATATATTTTATAACACATTAAATTTGATATAAAATACTTTTCATCCATTAACCGGCTCGGTGAAGGTCGTTGTATACTCGGATCCTTTAAGGCACGGAATAATAAGACCGACCGACGTACAGAAGTTGCAGTTCTTTGACACTGAATGCCAGATAAGAGGCTTTAACAGCCTATAAACGTCCCACTGCTGGGCATATGCGCACATGGACAACAGTACCTACACGAGAAAATTGTGCCACCACCTACCACGCTGGCGCAATGCGGGTAGGTAGGTTAAAACTACTCAGCCATTTTACGACTTGCGACAACAACCGGAACCAACGACTTAATGTGCCTTCCGAAGCATGGGTCAGAGACATGCAGCCATTTTATCACAGAATAGATTTTTTTTTATAGCAGAAGGAGGCAAACGAGCAAGCGGGTCACCTGATGGAAAGTAATCACCGCCGCCCATGGACACCCGCAAAACCAGAGGAATCGCAGACGCGTTGCCGGCCTTAAAATAATAATAGTAACCGTATCGCGAAGCGGTGAAAGAATACTACCACCCTCTCTCTTCCCTTGGGTGTCGTAAAAGGCGACTAACGGACTAGACATCCAGCAGCATAGAGCGGCGATGGGCTCACCCACCACCTGTCACGCTGAACACATCTGCAGTCGCTATTTGGTGTGCCGTGGACTATGGCAGAGGACTGCTTTTGCGGTCCTCATTGCCTGGTCTTTTGACTAACCCTTCGGGGATAACAGTCGTGATTATATGTATGTACATATATAGATAATAGGAATCTCAAGAGTTACGATCAATCAGAGGCACGATTGTGGAACCCTGCTTTCGTCCCGTCGAGGAAGAGATCCTTCGAGGTATTGACCTTTCGAGGTAACGAGCCATCGGTGAAGTGTACCGTCGAGGTAGAGACATCGAGGTAACGTCATTCGAACTAGAGTATCAGACCCGTTGAAAACTTCCGTTACTCAGCCGGCAAACGAACATACGCCATACTACAGCCCACCTGCCGGCGATTTTATCTTACAGTGCAAATAATACTTCTACGAATTTTGCATAGTAGTAATAGGTAGTTTAGAGTAGTTATACGAGTGACAGAAGAGTATAGGGCACCTGATAGTGCTTGCCGCCTCGCCCATGGAAGCGCAGCACCGACGGCATCACGCGCAACGCACACAGAAGCTACAGCTCTCTGCCTCTGTGCCTTGTAATTTCACTTAGACCACAGCTCCTGTTCTTTGCAGTGTCTTCTACATTCGCAATTTATTTATTTTTCCGATCATGAGTCAAAGATGTGAAACGTTAAAAATCACGCAGCAACCCTGTTCAAAAGACGCAAGTTCGATTACCACCCTGGCCCCACAGACAAGTCTCGTGTGTGCGTTACGCCTTCCCCCCTGTCTATTCGTAAGTAATTCATAGTACGCTGTTGTTAACTGTCCCAATTGCTACTGAAAATACAGCAACGCGTGCACATCGTAGCTCGAATTACGAATAGACAGCAGCCACATGAAGTAGGTAATAGTACACTAGCAGTTTTTTCCTCAACGCGAGTTGTCGACCAGTATGGTCAGATGACTATACTATACTAGAGAAACCCAGAACGCTTAGGATACCAATTTTCAGTTACTTTTAAGGATGAATAGCTATAAAATTTCAACCGCTTGTGTTGTGGCTAAGCCACCGGTCTTAGGCCCAGCGGTCCCGCGTTCGATTCCCAGTGGTGGGTATCTACATCTTTACTTGGTTTGGTTGGTAGGTGGTAGGGATTGTTAAATCCGCCTGGCTAATAGCTACAACCATCTAATCTAAGTCAACAACGATGTTAGCATTATCGTATTGCGACAGTTTAGATAAGATGCCAGTTCCTCAGTGGTTAGAGATTCCAGGTGCCTTATAGTCATTTACCATCAGGTGAGATGGAGGCAAAGTGTTTTCCCCGACTTCTTGGCGGGAAAGTGAAGAGTCATGTCTGCAGTTTTGTTTTATTTACTATAATTTCTAATTAATATAAAATTAACCTTTCTAAATAACAATAAAATCTAATTTATTTTGTTTTCAAAAACAAAAAAAAAATAGCAACGTAATAATTCAATAAAAGTAATTGTTACTTAACTAAACAAACAAAAAAATAGAATACAAAAGAAAGGGAATATTATTCATTCTAATTTAAATGCACCTTTTTACTTTACTAAGCATTAGCGATGGCATCTAATGTCTATCGAGAAGTACGCGGTAGTCACAATGTTATCGATACTTAATTGAGTCCAACATATTATTTTTCTCTATGAGTCCAACTTAGTGTTATGGCTAGCTAACACGTATTTGTATGCATGCTTGCATTTTTCGATATTTTTGTATAAAAATGTAAACAAATAATTAGCGTCTGTAATGTATTGCGTTTTATATGAAGTGTGATTATCAAAGTGTGTTGTGAATTTGGATTTTTGATCGTTTGGGAATCTGAAATGTTATTTACGTGAGTACCCACGTGTTATAAAATTGTTAAAATAGGAATAATTTTAACTTTATATGTATTTTACTTGTTTTGCATGCTCACTAATGTGTTACTTTTATAATATTTTATGATTTCTTTTGTATTTATCTTGTAAGTGAATTGTTAAAAAATTATTTTAGAGAAATAAATGTCTTAAACCATAATTTGTGTTTTATCAAATATTATAATCTGAAATAATGGTGGATTATTTACTTTTAAGTGTTTGTGTAGGTAACGTGCATGCGTGTTGGCAAATAAAACAAAACAGTGTAACATCACTATCCAAATTCTAAGAAGTCCGTGTAAGATCTCGATAAAGTTCCCACAGCTTTATTGAGTCTCAAGGGGTTTGGCGAAATATCAAAAAAAGTTATTACCCGATTGGATAAAAACTATACGTCAATATTACAGGTAAGTAGGTACTACTTATTTTGAAAGTTTCCTCTTTCCAGGGTACTTATACAGAGAATACATACATATATTCAGACTATTATCCCCAAAGGATTAGTCAGAGACTAGGCAATGAGGACCGCAAAAGCAGTCCTCTGGCACATGTGCTCAGCGTGACAGGTAGTGAGCCCATCGCCGCTCTATGCTGTTGGGTGTACGTGCAGTCTTTAGTCCGTTAGTCGCCTTTTACGACACCCAAGGGAAGAGGAGGTGGTAGTATTCTTTCACTGCTACGAGACACGACGGTTACAAAGAATACACGAATAAAAACAAGTAATTCCAGAAAGAACGCCTTTATTTCCATTAAAACTATATTTACAACATCACTCGAAGCATTCCTCCAGGCATTTTACTAAAAAAATAAATTCAAAACGTACATCTTTGGGGAAACGTTAAGAACAATTTCAAATTTAGTGATAACGATAATAATTGCGAGCGAATTAAGTTCAATAATGCGTCGGTGATTATAACTATAGCTTAGTTGCTATTAACTATAGCTTAACTTAGCTTTTAAGCCCAGCATAGTTGCTCGGAACTCAATTATTGGAACCAGGGGTATAGATTCCTTTGCTCGATTTTGTAATTTTACGCGGTAGTTTTTTTTCTTGTAAAATTTTATATTTGTTTTTTTTTAATTTACTATAGGGTCGTAGGAATAAAACAAGGTGTAGGAAATTGATTGCAAAACGTAAGTCGATTATTGAGCATGGTAAAGCAATATTCAGGAAACCACACAGCATATTGCAATTTTTCATTGGATTTCGACCTTAAGATTAGGGACTAAAGTTGAATTTATGGGTGTCCAATATATCGACAGGGCCTTATAAATTGTTAAGATATCATAAGATTTATACCCAGTTAATATTGTTTAATTCAAACACGACCTAAGTACACATACCAGCAGGCAAACCTATTCAATACTGTCAAAGTCAAACCAATATTTACTCCAACCACAAATATATTGACGTTTGACATTTAGGTTGACCTGCTGGTGTATGTACACACGGCGTCAGATGAACCTACCCTAAACTGTCAAATTTCTCCAATGAATATTGATCCTTAGAACTAAACAATAAAGTTCAAAATATATTGTAGAAATTTTACAGTTTTGGGTAGGATGATCGTGACGCCGTGTGTACTGTGAACCACACATCAGACGTAACAGGCCCAGTACAAGCGGAACCAGCTATCACGTTAGTATTTCAGTACAGTAAAAAGTAGTTGCTAGAACTTCTACCTACCACAAAATGTCAAATTTCTTTAACACATTTTGAACTTTATCTTTAGGGATTAAGTATCAAAATCGATTGGAGAAATTTGACAGTTTTGGATAGGTTGATCTACAGGGGTGTATACATTGCTTCGCTTCTTTGCTAAATTAAAACGATTTATAAAATTGTCAAACCAGCGAAGCCGTGTAGGTAGGTAGGTAGGTACTTACTCGCTAATCGAAAAAACTATATTTGCCCAAAGCGAACAAGGTCAATAGTTATTTTTGATGTGTTCTTGACCGCATATGATTACTGCATATTTGACAACCCATAACGATAATCAACTTCAAGTAGGTACCTACTTTTCATAAAAACACATTTTGGCAGTTTTGACTCTTATTTCAAAGGTAATAAAGGTTATAGGTGATTGAGCCGTTTGTAATGCACCCATTTTAATCGTTTAAAACAAAAAGTCGCGCGTCATTCATAACGTCTATTTTCTGAGTTTGGCTACAAGCAACATGTACAGCGCCAAGAAATGGATGGCGAGAGCTTTAATAGTTCCTCAGCTGAATAGTGCAAGAGAAAATTTTAAAAATTATATATTTTGTGATAAGCTTTTTAAGTATTTCATTTAATGTAAAAAAATATGTACTATTGACTTATGAAAGAGACAGTAAAACAATTATAGCAAGTCTCAATATTAACAGATGGTCAACTTTATGCGGATGAGATTTGGATGGAAGAGTGTATGATACGACCAGCATATTCACAAGGAGAGTATTAGTACATTTTCTGCTAAATTAATTGTGAAATCATCACTTAATTTTTAATATTAAAACATTCCTTTTCAAATATTTAAATGATTAGCGACATTATTTAACTCTACAAAATTAATTTTATTAACTGTTTGAATAAAATAGTATTTACAATTATTTTTCTCAGCTACGGTAATTTCTAACTAATACTTTATATTTACTCATACTATTATTATTATTTAGTTATTAGTAGAAATCGAAATTTGAATTCTGTATTATGGGGTTTTTCCTATAGGGATAGGGAACATACGTTACAAAACTCCTTGAGAACACACGGTCCAAATTGAATAACAACACAGAACAATTCATTTGTTATGTTTTATTTATAATCAGTCTTTCATAAGCCAATATACAACCAGATGGCACGGCGCGACGACGCAATAAGTATTTGAAAGTGTACGTAGTATTAAACCTGGTTCGCAATAGGACAGTAATTCAGTAGTAAGAACATTGCTTTGCTACTTGAAGTCTTCCATCACATATAAAAACTAGAACACAATCAAGGCTCTAAAAACGTCTGCACAATAGGAGCACCTAGCGAGATGTTTCGGTACTCAAAAGTGCTCCATAAAAAAATGCTATTCTGCCAAAACACATACAGGACAATTTTTCTATCAATGCGCATATTTTTTTAAAATATAGAGTAACTTAATCAAGAGCTACAGACTTATTTAAATTTTTGCAAGTGAAAAATAAAGAAACTAAAATTGATCAAACATATCCACAAAAATACCGTTGATCATGGTAAATGGACCGGGACCACGAAATTGAACTCTAACACATGCCCTTGCACCGACGAGTGAACTTTCGTTCGCCCGGTATCCACGAGTTATTTTTTATTGTGCCGGACAAATGAAATAAATAATGATTAATAAATAAATAAAAAAAAATGAAAATGATGTCTATTAACGTTACTGAATGATTTAAAAAATTATGCGCACTGATAAAAAAAGTATACTGTATAATATTATATGTCAAAGCTACTATACCGCTACGATTTAGTACATGATTGTAAGTTTTTATACGTGATCAAAGCTTGAAATAGAATTTTAAAATAACCAAATTACTGGACTAAATTACTCTTCTATTGCGCAAACAGGAGTTCAGTACGTGTGCTGCGTTCAGCGAACTCCGCATGTGATGGATGGAAAACGCAACGTAGCGATGCTCTATGCTTATGTTTTTCCAGAAAAGAACACAGGCGGGCTGAAAACGAGGAATCCACTCAACGCAGCGTACGGCCTTAATGAAAAGAAAAAACAAGTCTAACATTTAAAAAAAACAATGGTTCTCCAATACAATAAAATTATTGTTAACCCAGAGTAGTAAGACCTCTTGTCAGAACAGCTGTTAGTGTGGTCTTATGTTATACCACATTTAAAATCGGTTTATTACGAAATGTCTAGCACTAGTTTTATTCGCATTGATGCAGCCCTTCTTAATGATGAACGAAGAGAACAAATTCTTGGTTTCGATAACGAGATCGAACGTGAATAAAACTAGTACTAAGCCCTCAGCCAGCAGCGTTGGCAGAAACAATACTGGTATTTGAAGAACACAACAACAGCAACCTATTTTGAACGTTAACACGTCAATTCACATTTCCAATTTGATCTGACTTGACATTACCGGATGTTACCATCTCTAAGTTTAATATCTGTCGCTATAAGAGTGCCTACACACGTTAATATCGATAACCACGTGGGCGATCGCAAATTTGTATGAAAATGTATAGTTTGATTCACACGTGACCGCTGTATGTAATAGACAGTCAATATTGAAAATCATGACTACTTTCAGAGATTTAAGACTATTATTATGTTTTTGGAGTTATTTGAATTTAAGATATTAAAAAGGTTTTTTTATCCTAATAGTCTGTTATTCATACTTCCCGTTCAATTCCCTTAGATAATTGTTTATAATCAAGATTAATAACTTGAACTCGTTTACCCATAACTAACAAATATTTTCATAAGAACGATTAGCCCTATAATAAAGAGG
Organism: Scoparia ambigualis; assembly: GCA_963921215.1. Taxonomy (NCBI): domain Eukaryota; kingdom Metazoa; phylum Arthropoda; class Insecta; order Lepidoptera; family Crambidae; genus Scoparia; species Scoparia ambigualis. Next base: position 7,456,441 of record OY992515.1, on the reverse strand, counting down.
CGAAACGAACACGACAAACCAGATTTTTTTTAATGAATAAATATTTAAGTATTTATTTTTTTAATGTTTTTTTTTGTTATTAAAATATGTGACTAAAACAACTAAGGGTGAACGCGTTTGAACCGATTCGGTTAACTTAAACTATTTTTTTATATTACTTTGATGAAGCAAAAAAAAGCCGTAGAAAAAAAAATAATTAAAGTACTTATTTTCTATTTTTTTGTTTGATTTCTTATTAGACGAATTAATTTCATTCAACGCTCCTGGTTTTTTATACATCGTTACCCCTTACGTTCGCAATATCCTAACACATATTTGATTTACCAAACATCACGACGAACTATCCTAACATTAATACGAAATGCATTAATTTATGTAACCAAAGGTCCAAAAGTTCACCCAAGTTCCGATATATAACAAGAATATACAACCCCATCATCTATAAACTCAAGAGGTTTCTCAAAAAATATTTATAAGGACTTGATATTTAGAAAATGCTACTTACATTGCATATAGAAATCCGAAATAACATGAAGACGCCGATACATATTGTTATGTAAGTAATAATTTATGCATTCCCAGTCATACATCTTTCCATTTCTATTTGCAAGTATCCATTGGCAAGGTCAACTATACGAAATCCGTAATTTCAGCCACAGCTCTTTAAAAATGGATATTATATAACCTTAAATTTAACTGCTTAATCTAAAAATAAATTTTATTCACTATTATTTCTCTCTCTTGCTGCGTGTGTATGTAACACTATGTTGGTTTTGTTTTTACAATTGAAATATACTATACTAAATTCTTGTCTAACTACATGATCGGACACTATTCTGTGGATGAAATTACAGACAGTATCTAGCTTAAAAATCATCAAGCATCGCAGAAACAATAGGACGAATGCGCTTTTCATGTAAGCTTTTCGTTTCTCTTGCTATGCGCATATTCCTTTATGATTTAAGGCTATACAAAAATTAAATATTACGTATACACATATACAACAATATTACATTACAACCGTTACATACCTGAGTCGAAACATTATATCACATTTTTTTTATTAAGAAACATGGCCGATTCTTTGCTATGCATAAAATAGTTATCATAGTTTCTTTAATAAATACAATACGCTGACTTATAGTTTTATATAGTTTGTTCGGCGGCGGATTCTGAAATGGGAGCAGGCCCGTACTGTAGTTATAAAGCCATTTCAGACTATAAGGTGCTTTGAACGCTAGAAACGAAATGACCAATCTCTCCCTTCATACAAAATAATATTTACACAACTCTACACTACCTTAAAAGAACATAACAGGCTTTCATTACAACAAACAGTAAGAGCTAAAATTAAAAAAAACTTTTTAATAGTAACGAAACGGAACTCAATTCAGTTTCTAATCTTTTTTTCTATGCCCTCAGCTCAACTTTCTCAACAATCCCATACTGCGTCAATTTTTGTAAACAACTATGCTATTAATTAGCTTCTCGCACAGAGTAGAAATTTTATTTACTTACTAAAAGAATAACTAAACGACATAATGGTTATTAACTAGTCGTCAAACGCAACTTTCTACAAAAATCAATAACGTTCCATCTTGTGTTAATATCTATAAGGAAAATCATAAACTAAACTAGATGAGGTCTCACGGCCAAAGCTATCTTAAATATGATCAGCAAGATAGAAAAAAGTATAGTTAATCTATGCTGACCAACCTAAAAACAATAATTTTCTTAAAACTGAATCTCATCGTGTACAAACTGACTTCAAAGAGAAAAGTGTATTTTTTAAATTATTAGCTTTGTAAAGATTTTTTTCTGACACTTTCAAATTGAAATCAGCCGCTTGAAATATATATCAATGATATATCACTTCGTTTCTGGACGTTTATGTTTAGTTAAGCTTGACAGCGCAGCACTAAATTGTCTTCCTATACTAACCAGGAATTACAGTTATAAACTAAACACGTCTTCTTTCATTCGTTTATTTACAAGGAGCTTGAACATTGCAAGTCACATTATTAAAACACAACTTATACATAAATTACTTAAAAGAAATTACGAAATCCTTCATAACAAATTATGTCTATACAAAAAATGTCTATTTAGTTCAATACTGCTCATTCTCTCATATTGAGTAACGCTGCAAAAGGGTGAAAATTCCTCTGCAGATAAAAAATGCAACGATTGACAAGTTTCAATAGTTTCAAATTCAATGAGCTAGGCGTTGTTAAAGAAAAATCAACCAATATGGAGTTACATTAAAAAGTAATAGCTACATCCAGCCATACTTTTAAGAATATGCTTAATCCTTAATATACCATTGATATATGTGTTCACAAACGGGAGCACGCCAACATGGACCGTGTGACGTCGCAATACGTGTCAAATTCAGATTGACAGTGTTAACGTTTGCGTGCTACCGATTGTACATTATACAAAAGCACCCATATAGGGCAAGGGGGCATCAGTAGTAATTTGTTTAATAGCGTCCGGCACCTTGCTTCCGCCCTTAGAAATAGTCGGGACGGTTTTGACTCACATCGCAACAAAGACATACTTCTAATCGAAATTGAACACTGCATTCAAAATTATACGGTACATTTTCGTAATCACTGAGCGCACCTAAGAATGTTAAAGAAATAAAATGTCGCACACGATTCTCACATGTACAAAATACTTAATTTTTTATTTAGTTACTACATTGAATTATATTGATATTAAAGTGTAGATTAAAACAATTTTAATCTACACTACATGTCAATAATTACGTTAATTAACGACTAAGATTTCTATCGTGATATTGTCTAGGAAAACGTGTTATTTATGTTAGAATTGAATGCGTTAACCGTATCAACAAAGTTTGGTCTTAATTTCACAGCAATTGTTGTTATAGTGGAATCTATCTTCCCTAACATCAACGCGCACATTTTTTTTAAATTTATGGTCGAACTAACAACAATTTTGGAGTATAGAGTGCACTTGAAAATGCTTAAGGCCTATATCTAGTAGTGTCATATACGCATTGCACTATAGTTTTCAGTCAAGCGAATCTTAAACATACTAATTATATGTAATTATATAATCTTTGTTTCTTTTTTCATTTAATAATTTATCATTATTGCTTACACATAGTCAATATTGGCGTATTTATATGAGGTAAATGTTTAATGTTTATACAAATGCTGTATATAGTAGCATTCATTGCACACATAATAAACCCAAATAGAATTATGTATTATATAAACAGCAAAACTTGATTAAATATTTTGTATAAACAGATCGTATAGTTCATATTATAGATGTGGTCGAACGCTAATTATTCATCATTTATCTATATATAATTATTTACAATCAACATTTTAAATATAGCCAAAAATTTCGCTTCAATCAGACAAACAAGACATTTTTACGCAAAATTATTTGTTTACATAATTCTATTTACAATCACAACTCTCCTGCCCAACTTTTTGGAGTCAAAACCGTCCGTGTTAAATATAGAAAAGTAGGTGAAAACAATTTACACTATGCTAGTGAGGTCCGTTAGATGTGGAGGAACGTCGACACACGTTGCGCTATGGCAGCTGCTGTGATGACGTCACTTCTCCGATGTTGGGTCGGCCACCTGCAAAGCGAGCGTCTCGTAAGCGCGCGCAGTGTGTCGTCGTTCCTATGAGGCTGCAATTACGCGGGGCGGGGGGTGCGAAATTTAAAGTTACATAAAAATCCGGCTCGAAGGACCAAGTAAAAAAATATATCAAAAATATCAACTTTCATGTTTAAATTTGTTTAGAAAACTCGACGGTTCCGCCGCCTCGCGCAACAAATCATGCTACTCAGATTGTTTTTCTTTTTATTTTATTTTTTAATCAATTCGCAATCAGAATTCCATTATACAATCGGAATAGCAGTAGGTAACTCCCACCCGCCACCAGGGTTTTGTAAGCGAGAAAGACCCAGCGTTGATGTTTGTGCGTATTGTCCCGTTCCAAATGGTCTTAGGTCAGAGTTAGTACGATTTGGAACATATTTGAGCCCCACAGGTACGATATACACAGCTGCGCGCAAGCTTATGTTTAGCTGTTACATTCAAGACACATTTATTTGTACGACGTCAGAACGCCATAGAGAAAAAAACATTAATAAAACATAAAATAGTCCACATCTAAAAGTTGGGAACACAAGCATTCAAAATGAGAAAAAAACACAAAAAACGCTTAACTTAAATATAACAGCCAAATGAAATAAAAACGTGAATTTAAAAAAACAGTGCTAAAATTCGTTCAAAGGTGTGGAAGCGACAAAGGTTTCATGCACAAGTGGTTAAAGTTGCCAATATCTCGAAAAAACAATAAATTTATTTATTGTAAAAAATTTTTTCAAAAATGTCTAATCAGTTTCTAGATTTTGGCTCTTTATTTTTGTTGTACACATGAGTTAATTTAGAACACTCCTAAATATAAAAAAACAACATTATTATTAAAAAAGAAATACCCTAAAAAAACAAAACGAAAAATACCGCCGCCGTTTTAACACAGTCATAAATCAATTGAAGCACATGTGTATACGAATTACAGTTAGAAAAGAAAGACTTAACAATAATATCTAAAGACAGATATTTTTTGTTCGAGAAAAGAAATTCAAAAATATGAAACGCATCATTTTAATCAATCTTCAAAAACATACACTTAGTTGAACTATTTACATTTACAATTGGCTACAAATAACCTAAATTATGTAAAATTCGCAACGATATAATCTCAATAAAAATAAACTTAACTACTTAATTATACAACATACTATGTATATATACTAGACTTATTTAGCAGGTAATGTTTGCCAATGTAATGCCTATTTCGTAAATAAGGTGTGTAATACTACAAAAACGAAAACAGTACAAAAATAAATCAATAATCTTCAATATTAGACAACTAAGACATGAAAAAAAACTTCTCCTTCTATAAATTCTTAAGAAAACTGTTCAAAAAATAAAACTTTAACATTATTATTATTATTAATAATATATTATTATTTTGTCTACAGTAAAATGGTAACAACGACGATGGCACCATTGTAAAATGATTCCTATTGTGATTGATCTTAAAGTTTATATTATATTTACAAAAATATACAAAAGAAATCTGCTACATACGAATGAATATTATTATTTTATTACTTACACACTTATTGCCGTACTCGAATACGTCAATTTAAGACTTAGTAAAGTCGAGCTAATAAGCAGTCTTTTTTTTACTAACATTTTGCCATTGCAGCCACAGGGGCCTAAACAAATGGCATGAACGCTTGTGGAATAGAATAATAAATGTATGTGATTGACATATTATTATGACAAAGATACGTCATTTAGCGAACTTTAAATGGATTCTTTTTAAACTTTAACCCAGAGATAAGCATGAAACTATTTGCTTCTTAGATTTTTATAATTTTTGAATATTTGCTATAAAGTACTAGCTGTTTTAAATATAGTTGGTATATTTTTTGGGCTGGCCGACCCATGTATGTTGCTTAACTGGGTTAAAGAGCTAATTAATGTTATATTTTATTTATTTATTTATTATTTATTCAATTATACATTCTATGGCAGCAGTAATCCCATACAGTGAGCATTAGCTGAATGTATGTTAACCTATCTACCAATTTAGTATCGACAAACGCCGATTCGAATTCGAGATGCAGGCGTTTAAAGTCATAAGTAAACGTTAACGTCTTTAAGTGCGACAGTTAAATAATAATTCAATAAATAACAATAATACACATTAGCATGTAACAAATCTTACAACTCTGAAAACGAGGAACATTCAATATACGACCCTGTAAATATGTTTTTATACTTCTTTTGAGCAAGCATTAATAACAATATTATAATAATATATTACACACATCAAAACAGGACTTTTTTACACTTAAGTATCTAAATTGAACATCAGTAATAGGTTTTAATTTTTTTATTATTAAATCTACTAAAAAATAAATCAAAATTAAAGCTGAGATGGTAATGTCTTTCAAATGATGAATAGAGAATCAACTCAAAAATATGCAGGTATAGTAACTCTCAAAAATTCTACTAACAAAATACACTTTACAGTGATAAATATAGAATTTTTCTAAAAATATTTTTTTTAATATAATAATTATGTAAGTGAGATGTTTGCACAAGTAACTACTCTTTATAAATAGTTTTAAGTATATCATAAATAATGGACGCCTATATAGATGTATACATTAATATAATATAACGTAACATGTTCCTGTAAAATATTGTTATACTTATGAATAATGATCCCATTTTAAATACCTATTAAACAAACTAAATATAAGGAATGTGTGAAATATAACACAATATACAAACTATGTAAACTCAAAAAAATAACGCCATTCAGCGCCATTATTTTGTAATGTAATAATAAATATTAAAACTATGTATAGTTCAAAAAATGTAAAGAACCAACAAAGCTGTGAGTTTGCTTTGTGATAATCGAAAATTAAGTTTGTTTTTCTTAAGATAAAGTAGTCATAATATGTAATATAGAAAATACACCATTTATATCAAATAACTTTATACTTTATAAACGTATATTAGATTATCTATTTACATACTAACATGAATTATTATGACCTTTATTTTTGATAGTTTTAGCAAAAAAGTTTGCAAATAGAGCAAATATTTATGTAGATATATATTTTTATTTAAAATGTTATAAAATGCATTTTTTAATTTAGTATATTATCACCAAAGACAAAATTATTATCAAGCAAAATGTATACGAAATTTATTCTATTTAGTTTTAATTGTGATAAATATTTGAGCTATTTAAATAGAAGCTACTATAAACTCGAAGTGTAAAATCGATGTAAATGTATACATTTAAAGCACCTGGATTAATAAAACCTCTAGAACCTGTATATTATACGCTATACTCATGTTTGTGTAAAGACGGCAAACTTAATTCTAAGCAGAGAAATTAAGGTAGTTATATCATATAGCAGAGATATATTTTTTTATTTGTTATTTATGACGGCTTAGCACATATTTTTGGGACACCTGTAAATAGCTGCGATTTTTTTGAGAGCAGCCTATATCAATTTAATTTATTTATCAGCTATGTATTTAGCACACTATTTAGAAAACCGATCTATCTCATTACTGCACAAACGTGAGTTTGCAATATTTTTATATTACTATCTAAGATTATTAGTTCTAACAAATAACATGACAATGTGCGTATAATATATAAGATCTCTAACAATATAACTATAAAGTTAAACAAAAATATGTTGATTATTTGATACCACATCTTGGCAGACTAACACATGACAAATTTATATTATATTATATTATTAAATATCTGTGAAATTGAAATATGTACTTAAACTTTCAACAAATAGTATGAATGGTGCTACTTTTATAAATAAATATAAGAATAATATTTTACTTACATATATTAAATAACATATTTAGGATATTTACATAACTGCAAATAGTATAATAATAAAATAAGAGAGTACTACAAAGAAAAACCTTTTAGAATTTCTATCTACTTATATTATTTATAGCCTACTGAGAAAATGTGGTAATTTATTATGTAGTAATCACTCTTAGGCCCTACTCACACATCACTACTTAAGAAAATATATCAAATATAAAACGCAGCATCTCTCATAGAAGTTGTCGTACAGTCATTTGCAAAAGTGCTAAGGTGGTTTTTACCTATCGAGGGCGAAGGATCACAAGAAGGAAAACGGTTAGACCGATAATGAGCAATTACTATTTTTGTTGTATTTGTAAAGACAGACAAAAAAAACTTTTTGGAAATCACATTATTAGACGTAATTAGAATCGAGCGTTTACAAAAACCGTGCGTAACGTGCCTTTTGTGCTTCGGAGGGTACGTGAAGCCGTTGGTCCCGGTTGTTGTCGTAAGATGGCAGTCGTTAAAACCCACCAACCCGCATTGGGCCAGCGTGGTGGGTTATGGCCCAATATCCCCACGTGCTATTGTCCACGTGGGTGGCCTGTGCCCAGCAGTGGGACGTTTATAGGCTGACGATGTTTACAAAAAAAACTCCTTGAGTGGTAGTGTGTGAGAATGGGTCAATTATTTTTGGGTTAGTTTCGTTTCGGCACCTTTCCATTTCGGCACCCATGAGTTTATGAATTCGATAAATATCAATCAAGGAGATACAGTCACCGAAAAAAAAGAACGAGTGCAGTTTGTATACATTTGAATAAAAATGCTAAGTTTACTGGTAAAATAAATACAATGAAATATTAGAATGATTGCCAGTGGGAACCGAACGAGACTGTACTTTAGAAGCGGCATCCCAAGGGAGCCGAAATGGGAAGGTGCCAAAACGAAATTAAACCTTATTTTTTTTGTAGTAATCAATAACGTAATACTTTTAAAAAAGGCATATCTTAACTATAGTAACTTTTACATATTGCAAAATATTATGTGTTGATTTATAAGTCTTGTCACAATAAAACGAAATTGATTACTTTCGATTACACACAAAAAGCACTACTCGGGCGGCGGCGGCGGCACCGGCGGCGGCGGCATCGCTGGCAACGGCGGCTGCGGCAACTGCGGCATTTTTTGCTGCTGCTGCTGCGGCAACTGCGGCACTTGCTGGTGCCGCTGCGGCAACTGCGGCACCGGCATCGGCATCTGCTGCTGGTACATATAGTCCATGCCGTAGAAGTAACCATCGATACCCATGCCGTAGTACAACGGCGGGGGTGGCTGGACCATATAGTAAGGTAGGGGGGGCCTAAAGGGGGGCGGTATATTCCAATTTCCTACCTTGGGCGTTCCGTTCTGCGCTCTTTTCGGCGGCGGGCCGGCTTCGGCTGTCGCTGTTCGTTTCCTCGACGTTTCCAGAACTTCTTTCGGTATCTTGATCTTCAGACCGGGTGGTGGAGGAGGAGCGGCCAACCTCTCTTTAGGTATTTTGATCTTCAAACCCTGAGGACTTGCGGATAATTTGTCGCGCGGTATTGTTATCCTTAAAGTGCCGTCGTTTGTCGGCTCTGGAGCTGGACTCTCGCGTTTCCTCTCCCTCTCTTTGTCCTTCTTATGTTTCTTCCTCTCCTCTTTGGTCTTGTCCTTGTCCTTGTGTTTGTGTTTGTCCTTCTTCTTCTTCTCCTTCTTGTGTTTGTGCTCTACTTCTAAAGCGGGTTGGGGTAACTGCTCTTGTGGTGGTATTACTGGTTGCGGCGCTACTGGAACCGGTTGTTGTACCGGTTGAACCGGTTGTACCGGTTGAGGGGGTGGTGGGGGCGGTTGCGGCGTTTCGACCACTTCCTTCTTGACCTCGACCGCGGGCGATTTGCGTTCCACCGGCACCGTTATAGGCACCGGCTTCGCTAAACTCTCCTTCAGCAGATTAGAGACTAGCGTCGGATCGGTCTCGATACCGTTCATGGGTCGAATCGGTTCTTGCTTGCGTTCCGGTTGTTTTGTTCTAATCGCGTTGCTTCTCTGCGAGTCTCTTATCAGGTTTTCATAACCCGGCGTTTCGTCCAATTTCTTTACAACCGGTACTAATTCCGGTTCGGAGTTGGATGGCGCTCTCTGTCTGGGTTGTCTCTCTCTCTCTTTCGAGGGAGGAGATGAGAAGGGGGATAAAACGGCTGGCGGTTGCATATCCCTCACCGCTATTGTGGGGTCAGGCCTCCGTTTAGGGCTAGGCGGCCTCTGTTCAGGTCTATGCGTGGGGTTAGGTATAGGGTTGGGGTTAGGGTTAGGGTTGGGTCTAATTTCCGGTTTCCTATGAGGAATGGGCGGTTGTGGCCTTCTTGGAGCCGTTGCGGCCGCTATGGGTGTGGTAACATTTTCCGGTGAGAATAGCGATGGAGGTCGCGTTCTGGGAGCTTCCGGTTGCGTTTGCGTATGTGGGTGAGGCGGTCTATGGTGTCTATGGTCGTGTGGTTTGTGGGGTGGTTTGGTATGATGTGGCCACGGGTGAGGTTTGTGTTGGGGAGGTCGCGCTTGAACTGGTCGGGGTTGAGCTGGTCTTTCTGCTGGTCTTTCGGCGGGTCTTTCGGCGGGTCTTTCGGTGGGTCTTTCCGCCGGTTTATCTGTGGGCCGCTCGACTGGTCTCGGTTGGAGCGCTTGCCGTCTGTCTCGCTCTTCGCGCCGTTCCCGCTCTTCCCTCTCCCTCTTTTCCCGGTAGATGTGGTAGTCTATCTTCTGTGGTGGGGGCACTGTGGGGGCGGTGGCTGGGACGTAGCCGCCCGGCATGGGTTGGCGACGACGCTCGCGTTCGTATTCTGGGAGAAAAGGAATATTATTAATTATAACATTAAAAACAATATTCAATTCAGGCAACAAACTATGTACAAGATGGTAAATTACAAACAGGCCCATAATTTATTATATACCTTACAAACTAAAGAAATAGTATTTCGAGCACATTATGCGCATCAAAAAGTACAATTTCTACATTTGTACAATTTCTTACAGCTCATACTGCATAGTAACTCAAAAGACATGGTCTAAGAAGAAGGAAGACTCGAAGGCTACAGAACCTCGCAGATTGGTACAATGTAAGTACCATTCAACTTATAGTGTTATTGTTTATATAATTTTAACGCGAATTTTGTTGCTCGTGGAAATTTATACGACACTGTCTTTTTCAATTTGTATCCATTCAATTTTACCGTGCCGCATAATTACTGGTCTAAGAGTCCATTTTTAGAGCCGACCTCCGACAGAAGATTCTGATGGCACATGAAGATAAAATATAACCAATAAAAAAAATTATTGTTGAAATTTTGCATTTACAATGCTATATAGATCCTATATAGGATAAAATATTTACTAGAAAAAAATCATTGAACTTGGGATTCGAATCCCATTCGAGCTTCCTGAGACTGGTTGATTTTTTTCTAGTAAATATTTTATCCTATAAAAATTATTTATTTAATAGCAAATGGTTATTATTGAGGCTGATTTGTCATTTTGAACGTGTGAAACATTTCAAACAACAGGTCTACCTCTTTGTGGGAATATTTTGTAACCCAAATGATTATTAAGTGGTGCACTTTTTCGTAATCATTTATTAATTTATACACAACCTAATCTCCAATCGATATTGATTCTTATAACCCCTAGTGACAAAGTTCAAAATGTATTGAAGAAATTTGACATTTTGTGGTAGGTTGGAGTCAGCTGGCGTTTGTATATTAAGATCTTGTAGGCGACCGGCTATTGTGACGGTGCGTGTCATCACATCATCTAACCTCATTACTTTCATTCAACATTCCATATTTATTCATATTTTTTTTTTAATAATATTGTTTTCTTATTGACATTGTCACTTTTCCTTGCTTTTTCCTCTCCTCTATCCTCGGACCAAATATTACATGGACAGAGTCTTACGACGTTGCCGCTTTTACATACGTGTATCAAAGTAAAGTATTTGTATCTCTGTCTGTATGACTGTAGTGTGATATGAGTAAAAGAGATAGTGAATGTACGTTTGGCAACGACGCACTGTCGGTGTGAGACGTGTCATTTCATGACCGACTACTAGGTCAAAACATTGCTGGATTGTGCGAAATAATAGTGAAATATTAAGAAATCTTCGTGTTTGTGTTATTTGTGTAATATACAATTGACATAATGTCTTGTTCTGCTGTTTATTGTTCGTCAAGAACAACAAAAGGATGTGTGAGGGACCAGGAATTATCATTTCATACGTTAGTGATTTCTCATAATATGTAAGCTTTACTATGAGTTTTTAAAAAATTAAAACGGCAAAGCATTAATTTTTGCTAATTCTAAATCATACTATATCGTACACTATTCATAAGAATCAGGTTTTAAACCTTAATTAAATGTAATTTAAAGGCTTTGTTTTTGGCATAATGATTAGTGATGTACGTATTTGTCAAAGACAATTTAAATCTCTTTGGTATTTGTGTATCGAAGCTTTGTCGATATTACTAATATTCTTTTTATTATTCTTTTTTTAGGTTTCCAAAATGCCCGGAAATAAGACGTGAATGGGTTAAAGCTATTAGACGTGATAACTGAGAGCCTACAAAATATTCAAGGCTCTGTTTCAAACATTTTGAAAAATCTTTTTTTACAGTAAAAATTTTAGCCTTAGTTCAAAATTGAATCTTAATAATATGGGCGGGAATATGAATAGTAAAAAGTTTGCTCTTCACTTTACTACACAAATTATTATTTTTTATTTGTTTGTTATAATAGAAGGAGGCAAACGAGCAGGCGGGTCACCCGATGGAGAGTAATCTCCGCCGCCCATAGACACCCGCAACACCAGAGGAATCGCAGATGCGTTGCCGGCATTTAAGGAAGGATCGATCGATCGTCGATCGATGGTAGAATAGATTAGTCGACGTCGATCGATGTCGATCGACAATCGACCGGTAAAATGGATTGGGTGTTAAATCGAGCTGTTTGATTAGACGCACCGGCCGCTTCTCTTTTCTGAGTGGTAGAGCCACGCTGCGTTGCAGCACGCATTGGGCCGGCTCGCCCGGCGTAATACCACCCTCTCTAATATTCGGCGTGAAATAATGGCACTTGGTGCTGTTGTGTTTCGTCCGACTAGTGAGGGTTCCGGAGGCCCCTTCCCCCCCCCCCCTCCTCCCAATTCCTATTCCTTCCTTAAACCAAGGACGATATATAATAAGGACTGCCATTCTCCATACAAACGAGCGTAACTTTTAATATAGTTATAAAATGTTTCGATAGATGTCTCCGGTAGTTTCAAATTAAAATATTGTACAAAATTAAGTAATCCTCTTGCAGCAGCTATTTGTCACTTCGTCAAACGAACTTAGTAATACTACAAATTTACGTTAGATGGCGCTCTGTAAATCAAAAATGTTTTCGTTTCTTTACGAACTATATTTTACAAACAACTAAAACTTGTTTTTTTTTATTTGTACCTAGTTTAAGTATTATATTAATACACAAAGATGCCTAAAATACTTACTTACATTAACGCCGTCTATTCGTGAATAAAAAAAAACTGAAAGCAACCAAGCAAGCGCTCTGTCTCTAGCGGACTTTTTTAGTACCTGTATGTAGTGGTGGTAGCGCCGTCAAGCGGAAGTGTACGAATCTCGTACATTTTTGACTTATTTCCGCGCTACGCTCTTTTGTATGGAGATTGTCAGTCTTTATTATCTTATTTGTCTATGCTTAAACCTATTCCTTCCCTAAAGGCCGGCAACGCGTCTGCGATTTCTCTGGTTTTGCGGGTGGGTGTCCATGGGCGGCGGTGATTACTCTCCATCAGGTGACCCGCCTGCTCGTTGGCCTCCCTCTTTTATAAAAAAATTATTTCGTGCCCATGGATAATAATCGTAATATTAGATTATGTTTATGTTGATAATAATGAGTGATGATAATATGAACGTTTAAATACTAAATGATATTCCCCCAAACACCTTGGGAAGCACTTTAGATTAAGCAACACCAAAAAAGGGGGAAGGGGAGGGGGAGGGGGAGCCAAAGTGCGAAAATGCATAGTTTTCAAGATATTTTTATTTTGAGGTTATTTTAGGTTATTTTTAGGAAAAAAAAACAAATATTCTACTAAGTTACCATTACCGTACCCCCTCCATCCCCTTCCTCTCTACCTCCCTCGAAACTACTAACCTCGAAATTCATGACAATCGCTACGCAAAAAAAAAACAAAAACAAAAACCGCTGCTTAAAATGTCATTTGGATAAAATAAGCGATCGTTGGCTTTAAAAAACGGCGGCATCAAGATTCTTCTGCGTTTGCGTCTCCGTAATAATAGTACGAGCAACATCGTACTGGCCAAGAACAACGAGTCCTTTTCTGAATACATTTCGCTGATGGAATTTAGCCAGGGTTAATCGATCAACGTCGACCGACCGTCGATCGATGGGTTAGACGAACGGTATCCGTCGATTGATTAAAGTTACCACACCTATCGATCAACGTCGACCGACCGTCGTCGATCGATTGGTTAGTCAAACGGTAGGTATCCGTCGATCGATTAAAGCTACCAGACCAGTCGATCAACTTCGATCGACGTTGATCGATGCCGTCGATCGACGATCGATCGATTGGTCGGGTAACACCCTTAGTGAGAGGTTGGTATTTACGCCGGGCGAGCCGGCCCAGCGTGCCCGGCGTGCTGCAACGCAGCGTGGCTCTACCACTCAGTCAGTGTCACTCATTTAGCACCACCCAAGGGTCACGTGTAGGGTCTAAACGGTAAACCTACGGACGTGAGTAACTTTAACCCCAAATTATAATAACGAACTAGGTACACACCACATTAAAGTGATTATATCGATATACTAGTCACAATTAAGTCACGCACACATGTACAGATAGAAAGCTGCACACTAACAAAATACGGACATGCTAAAAATCCAAAGACTCTGTCCATTGTGATATTTGGTCCGAGCCTCTATCAATCTGTTTTGTATTAATAATTTCTATGTGTATTTATTTAAAATAAAGTAGTTGATGAATCACATTATTATTATTATTATTACGAGTCACACCCGCATCGGACCCCTACAAACCCTGAGGAGCACCTTTCAGAGGTGTCACAGCCGAACTACGTGACAATCTGTTGTTTGTAAAATATGATCTGGATGCGTGATTTATGCTATAAAGAGTATAATAATAATAAATCGACATACCTTTATCAAAGGCGGACTTGTCAAACTCCTCGCCGGCGGGCACGTGTTTCTTGTCCGTAACGCTGGCGGACGGGTGCGCCGCGCCCGAGTGCGGGGAACTGCCGCCTACGACAACACGAGCGAAAGGAGACCATAATTATTGGGGAATACGGTACATTTTCAATACATACATGTTGGGTTAATTCATTAAGCATTAAAAAAAAGAACAACGGCTTTAAAAAGGAGCTGATTTGACTTTTAAAATATGACCGATTGAATCATGGCGGAAAATGGCGGCATTCTGTTGAAGACGGTCAAAGTGGCTAGACGTGTTGGAGAAAGAACTGACTTCACTAGTTGATTTATTAGTGTTGTAATATGCTGTATGTAGATAATAAATTGTGATGTTCCTGAAGTAAGAAGTTTTATTACATAATACAGGATTTGTGAAAAGTATAATTTAAAAAAATTGCTCAAAGACGGTTGTACTTTCACTAAGACAATTTTTTTATCTAGTTGGTCACCCCTAAGTCTATCTTCTCATTAAGTTTGGCACGCTCTTCATGGGGCACAAAAATGTACCCCCCGATGGGAATCGAACCCGGGTACCTCTAGGTCTAAGACACAGAGGTAAAAGGTTTGCGCAGCGCTTTATCTTATCTTAGTGGGGCCTCAGGCGTTCCTCTCGCGCGCCGACCCATTGGGATCTTTTGTGCGATGACAAAAAAAGCTGAAAAGTCGGCGCAGCACCCCAGCTAAGCCAATATGCACTTACTGCTCGAGGTCATAGACATCATTTTCCTCTTGAGCCGCGACGGGCACTTGTCGAATATGTGCAGGAACTCGGCGGTCAACTTCTCCAGCAGATCCGTGGTGACCGTGCGGTCCACGTATGAGAACCAGTGGCGGCCCTCGTTCGACTGCGGTATCTGCAATTGTAGGGCACGATTCTTTTATTTGGTAACGACTGTTTCGACACCGAAAAAAATTGCAATAAATTAAAAATCAATTAGATGTAATAACAAAAAAAATTAAAAATGAAATTTAAAAAAAAAACAAACTAAGAGTGAGTCAAAATAAAGTAAGTTCTCGTCTAAGTACTTAAAAAAAGAAAAATATGAGTAACTGCCGCACTCAAAGACGGCAATTAGGTTTTAATGAGAATTAAATGTATTTCCTTCTCTATTTAGCACTATACTTATGAAGCAAGAGACTTAACTGTCATTAAAACTTATTTGATGTATCTCTGAGTACGACAGTAAGAGTCAAAATAAAGTTAGTTAAATGCCACATCCAACTCGCCAAAACAGACCTTACACCCCCGCAATAAGGTACACCACTCACCGCCCAGTTGCTCCATTTGGACGCGAGGTGTATACAGAAGCAGGCGACTACCGTCGGTCTGTATTGGAGGCACATCGTCGTCAGATGGAGGCTGTTCGATGCCATGAAGTATGACGTTTGAGCCAGGTCCTTTGGCGCTGGAAAGACAAGAGTTATAACTGTGAGACATGGTTAAAGGGTTAATGTTAAATGAGGAAATAGAAGCACTGATAACGCAAGAGTTAGGTTGTATTGTTGATCGAAGGGTATAGCCTATATACTGGGTGTTCGGTAATAGGTATATAATTCCGCTACTGGGCCATACTACTAAGTGCAAAGAACAACTATTTGTATGGAAGCAAAATTAACAAGCAAAAAAAATCACCTGTTCCATACAAAACCTTTCGACCCAATGTATGGAACAGCTTTTTTTTAAGTTGCTCCCATACAAATAGTTGTTCTTTGCACTTAATAGGATGGCCCAGTTGCAGGATTTTATACCTATTACTAAACACCCTGTATATACTGTCATACTGCTGAGCAAAGTTCTTCATCATTGAAATCAAGTCTTCATTATAATTTATTGGTTTAATTATCACACTTGTCAATTGGCTACTTGACAATTCTCGGAAAAGTATTTTAAAAATTACTAAAAAAGCTTATTTTATACCTATTACAATTTTTTTTTTCGAATTTTTTTTATTTAATAGATAAAAAACATTTATCTTAATTAATTTAAAATTTCGTGTGAAAACGGTTGGTCACGTGACAATTTGCCCTATGACGTCACACTTCAATAAGCAAAGAAATTTTATCTTGAAACCTGACAGATATTTCTGGTTTATTATGTGAAATGTGACGTCACACGAAGCTCAATCATGGCCACCCGTGTTTCGGGTCTTGTACTCCACAGATAAAAAATCGCAAATTTATTTTGTACTTAAAAATAAAATATTTACCAATTATCTTAGGTAAAAAAAAACTATTGGATAATTATTGTTAAATTATAAACTACCCTATCCGACATATTTCAATTTGTATTGTTACAACTGTCAAATAGCCAATTGCAGGTCAATGGTCACAAACCAATAAATAACACAAAAAAACTATTACATTATGTAAAAAATCAAAACAAACAAAATAATTAATCCTAATAAGTAAATTAAAAAACTATAAAATATGGCGAGTCAATCACCGTATCAGCTTATCTGTTATTTTAAAAACCATTTTTTTTTAAAGAGAGATGATAGAAAATATTATTTTTTTAAAACTGCTTCATACATATCATACATATTTTCGCCTACTACCCATTCCGGACGTCTACAGCTTTATATAGACGTAACGGCATTTACAAGCTCTAGATATAGATAGAGAAAAATCGTCACCCAGTGGCTTGATTCACAATGGATAAAAGGGAAAAATTATATACGCCCCTCTCGTTATAAAAGGATTTCAGTTGCAAAACAAGCAATTCGTCAAATTTGTAAAATATAAAGTGTAATACGAATATCGCAGTGTATTGTGAACCATGATTCCGTCATAGGTGTCTGCTCGGATAAAAAATAGTTATTAATCTGTTTTAGAAGGTCAACTACATTGTCTCATTTGATGCAATAACAAATAAAATAGTCTTCCACATTACAAAACCGTATCGCGTAGCGGTGAAAGAATACCTCTCTTCCCTTGGGTGTCGCAAAAGGCGACTACCGGACTAAAGACTGCACATACATCCAACAGCATAGAGCGGCGATGGGCTCACCACCTGCCACGCTGAACACATGTGTAGTCGCTATTTGGTGAAAAGTGGACTATGGTAGAGGACTGCGTTTGCTGTCCTCATTGCCTAGTCTCTGACTAACCCTTCGGGGATAATAGTCGTGATTATAAAGTAAGTATGTACGTGTACATTACAAAAAAAAATATTATGATTTTGTTTTAGTTCTTTCCATTTACAACAAAATAATTATTATTTTCATATGAAATACGATCTAATTTAGCTTCATAAAATCCTTCTATATCGAGATACGGACATACAAAATGTAGTAAAAAAAACATGCATGAATTTAATGATATAAAAAATTTAAAGCTTTAATGTGAAGGGAGATTAGAAATATTTTAATTTTACTAAAAAAATCTGGATATAGCACTTGAAAACAGACAACTTGCTTTAGGTGGGGATCGAACCCACAACCTTTCGCAGACAGCAACAGCTTTTCGAACTGAACTACCAAAACATTGGTTACCATGTAATTTAATTAGTTTAATACTGTATTATTAGCAACATTAATCATTAAAAAAGGGTAGGTGGTATTCAAATATTTATGTGCAATTCATACTTAGTTGGGGAAATAAAGTACTATGTTGTTTTTATAAGAGAAACTTTTAGGCATTTTGGACTTTATACCAACCTGTTCTATCTTGATAAACCCATTTCATACTTTTTTTTCAAATCAGTATTTGAAATGGAATATTGTTGTAACTAACTGATAAGTTTTTTCAAATATTATTTATAGTAGAGCGTAACAATAAAGTATTTTGGCCAACTTTACATCACATGTATGTTAGTTTTAACGTGTTTATGCAACTATGGTACAAACACCAGCAGATGAAACTATCCAATGCTCTCAAATTTTTCCAAGCGTTGTTCCTTATAGCCCAACCATAAAGTTCAAAATTGATTGTTGTCATTTTGTGGTCGGTTGATTTGCTGGATGGTACAATTACCAGATTTAAAAAAAATAACGTAAAAATCATATTAGTTAACTTTTTTTAATCATACAATATATTTTCTAACATTAACGCATTTTTAATAAGATACTTTTTACCCCAACTAACATTTAATGAGTGACAAGTATTGGGATGGGATGACACACACACAATTTCTATTGACTTATACAACGTACCTGAGTGCCTTGAGAAAGTCATACATTGCCTGTTGAACTTTTCAGCAGGGGGGCAGTAGGGGGGCATCTTTTTTTTTCGTATCGCTTACGGCTAAGTTCTATGCGACTTTGAAGAATGGTTATGGTTTCTTTCGATAATTTACAAATACTATTCAACAGTTGTTTGGTTTCACTTCAATTTTATTGCCTGTTTGTTCATTACAAACATATACATAGCTATTTCATTTATATTTATCAGCAGAATAAGTATATAGTAAGTAAATAATAATATTTTTGACTGTACTATATAAGACCATAGAATTAATGATAATGTATGTGTTATTGAATTTCAATGAAGTTTTACAACGGGGATTCATAAATCAGTAAAAAGAAAAATCTGCACTTACGCACCTTTTGTTATTAAATGCTAATAAAATAGGTTTAATCTAACAGAATTTTGCCACAACCTTATCTCAACAAAAAAAAAGGTATACAGCCACTTTTCAAAAAAAAAACATGACAAAGAAAATTGTCAAGAACTTCTGAATGCGAACAATAGAATACAAAACAGGCCGCACAGAAAACCCCAACTCAATTCAAAACAACAAAAAACAAGAAACCATAGAACACTCTCAAACAACTAACGCATTCGATAAGAGAACGTTAGCCGCCCGCGCGAACGCCCACCGTTGCGTGCACGGTCACGTGACTGGCGCTCCCGGGTGTCACGTGACCGCGTGTCACGTGACGCGGGCGCGTGACGCACTCTCGCCGAGGCCGTGTCTCACCTTTGACAAGGTGACACGTTCGCACAACGTGCGTGTGCGGGTGGTCGATCGCGACATCGAACCCTAACGTTTGTAGGAGTACGTTCTCGTTGAATACCAGGTCTTGCGCCTGCGGACAATAGGGAACCTATAAATCAAATCGAAAGGTATTATAATTAGGAAAAACGTTGAAGTAACAGTTAAATTATAGCCTATACCTACGCTGTCCCACTGCGAGGCAAAGGCCTTCATCATTAAAATCAAGTCTCCGCTATATTTGATGGGTTATAGGCTTAACACTGTGGAGTGTTCTAATTTTTATTTGGTTTTCAACCTTATCTCAATTGCATAAAGTTCAAAATATGGTGTCAATATACTGCACACTATACAATATACTGAGATAAAAAGGATTTTCACCGTGCTTGCCAAATGCGGGATGGTGACCACAAACTCAGTCTATGCATGCTTAAAATCCGATACACTTTTCCTTGACCTGGGAATCGAACCCGGGATCTTTTGTGCAACCTCATCTAATTCTACCACATGATCAACATCAGCCTACAAGCTTCCCACTGCTGGGCACAGGTCTCTCGGATGGACAGCATAGGGTGAGATTAGGGCTGATTAGGCAGTAGCCCACCACGCCGGTCAGTGCGGTTGGTGGGTATAACGACTGCCATCTTACGACAACAACCGGAACCAACGGCTTTACGTCCCTTCCAATGTATGGAGGAGCTCGAGATGTCTTTCATTCGGTCACCCATCCAGTGACCCGTCAAGGTACGCGAAAGTTGCTTAACGACGATCGCAAACCGTACGCCCTCAACCGGTGCACCATCGAGCGCCTCATTTTACCTCCTCAGTAAAAAATACTAGTGATGAAACGATTATCAGTTAGCGATTACAATTATTTATTTTAGTAATAAATAAAACAAATTATCGATAAATCAACATAAGATTTATTACCTAAGAAAAATCAAATAAAATCTATGCTTATTTAAAATTAAAGTAAAGCTACTTTTAATTTTTGTACAAAAACAACATTTCTAGCTTTTCGGGCATCAATATGTTCCGTATTTCGGTTTGAATTAATCCAGCAGTAGAGAGTAACCTCTCCGACGCCACAGACGATGGTTTGGTTGAGAAATATTTTTGCTAATTGTTTTAGAAAGCAATATTGTGTAGTTTTTTGAGGAAAATAAATGTCAGAAGTAATCGCTAAATAATCAATAGATTGGTCCGATTAATATTAATCGTGAAATATCAATAATAATCGATTACGATTAATCGGAATCGTAATCGTTTCATCACTAAAAAATACTACGGTACAGACGGGGTGTTCACGCGGACGTAGTCGCGGGCGAGCTGCTAGTCATTACATTATCATTACATATACATACATATAATCACGACTATTATCCCCGAAGGGTTAGTCAGACACTAGGCAATGAGGACCACAAAGCAATCCTCTGCCATTATCAACTTTTCACCAAATAGCGACTGCACATGTGCTTAGCGTGACAGGTGATGAGCCCATCGCCGCTCTATGCTGTTAGATGTATGTGCAGTCTTTAGCCCGTTAGTCGCCTTTTACGACACCCAAGGGAAGAGAGGGGGTGGTAGTATTCTTTCACTGCTACGCGATACGGTTAATCATTACATAATATCACATAATTATGAAGTTTTACTGTCTGTGACTGCGATTTATTCTCTTAACCGCGCAATGGATTAATATGCGGTTTCCACTATCAGAATGACAAGAATGAGCGATAATTGAGAATGGTTTTCGTTAACCGTGAAGCGTAGCGGTGAAAGAATACTACCACCTCCTCTCTTCCCTTGGGTGTCGTAAAAGGCGACTAACGGACTGAAGACTGCACATACATCCAACCGCATAAGGCGGCGATGGGCTCACCACCTGTCGCGCTAAGCACATGTGCAGCCGCTATTTAGTGAAAAGTGGACTATGGTAGAGGACTGCTTTTGCTGTCCTCATTGCCTAGTCTCTGACTAACCCTCCGGGGATAATAGTCGTGATTATAATATATGTATGAACAAAATGGCTGAAGTATGTCGGTGTTTGTAAGTGTGGACAAGTAATAGTAACTTTATTATTGACATTTTTACATTCACAATGATATATGATAAAATGCTTATTAGAAAAAAAACAACCAATCTCAGGAAAGCTCGAATGGGAATCGAACCTTTGGATTGCCGGTCCACTGCTCTAACCGCTAAGCTACCGAGACCCTAGAAGACTTGTTGATTTTTTTTCTAGTAGTTTGTGATACGCTGCAAGCCAACAGTATTACGTTACTGTGAAGTCTACCCTCACAGGTTCAATTCCCATTCGAGCTTTCCTGAGACTGGTTGTATTTTTTTCTAGTAAAAATTTTATCCTAAGTAATAGTAAGTAGATAACACAAGTAAATAATAATGCATGTATGTTGTTCTCACCTGTTCTTGGTACTGTTCCGGCGTGAGTGCGTTGGCGCCCTCACCTCTGTGGAGGCACACGTGGGCCACTCTTATGACGTACTCGAGCTTGCGAGGCTGTTCCTCCACCTGCAAATTAAAAGGTTACATAAATAATTTTATATAAGACTAGCGGATCTTCTCGGTTTTACCCGCGTGGTACCCGTTCCCGTGGGAATATCGGAATAAAATATAGCCTATGTCACTTGGGAAGAATGTAGCTTTTTAATGGTCAAAGAATTTTCTAAATCGGCCCTGTTGTTTTGGAGCCTATTCAATTCAAACAAACACATTTTTCCTCATTACACAACCTTATTTTATCTTTGTCCAAAAACAATTAAGGGTGAGTTCCACCCATGAAACTGAACAACTTTCCCCAAGAAACCTATGTGCAAAAAAGACAAAAAAATTCGATCTCCCATTAGTCGTCAGTACTTGGCAGCTGATCGGACAGTTTTGTATGGGAGGTCGAATTTTTTTTGTCATTTTTGCACATAGGTTTCTTGGGGAAAGTTATTCAGTTTCATGGGTGGAACTCACCCTTAACCCGTCGAGTGCAAAGTGTACTCAGGTTTGATACATGATTTTCTGGTTGCACGTGCGCAAAGTGTTCTTAAGGTAGAACAGATTTACAGCGCGCCACTGGCGTTCAAATTTTAGCTTTTCGATTGGTACTAGCGGTGTTTCCGTTTAGCTTAAATTATTATTTGGTTTGTATGGAGTAACTTTTATTTAGGAACCATTTGACTACAATTTGGAACGGAAGTCAGAAACATTATATAAAAAAGTCGAACTTTTTTTGTCAGTTGTTGCGTCACTCACTTTGTAGTAGGTAGGTAAAAATCAATTCTCGACGAAAACGGCGAGTAATCTTATATAAAGCATACATTTAATTTCTTGGAAAATAGTGTTGATTGTGTTAAAATAATGGTTATTGTAGAATCAGTGTTTATCTTTGTAAAAAAAAGTCATGAACTTTTGAAGTGTGATTTTTTCGTAAGCGTGTATGGCGAGTAGGTTTTCTCGTCAGTAAGAAATATAAATAATAGTTTGTAAGTTTGTCGATTACATACACAGTTATTGATAAAATAACATTTCATTACCAAATAACTAATGTAACTAATAACAATGAAAACAACGAAAAAACGAGATTTCGCGGACTCAGTTCGGTGATGGCCGCTGTTAGGTATTTGCCTATGCGGTGCATATTATTGTGAATAACTAAGTCAATATGTGACTTTAAAGCCTGAAATTTTAAATGTGAATACTTGAATAAGTGAACTTTGTGGTGTTAGTGTTGTTTTGAGTGAAAGTGTATGGGAAATATGTGTATTGAGGTGTGAAAGTGTAGGTACGCTGCGATGATAACATTCATCATAATTCAATCATCACCTCAGACCCTCATGTAAGTTTATTTTTTTACTAAGCTTATGATATTTCGATAGGAAATTTCATGCAGATTACATTGATACATAACACTTATGGATACATTATACAGGAATTACGTAATTAGGTTATTTCTAAAGATAAACCAAAAAAAAATAAAATTGTTTTATAGCGGCGCGCTCAAGGCGCTTTTTTTTTCTAGGCATTGTTCGCTTGACGGGTTAATTGTTTTTGTATAAAGAAAAAATAAGGTTGTTTAAGTATAGATTTACAGATTGGCATAAGGTGGCTCAGATCAGGATAGAGATGGATGGAAGGACTAGGGTGTCCTTTGCCTAGCAGTGGGACAGTATTGGCTAGATAAAAAAAAAAGGATTATGAGCTGTATGGTGGCGGCTCATTAATAGAATACTGCCAACACATAACTCTTCCCTTGGGTGTCGTAATTGTACATACATACAACAGCATAGAGCGGCGATGAGCTCACCACCTGTCACTCTGAGCACTTGTGCAGTGGTAATTTGGTGTGCCGTGGACTGTGGCATTGAACTGCTTCTGCGGTCCTCATTGCCTAGTCCCCGACTAACCCTTTCGAGGTTTTTTTTTAAATCTATTTATTTATTAAAAAGAGTTTTTTCTGTACAGAAAATGCCACCCTCATAGGTGAATCATGGTTGGTTAATGCTAACTTAAATTATGTTACTCTATGCTTAATCCCGATGGATACCATCTTGTAAATAGCTCCGGCTGTCCCTGATGAAGGAACAGCCAGAACACTGTTATATAGACCTATGTTACAGTTATTCAAGTTAAATTTTTATAAAAACTCACGCCTCTTTGCTTGGTTACGGACACATTCCATGAGTATGTGCATCACACTCGAGGAACTCAACTCAAATCAACAGTTAGGGGAATCTGTTTTACCCATAAATGGGCAAAACTGTCTAATGGTATGTGGCCGGATCGAACCCGCAAAGAGGTCACAGTGCCATTCCTGCTCATATCAGTGTCCTCAACCCAGGAGTAATTTGGTAGTTCTGGCTGTATGGTTTTATACCAAATTCATATGCTGCGTGAACGTTCATCAAAGTACTCACGCCATAGTTTGGTAAAATTCTGTTTTGGAATGTATAAAAGATCAGAAAAGTATGGATCACAATTCCATGTTATACCATCATTTACCCTTTGGGGATAACAGTCGTGAATATATGTGTGTATGTAAGATTGAACCTTATCTACATGTAAATAAGATTGAGACGTACCTTCGCGGCGAGGAACAGGGCAGCGGCAGCTATCGCGTTCCTGTGGAACTGTGTGAAACTGTGGAACGCGTAGAATCTGTGCATGTACACGATCGCCGTGTTGATGCATAGCTGCGAACTGTGCGGGTGTCGGTTAAGGAAATATCCCATGGAGACGATTATGAGAACAACAACAAAAAACATGTAACAATAATGTTTGGAACAAACATTAGCAAGTAATAAATTAATTCATTAATAATGAGTTTTTTGTACTCATCAGTTTAAATAAATGACAAGTAATAGAAAGATGTCAAAAGTAATAGAGTTAAAATTCAAGAGTTATCAGTGACAACAAGCATTAAAAAATTATGTAGAAAAAGTTGCATGTGTTTGAAACGGTAACAAATTTGCTTTTTTGCATGTATAACTTTTTCGCATTGTTTGTCTTTTGATAATTTAATTATAATCATTAATAATTGTTTTAATGTGTATGAAACGTGTTTTAACAAAACAAACAGAATACCGTTTCTATATCATTATAAGAGGTGCATTGAAATATCAATGCACCTCTTAAATATATATTATATAATCATTGATTAAAATCAACTTAAAATGTTATATTATCTTTAATGAATATAACAATAAATAATTAGTTACTAATAATAAAATACTGTCAATTGTCAAAGGGCTTACACAGAATTAGCAGTCTCAAAAATAAAAAAATAAAAAAAGACTTGCATGCATACCTACTTGAAATTTTTGTCTTCAACTGTAGCAAAAACAAATCAGAAATCAGTCTTATAAAGTTGGATCCTAACAATAATTGGTCAAGATTTATCTATATTAATTTTTAAAATAATTTAATTAAAATAATCAACAAATTTTAAAAATATTAATTTTGTTTTATTATTTTTAAAAGTATTTGCGTAATACAGCTTATTCAAGTAATAATAATAGTGTATTTGGTTTGGTCACATAAAAAAACAAAAAAAATAAAAAAAAATCAATAAAAATCATTTTATTGATTTTTTTTATCAGTATTTTTCCTTTTAAAAAATCATGATTTTTCCAACCCTGCTTTAGTCTATTAATATGTTGGTAGTGTTATAATTAAAAGCAGGCAGCGGAACATTATCAATTTATTTTATTTTAAAAACCTTAAATATAAAAAAAAATGCAAATCTTATTCTTATATTTATTTCTACAAAAGATAGACACTACAATTTTAAATTACAGTAAAAAGCCTTTATTACACGACAAAAGCAAAAATAATACCATAAGAAACATGCAAGGAGAAAATATGTAAAAGTAATTTTATTACTTATTTTATTATAATATCTAGTATTGACGCATAACATCAAACGATTTGACGCGCAAACAGTGGCAAATAATAAACAACAATGTAATCAGCTATTATTATGAGGAAAATATCCAAGATAAGTTGACTCACTGTATTCCTTGAATGACATTATGAGTTATGTATGAGTCAGAGGGCAGAAACAAAATGCTACAGTGAAAAATAGAATCGGAATTATCGCCATACACAATCAGGTGAGCTAAAGGTTCACTCACTTCACTTCCTTGTGAAGTAATCTACCTATTTGAATGTATACTAATTCAATAAAAAGGTAAAAATTTTAAAGATGGTTTGTTTTTTTGCGCCCATTTTCATTGTAGTATATGAAGCGTGTTTTAAGCAAACATTATTTCAATGCATCTCATATATATAGAGAACATTTATAATTTAACATTATTGGCCATGGCCATATCACATCAAGATAAGGCACACATGCCAGATTAGCTAGATCGAAGATAACATTTCAAGATACATGATGTAGGTACATTTTGCTCTGTTGATGCACAAAAAATTTAAAAACCAATTATTTTAAAATTGAGCCCTTACATTTCATCTCTAAACTAGCCTGGTAGACATAGAAGTGTAATCGCGTGATACCGATCTCTTTTCAATCAATAAATGTATTAACCTTTTTTTTCTTTTTTGTACAAGGGAAAACTCTTCGCCATGCAAACAGTACAGAGCCGTAAAAGCAGTAAAAAAAACAGTTTTTTTATAGGTTGACCTGTTTGCAAACAGTACAGATGGTACAGAGCCGTAAAAACAGTGAAAAAAAACACAGATTTGTATGGTTTAACCTGCTAGCGTTAATGGACGAAGAAAGGTTGGTGATCTCTGCAACCCCAAAAATGCAACCTTTTTTGTTGTATACCGGAAGCGCGTGCGTGACGCATACACGGCAGACGGCATACTTACAAGTCTGGAGTACAGACAGCGGCACATTGAAGGAAGCATGGTAATTAATGATTTGTTCGCAATTAACAAATCATTTTGTAGAGCAAGTACATAGTTTCCCTACTTTGGTTTAAAACTAATTTTAAAATAATCGAAGTACCCAAACAATGTGTACTAGCTACTCGTCGACTAACGTAGTATGAACGAAAATTATCAAATATTCAGTAAACTAGAAAAGACTAATCGAAAATCAGTGATTGTCAACAACATTCTCAGTATAATATCTTTTACAAAGAAGACTTTATATCGTATGAATTCAGTTTAATGTTGTGTAGGTACTAACTTACTAGATTTTTTGGCTAATTAACTGGCTAACTGCTTTAAAAAGATTGAACTTCAAAGTTTGTATGAGATACCAAAATAGGTACTCCACAAGCAAAATCTGCCTGTATTTTTCGACCATAAAAAATATTTTATAAGACCCAATCCAGTATTATCATATTATTATAAGCTCAGCTGTCGTCATACCAGACAATAGAAATTCAATTGGTACCACCCTCTAGGAGTCTTCGTGACAGACAAGGGGATATCAAGTTAAGCCTAGCAACCAATTTCAACATTTACCTCATTC
Organism: Scoparia ambigualis; assembly: GCA_963921215.1. Taxonomy (NCBI): domain Eukaryota; kingdom Metazoa; phylum Arthropoda; class Insecta; order Lepidoptera; family Crambidae; genus Scoparia; species Scoparia ambigualis. Next base: position 7,428,822 of record OY992515.1, on the reverse strand, counting down.
ATACAACCACAAAAGGCTTTCAGAGAGCTAGGTGTGCAAAAAAACTTGTGACTCATCTGGGTTGTGACCTAGAAAAGTAAAATGAAAAGAGGTACCAAGGTACCTACGTACTTTCTTCAGATACCGTGCGCGCGAAACTCGAAGTTTACGCGTCACACGATATCGTGAAAGTCGAGCGAGTTCGGCGTGGCAGGGTTTGCGATGGGTGATCGGAAGTACTTTGGATTTTCGTTATTGTCATGACGCGTTATCAGAAGCACAAAATATTTAATACATAAGGAAAACAGTTTACATTTTATACATAGGCACATTTTATTGATTTGATGACTTGGTGTGCCGTATCTGGAGATATTCAGTACTATTCCCGGGTCAGGCAAAACCTGTTCCAAATTTACGATGCCTAGCTTTTGTGATCACCAAACCTATTAGGGACCTAACCTGAAAATATTAGGCACGCATGGTATTGACTCAAACTCAAAACCAAATTAAGCTAAATTGGGTTGTCTTTGACTTAAACTCTATTTTTTATTTCTTTTTTAATTATTTAAAATTATTCAATTTAGCTCTCATTATTTATGCTTTGGAGCTGGGTGAAAATTTTGTAATAGATTTATTTTTATAGCGATTAATCAATCAATTTCTTTTATGACTCCCATAGTGTTTCACAATGATTCTAGTTATTTATATACAATGTAATCATTTTTTCTTATTTTTTTAAAGTGACATAAAATTTCAATGATTTAAACATAATATTATGATTATTGCAATGCCCTTGCAAGGCTCAATTTAGGAACTTTTAATTATATTGTGATGCAAATAATGATTTTGATAATATTTTTTCTAAAAGCACATAGGACGGTATGCTGTGTATTATTTATTGATTTGACATTACTGTCCAGTTGCCATCTGGCATAGGCTTCCCCCAAAGTACTTCATTTATACTTAACAATTAGCCTTTTGTATTCATTTGGCACCTGTTATTTTTCCAAGTCATCTGCCTACCTCTCTTTCTACCACCATCTTGTGGATACCATTCCGAGAGTTGATTTTTGACTACTTGAATTATTTACCTATTTAGTTACTTAGCTTCTGAGATTAGTCTTCTTGCAAACAGTAATTTGGCTGTTCGTACACAAATTATTGACAATTCTTGATGCAAAAATCTAGTCACAGTATGTTTTTTGAGGAAAATACATATAGTGGATTCCTGTGAAACTCTCTCAAGAAAAAGTTTGATTTCTAGTGACACTAAATTTCCTTCTTAAATCTTACAAAGTTTTATTATTATAAATAATTGATATTCCTAATTTATTTTTAAAAAATCCCAGGTTTACATACTTTTTAGACTTACTAAGCTTCTAAATATTATATTATACTTACATAAACCTATTTATTTCTACAACAAAAACAGATGCTATTATTGTGAAACAATGGCCATAAGCTGAACTCACACCTGGTAATCTAGGCCAACACCACCAATATGCTATATCAAGGTAGCATTGTACATAAAAATATATAATTTAAACACTATGTGTATTTTCAGTAACAACTTCTTTTTTATGTAATCCAGGCTAACATTTTATTACAGCAGTGTCAACATTAAGGAAGGAGAATTGGAGTATTGCCAATCACCTTGATTGAACTCTTGTAAACTTTTATGTAATTGCAAGAGATTTCCTTTAGCAGTTCTGAATAGAATGGGTGACAGAGAAAAAAGTAACAAATCAGCAATCATAATTAAATCCAAGTCCAAGTAATTATGTAGCTTAGGCTTACAGCAGGACCTAACTAGAGAAAGGTTACCCACGTTAGAGGACAGATTATGCTTACAGCGGGATTATGCGAACTGGAGAAGGATTGTCCGTGTAAAAGTACAGTGAAAGTTGCTGGAGGGAGTATAATGAACTCGTAGTATGTTACTGAAGAGGGGCACTCTTCCAATAGGTATTCTGGAAAGCCTGCTGGGTAGGCCCCATGTACTGGTAAGATTTGTAATGTAATAAACTGAAATCACAACTGATTTTTAAGTGCTATTGAATAAATTATAGTTATTCTTAAAAATACAAGTAGGTACCTATATCCCCTTGTCTGTTGCAAAGACTACTAGAAGTTTCTAACAATTGAATTTCTATTCTGTTCTGTTTTCACGCTGAGCTTGTATTGTTTTCTAGTGTAACCTTTAACTATGGACGTGGATTTTTAATTACACTTACGTGAATGTGGAGTCCTGAGGCCCCTGTACTTTAGGACTGAAAAATATATGACAATTTGGGATTGGATAAAGTTTATTAATAAGTAACATGGTTCGAAGTGATAATTATCAAGATAAATATAAGTTGATAATTATCTTGATAAGTATAATCGAAAAGTTGCAAGTTTTTATTTACGAAATTATAAACAAAAATTTAATAAAGGATTACTTTGATTGTAAAAGTATAATTTATTTACTAATTCACTTGATTCTAACGTAAATGTTGATATGTAATATCAGTTAAAAAGGGACTGCTAGGCTCATATTTGTTTGATAATTATCTAATAATTATCATGATAATTATCGTGATAATTTTCAAAGGGCCTATTTATCTTGATAATTTCAAACCCTAATAAGTAGGCATATTAATTTTATTATTAAGTAGGCTTAAATATGAATAATCGAAAATTAAGCGAAAATATGAATAATCAAATAACTTTTCATTCAGTTTTATTTAATACTTATTACAAATTAAGGAATGGTAAGGTACTTATATTTCTTTGGAGACAGAGATCACTTATCGGTCCATTATATTTTAAATAAAGGTTAGGTAACAAAAAAAAATGTTTTCCTTCTAAACATAAACTATGAAAAGTTAACAAAAATTTAAATTAATCTCTCAGTAAAATATAAATTTTGACAAAGGCTTAAACATGGGCAGTTATTGACATTCGCTACACAATAGTAGCTTTGAACATTGTAAGCATGTGTATGTATGTATGTATGTATGTATCTGTTGTCTTTTATGCAATTTTGAAGGGCGGAACCTACATGTTTTACGAGAAACAGGAATGATTTCTATAAGTCCAGGATCATGACGTGGCATATCCGATCCCAAAATGCGTCAAAGTCATCCTCAAATCTTTAGGTAGCTTTGAGCCCATCTCTTTAAAAAATCTCCTCATTCTGTTTTTAGTTTGATGCTGGTTATAAAGAACATAATATGCATTGACACTACTCAAATCTAGAATTCTCCTTTCATTAATATTCTATTATCTTTTGTTTATGGCTATATTATCAATGGTATCACTGTGATGCATCAAGACAACAAATCAATTATTATTACTAGACTAGGTATCCATTTTTACAGAAAAGTCCAAAACAAAACCTTTTCAAAAATACTTTGTATGTACTGCATAACTTTATTACTTATGTCAAGAAAGAAAATAGTTTATAAGAATACCTATAGGTACATAATTAAGATACGTATTTTATCCTTTAACAAATTTGTCAATTGCTAAATGACTTTAACAACAATTAAGATACTATTAGCTGTGACTAAGGTATTTACAAATCAATTGGATGACCAAACCATACACCATTTGATCAAAACATGTGGTGTTTTTGTGGAACAAAATGATTGTCAATTGCAAAGAATTCTTGTGAAATAGGCAACAAAAACAGTTGTGTACAACAAAAGTTGAAACATTGTGTTTTTTGCACATAAAATAAATAATTAATAATGAGTAATAGTTGTGTTAACTAGGTATGTCTATGTTTAATTAAACAACAATTTCAGGTAAATTAGTTAGTGTCTAGTATCAAAATGCAACAACAACAATAATAGTCTGTAAAATGTGTCTGTTGACTAATATTACTATGTAAATCCTTGATTACATGCCTCAATATTTATATTTTGGTTTACCATTGTAGGTACCTACCAAAGCGTTTGTAGCAAAATTACTTGTACGCCTTTCACAATAAAGAACAAAATAAGGATACATACATCAACGTGGTATTTTTAGGTACGTAAGGAATTTCAAAGCTTCACGTACAGGATACCACGAACGCATAATTCATGAGGAAGTATATTGCGAATCTTGTGGCAATGTGGCGCGAATAACCCGCAAAAGGCGGGTGAACGAGGTAAAATTAGCGCGGGCAGACAGGTCGATCACCAGACATGCCCTACGTCGGCGCGCAAGCGTCTACACAGCTGTCAAGGAGCAGTGACCTACAATTCTCAAACCACGCCATCACATTTGACCCTAACCTATACGATATTGTGATCAATAATTAAATATCTATGAAACCTCATCAGAATGATTATGAATAAGTACTAATGCGTTTTACTTACGGGGGCAAGCGGGAAATCCCAACGATCCAAGCGAAAGTGCTCGTGGTGACGCCGCCGTTACCACATCGATGTTTCGTCATCTGTTTCACCCGGAGCACGTCTTCACATCACACTCTAGCACGTTTCATACACTTCGCGATGCACAATTATGCGCATTTCTTAGATAAAAACAAACTTTCAGCACGACAAATACGCGTTTCGAACACATGACTCGACAAAAACATTGCACTTTATTAACACATTTTTGAAAAGGATACACTTGAAGCCTCTGGCCCATATCCTGGATGAGATTTGCGGCCTGCTGCCGATATGCTAGCTCCTTATCTGCATCTAAACCGCATTTTCTGCTTGGTGAATTCTGTAGTTGCTCTTTTGTAAAATACCATTTTTCTTGTCCACCAGCCATTGAACGGATGTTGCAATGACTGCGCGGGGAAAAGCACGACGGAAAGCAGAGCTCCGTCTACGTGCGTGAGTGGGAAAGGGATAGCGCTATGACAGCGGCGACCGGATAAAGACCACGTTAACATTTGAGTAATTTACAAACTAAAATCTTAACATTTTGAAGACAAAACAAAGAAACTGTTCACTAATATAACAATTAAAAAAAGAATATTGTTTTTGGACACATAAAAGAACTAATAAACTTTGAAAAAAAATCGGCCCGATTCGTAAATTTGATAGGAATTCTCAGACGGACGCCATTGTAAAACTTGACGGTGAACGTAGTGAGATCTCCGGTGACAGAATGATGATCTGCAACAAGCACAGGTATGTTTCACTTTAACACTATGTTTAAAAATGTATTGTGTTCGGAGCTCTTTCTTTTGTACATATTTTTGTATTGATTCATTAGCTTTTTATCGAATAAATCCGACTTAAAAATTACGGACCTTAAGACTCTGTTACACCGTGCAAATGGCCGACCCACCACTGTTTACAATACACTGTACTATTTGTTACGTTGAAAATAAGTAATTTATCACTTAATACTCTGTTAATGATGTCTTAATTAGTTAATATATATTAGAAAGTTTTTGGTGTAATTAAGAACTGGTTTGCAACTGTCGTATTTGATAAAGAAATAATAAGAAATATGTTTGACCGCCCGGTAGGTAGAATTAATTTTTTCGCGCTACGTGGTAGTTTTCTCGATACTGTCCCAAATACTAAACAAAATAATTAACAAATATTGTGCAATATCAATGTGTTATAGAGTGTGACTTTCAGTGTATTTAAATAAGTAACCACTATTACAAATAAATTCAGACGATTTTAGGTACCTACCTAGTAAATCGTAGAAATATGTTTCGATTCCGCAATGAAAACTTGTCTCATCTAAATGCACATAATATAAGAATTACTGAGCGTAAGTAGTATATAGTTACGTACTAATATCACAGATTAAGTAATAAAATAATACGTAGCTAGTTGTAAATAACCAGCGATATAACTACCTAACATATTTGTGTTTATTTAGGTAGGTAGGTACTCTGTAAACTCAAGGTCGGCAAAAAATTATCACAACACTGGTCAGGCATAAGGCCGCTATGTATTAAATGTTTGTTTTATTATTTTTTGTTTTGTAAAAATGAAAGATGCGTTTTCGATTTTGAAAGTCGAGCTCATTGATTAATACCTCAATGGTCGAGCTACTTTTACAAGGCCGGGTCACCAAAAGGGTGACCAAATTAAATGCTGAGTAGCGGTCCTTGCAATGCAACTGCAAACCTCAGTGATGGACGGTGATGGATGACGCCAGAATTTTTTTCCATTTTATTTATTGTATGCACGTAAAGTACAGAGACGGACTTAATGCCTTAGGCATTATCTCCCAGTCAACCATAGGGTGGTACAGAGACAAAAAATGGTAGGGTGCTCAAACTAAATGAAAATATATTCATACTAGCGGCCTCTCGCGGTTTCACCCGCGTGGTTCCCGTTCCCGTGGGAATATCGGGATAAAAAGTATCCTATGTGTTAATCCAGGTTATAAACTATCTGTATGCCGAATTTCATCCAAATCCATTCAGTAGTTTTTACGTGAAAGAGTAACAAACATCCATCCATACTTACAAACTTTCGCGTTTATAATATTAGTAGGATAGATAATCGTATGTAGACAGCTCGTATAAATAAATAAATATACATACAATAATTACCTAAAAAGCGTTGAAGAATTTGACAGGTCTAAGTACCAATACCTCGGTGTGGCGAAGTGGTCAACGCAGCCCCCCGGATTGTGTAGGACGTGGGTTCGATTCCCACCTGGGGTAGTCGACTTTTTCAACGTTTCAATATCGTAAAGTACCTATAGGTACAGGGGGGCGATCACGCTAAATAATGTCGACCAAACCATAACTGAACCTCTGCCGTTAGACGTACTTTTATACCCGCGATAGCGCTATACGAAGTCGGCAGAACGGCTGCGGTTCAGTTGTGGTGTGGTAGAGTAGAGATTATTTAGCGTGATCGCCCCCCTGTATAGGTACTTCTCCGTTATAACTACCTACGGCCGTTCGATACGCAAACACGCAGTGGGGTAGGGCTACACTACATCTCTTGTGTTACGTATTTAATAATGCTATATTATATTTTTATTAAATACTGCAAAGTTTGTAAGTTTTTATTTTAATCATTTCTACTTGTGTTTTATATTAAGTTTGTTGCTATGACTGAAATAGCCATAAAATTGTTCAATAAAATCCGCCGGCAGAGCTAGAATACCTGATAGGTTGACTTGGGTAGACGGTATACACGGTAGAAAAGAGAAATACCTACTCAACTACCTACTAAATTAGAGTGAGCATGCTTGCACACAAAAATAAATAAAAACTGTAAGTAAATAATAAGTATAACTAACCTTGCCAACTCAGTTGGTAAATAAAAAAAATAGTTATTTCTGGTTTCGATGTTGATTAAACACAAACACAATTCACTAAACAACTTTGTTGATAATTTACAAAATGGGCGGGAGCGACTCACGCGTATACATGCGTCCGTACGTAACAGCAGCGTACTCACAACTGATTTGTTTGTGTACCGAAGTATACCGATCGAAGGGCGAGAACGTTCGCAGCGCGTGGTATTAAAACCGGTTGTATTCGTGGTAATAATTAGGGTTAATGTAGGAGGACCAGTGCTTAATAGTGGGACGTTAATGGTGATCAAGTTAAAAAATATAATTAGGTATAGGTTATTTAGGGTTATGGACGTAGTACTATTATTTATTCTGTGGTTATGGCCCAATATACCAATATGCTGTTGATCCTAGGACGATTATAGGCTGATAATGAGATGGGACCTGTTACACCTATAGTTTGTGGAGACAGTCGTAGGTAGGTACCTACTTAAAAACATTTAGATTTCGACAATAATATTGACAGTCTACTTACGCTACTAACTCGATTTGCTAGACTTCCTCAACTGCTCTTCTATGGTGTCCCTCTTTCCAAAGTCTAAGTCATATTATTTATTCAATATCAACCTATTACAGGCACTTATTGACAGTTAAGTAACTTGTAATTAAGACTTAACATCTAATCTCCTCCATCTATTAATAATGTATTTATTATTATTTATATATTTCTTTACTGTGAAATAAATAGTTACCTACATAAAATAAATGTGTATATAGACCTATAATCTCTTTAATATTTATATTAAATTTAAAGTAAACAGGGAACGTAGAACGAAACAACATAACATTGAAAAAACAAACACTGCTATGCAGCATATAAACATATAAAACAATTAACAAGCTCACATGACTTACGGACGTAATTCTCTGCACTGCCATTTAACGGAGTTCCATTTAAAAGAGCAATCAAGTACTATGCTATTATATTATATAAAATTATGTTTCTTTCCATTTTCAGTTAATCTACCCGCAACAATGTCGCAGCCCCGCAAGCCGATCCACCTGCAAAAGGCGAGGATGCTGCGCCCCTCCATCAGGTCTAGCGGCAACATTCGCATCACCAACGTCAAGTCCATAAAGCCTCCCGACCCTGAGACGCTGAAGAAAAATGAGGAGGAGAAGCTAAGGGCTGAGGTGAGATCCCTGGGGAAGCATTTATTAGTCAGTATGTCAAGTAGCCCATTAAAACGTGAGTTAGATAAAAAAAAATCTCGTTCGAAGGACCGTTTTCGGATCCATTCTGCCAGTAGTCGCCTAAAGCAGAATTTTGTTTTATTTACGTCTTTTAAAACTTTGTATACTTATTATTATCAGACTATTTTTTGTACCACTACATGGCAAATTTCATAAATCATCATTCATTTTATAAATTTTTATTTATAAAGATTTAACTCTTTTTCTGATACTGGCTAAATGTGCTGACCATACATATAATCACGTCTATTATCCCCGAAGGGTTAGTCTGAGACTAATAGGCAATGAGGACCGCAAAAGCCGTCCTCTACCATAGTCCACTTTTCAGCAAATAGCGACTGCACATGTGCTCATCGTGACAGGTGGTGAGCCAATCGCCGCCCTATGCTGTTGGATGTATGTGCAGTCTTTAATCCGTAAGTCGCCTTTTACGACACCCAAGGGAAGAGAGGGGGTGGTAGTATAGGTAACTTTTACCGCAACGCGACACTGTTATGTTACCGTGTGCTAACCACACAAGTTATAATTATTATTTGAGAGAAAAAAAAGCTTGTACTAAAAAGAGTAAAAAGAATAAACTCAATTCTTCACAATCATCATCATTACATAATTATAAAGTTAAGTCGCCATTTTCTTCTGTCTGTGGCATCCTTCGATCAACAAGTTGTATTGTTGATCGGAGGTGGCACCGCACTATTCTCTTAAGCCACACAATCACAGAAATGTATCACGCAATTGGATTTTTATACGGTTTTTACTAAAAGATAGAGCATTAACTAAGGATGGTTTTTGTTTATATTTTGTAGATAATAATATTTTTTTTTATGACTGAAGTAAGACGGTTTTTCTAAGTTAGCGTGGACGAAAGCGCGGGCGGGCCGCTAGTATACTATAATTTACAATCAAGTATTTTACAACTATTATGGGCCGTTTACTTACACGTATTAAGTTGTCAAGTAGGTAACTAAATTATAATTTAATTTTAACTTAATTTTAAGTTATTGATCGTTTACACGTGTCTAACTTATGCACTCTTTAGTTGACTATATTCTTAACCATGGAAGTATGTATATATACCATAACTTATCTACTTCACTAAATACTTCACTAAATTGTTGCGTCCACACGTCAACTAAATGACAATTTAGTGGAAGCCACGCCTACCGGGGAATGCAAGCGGTGCGGGAGGGGCGATTACTTACTCAAAAAATAGACTCGATTCTATTCTACTTGTTCACTTGCCCACTAAATCGTTTACTTACCACTTGTTACTAAAGAGCTTTTAAGTGACTGTTTACACGCAAGAATTTAGTTAAAATAAACTTAAAATTTAGTTACTTACCTACTTGACAACTTAATACATGTAATGGCTGATTTACACGTATTAAGTAGTTTAGTAGCTAACTAAATTTTATGGCTGATTTACACGTGTTAAGTAGTTTAGTAGTTAACTAAATTTTAAGTGACGTAAATTTATTATGGCTGATTTACACGTATTAAGTAGTTTAGTAGCTAACTAAATTTTAAGTGACTTAAAGTTAAGTAGGTGTTCATACGTATTTAAGTAGTTAAGCTCTTTAGTTCACTCAAGATGGACGATCAACAATTTAATGAAGTCGTAAATTCTATGCTTAAATAATGGCTTCGTGTGGTCAGCACATTTAGGCAGTGTCAAGTAAGATATTAAAGTGAATATTTTTTTGCAGAAAGTAGATGATAATGAAAATAAGTGATAAATGAACGTTTAATTGTAAATTAACCAAACCCCTTCAGACTCAATAAAGCTGTGGGACTTTATTGAGATCTCACACGGACTTCTTGAGAGAATTTGAAAAGTGATGTTGCACTGTTTTGTTTTATTTGCCAACACTCATGCACATTCACGAACACATAACACTAAATAATCCACCATTATTGCATATTAATATTGGACAAAACATAAATTAAAGAAAATAAAACAAAACTGCAGACATGACCCTTCACTTTCCCGCCAAGAAGTCCGAAATATAACGCATTTAACTAAATTGTGCCTGTCCAAACGTGTCAAGTGACAAGCCCCGCCCACCAACTTAACCGAAAAATAGTCAGAATTCTAATTTAGCTCTTTAGTTGTTAACTAAATTTTAACTTGCAACTTGCTACTAAATTCTGTGTTTACATGCACTTAATCACTTAAAATTTAGTTAACTACTAAATTACTTAATACGTGTAAATCGGGCATTGTCCATACGTATTTAAGTAGTTAAGCTCTTTAGTTCACTCAAGATGGACGATCAACAACGTAATGAAGTCGTAAATTCTGTGCTTAAATAATGGCTTCGTGTGGTCAGCACATTTAGGCAGTGTCGAGTAAGATATTAAAGTGATTTTTTTTTTGCATAAAGTAGATGATAATGAAAATGAGTGATAATGAACGTTTAATGGTAAATTAACCAAACCCAAAACCCTTCAGACTCAATAAAGCTGTGGGACTTTATTGAGATCTCACACGGACTTCTTGAGAGAATTTGAAAAGTGATGTTGCACTGTTTTGTTTTATTTGCCTACACTCATGCACGTTCACGAACACAACAGTAAATAATCCACCATTATTTCATATTAATATTCGACAAAACATAAATTAAAGCAAATAAAACAAAACTGCAGACATGACGCTTCGCTTTCCCGCCAAGAAGTCCGAAATTTAATGTATTTAACTAAATTGTGCCTGTCCAAACGTGTCAAGTGACAAGCCTCGCCCACCAACTTAACCGAAAAATAGTCAGAATTCTAATTTACCTCTATAGTTGTTAACTAAATTTTAATTTGCAACTAAATTCTGTGTTTACATGCAATTAATCACTTAAAATTAAGTTAAAATTTAGTTAACTACTAAACTACTTAATACATGTAAATCGGGCATAAACGTTTATTATAAGCGCGGTAGCTCAACTTGAACTTCGGCAACTAGTGCTGGGGTACGGTGACATTAGGGATGATGTGCTAATCAATAGATTTAATCTACATCTAACAATACAAACTTATGTTATTTTTTCTAATATTGTTTCAGCTTGAAAAGGAGATAATGTCACGCTCCCGCTCATGCGCCAACAAATCGTATGAATGTACGTTGCCAGTGCTAGCGGGCCGTCACTATTGCGTCCAACACATACTGAAAGATCCCTCAGCGCCATACAAACAGTGCGCGCATACGTACAGCAATGGCGATCGGTGTCAGGAGCCGGCGCCTATCGAGCAGAGGGACCATAGGGATCAGGGGTGAGTTTGTTTTAATATTTGAAGCGCGCTTCTACCTTCGGCCTTATCGTCACTTACCATCAGGTGAGATGAAGGCCAAGCGCTTACCCGTTCTAGAATTTAAAAAAATATGTATTTATTATTTTATTAACCGTGCCGCGTGGCTGTGAATGAATACTACCACCCCCCTCTCTTCCCTTGGATGTCGTAAAAGGCGACTAAAGGATTAAAGACTGCACATACATCCAACAGCATAGAGCGGCGATGGGCTCACCACCTGTCACGCTGAGCAGTCGCTATTTGTTAAAAAGTAGACTATGATAGAGGACTGCTTTTGCTGTCCTCATTGCCTAGTCTCCGACTAACCCTTCGGGGATAATAGTCGTGATTATATGTATGTATGATGTATAAAAAAAGTTAAGTATTCTTGTATACCTTCCTACTGCAATCTGATGGAGATGTGTGATGGATATCATTGAAATCAAGACAACAGCTCGTGTTGTATTCTTACACCTAATAATAAAGTTGTCTTTAAGTCAATATATAAGGTGGTTGCTAGAAACCGCAAGAAACTTCAAGGGCTGGTCAGGTCAAGTGTTTTAAAGATGAGAAAAAAGAAATTCATGTTTTTTTTTTTCATTTTTAATGAATAATTCATTTTGTGAATTTTAAGTGACTAGTCTTTGAGTCAACAGATGGCCGGCCGGCCAGCCGTTGCCCCCGTCAGCTGGGCGATAAGTACCTACGAAAAAACACGAATTCCTTTTTTCGCATTTTTGTCATGTACTTGACCTGACCTGACCAGCCCTTGAAGTTTCTTGCGGTTTTTAGCAGTCATCTTATATAACAACCCACCTCACTGTGGAAAACCATTAGGGGACACGCCCACCTGGGGCCCAAGTCTGCTAATTTACGAATGGCATAATTGAATCGTAATTGTATCGCAATTGTATCGCATTGTAATTGTTTGACACATTTGGTATTCTTATATGAGTAAGAGAATACCAAATGTGTCAAACAATTACAATACGATCCAATTGCGATTCAATTATGCCATTCGTAAATTAGCAGACTTGGGCCCCTGCTTGTTTGCCTCCATCATCATTGCAAAGAAAATATTCTCTATTATCTCTCTTATTTGACACTGGCTAAACATGCCGACCGTCCGTCCCAAGCCATTGTTTTAGAAAAAAAGATGTCCTAAATGTAGGTAGGTAGGCTAAAAAAATTTAGGATGATTCTGAAATTCTTTTCAATTAAGTCTTATTTGAATAGGGGTGCCACGCGATCGCAAAAACTGACATAAGTCTCTAAATGAACTACAAAGCAAAATCAATCATATTGATATTTAAAAATAGAACAATTATTCTGCTTTGAAGTTTCAGACCTAGTAATTTGATTAGAGCAATGTTTTTATTCTGCGAAATGTACAAGTAAAACCATCACGCGCTTGGTTTGAAAATTAAATTTACTTTTTTAAGATGGGGGTGACCTGCGGAATATCAATACAAATATTTTCATGTAAGAATTATTGTTTCATGCGTAAAATTAAGAAAGTTGTCAAAAAAATGTTTTTATTAGTCATTACATTTATGTATTGTTTGTTATTGTTTAAAGTGTGTGGATGGATGGATTGTTTAAAGAATTTGTTTCGAATTTCATCTAGGCCACGACCTTGTGCAATGATCAGGCTAACTTACGTAAGTTCTTTTAATGTATTTAACTAATTCAGCGCATAGTACAAGTAACTTAAAAATACATAAATTTTCAAAATTTCGTGCAGGATCCCCTTAAGAGCTTTTGAATCATCCTAATATTTTACAATATACAAACATAATAATATAATCACGACTATTATCCTCGAAGGGTTAGTCAGAGACTAGACAATGAGGACAGCAAAAGCAGTCCTCTGCCATAGTCCACTGTTCGCCAAATAGCGACTGCACGCGTGCTCAGCGTGACAGGTGGTGAGGGTAGTATATAGGGTCTAAAGGGTCTTTTCGTCTTTTAAATCTGAGATTGAATGTACTAACGACGAACCCCCCTTGTTGCCATCAGCCTCTGCTTCGAGCACGCGCGCGCGTCTCTACTCGCCCGCCAGCGCAGCCTCGCGCCGCCGCCGCCAGTCACCACCACGGAAGCGCTGCTCAACCAGCTGCAGCATTACGTCAGGTCAGTGCTATTATTTGTAATAATAATAATAATTATTATCACTTGAGGACTACAATGACAGACTATTAAAGTTTGGTCTGATCTCTTTGAATTCTCGTCGCGTAAGATATGATTTGCTATGTCTCCACAAAATAGTTCACTCAACTATCGATGCCCCGGATTTGCTCTCTTCGCTCAACTTGAACACCCGGTATAAATCGCGTCACCCAAACACGTTCACTATACAAGTGTTTAAAAACAATACCTCATTTTACAACCCCGTAGTAAGAATGTGCCGGACATATAATGATGCAATTCGTGGTGGCAGATGCATAGATGTATTCAACTCCAGTTTCTCCCAATATAAGAAGTCTGTATCAGATATCTTTATCTCAGGGGTATCCTCGACTCCTGTAGATGTAGTGTTGTTCCGAAGTTAGCATATGATCAAGGCCTTCAAATTAACTCTGCTTAGTGGCTATTGTTTTTGTTTATTTTTCATTTACTGCTTCTAATGTTATTCTAATTACTTAATTTTGATATTTGTTCTGAATGTTAATTATTTAATTGTTTTAATTGATTATTTTTGGTATTTATTTTGAATGTTAATCTATTGAATTTTATTGTTTTAATTGATTCTTTCTGTTCTATTGTTTGTAATTGCTTTTTTTTGTAATTGTTTTACTTTAACGTGGCATAATTGGTAGTACTCGAATCATGCTGTGTATGCAATTTATGGATTACAGTCTAGTCTTACTATATTGTTAAATTTTCTTGGCTGTGTAATTGACTGTTATCTGTCTGCGTACCTAATTTAAATAAATAAATAAGTAAAGTTTATTACTCTTCAAAAATAACGTTGTACAATTTATAGGTAGCCTTCCGTCCGAGATCGTGTAGTGAGCAGACGTGTTACTAATTTTATTTCAAGTATAAACAAATAAGTTTAAGTAAAAATAGCTTTTACTGCTAAGAAAAAAGGCTCATTACGCCATACACCGTTAGCCGACCGTCCGCTCTTATCGAGAGAACCGGTTCACTACTTCAAATTGCTACTGCATAAACTGTGAACTTAAGCAAATAACAACATGCCGCGCATGGAACGTTCACCTCCCGCAGTTAGTCCGAAGCAACATACTCAATCGGATTCTGAGTCATCAAGTGCTGTGACAGGTGAGGCAAATCAAAGATTTGTCAGTCAACGTTTAAAAAGGCGAAGAGAATCTGGTGATGATCGATTCAATGAATTTAAAAAAGAAATGTTATCTATGATGCAGGTCATGAATGAAAATCAAACATCTATCCTAAATAGACTCGTTTCTGATGTTGCTGAGATAAAGGCTCAAAACTCTAAGATACAGGAGTCAAATCTGGAGATAGAAAAATCTTTAGAATTTTTATCACACCAATATGAAGATATGAAAGTAAAAGTGGAAAAGCTAGAACATGAGAGGAAAAATCACATGTTACGTATCTTAACACTTGAAACCAAAATCGAAGACATCCAAAGAAACATAAAAACAGCAGCTATCGAGATCAGGAATTTACCACCAACTGCAAAGACTGACTCAAGAGAGGACCTGTGCAATGTAGTAATAAATACCTGTAAAGCCCTTAATGTTAATCTCAACCATAACGAAATAAAAGATATATACCGTATTAAAGGGAAAGCTGGTAAGACAACTATTACAACTGAGTTTTTATGTACAGCTACAAAACAAGATGTAATAAAGAAGGTCAAAATCTTTAATAAAAATAATCCAACCCAACGGCTGAATTCAGAGGTTATAGGATTGGAAGGACCAGCAACACCAATCTATATTTCCGAAGCACTTACTAGCAAAGGACGAAGATTACTATACTTAGCAAGAGACTTGGCGACAACGTGCCAATACAAATATTACTGGACAAGCAACGGCAGGGTCTACGTCAGAAGAACAGAAAATTCGCCTCACATCGAACTCAAGGACGAAGCTCAGATTATTAACCTTAAGAACGAAAAATGACTGTGGAATAAGGTGTGTGCACTCATATTAATGTCTCATCTATTATATTTATATCTTATATTTAATATTATTTTTTACATATTTACATTATGCAATTTTGTTTACATTATCTTTTTAAAATCACACATAGCAATTATATTTACAATAAGTTATAGATCGAATACCATCACCATCAATAAAACTTTGGGTATTATAGTACTTCTAAATGATCTGGTGTTAATACACCGATTTGGCATTAAATGGTACCTAGTTACAAAACAACAAAATACGATACTATAAACACTTTAAACACTCTAAATGATATAGACCAAATGCCAACGGGTAAATCATACTCATTCCAATGTGACCCTGAAAACTGTAATTCTTTCCTTACCACTAATAATACAGATAAAAGCAAAAGGATTAACTTACTTACGCAAAATATTAGAAGCATCACTCGCAACATAAAAGGTTTTGAGGTTCTCTTGTCTAGAATTAACATTGATATCGACGTATGCATACTGACTGAAAGCTGGAATTCTAAGACAACCGTCTTTCCCATGTTAAATGATTACACCACCTATTTTACCAAAAATAACATCAATCAAAACGACGGCATAGTTACGTACATCAAAAATGGAATTAATGCTTTAGTACAGGAACCTCCTTTTATTGATGCTAGTTGTCTTGTTATAAAATTTAATCAGAATCTTACAATAATAGCACTATATAGGTCTCCATCGAAAACTGATATTAGCTCTTTCATAAATTCACTTGACTCTATTTTAACGACACATAAATCTTGTAAAAATATTATAATAATGGGAGACATAAACATAGACATTAGGCACCAAAATGAAGACCATAGTAATGAATATCTAGACTTGCTAGCTAGTCATAGTATGCTTCCCACTCATGTCTTCCCAACACGAAAAAATAATTGTCTGGATCATGTAATAGCAAAAACAAATTGTCCACTTACAACACTAGTATTTAAAGCTCCCTTAACTGATCACTCTGCTGTCATAACTAGTCTTGATCTATTTATAAATAGTAAAAAACAAACAAAAGTTAAAAAAACAATAGATAAAACTAACCTTGATAGAGTAATAAATGACCTAAAAACTACCAACTTTAGTCACATACTAGAAAACAGGGATGTTATCTGGTCATCTGAGCAGTTAGTAACTATTCTCTCCAGTTATTTCATCAGACACACAACAAAAGTACTTATTCCAAAAAAACTAAGATGTATTAAACCGTGGATAACTCCTGGCTTGGTACGCTGTATAAGAAACCGCGATAGAATGCACCTGAAATGTAAAAAAGAACCAAATAATGTAGTACTTTATATAACTTATAATAGATACAGAAATTATTGTAATGATTTACTTAAACGATTAAAAAGAATCTATGAAAAAACAACCTAGCAAAACATGCTCAAAACCCCAAATGACCTGGAAAGCTGTTAAATCCATCATTCACACAACCAAACCTAAAACAATACCTACTGATCTCCTGCAGATTGAGAACAGTCCCGACAAATCTGTTGATGTAGTAAATAGCTTCTTTGTAAGTGTTGGTAAGGATCTAGCGGAAAAAATAAAAGCTACAAACAATTCTCAACAAGCTTTAAAGATGGATACTCAAAAATTACCTATTAATTCTATGGTTATGTTAGAGACTACAGATGAAGAAGTTAATTCTATTATACAAAATTTGAAAACCGATGCCGCAACAGGATGGGATGGCATACCTACGAAACTGTTGAAATTGGCTAAACCTCAACTAATTCCCTTATTCACACACGTGGTTAATCTATGCATGAATACTGGTGTCTTCCCTCCAGTATTTAAAACTTCCATAATTCATCCAATACATAAGTCAGGTGTTAAATCTTGTGTAAATAACTACCGCCCAATCTCGGTTCTATCAATTTTATCTAAAGTGGTGGAGAAAATAATTAATAAACGTCTTCTTACATACTTAGAAAAAAACGATCTGATTTCTCAAAACCAGTATGGCTTTCGAATCGGGAAATCAACAACCAGCCAGTCTAACAGAGTATATTGCCTTAAATTTAGACAATAAGCAAAAATGCGTAGTCGTTTTCTTGGATTTGGCGAAGGCATTCGACACAGTCTCGTTTGGTCTTCTGATTCGAAAGATGGATAAGTTGGGCATACGTGGTGTGACTTTGGATGTTTTTAAAACTTATCTCTCCGATAGATTTCAGAGAGTTAAAATAGGAAACCATCTAAGTGCACCGTTGCCCGTCACCCATGGAGTTCCACAAGGAAGTGTATTAGGTCCTAGCCTCTTCCTTATCTACATAAATGACCTTTGTGAGCTAAAAATTGACAACGCTAAAGTTTTTACATTCGCAGACGATACAGCTTTAGTATTTCACGGGAAAAACTGGGACGAGGCTAGGACTAATGCAGAAAAAGGCCTTCAAACTGTAATGGCTTGGCTTAGCAATAACGTTCTGACTCTAAATATATCAAAAACAAAATTTATAACTTTTGGTATTACAAATCGGGATATCCCTAAAGATTTTAAATTACAAGCACACACCTGTCTTGATAATAACTTATCATGCAGTTGCCCATTTGTTGATAGAACTAGCTGTATAAAGTACCTTGGAATCACTTTGGATCAAACCCTTACATGGAAACCGCAAATTGAGTTACTAACTGCAAGGGTTCGTAAACTTATGTACGTATTTAAAACGTTACGACATGTGGCCGATACTAAATTACTCAAAACTATCTACTATACTTTAGTCCACTCAATACTGAGTTACGGCATACGTACATGGGGTGGAGCCAAAAAAACTCACCTACTACGGTTAGAAAGAGCTCAACGCTCCTTACTCAAAGTAATGACGTTCAAGCCTTTTAGATACCCCACCAAGGATCTTTATTCCGTTTGCGAGGTTTTAACCGTAAGGCAACAATTTATAGTTGATACAATTTTATCCCAACATAAGTTACTGGAATTCGACACTGATAAATTAGCACGCCGCAGAAGCGACAAGGTGTGTGTTACAAAAAAATTTAGAACATGCTTCGTTAACAAATTTCAAACCTATTTAGGCCCCCTTATTTGTAATAAACTCAACAAAAACCTTAATATCTACTCTCTTAATAAATATAATTGTAAAGAAAAAGTAACCAAATGGCTTAAATCACTTAGTTATGACGAAACAGAAAAAATATTGACTACCTTTAAGTAATTAATGAATTATTATATTTTTAGTTATTTTTTTGCGAAAAGATAAGTAAACTTAATTTGTATTGTCTTAATTTGTGTGAATATTATATAAATGAATAAAAAAGTGAATAAATATATTATATGGTATTTATGTGTATATATATGTAGTATAATATATGGTATGTATAGTATTTATATGTATTAGTATAATTTTATATTTACTTTAAAAAAATACATGTGCTAAACTTGTTTATACCTGATAAAGAATATGAATGCACGTACTTACATCTGTAAACAAGAATAATTATAATTTTATACCGTAGGTACCTAGTTGATAATCTTTAAGTTAATTAATGTAATTCTCAAACACTGATCAAATGTATTCTCTTGATTTCACAGTTTATGTAGTCGCACTCAATGCGTAACTCATTCCTACCGACAATGTTTCACTTTACTCATTCTGTCCTTAGTTATTGATGTTCGCACCTTCTTGAATGACCGATGCGTGCACGAATTATTATATCGTAAAATACAAAGGTACCCGTAACTAGTTGTTAATTGAAAACTATCTTGCAAATGACTACATACAATGTTCCAACTGTGTCTTTTTTATTGTGATGTATGATGGATCCATATTCTTAGTGAATCATTACTTTTTGTATTTGTGACGTGTTGTAATGCGTGTGCTAAAATTAGACAAATGTCATAGGAGGAAACTAGCATCTAGGACACAGGCTCGGCCTAGTTTTGATGCTAGTGATCTTGTATAAAAGTCTTATATTTAAACATTAACATTAATCTAAGTCACATGTATGGTTTTTGATTAGTCAATAAATACTATTATTATTATTATTATTATTATTATAGGTAGCTATATTAAATTACTAACGAACAAACCTAAAGATGTGAAAGTGCGATGCCAGGGATTGGTATAGCAGTACCTGTAATACAGGTCACCAGGCCCCGCCTATCGGAACTAAAACACTGTAGGATGTGACTTAACCTTTTGATTACCGCATGACATATTTTCGTGCCATAGACAATAGATTTTCTATTGTCTGGTATTACGGAAAGAGATGGTTAAATTAACAAGTAAAGTATTTGCAAAGTTTAACAAACGTAAAATAACTAAAAGTTTAAACAATAATAAGAGTACGTGGAGTGCCGATGCATGATAATGATGATAGATTGCGCTAAAAGAAAATAAAAAAAATTAAAACGTAATAATGAAATATTTAATAAGCAGTGACTCTAGTATTTTTTGGCATCATCATCATCAGCATATAAACGTCCCACTGCTGGGCACAGGCCTCCCACGTTTACAATAGCACGTGGGGATATTGGGCCTTAACCCACCACGCCGGCCCAATGCGGGTTGGTGGGTTTTAACGACTGCCATCTTACGACAAC
Organism: Scoparia ambigualis; assembly: GCA_963921215.1. NCBI lineage: Eukaryota > Metazoa > Arthropoda > Insecta > Lepidoptera > Crambidae > Scoparia > Scoparia ambigualis. The sequence continues at coordinate 7,408,381 of OY992515.1, read as the reverse complement.
AACCGGGACCAACGGCTTAACGTGCCTTCTGAAGCACGGAGTGTGATATGATTGTACAATTGTAATACCTAAAATTGGTTACTTGTCAGTTCTCGGAAAAGTACTTTTAATATTAGAAACGCTTATTTTATACCTCTTAGAAATATTTTTTTTTCTCGAAAAAGCTTTATTTAATGGAAAAAAACATATTATTCTTCATTAATTTCAAATTTTGCGCGAAAACGGTTAGTTATGTGACATTTTGCTCTGTGACGTCACACTTCATTAATAATATCTTTAAAACTTGACAGCTAGTTTTTGTTTATTTTGTGAAATGTGACGTCACACAGAGCTCAATCATGGCCGCCCGTGTTTCGGGTCTTTTGATCCACAGATAAAAGTTCGCAAATAAAATATTTACAATTTTATCTTAATAAAAAAAGTAATTAATAATTATTGTTAAATTAACTACCATATCCTACTTATTTTATTGTTACCACTGTCAAATAGCCAATTGAATATAAATATGTGGTGTTAATTCCGCTAACTCACTAATCTGTCAAACTTGGATGATGCATGCAAGCATCAAATGTATGCTCAGTTGCTCATGCAAAAGGATCGATGGGTGCCTATTAGCATGTCTTATTAGACATGCAAACCGAGACCCGACACGTGTTGACAATTTACACTACATAATATTTTTGTTCCATTTTTGTATGTCATGGGTTTCCGCAACGCCTGGGTTCCATTCATTATTATTTGCAACTAGTGGCCGCGACTTCGTCTGCGTGAACACCCCGTGACTTTGAATTGGCTTGATGTGACTATGACTGTGATTTCCAAAAAAAAATATTTCACTTAAACCTAGTCCTGACCATTAAGAACACAACAATAAAAGAATTAGCCGAATAGGTGCAGCCGTTCTGAAGTGATGCGCGTACAAACTTTTGCGGCAATTGATTTTTATGTAAATATATGAAACGGTGATTGTTAAAATAACATGTAACATTGAGTAAATGTTTCAGGAGAGACAAAAAATATATATTTCAATTCGCTCGCGACTTCGTCTGCGTGAAAACTCCTATGTGCCATGCCGTGACAAATTTCTAAATATTTTTTTCATATAAGCTTTGTCCTGCGTATTACAATAGACAAATTGAATAATACATCCTTGCCATTACAAACACAACAAAAAAGAATCAGTCAAATCGGTGATGCCGTTCTTGTGTTTTGCGCTTAGCAAACCATTTGGTGATACATTTTTATTTATAATGATTTATCTTTATATGAATCGGTGATTGCTAAAGGCCCCACCCCACTAATAACATTAAGTAAATTAAAGTAAAGTTGAAAAGTTGCTGGATGGAATAGAATGGACGGCTCCTTAGACACTGTATTGTATTTACAGCAATAAAGAGCGTTATACTAAGTGCTATTCTATTCTATTGTATACCTGGGCGGTATTATAAAGTTTTATTCTAATCTGTTGTAGGTCTGAGAGGTATTCTAAAGTGCTATTCTATTGTATTATAGCTCGGAGAAGTATTCTGCAGTGCTATTCTATTGTATTGTAGGCCTAAGCGGTATTCTAAAGTGCTGCTCTATTGTTTTATAGCTCTGAGAACTATTCTACAGTGCTATTCTATTGTACTGTAGGTCAGAGAGGTATTCTAAAGTGCTATTCCATTGTATTATAGGCCCGAGCGCGCGCGCACTACTTCGTGCGCATCGTCCGTGTCCGTGGTGAGCGATCAAACGGAGATAGATATTGGAGTGCCCAGCGCAGTCGATCCATTCAGTGAGTCATTACAAGCTTTTATTTAACTTGCACTGTTCATATGTAAGTAAGTTGTCCGTCAAAAATTTTCTTTACTTTATGTGTTAGGAAGGCAGACGAACAGGCGGGTCATCTGTTGGAAACCCAGAAAGTAGCAGACTCTGACAAAGGAGTAGAACCTTTGAAGAAGCATTAGACGACCTCCGTGGTCGAGTGGTTAGCACACCGGGTCTGGCGTCGCGCCATCTCTGGGGTCCCGGGTTCAATTCCCGGTCGGGTAAATTTAGAGAAAAACTGTTTTTCTTAATTGATTTCGGGTCTGGGTGCCTTTTCTATGTTTATTTATCCGTTATCTTACCATATTATCGAGTTTCAAAATTATACTTATCTTGGTCTAGCTCGATAATTGGTGTGAGCGTAAAACATTTATTTTATTATTAGGAATTGTGGAGGGGAAGAGATGGATAGAGCAAACAAATCAAAGAGCACACGGGTGAAAGTTGCTTAACGCGTTCACAGCCCCATTAGCCACATATTATTATGGCTCATAACAATAGAAATTCGATTGTGTTTATTAATGGACTGAGAATGTAATGTGTTAACTAGCTGGGCTGAGGGCTTAGACAACTGGCAAACGCTCACCCTCTGTCTATTCGTAATTCGTCGTACACTGTTGGTTGTATGATTTGGTAACATATTGTTTTGTAAATGTCGTTACTTCTATATTATTATAAGCTGTGAAGTTTCATGCGCCCCCTTCTTCTTCACAGCCGTCACGATCTTCGCATACGTCACGGGAAATTTCCCGGACGGAACGACGACGGGACGGAACGGGACGATTTCTTGACATCGTTGCATTTAAAAATATAGCAATAAAATATAATGTGGCGGGAAACACGGGCGGGACGGGGACGGGAGCGCCTCGTCCCGCACCCCGTCCCGTCCGGGAAAGGAGAATGGCCAAAAAAAATTCAGTGGCTAACATGTTTACCCTTATTTAACTAAACTAGCTGTCAAGCGACGCGAGGAAATATGAGCTTAAATGCTTTGACACAACGGAGCGTTTCAAGTGCACAGCGGGCGATGACGTCAGCCGGTGCGGTGTGAGAATACCTTAGGGTTGACCCAATGAAATAAAATACTAAAATAAAATACGCAGTAAGGTTCCACTCGCGCGACTACACAGGCGGGCGTGCAGCGCCCCTATGCTACATGTGTTATTAACTGAGAAGACATAACAACGAAGGACATATTGATCACCCTGCCGAAGAGTTGGACATGTGTTGTTAGATTTAGAAAACTCTTGACTGAATACTTTTCTTGTTTTTATATTGTTATTAAATATAATGAACTACATTACATTTTTTATTTATTTAGTTTTGTACTAATGCCAGTATTCGTTACTTTCTACAGTCCTTCTATTCATTAACTAATAAGAAATAATATCAGACAGTGGAAGCTTTTGAAAAATGAAATGTTTGCCTTAAGCGCCTACATAACTTTAAAGGGCAAAAAAATATATATTAGCCACTGAATTCGGCAATGATGACTACTGAAAATAACTATATTTATTTTAATCTTAAACCTAAGATATTTTTATTTTGCGCCGGGCCTGGGTTTTTTTTGTATGGGCCGTGGCCATTCTCCTTTCCCGTTACGTATGCGAAGACCTAAAAAAACGTCCTGAATGGGCGGGGTAAGTGGGTGGGTGCCTACCCATCCATATAAAGAAGTAAAATTAATTTTTAGTCTATTCAAAATGCTTATTTTAAGTTTACTGAATAATATGATTTGATTTTGATTTGACTGGTATGTTCTGTGCCAAATGCTAGTGAGAAAATTCAGAAACTCGCGCGCATTGTACGACAAATTACTAATAGATTGCCGCTTGTCTAGGAGGGCTGCCGTGCCATCCAACACCTTAATAAATTAATATTTCAAATATAACGAAACGTTGAAAAAAAATGTCTACCTCAGGAGGGAATCAAACCCGCGAATGTTTAACCCCTCAGTCTTGGATTTTTTTTGACACTTTTTTTGGCGCAACTGTCAACGTCAAATTTGACAGAATCGAGTATAGACTATGCGATATTTTGTGATAACAATACATAAGATGAACCACAGAACCGAAATAACCAAACTTGTTCATACTAAAGTAGTCTGTAAGTCTATGAATACACGGTACAAACTCAAGTGTGTTTTTGTAGGTGCGGTCTCATGCGACCGCTTGGGGCCTGAGCGGTATACATCTTCCTTCAGATCTCTAAGGATGTAAATTCTAAGTGGTTCGATAAGACACTGTTGCTATAAAAACATTAAGTCAAAAACGTTGCAAAAATTTCGTCAGGTCTATTTAATACCTCGCTGGCGGAGTGCTTAACACAGCCGCCTAGATTGCCGAGGAAGCGTGTTCGCTTCCCGCCTGAGGTAGACATTTTATTCAACGTTTCGTGATCTTTGAGTTTATTTGAGCGTTTTTTCAAATATTACGAAATTGATCTTTATAAAATCACCTTTTTAGAACAAATCGACGCCACCGCAGTAAACGCGCAGCACTCCGCCGCCATAATGGAGTGCGCCAGCGGCAGCGACAGCGACGCCGATAGCATCACGTTGGGCGGGCCCACGGCGCCCGGGCACGAGGGGGATATCCCCTGCGAGACCATGCCGCTGTGGTGAGCAACTCATACACATATTATGCATACACACATACATATACAACGTCAGTCGGAAAGGGGGTACTAAGCCGAAAGGAGGGTAAAGTATACATCATAGTAAATAACTTTTGTCTAAGAACTTTTCCTTCAAAAAAATTAGCCAAATTGGTGTAGCCGTTCTTATTTTATGCGCGTACAAACATTTCGGCAATTGATTTTTATTAAGAGGGTTTACGCATTTCGGTTTTCCATACAAACTTCAAAGTCGAAATTTTTAAAAATTAATTGAGCCAATATTAATGAAACTTGCTAAAGTAAAATACTGGAATCTAAATCGTTTGTTGAAAACATTTTTTAAAAACGTTGATTTAACTGAGTTTTTGCGATTTTAAACTTTCTATAGTGGACTTTAAGTCGCAATAACTCAACTAAATAAACGTTTTTTAAAAATGTTTTCAACAAACTGTTCAGATCCCTGTATTTTACTTTAGCAAGGAAAGTTTCATAAAAATTTGATTATTGGTTTTTAAAAATATCGACTTGGAAGTTTGTATGGGAAACCGAAATGCACCCTCTTAACATACTAGCGGATCCTCGCAGTTTTACCCGCGTGGTACCCGTTCCCGTGGGAATATCGGGATAAAATATAGCATAAGTCACTTGGAAAGAATAGCTTTCTAATGGTCAAAGAATTTTCTAAATCGATTCAGTAGGTTCTAGTTTCGGAGCCTATTCAATTCAAACAAACAAATCTTTCCTCTTTATAATATTACTAGCGGATCGCTCGCGACTTCGTCCGCGTGGACCCCGTACCCCGTGACGATTTTTTTTAAATTATTATAATAGCCTATGTCACCCGGAGAAATTCCCAAAGGTGAAAGAATTTTTCAAATCGGTCTAGTAGTTTCGGAGCCTATTCAATTCTAACAAACAATTAAATCTTTCCTCTTTATAATATTAGTATAGATTTATTAACATAGATGGTTTTCTATTCCATCGTAAGGCGTGCGGGAGTGTACACAGCGGAAGAAGCGGTATCCGAAGCCAAAAACGCTCTCCGCAGCCTACAAGCGGCCTACGTGCGCCAAGTGGGGCGGTTGAAAACGCTACTGCTCATGGCGCGCGCGCAGTACCTGAAGGCGCTCAAGGCGGAGAAGGAGACCTACTGTGAGTCTCACACATGCATACACATACACGCTATAGTGCGTTTCATCAAATGTTGGCATTCCTGTTTTTTTTTTTATTATTTCTTGACCATGGATACTAGTCCTTCAGTCGTAATATTAGAGTTCATTGATTATGCTTAAACTGATAATAATGAGTGGTGAACGTATAATGCTATATGATATTCCCCCAAACCCCTTGAGTTACAAGTAAAGATGTGGGACTTTACTGAAATCTCGCACGGACTTCTTGAGAGAATTTGAAAAGTGATGTTGCACTGTTTTGTTTTATTTGCCAACACTCATGCACGTTCACGAACACTTAACAGTAAATAATCCACCATTATCGTATCGTTTATGTGTTTTTGTGCAAAAAAGAATTTAATATTATTTCACATTAATATTCGACAAAACACAAATTATAGAAAATAAAACAAAACTGCAGACATGACGCTTCGCTTTCCCGCCAACTTAGTGGATTTTCCACTAAAACTGGTGGTTTCGACCCCCCTTTTTAGTGGCGAAATATTGCTTTTAGTGGCTAGTGGTTTTTCAAGTGTATTTATAGAATTTCATTTTCAGTAGGCTGAATCACTCAACCACTTGATGACAAGAAAAAAAAATAACTTTATTAAATTAGTTTTAGTGAAAAATCTACTAAGTTAGCAATACTGTAGAAACAAGACAGGAATGGACTTCTCGGCGGGAAAGTGAAGCGTCATGTCTGCAGTTTTGTTTTATTTTCTATAATTTGTGTTTAGTCGAATATTAATGTGAAAAATGGTAGATTATTTATTAACACTTTTCAAATTCTCTCAAGAATTCCGTGCGAGATCTCAGTAAAGTTCCACATCTTTACTAGAACTCAATTGGTTTGGGGGGAACATCATTTAGCACTAAACGTTCACCACTCATTATCATCAGTTTAAGCATAATCAATGAACTCTAATATTACGACTGAATCCATGGTCAAGAAATAAATTATATAAAAAAGACAGGAATGCCAACATGGCGGCATATGAACTATTTGATGAAACGCACTATACTGCTCGTGGCGCGCGTGCAGTACCTAAAGGCGGTCAACCAGCCCGGCGCTGTCGTTGGATTTCCTCCGCCCGTTGGAGCACATCATCAGCCATTGACATGCACTGATCCATATCGGCCGACAATGCGGCCCGTTTCTGATCATCTTCTTCAGAGAAAGCCTCGAATCGGCTTAGTAACTCCAAAACCTTCTCTAGGCGGACTGGTACATCCAGGGCTCGAAGCAAGAGCGCATCATGTCTTCCTTGCGGGGTGTATCCCCCCACGTTCAGAGCAAACTCCAGATCGTTTCACTTTCAGGTATTAGTCTATGGGCCCGCTTTGAGCCTGGTTGATGTACACACGGCGTCAGATCAACCTACCCAAAACTGTCAAATTTCTACAATAAATTTTTAACTTTATTGTTTGGTTTTATGGATCAATATTCATTGGAGAAATTTGACAGTTTAGGGTAGGTTGATCTGACGCCGTGTGTACGGCGAATGAGGTGGGGTTTGGCCAGAACAACTCTGGTCATCATCATTAATTTAACTTTAGGCCAGCGGCCCGGACGGTATTCCAGCTAGACTATAGGGTCTGTGCGCCTGAATTGTCTCCGGTTCTAACGCGTCTGTACCGCCTTTCTCTTCTTACTAGAGCGGTTTTTCAGTCCTGGAAGCTTGCAAATGTGCAACCAGTGCGATCGTGCCGACCCCACCAACTACAGACCTATTACCATCACCTCCATACTCTGTAAAGTTATGGAAAGGATACTGAATAGAAAGTCTTTGTCGTAAGAATCTCACGACCTCCTCAGCGACTGCCAATATGGCTTTCGATGGGGCCGTTCCACGGTTGACCTTCTGGTGTACGTTACACATTGCTGGGGCGAGGCAATCGAGAAGCATGGCGAAGCGCTTGCCGTATCGCTTGACATATCGAAAGCCTTTGACCACCCACGCTTGCTTGCTGAGCAAGCTTTCAGCGTACGGCATCTCTGCTGATTTTTGTGTCTGGATTTTCGACTTTCTAAGTGAATGGTCAAGATTCAAGATTCAATATCATTTATTCAGGTTAGGCCATGTTTAGGTTACAGCACTTATGAATGTCATTTATGCCATCGGTTCGTAAGTCTAACTATGGGGCGGGAGCCTTGTACTGAGAAGAACCGGCAAGAAACTCAGCAAGGGCATTTCAATCTAAGTAGTCATTGATGGCTGTTCCTCTGACCTCATGGCTATCGATGCCGGAGTTCCTCAGGGTTCCGTTCTCTCTGCTACCCTTTTCTTATTGCATATTAACGATCTGCTCAGGCCCGGAATTGTTGGGTATGCAGACGACAGCACGGTCACAGAGAGGTATCTGTCTAGCGCAAAGGTCGGGGAAGAGGAAGTTGGTTCTTTAAGAGAGGCCGCATGGTTGAGCGGACATCCCCTCTCCTTACATCACTAAGTTTTATTTGTAGTGTAATGGCGTTGGGACGGAGACCCGAAATGAAACAATTTCTTGCGTTGAATCAATCTTCTTTATCCTCTAGTGTATCATCTTAAATACTAATTAACATCACATCTATACGTGACTAGAGGAAGGACGCCTTGTCAATCAGGAAGACCTTAATTATCACGTACTATTGAGTACGTGCTGATAGTGTAATTCACTATATCACACCTCCCCTGAAAAGGCTAGGCATTCCTTCCCTGAAAAGTAAACTCTTATTTTCTAAATATCTTAGTCCTATTCTTATGAACTATATATTCTTTATTATTCTTTAATATTTTTACATTAGTACCTAGCTCTTCTAAAACTTCAAATGGACCTAAATACAAGTCATTCAATTTATTATAATTTTCATTCTTATACAAGAGTAGATCACCTTTTTTGTAGTGTACTTCCTTACAATCTAAATCATAATTAGTTTTTCTACTTTGTTTTGATATTAATAAGTTGTTCCTGGCATCATTATGAGCTTTTTGCAATCTAAATTTTAACTCCGATGGATAATTGTCGTATACATATAAGGGATCAACTTTACTAACTAAATTACTAGGTACGTTACATGTTTTCCCAAAAACTAGTTCATAAGGGGAGTATTTGGTACTAGTATTTACAGAATTATTATAAGCAAAGCACCAATATGGTATCCAGGTACTCCAATTTGCCGACTGATTCTGTGTTTGTATTCTCAAGTAACATCCGAGATGTTTGTGCCAGTTTTCTAGCGAACCTATACTCTCATGATGATAGGGTGTTGAATTTAACTTATCAATATTTAGCAATTTACATACTGTTTCTAACGTGGAATTAATAAATTCCGTTCCACAGTCAGTCGCAATAACCCTGGGAGTACCATATCGTAAAATAAAATTTTCAGTAAAAACCCTAGCAACAGTTTCAGCTGACTTATCAAGTATTGGGTAAGCTTCTACAAACTTTGTCAATTCGCATTGTATTGTTAATATGTATTTATTACCCAAATTATCGACCTCCAACGGCCCCACAATATCTAAATATAATTTTTCAAAAGAAGTAGATGCTGTAGTGGTTATTACCATTTTCTCTTTATTATTTTTATTACAAAATTTCTGCTTTTGGCAATCTTTACAGCGAGTCACATATTCAGTTATGTCTTTTTGCATATTACTCCAAAAATATTTTTTTCGAATATTCTTAGTCATTTTATTTATGCCTACATGACCACTTGTCGGCAATAAATGATAATCATTTAGTATAACACGTATCAAGTCTTTATTTGTAACATGTTCAACTTGGTTATTAATAATACATAACCGCGGTAATTCTTTATGTTTCATGAAAGTTTGGGTCAAAATTTTAATAAACTTTTTATTAAACCCCTTTTTAATCACAACGACTTCTACAATATTATATTTTTTACATAATGCACTCAGTTCTCCTATCGTTGCGTCTCGGCGCGCCTCCGTTAGTAGAGATTCCTGATTTATGTAAATAGTAGAGTCACTAAATAACATATCACCCGTCTGTGAGACGTATCTTTTCTTTTTTCTCAACTTCACGAAGTTTTCATACGAACAAATATCTAACCTTACATCATTTTGTGATTTCTGCATAATATCTACCACTCTTGGTTGCCTATGATCAACAGGGGGCTCAACCCTGCTACTTCCAGAGGTAGCGGGTTCATTATTTTGCTCCATGGTTCTTTTCATTGAACGGGTTAATACCCCCAAAAAATTTGAATTTAGATTTTTTAACTCGTCTGATGTTATAATGACTCTCGATAAGGCATCTGCCGTTACATTTTCGGAACCTTTTATGTATTCAACATCGAAATCATATTCTTCTAAACAAAGTCTAAACTTAGTTAAACGGCTACTAGGATCTTTTATGCTAAATAAATGAACCAATGGTCTATGGTCTGTTAATATTTTAAATTTTCGTCCGTATAAATATGGTCGAAAATGTTTTATAGCCCACACTACCCCTAATAACTCTTTATGAATGGTTGGGTAGTTTATTTCTGAACTGTTTAATTGTCTGCTTGCATAAGCTACGGGCTTATTATTTCCATTTGATAATACAGCCCCCAAGGCTACCCCTGACGCATCGGTTTGCAACCGGAAAACATTATCTTTTCCAAAATCTGGATAATCTAAGACAGGAAATGAACTAAGTGACTTTTTTAAGGTCTGAAATGCCACGTCACATTCTTCCGTCCACTGAAACTCGACATGTTTCTTACAAAGACGGTTTAGTGGGTACACTATTGTGGCAAAGTTTTTTATGAATTTTCTATAAAAGTTCGCAAAAGCCACAAAACGACGAATCTCATTTACATTTTTAGGTACTGGGAACTTTTCCAAGACCTCGATTTTACTGTTGTCTGGCAACACCCCGTTTGGCGTAATAACATGCCCTAAATAATTAATTTCTTTCCTCAAAAATTCGCACTTACAAGGGTTTAGTTTTAAATTAACTGACCTAAACCTCTCAAATACACTCATTAAATTTGTATTATGCTGCGATAGGCTTTTCCCGAAAACTATTACGTCATCGAGATATAGAAAACATATCTCGTAATTTAAACCCGATAGAGCCATAGACATAAGTTTAGAAAATACGCTAGGACTCGTTTTGAGACCCATAGGTAATCTTTTCAGTTGATATTGCTTATCAGCTGTAAAAGAAGTGAATTTCCTACATTCTGGTGATAACCCTAGCTGGTAATAACTAGAACTGAGGTCTAAATGAGAATAGTATAAGCATCCCGAAAGTGAGTCAATAATTTCTTGTATATTTGGTAACGGGAACTTTTCGTCTACTATTTTTTTTTTTAAAAGTCTATAATCTATTACGATTCTCCACTTTTTTTCACCGCTACTGTCAGCTTTTTTCGGAAGTAATAATAATGGAGAAGACCATTCGCTGGTACACTCTTCGATAATATCTTCTTCTAACAATTTACCTACCTGTTTTATTAACTCAGCCTTCTGAGCGTGCGGTATTCTATACGGTTTGACATAAACAGGAGACGCGTCATTTTGCAGTTTAATGTTGTACTCGTATAAGTTTGTAACGGATAGCTTATCACCCGGCATATGAAAGATATCTGCATATTTTGCACATATTTTCTCAATAGACCGTCTCTCTTCATCACCAAGATATGTTTTTAATTTAAGAAAATCGAATAGTTGTTTAACCCTCTCGACAGATTTTCCGTTTTCCGTATCAAAAGAGCATACGAAATAATCCGAGTATTTTCTAATTTTCGGGCTAAAGTTATTTAATTTTACATCTTCTTCCCGTGTGTTTAAAAATCGCACCGGAATCTTTTTCCCGTCTCCTACTACCACGGCGCCTGCTACAAATACGCCTGCAATAACTTCCTCCGCTAAAATGACACATTCGCCCTTTATCTCTGACGAAACATATTTTACGACCTCACATCTCCCTGGAATAGTCGTTATTATGTTTTTACCTAAGCCTAATTCTAGACTTATCTTATCCTGTAATGTAACCAGCTTATTTTCATAGTTAATTTTACAACTATATTTTAATAAAAAATCTTCTCCTAAAATTCCATCATTTTTACAGTGGAAGTTGCTAAACACATAAAACTTATGCCTAAAATTATAATTGTTAACACATAAGTCTAGATAAACATAACCTATTGATACTAAATCCCCACATACTCCTTTAATCTTAATTTCATCCCTTACTAGCTTTGCGTCGCGGGACACGCTACGGAGTTTATTTAACCAATCTAACTTTAAAATTGAAATGCTTGCTCCTGTGTCTACTAATAGAGAAATTTGAGTTTGACTACAAGTAAAACAAACGTAATTACCACTACCATAACTACAAATATCTACCTCAGCGCTATTCAGAACGAAAAAAATCATCGCTATGATGTTCGTTCTGACGTATACTCTGACGTTCACTTTCGTTCTCGTCATTAGACTGTTCTGCTGAGTCAACTAAGAAATGTACATTCCTACGTTTATTATGAGGTGACGTAAACCTGGTGTTGCGCTGACCCTGAAACCTATTCGAGTTATAGTAGGCACGACCCCGACCTTGCTGACTCGTCGCGTTGTTGTTACGTGACTTATTATATTGTTGATGATAGTTTTTATTTATCTTTTCAAATCGCTGGTTCGAAACATAGTTAACATAATTGTTTATTGGTGGTTTCACTACCGAGTCTTCTTGTTCTAAGGCTATAGTTATTGCCTGCCTAACTGTGCTTACGGACCTAGACGTAACTATAATGCTTGTACGAGCATTGTTTAGGCCGTCAGCGAAACGCTTGATAGCCATTTTTTCATTAATCGGCTTTAATAAATTATATGCCGACTCGTCTCCATTAGCCTGTGCTGTACTTAAATCGTTGGACATTTTTTCGATTTCACTACCAAACACTTCTATGGTCTTGTTTCCTTGCCTACATCGTAGCATTCGGTCTAAAATGGCTGTGTATGATTTAATCGGAATTAAAACATTTTTTATATCTTTTATTAGGTCTGCCACAGACACATAAGACTTATTAATTTTTGTTTTAGCACTGCTAGAAAGACGAGTTTTTAAAACAAAATTGATTAACAGAGGCTGGTCCTCGTTTCTAAGGGTACTACTATAATACTCTATTCCGTCTATTAGTTGGTTAATTTGCGTTTCGTCGCAATCTACTACTGGGAGGAGCGTGAGCGCGACTTTTAGATCGAACGTGGCCATGGTTGTGATCGTTTCTGAATGATGCGGGTTAACGAGTGACTCGATTTCCTCAAAATTACATAAAAACTTTGACGATATTGGTTTTGTTATTTGTAATTCTACAGCATCTATCCCTTTTTTACATAAGTCTGCAGATATTTGTTCAAAAATATTTTTAATTTCCTTTGCTCTTAAAAACTTATTCTGCCCCTGAGCGGAATAACGTTTGTCCTTACTTAATTTAATAATAGAGTCTCTAATAGCCTTAAGCTCACTCAAGAGTTCTGACAGGTTTGCCATGAACACACTTTAGAAAAAAAAAAAATCACTCACACACACACATAGATTCTTGGTAGCATAGTTATATTAATTCGTGCTGGCTTACACGTTCTGTGCTGGTCCAATTGCCCGTCGAACCGCTCTGCGTTCTACCTCTTCTAATAGTCGTGCGTTGAAGTAACGTAGCAGCCTAAGTACTATATAGCCCGCTAGTACAACGACGATGGTCAGTAAAAAGATCTCTGAAAGTTGCATCCCAACGGCCAAGGGAGTTGATGCTGCCGCCGATTGAGTTGGTGATTGACTGACAATAATATTGTCTTTAGATTGTGGGTTTCCCATAGTTAAACAATTTTGGCTTACAGTTTTTCTTCTTATTTCCTTCGTCCTTCTTGTAGGCCCGTGTAGCACTATTTTCCTGATATTTTGTAGACTTCAACTAGCGATTTCGCGGCGCGGACTTGTGACAGTCCTGTCACGGTCGCCATGTAATGGCGTTGGGACGGAGACCCGAAATGAAACAATGTCTTGCGTTGAATCAATCTTCTTTATCCTCTAGTGTATCATCTTAAATACTAATTAACATCACATCTATACGTGACTAGAGGAAGGACGCCTTGTCAATCAGGAAGACCTTAATTATCACGTACTATTGAGTACGTGCTGATAGTGTAATTCACTATATCACAGTAGTGCCACCTCGAGACGAACCGTCAGTATGCAAGAAGTGACAGATGTCCCTGCGCCAGCAAAATACTCGCGCAGGAGACCATCTGCGTTAGGTATTGACGCCAAATCAGTGCCCGCCGGAGCGCGCTCTTCATTCGGTACTCATAAGACTAGTGTCTCGGGAGATTTTCCCCGTGAACACGTGTAGTTCACTGCCTATTGTCCAGATAGGTAACCAGAGCTGTCAAGCTCGCTCACTTATCGTTGCACGAAGGGCACAGCTCGCATTTGCCACTGCTCAGGTCGTCGACTCTAAAGTGAACTCCCAAGTGTCCACCTTGGTCGCGGAGTAGTAAGCACACTCACTTCTCGAAACCCATCCGGGCGCCTAGCCAGTTCCCACGACCTACGCGGCTGGCTGGACCGGAGGCTACGGCATCTAGGGAGCTGCCTCTACTAGTTTTCCAGACTAGTACCGGAGATGTCAACACCAATGTCCAATGAGAACCACCAGACAAAGCTGCCAACTTTAAGGGAAACTTACGTTCCTCGCAGGACTTTTCGCTGCTGGCCCCACAGAGACCGCTACTAGGCCCCGCTCGCTGTGCGCGAGTTTAGAAGTCCTGGCACAATAGGAGGACAAACGAACATTCCCAAGCTCTACAGCAAACCACAAGCCACTACGAGTCCTACCCACGTCCGGATCCCGCCGGAGGCGCCGGTCAGGGCACAACCAGCGGGGGCATGAACCGGAACCCCGTAGTACCCCTGAGAAACAGCCCGTAGTTCCAGCTGCGATACCCTATCTATAGGGGTCAGTAGATAGGGACAAACTTGGTTGAGCTATGGTTGAGCGGACAAACTTGACTTTAAGTCTGGTCCCAATGGGGTGACAACAATTTGGTCAGTTAAAACGCCACCAAAACGCAGGCGTGTTTGTTCTCGGCCAAAAGGAGTCCGTTTAACCTGGTAATTGGTACATCTACACCCCAGAAAGTAGGAGACTTTCTGGGGTGTAGATGTACCAATTACCGACAACTTCGATCTCCTCGGCATGAAGTTGACCTTCAATCTCAACTTCGGCGACAACATCGAAACCAAGATATTTCACGCCGGGACAGCTTCTAATAAAGCACAAGTCTGGTCGTGCATGGAGTATTGCTGCCACATTTGGGACGGCTCAGCAAAATATCAACTTGCCGCGCTCGATTCGGTGGAACGCAGAGCCAGGAAACTTATAGGTGACGATAAGCTTGTAAAAAACAAGCTTCACAGCCTCGCTCACCGTCACTCAGTTGCTTGCTTTTCGGTATTTTACAGGTTGTACTTCGGAGAGTGTGCTGCTGAGCTACACGGGCTCATTCTTAAGTCCCCTTTCTACTATCGGGAGTCCAGACGTACGGTGGGTTACCGCCCTTGGTTGATATTTCACTCATACGCACTAAGCGCTATTCGTCTTCATTCATAGTGCGTACTGCTAAGGAATGGATTTCCCTGCCGGCGTCTGTGTTCCTAAATGCATATAGCCCCAACATCTTTAAAGCCCGAGTGAATAGACTGCTTCTGGGCAAGCTCGCTCCATCGTCGGCCTCTTCTTAATCCTACGGATAAGAATGTGGCCAAAAGCAAGCCCACCTAATATGAAAAACAACAAAAAAAAAAAGGTTTTCAAAAAGTCACGCCAGCGCCCCGTCTGCACCCTCGTATTTTTTGTGTGTCCAGCGCCTTAGCTCCCCTGCGGCAGCGGTTATAGACACGAGCTATCGATGTTTAGGGCTGCAGGTTGAGAAACGTTAAGTTAGTAATAACAACGGTATTATTTATGTTATTTTTTTTCCCACTCCCCAGGTAACATAAACACCCAAGCCCGCAACGGCCCGTTGACGGTCCGCGAGCGCCGGCAGCTGCGCAAGCTTAAAGCCTACGCCGGCTACCACCGCAAGCACGGCGGCGACGCATTGCTGGCTAGGAAGCTGCACCACAAGCGGGCGAAGGTCAGTTACAATACACGCGTCGACCTTATGGTACGTCTACACGCTTGCCGAGGCTTGGCAAGCGTCCGCAAACACAAGCGTGTGAACGGGGTGCTTGGCGTGGCTTGCGTGAGCTTGCAAGAGCTTGTCGCTGATCCGGACCGGTGTCGGTTTTTGAACACAGATCAGAGGAAGCTTGCGGCAAGTGTTTGCGACGCATTTACACGTTGGCGCGTGTTTGGTGTCGCTCACGAGCTCGTGCTGTACAGATTTTTAACATTCACCATCTTTTTGGCCGAACTTTTCGCTTCCTTTGTTTTTGTCAATATTTTAAATAAAAATAATAATATGTCAAACCAAATGCCGAAACAACTTCGACGTCTGTTACCATAGAAAACATTTTCTGTTACATCCGCGTCTGCCATGCTTGCCTGTCTGAAACACACTAACGCACTCACAAGCGTGTAAATGACACGCAAGCGTTTGTATAAGTTTGGAGCTTGTGGACGCTTGCGAAGCCTCGGCAAGCGTGTAAACGTACCATAATAAACAATAGATGCTCGGTCTCATACAAAATCAAACTCAAACAATGTCCCCGCGTAAATACATACATACAGTGTATGCTTCGATCAACAATACCAAGACTAGATAACGCGTCACGTACAAAATCTAAGCTAAATTCTGTCCACGTGAATAAATACTTTTTCATTTCTAACGAATTGAAACAAAAGTTATACAACTGTTAGTTCAACCTAATTACTACCATGGCACCCAGTTATAAAGTCACAAATCTTCTAAGTATTATCTTATACTTACGATCATTCGTCACAAACAACGAGCAAAGCAATGATTACTCCTGTCACTTAAAAATGAAAAGACGTCAATAACATTTAGTGGTGAAATCAACCTTAAGGGGCAACAAATAAAGTACTTTTTCCTTTTTATTGCCTTGCGAGAAAATAAGAGCTCACTTCTTAATTGGGCTGTTATTTACCGAGACATATTTTTAGCGCCCACCTGACATCTTGTTGTATTGTTGATCGAAGAGTATCAACATCAGAAATAAACGGATGGAGTCTCTGCTTACCCCACGGGAAAAAAGCGTTATGTACCTATACACCAAGATTTTTCATTGGTTTTGGAGCAGAAAACGTTATAATACAAAGAAAGTGTTGTGCCTATTTAAGAAAATAATAATCGCTTTACCAACAAAGAAAAAAGTTGTAAAAGTGACTTTTTGTCGTAAACACGTAGTAACGTTCTCCCTAATTACTCAATACACTGTGACCCCTATGAACTTCCCGGCCGGCCACCTGCACCGGCGGCGGGGCGGGGGGTAGGCGGAGCGTTTGAAGCGCCTCGGTCATTGACTTTTATATGATCGACCAGTACTTAGGGATCTTACATTTTTTATTGATATTATTTTTATGACTTTTTTATGCTCATATTTTTAGTTTTGCAAGCTAAATAGCTTCTACTGATGATAATCATGAACAGGGTTTCGGCTCCAAAACCAATGAAAAATCTCGCTGTGTATGTAATTAATTGCGATAAAGTGATGGGTTTCCGAGGAGGTCGATGGCGCAGCGGCTAGCGCGTTCGGCTTGCGATCTTGCCCGCTAAGCAACTTTCGCAATACCGGGTCGCTGGATGGGTGACCAAATTAAAAACATCTCGAGCTCCTACATGCTTCGGAAGGCACGTTAAGCCATTGGTCCCGGTTGTCGTCGAAAGATGGCAGTCGCTAAAACCCACCGACCCGCATTGGGCCAGCGTGGTGGGTTGTGGCCCAACCTCCCCACGTGCTGTTGTCCACGTGGGAGGTCTGTGCCCAGCAGATGGGCTGATGACTTTACTGGTTATTGAAGGAGGGAGGGAGAAAAAAAGTAAGGCCTCCTGAGTTTCTTGCCAGTTTCTTCTCAGTCGAAAAAACTGGTGGTAGATTAGGTAGATAGGTAGTTTAGTTTGTTGGTTAGATTAGTAAGTTGTTAAGATTTCCCGCCAGGAGTTAGTGGGTATTCCCCTCCGTCTCGCCCTCCTAGCCGGGACTTCTTCTTGGCAGCTGACTTGGGGCTTCTCTCTTTGTCAGTGGTCAGATCTCCTCAAGGCCGGATAGTCATAATGGCTTCCTCTGGGTAAATAAAATAACAATTGTTAAGATTCAACTACTTACATATTAGTTAACTGTTTTTTAAATACATATTTTTTGACGTCGATAAGTACTGTAATCTGGGATGAAAAGCAACTACGGGGTGTATTACAACATTTTTATGGAAAAAAAATAAAAATCTTATACAACCTTTTTTATTCATAAAACGTACCATTGCATTTTTAAACGAACTTCATTTTTTGAAAGTTTGAAAAGCAATGCTTTCATTTGACAATAAAACTGTTGTAATACACCCCGCAGTTGCTTTGCACCCCAGATTACGGTACCTATAAAGGTTTACTCATATTTTAGGTTTACTCATCCTACTAATATTATAAACGCGAAAGATTGTAAGTATGGATGGATGTTTGTTACACTTTCACGTAAAAACTGCTGTATGGATTTGGATGAAATTCGGCATACAGATAGTTTATAACCTGGATAAACACATAGGATACTTCTTTTTATCCCGATATTCCCACGGGAACCACGCGGGTGAAACCGCGAGCGGCCGCCGGTATTTCATAAATCCTTGGAGTTTGCAACACTTCAGCGTTTTTTCGTTCCCCGCTGCAGGGTCCCGATGGCGTGTCCCGCGTGCCCCTGTCCAACCGCTGCTGCTTCGTGGAGGGCGGCGTGCGATGCGCCACAGCAACGTTACCCGCCGCCAAGCACTGCGGCAGGCACATACTGCTGGACCCGCAACAGGTGACGCTTATGCTCGACACAGTCAGTTAAACTAATCAGTTTAACTGACGTACATCCAAAAACTGACCGTGAGTGTGAAATCATAAGTTGAAATTTTTAACTGACGACAACCCACGGACATTTCCGGGAGGACCGTAATCCGCTAGCATCAGTTCGTTTGCCATCAGTCCAAACTGACCGAGGGTGCGCGTGCTTACATCCGTTTGCCATCAGTCGGAGCCAGTGTTGCCAACTTAGCTACTTTATAGCTAGACCTAGCTATTTTTGGGAGCCAATTAAGCAGCTACAATTTTATGAAAATTTGGGGTGGTTGGGATCTACTTCCTAGCGGTCCACCCCGGGCAACGACATCACGGACCAACATGGCCCGTGGTGACGGCTGAAGATCCCAGTGGCGGTGGTAGGCTCCGCAAAGAGCCGCCTGGCTCGCGACCACCATCCTGCCGAAATCCGGCGCCAAGCAGTCCGCTGCGTTCCGTCGGCGTGCGGGAGTGCCAGTGCCAGTGGGGGTTGGTTAGAAGTCAGTTGCGCAGATTAGGAGCGGTCTTGAAGCCTTAGCATTGCTGTACCGGGTAACTCATTCTGGAGGGTAGCGGGATCCGAAGCACGGTTTTAGCCGTTGGCCGACCGCAGTTAGTAGGGGGCCCAACTAGCGCGCTAGCCACGTGTGAAAGGCTGCCCCGCCAACTCGCGAAAAATCCCGAAATGCTCCACCGTGCCAGTTGGCGACTGGACGGGAGGACCCGGTGGCCATTTCGGGGGGGTTCGGGCGTCCCCGCAGTCTCCAGGTGAGTTCCCCTTTGGTCAGATTTGCCTTTTTTTTTTCCCAGTTGAACTCGTTACGAGTACCGGAGCCTTGAAGAGGCACCCGGTTATGTGGGACTCGCCCGTCTGCCTTTCCACACCCACTGACAAGGAGAGAGGCTCCAGGTCAGCTGCCAGGACTAAGTCCCGGCTGGGAGGGCGAGACGGAGGGGAATACCCACTAAACCCCTGGGGGCCCAACAATCCGAAGCTGAAAGCTAAGGTGGATGTCGCGGTACATGCCACTAGGGATTAAGCCACGACGGTCACCCCGTCGCCCGTGTGCCAACCTATGACCGCAAGCGGTCACGCGCCGACACACGGGCAACCTCGCGCACGGCATAACACAAAACAGCGTGCCCACCCTCTAATGGGCACGCGATCCTCCAAAGCACATAGACAAAACAACACATGACAAACACATGACGAGAAACATCAAACAAAGACACATCGGTCCTCCGACCCTTGGGCTTTTGGGGAGGTATAGTCATACCTACCACAAACAGGCAACACTACAAACAAACACACAACAAACAGCGCGGCCTTCCACCAGCCCGCCTTATTCTCCTCAGCAGCCCGGACCCCGACTCAGACCCAGAAACCGCCCACGAATCTGGCTCCGACTCGGACCCCTAGCCCCACCAACAACCCCTACTGACCCTCGACCCCAGGCCCGGGACCCAAGATTCCGGAAACGAGGGCGGACCCCCGGTCAAAACCGAGAAGTCGTGCCCCGACGATTCCCGGTGTGGCGGGAGCCTCTGTCATGTTACCAGGCGGCCCCCTCGTGGCTTTCACGAACCTACCAGAGGTGGCAAGGCTCTGTACCTGGAACGCTACTCGAACCGTCCACGGTCGCTCGCGAACACACTCCGGGGTCTCGAGTCCGACGCTCGGCTTCCCAGTGCCCGAGGCCTTAACCTACATAAACAGGCAACACCACAAAAGTACACAAAACAAACAGCGCGCCTTCTACCAGCCCGCCTTATCCTCCTAACTAACACACACCACTACAAACAAATAACAAACTACACAATTACATACAACACACCACAAAGACTATTCGGGACACCACAAGGCTACACACAACAAAAAGCGCGGCCTTCCACCAGCCCGCCTTGCCCTCCTTGGCGACCCGGTTCCCGACTAGGACTCTGATGTCCGACCCGGACTCCGACCCCCAACAATCACCACCCTACCAACCCTCGACGCTCGGCACTCGATGCTCGGCGCTCGGAACTCGAGCGTTCATCGACAATCCACGATGGTCCTCGTCAGCTTTCACGGCGGCTTTCCCGTGACTTTCGTGGCCCTGTACACTATTCGTCTGCGGTCATCACTCGCCGCTACACTCGCCAAACGGTCTCCAACGGGACTGCCAACGCCCCCGGAGCCCGACCCCGACGTTCGACACCCGAGGAAGACGGCGCTCAGAAGGAGCGCCACCACAACTCCTCTCCTCTTAAAGCTGCTCAGAGGGAGCAGCGAGTAGCACGGCCCAAAGTGGGCACGCACATGGAGATGCAGGGCCCAGAAGGGGCCCCGCCTAAAATTCGACGCCCAGAAGGGGCGCCAGGGATTAGCATAAGGCCCATGGTCCCACGCTGAACGTGGGCCGAGAGGCCTTACCCCAGGGTACACCATGAGGAGGTTCCCAAATTTGCACCCCTGGTCGACTAAGTAGCGCCTCAACTGAAAATCCTTCCCCCCAACACTCATCACAAAACATGACAAAGCAAAGCAAGAAGAAAGTGTGTAAACAACGGCTGCACTTCCTCCCATTAAAAGTGCACCTCGCGAACATCAGAGGATTGCACTCAAATCTCGATCCGGTCCATCACCACCTTGAGACTGAGAAGCCACACCTATTCTTCTTGACGGAGACGCAAATAGCAACCCCGTCGGACGTGGCGTACCTCAACTACCCTGGCTACTCAATTGAGCATAAGTTCAAAAAGTGTGCAGGGGTCTGTGTGTACGTCCGCGATGACATTTGCTGTAGGCGTCTCCGTTGCTTCGAAAAATCCGGGTTCTCCGTTATTTGGCTTCTGGTGGACACTGGGGTAGAGAAGATAATCTACGTCTGTGTCTACCGATCGCACAGCGGTGATCAGGAGGCGACTCGGCTCATAGACTACCTCACTGTCTCAGACTTAACAACTCAGCGGTATCCAGCGGCGGAGCTTGTCTTTCTGGGGGACTTCAACGCTCACCACAAAGAGTGGCTGTACCCGTTCCAGAAGACTGACCATGCTGGGAGAGAAGTGCGAAGGTTTTCCCTAGCACTAAATCTCACTCAGCTGGTGGATCAAGCGACGCGAATTCCGGATATCGCTGGCCACACGCCCAATTGTCTTGACTTACTGCTGACAACCGATCCACACAAGCATTCGATATCGGTCTCAGCCCCGCTGGGAACGTCCGACCATTGTGTGGTGAAATCCGTATCGATCTGCTCTCCTCCGGATATGAGCCCTAGGGGCACGAGACGAGTATGGCGATACGAGTCAGCAGATTGGGACGAGATGCGTATTTTCCTTGCATCTTATCCCTGGCGGCAAACATGCTTCTCTTCTAACGACCCTTCGTGTACGGCCGATGCGATTACGGATGTAATCCGGCAGGGAATGGAGTTTTTTATTCCATTCTCCGACATCCCGCTCGGTTACAAGTCCCGCCCTTGGTATAATGCGGACTGTACTCGTGCTGAGGCCCGAAAACAGTCTGCTTACCAGGCTTGGGTGCAAGCCCGGGATCGCAAAGTCCGTGCACGGAGAATCCGAGCAAGAAGAGAGCCTTTAATTCGGCCGCCAAGTCGTGCAAAAGGGTTATTCGAAAGGCCAGATTCGATCACATCAGCCGAATAGGGACGAAGCTGTCATCCTACCCGAGCGGTAGTAAACAGTTCTGGTCCCTTTCGAAGTCAGCCGAGGCGAATTTCTGCCGTCCTATGTTACCACCCATGCAGAAACCTGACGGGTCGCTGGCTCATTCTGCAGCTGAGAAAGCAAGTTTATTTGCCTCTCTGTTTGCGAGCAACTCGCGTCTAGACACTGGCTCTCAACAACCACCAAATTTACCTCGCTGTGATTCTTCGATGCCGGAGATCACAATCCACAATAAAGAGGTCCGTAGAGCCCTACTTAGTCTGGACGTGAACAAGGCCAGTGGCCCTGATGGCATACCAGCAAGGGTACTGAGGTATTGTGCGCCTGAGTTGTCTCCTGTGCTAACGCGCTTGTATCGCCTTTCTCTCGAGGCAAAAACCGTACCTAAATGCTGGAAGCTTGCTAATGTGCAGCCAGTACCCAAAAAAGGAAGTCGTGCCGACCCATGCAACTACCGACCGATCGCCATCACTTCCATACTCTGTAAGGTCATGGAAAGAGTTCTAAACTGTAAGTTGCTCTCATACCTAGAAGTTAATGACCTCCTCAGTGACCGTCAATATGGGTTTCGCCGAAGACGATCGACTGGGGATCTTCTAGTTTATCTGACTCACTAATGGGTGAGGCCCTCGAGATGCACGGCGAAGCACTCGCCGTATCACTTGACATCTCAAAGGCTTTTGACAGGGTCTGGCACGCAAGTCTACTGCACAAGCTTCCAGCGTATGATATCCCCGCTGACTTTTGTAGTTGGATAGCTGATTTCCTGACGGAACGGTCGATCACAGTAGTCATCGATGGCTGCTCCTCTGACTCAGTGGCTATTGATGCCGGAGTTCCTCAGGGGTCTGTTCTCTCTGCGACGCTTTTCCTGTTGCACATCAATGACCAGTTGATACCGGGAATTGTTGGGTATGCAGATGACAGTACTGTCGTAGAGAGATTCCTTTCGGATGCAAAAGCTAGTGGTGATGACGTGATGTTGATGAGAGAGGCCATGGTTGAGCGAACGAACCAGACGTTAATCCACGTTTGCCAGTGGGGTGACAGTAACCTGGTAAATTTCAACGCCACCAAAACGCAAGCGTGTTTATTCACCGCTAAAAGGAGTCCCTTTAACCTGACTCCTACTTTTCAGGGTGCATCTGTGCCTGTTACCGATAGTCTCGTCCTTCTGGGCATGGAGTTGGCTTCAGACCTCAACTTCGGCACCAGCATCGAGTCCAAGGCTCAAACTGCAGCTAAAAAGCTGGGCGTCTTAGATAGAGTCAAGCGATATTTCATGCCGGGACAGCTTTTAACTCTCTATAAAGCTCAAGTCCGATCTTGCATGGAATATTGCAGTCACCTGTGGGACGGCTCAGCTAAATACCAACTAGCTGCACTGGACACGATTCAACGCAGAGCTGAGAGGCTAATTGGCGACAAAGAACTGGTGAAGAGCAAGTTTCACACGCCGCAAAGTTGCCTGTCTGTCGGTCTTTTACAGACTGTACTTCGGAGAGTGTGCTCTGGAGCTGCATGAGCTCATACCGCCATCCCCCTTCTTCCATCGGACATCCAGGCGCCCTGCGGGCTACCACCCTTTCTTGGTTCATATTCCTAAATGTCGCACAAAGCGTTACTCAACATCTTTTATACTGCGTACAGCAAAGGAGTGGAACTCCCTCCCTGCGTCTGAGTTTCCGAGTACATATAACCCGTCCATCTTCAAAAGCAAGAGTAAATAGGCACCTTCTGGGTTAGCTCGCACCATCATAGATCCTGTCTTAGCCCCTGGGCTTGATTGGGATCAAGAGGAAACCCATACCCAGTATAAAAAAAAAGCTAAATTTTTTAGCTACTTTTTCTAGCACCTTACATAAGAAGTACATTCAAGAAATCGTCTTTTTGAAGTTGCGATAAAAACACGGCAGATTTTGGTAGATTTTTTGCCAGTGTCGGGCAGATTCGCCATTTTTGAGATGGTCACACTGCCCTTCGATCGAGAAATGAAGGCCGGTTTGAAACCAGTGAGTGGGGATCGTTTTAACAGATCAGTTGTTTTAACTGATCAATGTATCTGACCGTGAGTGCCGTTGCTAATTACCAGTACCAGTGCTAGGAATAGGCAGGCTGTATTTACTAAAATTGGCTCCTTGACCGTTCTCGGAAAAGTATTTTAAAAATTACAAACACTTATTTTATAACTCTTACAATATTTTTTTTCTCGAAAAAGTTTCATTTAATAACATAAAAAAACATATTTATCTTCATTAAATTCAAATTGTGCGCGAAAACGCTTGGTCACGTGACATTTTGCCCTGTGACGTCACACTTCAATAAACAAACAAAGGAGAATGACCTTTTTACTATGATGGGAGTTAGGCTAGTTTGCGTACCGTAGCGCTTTATTGAATTAAGTAGTAATCAATAGCAGCAATGCTCTGAATTATGAAAAAAAAATTACATTACAATATCATGCGGGAGTTTGAAGCTATCTTTATTTTTAGCTTAAGAGTTTTTATGTATTTTGAGGTTACGACGACTGTACTAAAATGCTCAGAATTATTTATTTAAAATGGATGTAGGCAATGATGTTACAATAAAAATCTTTTTAATATAATATCATTGGATGTAGGTAATAAAATCAACAGTTTTTTATATGAAATTATTTAAATGCTTGTATCTACCTATTTACTTACTGATCCTACTTTAAAAAAAGATATAATCAAGTTTTGTTTTGTATTAATTATTTAAAATGGGTTTAGGTAGTAAAAGCACAACATTTTTATATAAATTTATTTAAATAGCTACTTACATAACTGAATACAAAACTTCAGACATTACGCTTCACTTTTCCGCCAAGAAGTCAGTGTTTTGGTTTTTATTTACATTTGTCAGTCATTAGCATTCATTTTGGTTGTTTTTCTATGGTACGAAGTTTCGCGATAAAGGAAGGTACTTGATTCATTGAATTCCTTCAATACCGTCAAGCAAGAGTAACAAACAAATGTATTGTATTGAGTACTTAGCCAGAAATACAGATACATGTAGTCGTTAAATTACAAAATAAGCAAGCAACCTTTATGTAAATATTGTCTAGTAAATCAAGCGTCCATTTTAGCGGGATCGGTGCGGCCGGGCGGCGCGGATGACGTCATAGGCGCCATACAAATCGTAAGAATAATACTAATCCGAACGGGATTTTGTATGACACAAAATGTCATATGCCACGCCTGCCGCACCGATCCCGCTCCAATGGACGCGCACCTTTAGATCAGAGAATAGACTTTAGTCTATAATCGTATGTTGACTATCAGTTTAGTTAAGCATTTATTCATCACTTGACACTTAACGCGGCGTTCTTTAATAAACCTTTTTTAACAATAATCATTATAATTTAAGAAAACATTTTTGATATGTGAATGATTAAGACGCAAAAGATATCGAATAGGCTGGTTTGGTCATTCTCCTTTATCTTGAAACCTGACAGATACTTTATGTTAAATTTGTGAAATGTGACGTCACGCGAAGCTCAATCATGGTCGCCCGTATTTCAGCCTCTGTATCGGCTAAAAAATATGAATTTGGACATAGGCTTCATTTGACATCTGAAGCCCATAATATGCCCATAAGGACAAAATATGGGCTTCTAATGTCAAATGAAGTCCATGTCCATAAACATATTTTTAGCCGATAGACCCGCTGGTCTTGTAAACCACAGATGAAAATCGCTATTTTGTACAAATAAAATATTTACAAAGTATCTTGATAAAAAAAACTATTGGATAATTATTGTTAAATTATAAACTACCATATCAGACAATTCATATTTTATTGTTACAACTGTCAAATAGCCAATTCTTGACGGGACATAACATGGAGCTGTTAATACCACCAATTTTTTTTTTAAATTAGATTTTTATTTATTTTTATATATATTTTTTTTTTATTATGTAAATATCTGTATTCCCCGAAAACTCCGGGATTTCTTATTCTACTTAGTACCAGTGATTGGAAGTGTTTAAACATACCATAAGTAAATATTTTTTTTCTTGTTTTACTTTGAACAATTATTTTAACTATCATAAACAGTACATGGCGCTAGTAGCCACGAGAAAGATCGACTCCGTATTAAAAATTTACAACAATAGAAAAGTGGAAAAAGTGTATTATCATAACTAATATATAAAAATATAGTGCTACAAGTATTATAAACAAAAACCTTATAGTGTAACATAGTATAAACGCTTTTGGAATTATCATTGCTTTCCGCCAAGCAATATTACAACAAAAGTGTAGAATTAACAGTCAAATTGAAGTGATCTTGATAAAAACATATTGTGTAAGAAACGTTAATAACTATATCCGTTGTCTAAATCAAAAATAAACAGTATAAATATTAGTAAACAGTGAATAAAGTGCTTAGTGAACGTTGGCAAATATCAAATAAAGTAAACAAACGACAGCTGACTCATTATCACCTATCAGCTGACCAAGTTTTCTGCTGCGAATAGCGACATCTGGCTAAACCACATGCACTCAAATTCTCCCGTGGAAGCAGTTATCATCAAAGCACACCATACATAATAAAGTAAACAAAAATAAATATTCACATTTAATAGCAAAGTAAATCCGGAAGATGGAGACTCAGTGCTATAATTGCAAAAAAAAGATCATTAATCGTGAATACTTAATATGCATGAACTGTAAGAACCACCATCATATCGATTGTGGAAATGTTTCAACCAAAAGATTTTATTTAATGTCAAAAGAAAATAAATTAAATAGGACATGTTACAAATGTATAGCTAAAAAAAAAAAAATTGGTTACAAAATAAATATCTCGACGACCAACTCATTTGAATCATTGTCAGATGATGAATACATGGATATTATGTCAACTTCACAAAGTAGCCGACTGAACAGTAGCTGCCCAGATTTGCGAATAATAAAAATATCGAGGAAAGATTGGACTACTTAGTAAAACAAAATAAAGATCTTAAGGAGAAACTTCTAATAGCAGATAATGAAATAGAAAATCTTTTATTGGAAAATAGTGATTTAAAAAAGAAGTTACTAAACAAAGAAAATAAAACCAAATACTTGACTGAAATCTGTAACTCAAGTCAAAAGAAAAATGTAACAGTTAGAAGAAACAGAAATAACATAAACAAGACGGTTTTGGATTTTATACAAGACGAAAAAGAAAATAAATCTCACCAGGATATTTGCGCAACGCCATCTATAAAACGTAACAGTAACTACCAGATTGAACCTGACGTCGTCGTGATCTCGCCATCTCAATTCGCGGACAAAAATATACTACTGCTCAATCGACCATCAACCGATTCATCTGTCACCTGTGACAATGACAAGAGTGGTCGTATTTATATTGATTGGTGATTATTAATTGGTGATCAGCAGGTGCGAGGTCTTGCTGAGGAATTAGGAAAATCACGATTCGGAAAGTGGAATGATAATTACAAAATTAGTAGCATAGTCAAACCGTATGCATCCTGCTCTCAAGTGTTGTCTAGTTGTAAACATATGTATAATTCTGTCACTAAGGATGATGTATTGATATTGGCGGTAGGGTCAAACGATAGGAATCCATACACAATAATGTCTAATTTATGTAATACACTATGCAATTTAAAGTTAGGAAAAATTTTATTACTTAGTGTCCGAAATAACTGTTATTTAAATGCTGCCAAATTTAATTTACAAATTAATTTACTTACTTATGAAAAACTATAAAAATTGCTCTTTTATTGACATTGATCAAATTATGACTAAATACCAAAATATGACTTCTCTAAAAAAGAAAATTACCTTAAAGTTAAATGTTGAAATTGATTATTTGAAATATTTAAATGATTATGTTCAAAATGGCTTAAAATTAAGAAAGACTCTACCGTTCATTGATTATAGTATAAATAAAGATAGATTGACAAACGCTACAGTAAGTAATACAACTGTTTATAAGAAAGGTACCATACCATACTCTCTTTCTCTAGGATCATATTATCAAATAATATTAGTACACCTGTAAAGGAGGGCACTGACTGTTTTCGTCCCTAAAAATAACAATAATTTTGTAATACTACATCAAAACATTCAAGGCTTACTTTCCAAAAAAGAACTGATTGAGGCGACACTAACTGAAATGTTATCTGGGCTGTACCCTGATGTATTGTGCTTCACGGAGACCTTTGTAAAGAATGGGGAAGAAAAAAATATTAGTTTACATAACTATGAGCTTGCTGCACATTATGGTAGAAACAAAAAAAGAGGTGGTACCTGGATATTGGTAAAAAAGGGCTTAGCTTACAGAAAATTTAACGTTTTTGATGAAATTTCGACAAACTTTCACTTTGAGTGCTGCGCCATTCTAATTCCATTTTGCAATATTATAATTGTAAGTGTGTTCCGCAGCTCAACAGCTGCAAATAAAAGACATTATGATCTATTTTTAAATAAATTTGAGAAATTATTAAATAAGTATTTACCATAAAGTTACTATACCTAGCGGAATAGAGAAACAAAGGGCTGAGGGAGCGGGATGTCATTAGCAACAACACTGTGGGATAAAAAGAGATGCGTGATGCGACGTAACAGAACCGTTTTTGGCTACTGTTTGACAGTTGGCCGCACTTATCAGCACACTGAGAATTTGGATTTTGTGAATTTTTCTGATTTTACGTGAAATCGTGAATATTTTTGAGATATAGTGCTTTAGAAACATGGTGACTTTTTCAGTGATTGATTGTTGTACAACACAGCGAAATAATCCCATAAAATGTTCATTTCACAGGTAAATTATTACAAACCGACACCTTCTTACCTAGGATTTATTTATGCCAATGCGCTTCGAATTTTAACCACGAAATGTGATAATTCTCTTCTATAAATATTTATTCATGTAAGAAGCAAAGATAGAATATACATAATGCAGAATTTACGAATAATTTGTGTAAAGAAATAATTTTCGTTTTACACAAGTGCTGTATCAAGTTATCGATATTTCGTGTCCACTGTCTATCACGTAAGTAAACGAATATGTATTATTGTTATTAAAGTACCTATATGACGTTTTGATATGAATTACCTGGGAATGTAATCACATTTATGATACTTAGCCGATCAACAGGTATCAGGTTTTGACTGTTAGAATAGGTAATAACATTAGTAGGTAATTTATGTATCTTTTAGATTTCCTACTAACTTGGATATTTGAAATACATGGCTTAGGCTAATTGATTGTCCAAACTGAATTCCCAGGAAAGGTTCATGTTTTCAAAAGTTTCAGTTCATGTAAGCATTTTGAAGAAACATATTTACAGACGCGAGAAGCGAAACGAATTTTGATGAAATCTGCAATTCCAACTAAGCTAGTTTCGGTAAGCTTATATAAAATTATACTATTCTTCTGCTGATGTTTCATTAGATAGTAATGTCTACTTTGCACCATGTACCTACATTCAACCCCTCCGTCGCTGAATAGCCTAAAAGCAAAACATGATGTTCGCAAAATATCATATTAGCAATACACCATATTCGCAAAAAATCATAATCTTAAATCACCACATTCTTACAATATCATATTCTTAAAACATCATATTAGCAAAATAACATATCAGCAGGATACTACATTTTTAGTACAATTAATGTCAATATGTTTAAGTAAATACTTTTCAAGAAATAAAACAAGCCGATAGCATGTAATAACCGTTTATTGATATGAAAGTCAAAATAATTCTTGTAATTAACAATTTCTTCGCTATTTTCTTACTTTTTTTTAATTTATCGAGCCTATTCCTTTCTTAAAGGCCGGCAACGCGTCTGCGATTCCTCTGGTTTTGCGGGTGTCCATGAGCGGCAGTGATTACTTTCCATCAGGTGACCCGCTTGCTCGTTTGCCTCCTTATTTTATAAAGAAAAAATGGACAAGGTCTGTGTGAAAGAAAAACTTTGGAAATTCCTCACGGGGCACGGGGTCGACGCGGACGAAGCCAAAGTCGCGGGCGGGTCGCTAGTTATTAACCGGTTCACTATCCCGCAGACAACATAACAATTGATTAGCCTATTGTTTTATTTTTTGGACAGTAAACCTGTTAATAATATATTTTACCTTTATTTAATATTTTATATGATTCACGTTCTCCCGGATGCCTGAAATCTAGGTTTCAGTTTCTTAAAGCCTCTTATCAGGGTGACCTTTGCTTCAGTAGCAATCTTACTCTCCAAATACCTGCTCATCATACTGGCTTCCTCTCCAGCTCTTTCACTTTAACCGCTATCCGTCTCTGGAATGCTCTGCCATTGCATAGCCATCGTGCACAGAGCAAAGTAGAGTTTAAAAGACTAGTGCATGAGCAGTTTTATATGTAAAGAAGATTAAATAAATAATAAAATGTAAAAGAAAAACACTATTTTTATCATAATTGTACTTTTTGTTAAGAAAATGTTGTAACCCCTTGAGGATCGTAAAACCAGACACACCGCCGGCGGTCTTATGGTCCTTGACCTATTTCACGAATAGGATGATAATCGAATATGTTAGTTTACTAATATGATGTTTCAAGAATATGATATTGTAATAATTTGGTGAATTGAGATTATGATTTTTTGCGAATATGGTGTTTTGCTAATATGATATTTTGCGAACATCATGTTTTGCTTTTATGCTATGCAGCGACGGAGGGATCTCATCCTATTTTAGTTCTAATAATACCATAACTTTTAGTAATTAATATTATCGATATCGATAATTATGTGAAAAGCGACATGACGTACATCACTGAACGCATTTTTAAACAATTTGACATACACAAATGCCATCCTATTTCGGTTTCGTTTGACAGCTCATGTTTGTTGCTCTATTCCGTTAGGTATAGTAACTTTATGTTATTTACACAAGCACTACAAACAAAAAATAGTTATTGTAGGCGATATAAACATTAACACTCTAGTTAATTGTAATGTTACTAAACACCTCTCAGACATATTAAAAAACTATAATCTGAAGCAGCATAAAACAAAGCCTACAAGGAATTTATCGTGCATAGATCACATATTTAGCAATGTAAATGGTGCAAAGGGTACCATCCTCCCACTAGCGCTGTCAGACCATAATACTGCACAGTTGCTCAGTTTTAAAACTAAGACAAAACCTAAGTCAGTAAATCAATTTCATATGTTTATGAGATGCTACTCTGAAAATAATATTCTAATGTTTAAAAAATACTTAAGAAGCCTCTCTTTTGCTGAGGTTTACAGTGAGGAATATACAAACCAAGCTTTTAATAATTTTCATGACTGGTTTTGTTTGTTGTATAAATTATGTTTTCCTGTCTGTAGGGTTACATTAAAAATCAATCAAATCAACACTGGATCTCAAAAGGGATTGAAAACAAGCTGTGCAACAAATAGAGACCATCGGCTAAAGTATTACAAAAATAAGACTTACACAAAGAAAAAAAAATACCAGGCCTACTCTAAACTATTAAAAAAATGTATATTGCATGCAAAAAAAATATCAAATAACAAATATATTTAAAAAAATAAAAATACTTGTAAAGCTACTTGGAATATAATACATACAGAGACAAACACCAAATCGGAGAACAGTTATATTGAAAGTATAGAATATAAAGATGAAATAATAAAGCCCCAATAAAATTGCTGACACATTCAATGACCATTTCATTAATCTGACAAACAAATATAATAATAATTTAATTTATGAACCACCTAAAGACATTTTAAGTAATTCTATCGATTTGAGTCCCATAGATGACTATTACATTAAAAACATAATAAAATCTCTGAAAAACACAAACTCTGAGGGTTATGATTATATATGCACTAAGGTCCTCATGGCATGTAATGAGGAAATAGCACCTGTTCTAGCTTTTTTGATAAACATGTCTATGTCTACTGGTATATTTCCTGACAGGCTGAAGCACTCTCTGGTAAAACCACTATATAAAAAGGATAAAACAAGCCAGTGTAGATAATTATAGGCCTATAACTTTGATCTCAATATTTTCAAAGATATATGAAAAAGTCATGCTAAATAAACTAATGCAGTTCTTCGACAAGTATAATGTCCTTAAACAGGACCAATTTGGATTTCAAAAAAAGAAATCAACAACTCATGCAATCTTTAATTTAGTAAATGAAATCCTAATTAGCCTGAATGACAATAAGTTTACAACAGCCCTTTTTATTGATATGTCACGTGCTTTCGATTCTTGTTCTCACCCACAACTACTTAAAAGAATGGAACATTATGGAATCAGAGGTCCGGCGTTAAGTTTGATCAATACTTACTTGTGCAATAGGAGACAAGCTGTTGAAGTTGTAAAACTTGACTCTAAATATGCTGCACAGAAGTATCAGTCAGAGTTTAGGGAAAATAAATTTGGAGTCCCACAAGGGAGTGTATTAGGCCCTCTTCTCTTCGTAGCTTACATTAATAATATTCCTGACTTGACAAAGCATCGCTGCATCTTGTTCGCAGACGACATTTCTATTATAATAAACACTGACAAAAACCTGACATTGAATGAGCATATTAATGACATAAATAATACAATGATAATAATTATAAATTGGCTGAATAAAAATAACTTATTAATTAATATTGAAAAAACTAGTTTTATTAACTTTAACAATATATCTCAAACATTAAATATCAATAATCAGGGGCTAAGACTGAATGGTACTAATGTAACAAAATTTTTAGGTGCTGTTATGTGGAATCTATTCTACGGTATGGTCTTATTATATGGGGAAATAGCACTGATATGAATAAAACATTCATTGCACAAAAAAAATGTATCAGGGCAATTTGTGGTGCTGCACCAGATGAACCATGTGCACCACTGTTTCAGGCTCTAAACATCTTACCTCTGCCTTGTTTGTATATTTTTGAAATTTCAAAATTTGTCAAGCAAAACAGTCATTACTTCACAGTGGCTAATGACATCTATCCTAGAAACACTAGGAACGGAAATAGGTTGGTGACATCGATTATTCCCAGAAGTACACGTTTAAAAAAAACTGCTTCGGGATGTGTATTACTACATTCAATCGATTACCTGAAAATATAAAAGAACTTACCATAAGGAAATTTTTAAGTAATTTATATAGATGGCTTATCTCACACTCTTTTTATACAGTACAAAAATTTTTAGAGCACAGACGTTGTGATGCTTGTACTGTTGTAGCTTAAAAGGTAGATTTGATTTCTTTTCGAGCTAATGATAAATAATGTTTGTTTTGTCTGTATTAATATAGATGTTTGACATAAAATTTGGGCATTTTGACATGATTTGTTCCTATTTGTTTTTGTGATTGTACTTACACTCGTATCCGTAATTTGACAATTGTATTTTTTTTTGTATTAATTAGGTTCTATTAATATCCAGTTTGTGACATTTTTAACAATTTATTTAAGTCTTAGTACCTAGGCATTGATTAATTTGAAATTTTTTGTAAACTTAATTGATAATCATGTTGACATTTCTTTTTATTTAAGTGTGTCTTTATAGTAGGTAGTTAAACAAATAATTTGCATGTCATCGTTGTTGGCTGAATGGGAGGAGCTTTATTGTAATATATTTTAATAACAATATGTACCATATACCCCAGTCAAATGCAAATAAACATAATTCTATTCTATTCTAAATTAACGAAGTATATTTTTAAGGACTACCAATTCCAACTACTACCGGTATCAAATATGGTGGTATTAACACCTCCATGTATCCAAGAATTTTAAGTAAATAGTCTGTCTATTCCTATCACTGCTAATTACTTTGTGGTATGATATAATTATAAAAAAGTGTCATGACACTTTCATTACAATAAGTATATATCCTACCACAACTCATTGTATTAAATCATTAAGTTGTTATATAAGGTACAGCATATCTTGTAAGCACAGTTAAATTAAGTATGCACCACTTGCAATATAAACACTGTTACAAATGATATTACAATAGTAAGTTAGGTACATAGATGATTTTGGGACTAAATACGATCGTAATTTTTTTTTATGAATTGTAATATTGTTAATGTCGTCACTTCTGTATAAAACTGTGCAGTTTCATGCGCTAGTTTTTCTCCACAGCTAAACGTATTGATGAACCTACCACCCAAGGTTAAAAAAGATGATTCAAAGTGCTTTTTAATATTTATTGGGTGAACATATTTTGACTTTGACTATAATTTATGAAAAAGTCTATGATAAATAAATTGTTATCCTCCAATATATTGAAAGGAGACCCGGCATTTTATGCTGGATACTTTTAAAATGTTTTAATCTGTAATTCATTATCTGGCAATATCTGATGACAGTTGTACAGCCGCTAGCTGTCAAATCAAACATGACATAACGGCATGGTTGACTTTTCACTTTTTTAAAAGCAAAAGAATTATGGTTTATGCAGCCACGTTAAACATTTTTAAAGTAACATGTATGCCAATGTAATAATTAAATAAAAAATTATAACAAAATATTAAAAATTAAATAACTCTTATCCGCGTTTCGTTTAAAAAAAGACAAAACTTGGTTTAGGTAGCAAATAATATTAGCTTTACTTTATGACCAAATTCTATTGTATACAAGTTTAGCAGTTTTTCTATGGAAAGTGCCGGTTCTCCTTTAACTTATTTATTTTATTTAAAGTATAATGTCACTCGCAACAGGTTCTGTACGAGGCGTGCGGCGACCAGCGCGGCTGCAGCTCCTGCCGGGAGCCGAACCCGCGCCTGCCGCTGCCGACCCTCGCGTGTCGCTACCACGCCGCGCCGCCGCACTACGCCACTTTCACGCTCAAGGTAACACATTTCATCATCAACATCATCATCAACATTATAATCATTATCATATTTCAATTTCTTTATTTCACAGTCTCATAGTACCTAATATTATTATAACAAAATATGATATTACTAGCGGCCGCTCGCGGTTTCACCCGCGTGGTTCCTGTTCCCGTAGGAATATCGGGATAAAATGTATACTTTGTGTTAATCCAGGCTATAAACTATCTGTGTGCCGAATTTCATCCAAATCCTTTCAGTAGTTTTTACGTAAAAGAGTAACAAACAACCATCCATACTTACAAACTTTCGCGTTTGTAATGGAGATAAAAAGTATCCTATGTGTTAATCCAGGTTATAAACTATGTGTGTGCCGAATTTCATCCAAATCCTTTCAGTAGTTTTTACGTGAAAGAGTAACAAACATACACACTCACAAACATTCGCCTTTATAATATTAATAATAATAATAATGTGATAGTAGTCCGGCTAGCAAAAGTAGTCCCTGGATATTTTAGCAAACTTTTTACATGGTAATGCTAAATGCAAATGTCAACATCAATTCGCCAAGTTGTCAGTTGTGTGTCAGTTGGTCGTCAGTAGTTTTATGTGCTATAACTACTAACAATATAAGATTATAATTTGTCTGTCTGCTACTAACAAATGTTAAAAACACGTTAAAAGTATTGTGTTTGATCATAGTCATTATAGAGTACAGACCATCAACCGGGTCTACAGCGTACAGCCTCAAAATTTAAGATCTCACCACCTCTGTACTTGTACATTGTGCTCTTACGAGAAACCGATACATGAAAAAAAAAAAGAGCGGG
The DNA here is from genome assembly GCA_963921215.1 of Scoparia ambigualis. Classification (NCBI taxonomy): domain Eukaryota; kingdom Metazoa; phylum Arthropoda; class Insecta; order Lepidoptera; family Crambidae; genus Scoparia; species Scoparia ambigualis. The sequence continues at coordinate 7,372,477 of OY992515.1, read as the reverse complement.
AAACGCACAGACATATATGTCTGTGGGGAAACGGCAATCTTGCACAAATCGTGCGCGCCATTAAAAATTAAAAAAAAATGGATACATAGGTACATGCAATAAGTCTGTAAAAACAAACAACTGAGCCAAAAACTGGATATTGGCGAAATCCAAAGGGAAACGCCACTGCGTAAAAAGAAGAAGAAGTGTTATGTGATCTTGTTTTATCGATTTACGGGTGTAAAATGAATAAAACTATTAAAAGCGGAGTGCAGAAGATGTTGTTTTGCATGATTTCAAAGTTTCAAGAAAAACAACAGGAGAAAGACGCCAAATTCAATCAAAAACAAGATTGTTGACGTGTGGTGCTTGATTTCTTAGGTAGTATGACGATATTCTTTTGATACTTGGATATTATAAAAACTTTGACTATAGTGAATAAAAAAATATTATGGAATATTGTTTTTATTTTAACTATAGTTACTTAATTCCTAACATATAAGATAACAGGCGTTAGAATCATTTTAATATTAGTAAATGATAATGATTAAAAAAAGTAGTTTTAATCTCATTTTCGCACCTGTGATCTGGCTGATTATAGTATACCGGCGATTCACCCCAGCTTCGCACGGACGCAATCTCTGACCATCCCGTCATAAATATTTTCATAACAAACTTTGCCTTCACAAATTACGAACATAGCAAAACGAACATTATTATTGCGACAACTATTGAATTATTATTGCTTCTTACCCTGAGCTCGCAACTTTTAAAAATGAAATTGATTTAATTTTGATTTCAGATGTAAAAATATTAGTATCAACTTCGTGTACTCAGTGTATAGCCAGTATTACCAGCCGCAGATTCTTTGAAATTGCCGCCCTTTCTCAGGGACTATCATTAGCGAGACTTTAGTAGGATTAACAATACAGGGTGTTCGGCAGACGGGTGAACATACGAAAATGGGGGATAGGTGGGGCCCTCTGCTACATGAGCTGCCCTAAAAATTTGACCTCGGTCCCACGGTTTTTTTAAAAATAAATAATAGTGGCAACATTTTTTGGTTATTTTGATCTACACTAATGCAGGTTCTTAATTTTTTTTTTTTAAATGATTATCAGATAAAAAATTATGAGCCCTGAAAGTACAAAAAGAAATTTAAAAAATATGTAAAGCCTAACTTTACAACGCATTTTCCGTGGGACCAAGCCCGAGCCGAGCGATTGACTACTCGGCCACCGACGAATTGTATGAGGCAAGGCATGTAGTAATATAATTATAAAAACCACTTGTTAAAAAATTAAATAATTGTAATACAGGTTATCGAGTAGGTAATGGAGGAAGAGATGCCTTTGCCTGGTAGTGGGATTTTGAGGCTAATATTTTTATTATAAATTATTCGTAATACATACATATAATCACGACTATATCCCCGAAGGGTTATTCAGAGACTAGGCAATGAGGACAGCAAAAGCAGCCCTCTACCATAGTCCGCTTTTCACAAATAGCGCCTGCACATGTGCTCAGCGTGACAGGTAGTGAGCCCATCGCCGCTTTATGCTGTTGGAATTATGTGCTGTCTTTAGTCCGTTAGTCGCCTTTTACGACACCCAAGGGAAGAGAGGGGGTGGTAGTATTCTTTCACCGCTACGCGCCCCGTTTTTATATTCAAGTAAAATTTTTTTCAGTTGAAAAGTTCTTTTTTCAGTGTTTAAAATTTTACTTGAGTATATTTAAGCGTTAATAAAACGCTAAAATATAAAACATTAATCTATAAACGCAGCTTCATCTTAACCGAATGTTCAAATATTTGTAAAATATTTCTTTCGGATCACAGAGATGAAAACTTCTAAGACTTGATGAAGCAATGTTGACTAAAAACTAAGCATCAAGCACTGACAAATTTCGACGGTTGAAAGCCAGACCTCGGTAGCCAAATGGTTAAGGCAGCCGCCCGGAATGCGGAAGGTGCGTGGTTCGATTCCCGCCTGAGGTTCGTCTTTTTTCAGTGTTTAAAATTTTACTTGAGTATATTTAAGCGTTAATAAAACGCTAAAATATAAAACATTAGCGTTAATAAAACGCTAAAATATAAAATATAAAGCATTATTTAATTTAATAATAAAAATAAAATAATAACACAGTTTTATTAAAATTTTGCAGAAGGACGACTCGGAGAGCGACTCCGACTCCCACTCGAGCTCGGACGGGACTCGAATCGAGGACCCCGAGTCGCCGGAGAAACACGAAACGCCCCTGGCAGAGCCGCTGCCGTACGAATGACACATGGACTTTGATTTGCTGCCCGACTGGCCCAGTCTGCAGTGAATGACCTAGGCTGGGTGGATTACCTAAAGTGACCTAGGATGTGGAGTGAAATAGTTAAAACGATAAGCCATAAATAATTAATGATTAAAAAAACGAAATAATTTACAGTGTCTTGAGAATTCAGTAAGATTTATACTGAAAGTGCAGTGTAATAAATGTTAAAGTGCAGTAATCTCAGTTAGTAAAAGTCACATGTCAGAGATTTTAGTGAGTTACATAAATTAACAATTCGATAAACACTCTTGTGCAATCCAGACCCTAGAAAGCTTCAGGGGATTGAATACTTTTGCTTGAATACCAACGCCATCTATAGTCCGATTTTTAGTTAGATGTATTAAAGTGACATTAGTAGTAATGATACCACTTAACGGCAAATAAAAAATAGTGTTGTAACCTTACTCAAACGAAGTTCAATTGTTGATTCAATTTCTCTTATTGGTAAATGCAAAACATTCGAACTGCGTTATCTTGATATAGAAGCTGCTTAATTAGGAAACATAAATAAAACCCAGTTATAACTTTACTAATAATTTCAGAAAAATAATTTTCAGAATCTTAATTGGTACAAATTAATTTTATTGTGTTTTATTCGCTTTTGTTTGATAAAATTTGTGCCAAAATACTTGTGAATAAGATTTTTCGAATGATGCAGTGACCACACCGTTTTCAATAATTTTCATAATAAATTGGTGTTTCTTTAAATTCTGACCGTCATGTCACTTAAAACACTTTCGGACTAAAATACTGGCTCAAAAGGACAATCACCCAGAGCTATAAATCCCCATATAAAAAAGGCATCCGCCATTTTGTTTGTAACAGATATCAAAGTCAATCAAACGTCGCGCGCGTCATTCGTCTCCCTTCTTCGCTCGCGATTGGTTGTTCGAATATTCCTTGCGCTCATATCTCCAGTTCTTGTTGTTATTGCTGTTAGTTTTTGTTATATCTTTCCTTTTTGACGACCTCCTTGGCCGAGTGGTTTGTACACCGGTTTTCATGGTGTCGCCATCTCTGAGGTCCCGGGTTCGATCCCTGGTCGGGTCAATTTAGAAATTATTGTTTGTCTAAATTGTCTTGGGTCTGGGTGTTTTCTATGTATAATAAGTATGTATTTAAGTATTTTATGTATGTTTATCCGTTGTCTAGTAACCATTTAACGAGTTTCTTCGAAGCTTCTCTTGGGCTAGATAATTGGTGTGATTGTAGGAAAGATGTAGGAAAGATTTTTTTAAGTGTTGTTGTTCCTGTTCGTTGTTTTTTGTAAAACGACATGGCAGACGCTCAACCGAGTACCTCGGGTGCAGTTATGTCTCCTAGGAAAAGTAGACGGCCCGCTCATCTGAGTATCACAGAGAAGACAATGGTGTAAAATGTATTTAAATACGTATTCAACGTAGAGGAAAAGAAATCGGATACGCAATAATGTGTAAAACCTAAAAAGGGCCACTGTGCTCAGAAAACAGCAAACATCTTGGGAATCGGTGTTACCACTGTTTTTCATGTTCTTAAAGACTTAAAGGAAAATGTTTCACCAACTCCACCGTCCAAAGTTGACGATTAAAGACAAATTGGCAAATTGACAGTTACTTACTAAATGTCAGTTTGGTATGTAATCTAATAAAAATCCGAGTACAAGGAAAAATATTACGAAACAACAAAAACCACTAACCATAAGAGCACAAGAAATTCGTACAACCAATCCGTGATGAAAAGGGGACAAATGACGTGTACTACACTTGGTCATCAACAAAGGTCGTAGCGCGCGTCACTCGTATAAGTATTCTGTAGTTTTTTTGTATGCAGATTCATTAAAATCGTCTACATATCACGTAAACTTGCGAATTACACGTACTTTTTTACAGCCATGTCGATGACTCAATAAATCAATTTAATCGGTCAAAACACTCGCGTTACAACACTTCGCTCTTCAGTTGGCAACATTTAAAAAAATAATCTTTTTTTTTAAATATTTGTTCCGTGAAGGAACAGGCTAAGATCAGAGACCATACTGCCTAGTCATTAGTATTTTTATTTCTTTGTGTCCCCCTTGATGATAATGAGTGGTGATTAAGATGATGAATGATAAATGATGTTCCCAAAACCCCTTGAGCCCTCAGTAAAGATGTGGGACTTTACTGAGGTCTCACACGGACTTCTTGAGAGAATTTGAAAAGTGATGTTGCACTGTTTTGTTACATTTGCCAACACTCATGCACGTTCACAAACACTTAACGGTTAATAATCCACTGTTATTTCACATTAATGTTCGAATAAACACGAATTTTAGAAAATAAAACAAAACTGCAGACATGACGCTTCACTTTCCCGCCTAGAAGTCCTTAAAAAAATAAAGTGCGCCGGCAGCTGTCACTTTAGTACAACAAATTAAAAATCGGAAGTTATTTGCATGAGAACTAAAATTGACATTGTCATAAAACAGTATATTGTTCAAGTACTAAATGATGAAAAAGATTTTCACATTAATTCAAGTAATGCATTTTAATACATTCTAGACAAGCAATTTCTTTGCTAAATGTTGCGTTAATCAAAAATATATGTATAAGATGTGTTTTTCTAATAAACTTAGACCACACTTCGACCACATAAGTTGCATTAATCTATTTCATACTCACTGTATATATTTGAAGAAGTGATTATACTTTTAAGTGTCAAAGACCTTACGTATTGACAAAAAATAATAATATACTTATTTATAAATATTAAAAATGGTGATAAAATGCTATGAATATATAAATAAAATGACAAATAACTGCATACAGTTAATATTCTTGAAACATTTCGTGTAGGCAATGTAATTGTAAACTGAATAAATAATATAGATTATTATTTCACAGTAGCTATATAAAAATTGCTGTATAGATGTTAAAAAACATGTCTTAGTTCAAATTTTTCAATCCTTAGATAAAAGTTATCCATCTGGTGAAAGTATGACACGATCAACCTAAAATGAAACTTGTAAAAAAATGTAATACTTGATACATCGGCCCCTACTAGTGTTTGTTATTTCGTCATAATTGTAATAGAATTTTGAGGCGAATTAATTAAAAAAATCGCAAAAAAATATTTAACATACAAATATAAACGAAATTTAATCTTAGTTTTACACTGAGATGTAATTTTTTTTATTAAAGCAGACAGAGAGAGCATTGTTTTTAACCTTTTAACCGCTTTGAACCCGCTTTATATCGGTTACAGTGTCCCCAGAGCCCAGCTCAGTAATGCCAATATACCTACTACAAAGAGGGTTGTACGTAGTTTACTTATGACAATCGATAAAAACTAACACAGGTATTTTGTCAGATATATACGACCTAGGCGAAATGGACACGATAACATTTGTCGGATTAATCCGGCTCTTGCGGGGAAAGGGGAAAAAAAGTTATTATTTTGGTATATGAGGGTACATGACAATTTTTTTATGTTTTCCAGTAAATTTGTACCTATAGTAGGATTGTGAAAATCGCAAATATTTTGAATATTATATACTTACTAAGCTGTCTCTAGTATTATAAATAGGCGAGTTGCTAAAATGAGATCCGTGCCCAACGATATTTAAATGCCATATTATGTGTTAAAAGTCATAGTTATGGAATAAGCTATGATATAAACAACTATGATGCGCGCTGTAGATCAAATTTATTTGATTTCATGATTTTAATTATGATTTATTTGATTAATTATTCATTTTGAATTTAACATATAAAACTGAACAGTCCATGCTTTCCATGTAATTAATTGATGTACTACCGCGGACTTCGTCGCTTTACCAGTCTAAAGGCCAAAATCCCTTGCACACCGCGTCGTCGTCGTACGAACACGTACCCGAACGAGCGGTTTTTTTTTATAATAGAAGGAGGCAAACGAGCAGGCGGGTCACCTGATGGAGAGTAATCTCAACCGCCCATGGACACCCGCAACACCAGAGGTTATCGTAGATGCGTTGCCGGCCTTTAAGGAAAGAATATCTTTTAGGAAGGAATAGGAATTGTGGGGGAAGAGCCTCCGAACCCTCACTGGCCGGACGAAACACAACAGCACCAAGTGCTATTATTTCACGCCGGATATTAGTGAGAGGGTGGTATTACGCCGGGCGAGCCGGCCCAGTGCGTGCTGCAACGCAGCGTGGCTCTACCACTCAGTCAGTGTCACTCATTTAGCACCACCCAGGTGTCACGTCTAGGGTCTCAAGGGTCTCTACGGACGCGAGTAACTTTAACCCCCAATGTGCGCTGGTGCAATGGTGCGCTTCATACAAAAATTTCTGCAAACTGGTAAAGCGAAGGTGACATCCGACTACCCCCGTAATCTTTAAAATCAATAGAATTTTTTTTTTTTTTTTTAATTGTTTAAGAGCATCGAGATCGTTTTTGATACAGCTAAAGTTGAAAATCAATTTCATTTTGTATGTACAGACGACATAAGATCAACCTACCACAAAATGCCAAATCGTCAATAAATTTTGAACTTTATGCTTTTGGAATAAGGATCAGTATACCCAATAGTGCCGATAAGTTTATAGGTTGATCGACTGGCGTGTGTACAAGAAGGTATTTCAAATGGCACATGCGTAAGGTACATTGTAATTCGCGTGTTACTAAAGGGCTGGCTCTTTCTTTGCACTGGACCTCTTCACTAAGTACAAATATTATACCATATTAAGATTTTGATCATTCCTAAATGTAGAACTACACCAAAGAGGCAAATTATTCTTTAATCATAGATAATAATTTATGTACAATTGACAATTTACATTCTATGCTTGTGATCTTATTAGTGATTTTAGGAAATAAACGCTTGTGAATTAAAATAATCTGTTGTTTTTTTACACCTACCCACTTATATACATAAATTACCTAAGTATTTTGTTGCGTTATAAATAAAGCAACTTACATTTGCACTATGTACTATTTTCTTTTTTTATTAGCAGCGCCACCAGTGGTAGGAAATGGAATTAATTACATACACCGTTTATCGCACCATTTTGTAAACTGCATCATTCGAATTAATTATTGAGGTTTCATGCAGTTTTACAAAGAGAGACGAGGCGTTTTACTAATGGAGGGGATTCAGAGTTACACAAACATGATCAATGCAGCCGTTAGAAACCAGTGTTGTTTATTAAAATGATATATGAATGATTTGCATTGCAGCTTACAAAAATCCTAATACTAAAAACGGTTTGGTCTAAGGGTGGGTGTGTTTGGAACTCTGAAAGCCTTTTACTCGCTGGTGAAGAAAGGCTTCAAACTAATATTACAACAAGAAATAAGGGTAAAGCAAAAAAGTAAGGTAGGTCTTGGACAGGGAGGCGGTAGCTGCGAAAACCTCTAGGTGCCTCACAAATAAACACGTGAATAAGGCCGGAATTGTAATTATTCTGTGTTATGTCTACTCTAATTTGAAATTACGTTTACATGACAGGAACAAAACACGGAATAACTATTCGTAGCTTATTCTTTGTTCTCTCTCCTCAGGGCTCTCCTAGCATTTGTACTTTACTATACATACAGGGCTGTCCCATAAACAATAACCCTAATAACCCTATAACCATCGATAGGCCTCGTATTCCCCCCTAGTAGCTAAATGTGGAAAAAAATCCTATCTTCCCTACCAGTAGGGATATGTGGAACAGGCGGCTTCATCATGGCCCCCTAAATCTTATGACCTTAGTAAAAATACCACGGTTTTTAAGATTTTGGATTTTTTTTGTCATTTTCTAAAATAACTTACCAAATAAAACAACAAAACCACTTACGGTTTGTTTTTGCCATGCCTCTTAATTTACACCTCTTAATTTGTAGAAAATGGCATAATATAAACAAACCTCGTTTGTGTTGTGATGTTTATTAGGTACTTGTAACCATAGAGCATGGTGATATTTTTACTAAGATCAAAATTTGAGATTAGAGGGGCCATGTGTGAAGCCTCTCGATGGTTATAGGGTTATCCATTGTTTATGGAACATCCTGTATAATCACGAGTATTATCCCCGAAGGGTTATCAGAGACTAGGCAATGAGGACAGCTAAAGCAGTCCTCTACCATAATAGTCCACTTTTCACTAAATAGCGACTGCACAAGTGCTCAGCGTGACAGGTGGTGAGCGCAGCGCCGTTCTATGCTGTTGGATGTATGTGCAGTCTTTAGTCCGAGTTACCACCCAATGGAAGAAAGGGGGTGGTAGTATTCTTTCACCGCTACACGACACGGTTTGTACTGTACTATTTCCCTCGGGAAATGCTATATCTTTGCGACGCGACTAGTAAAAGTAGGTGAAGGTGGGTTACAGTCTGAGATTAAAACAAAAAGGGAAGATACGGCATGCTCTTACTTGTAGTCAATCAAAATGTAGTCCTACTCAACTACATAAGCAAACACTCACACACGCACACCTATAAAGTGTAAATCGAGCGAACGAGACAGAGCGGTAAGTTTCAACGGCAGCGTGAGGGAGGCAGCGAGTAGCGCGTTGATGTCTCGGTTGCTTTCGCAACACTGACAATGCAATATTAAGATGACATGATGCTGATCGGATGATGGAGCTGCAAGGTGGCCATAGGAAGTTCGCAATGAAACAACACAACTTTATCGAGTTTGGGCTCATTTAAATCGTCTTGACGAGTAGTTTGTCTTTCAATGGTAACCAGGGTCTGATGATGGAGCTGGAAGGTGATCATAGGAACTTTCTAATGAAACGACGCAACCCCATCGAGTTTCGGCTCGTTTCATTCGTCTTGACGAGCACTTTGTTTTTAAATGGTTACCAGGGTATGATCTGATGATGGAGCTGGAAGGTTGTCCTAGGAACTCATTAAAGAAACGACGCAACCCCATCGAGTCTCGGCTCGTTTGATTCGTCTTGACGATTACTTTGGCGCTAGATGGTAACCAGGGTCTGATAATGGAGCTGGAAGACGGCCATAGGAACTCAGTAATTAAACGACATAACCCCATCGAGTATGGGCTCGTTTGATTCGTCTTGATGAGTACTTTGGTGCTAGATGGTAACCAGGCTCTAATGATGGAGCTGGAAGGTGGCCATAGGAACTCAGTAATTAAACGACACAACCGCGTCGAATTCGATTCGTCTTAATGGGTAGACTGTTTTTGATGGGTGGTGAGTGATGGAGGTTTGGTGGACGTGAATAAATATTTGTATTTAGTGAGATGAACAGATGAAAAATGTGTCCAGGGATAACTAAAAAGTAAAAAATAAATTAAAAGTAAAAACTTTATAAAAAAATTAGCTTTTATTTAAATGCGCTAAAGAGAAAAAATATACTTTTACTTTAAAACTTTTACTATAAACTTATAACGTCATTATACAATTTTTAAGATATAAAAGGTTGTCGCGAGATTTACTATAACATATATGAGTAAATAAACAAGTAACTAACTAAATTAAATAACTTGATGTGATTGATTTTAACTATTAAAAATTACCTACAATCTAAGAAAATACGAGTAAATAAGTACTTGCTTAAAGCTCGCGACAACCTTTTATATCATATAAATTGTGTAATGACGTTAAAAGTTTATAGTAAAAGTTTTAAAGTAAAAGTTTATTTTTTTCTTTTTAGCGCATTTTTTTATAGCAGAAGGAGGCAAACGAGCAAGCGGGTCATCTGATGGAAAGTAATCACCGCCGCCCATGACACCCGCAAAACCAGAGGAATCGCAGACGCGTTGCCGGCCTATAGGAAGGAATAGGCTCGTTTCTTGAAGATCCCTAAGTCGTAACGGTTCGGAAATACCGCCGCCGAGAGCTGGGTTACACAACGATTAGTTCCTGATTCGCCGGATTCTTGTTTCGCCGGATTCTTGTTTCGTCGGATTCTTGTTTCGTCGGAAATATTAATATACAATAATATCACTTAAGTAAAGAAAACAGTACTTAGTTAGATTTATTATTAAATGAATTACTATTTTGTTGCCACTATCGGACATAACTTAGTTACCTACTTACTTACTTAGAAATGGGTTCGATTCATTTTTTTTTTAGTTATGGTGTCTAACCACTTAGCCGTCCAAGACCGTATATACAATATGGCTCCTACCGTCCAGTCATTCTGACAGCTGTCCGAAAGTTGGCCGACGCTGACCGAGACTACCAGAGCTGACAAAAAAGCTTAGAACTAACCCATTGCTAAAGCTATATCAAAACCTAAACTACGTACCAAATGTTTAGAAAACGCAGTATTTTAATAAGTTAACAGTTAATTACGAAAAGCTATAACAAAAATGACAAAAATGAAGATTCCAAGACAAAAAACAAAAATATTTTTTTTATATCGACATTTAGAAGTCGTTATTACTTGGAAGTCATTGTTTCAAACTATAAAGAATCATATCATTTTCGATAGCTAAAACCATAACGATTGTTTATATGTGCACATTATTAGGAAGAACGATGATTACGAAGAGTTTTCTGCCTTTTATTTAATAGATATGTAAAGCCACGATATTTCTATAGTTTTCCTTCAACAAAAAAATCCGACGAAACAAGAATCCGGCGAAACAAGAATCCAGCGAATCAGGAACTACTCGATGGAATGACAGTCGATTGCGTGTAGTGCGGTGAAGGAAAAAAAAAGCTTGTTTTTTAAAAAGGTTTTTTTTTACTTTTAATTTTGTTTATTTTTTGAATCCAGCGAATCAGGAACTACTCGATGGAATGACAGTCGATTGCGTGTAGTGCGGTGAAGGAAAAGAAAAGCTTGTTTTTTAAAAAGGTTTTTTTTTACTTTTAATTTTGTTTATTTTTTTGTAATTGAATACGCTGGAAATTTTTGTAAAAATTAAATTAAGTACCTACTTAACTACTTTTACTTTAAGGTCAAATAATAAAAAAAATAATATTGTAAAGACGTCACCGTGACTAATAAATCAAACTTCTAATTTTATACGCCTCACTTTTTAAGAAAAGAATTTCTATAAAAAGGCGTTAATAAGTAGGTATATTCGTACTCTAGTGGTGGCACAGAATCTTGCATTACACTTCCTTTCCAAAGAAGCCTGTACCTAAAGTGGCCAGTGTAAGATAAGGTTAAGGATCACTTTAATAGGATTATCTTACTGTACTCGTAGTTATCATTTTGAGAAGTAGTAATTCCAGAAGTGGTAAAGTAGAAAACTTTTGTATTTTTGGAAAGTGGCCTGTCTGAAAAGCTGCCCTTTTGCGAAGTAGCCAGTTTGAAAAAGTTAACATTTTGGGAGGTGGTCATTTAGGGAAGTAGCCAGTATGAGAAAGTTAACATTTTGGGAAGTAGCCAGTTTAAAAAGTTTACATAGGAATGTAGCTAGTTTGAAAAAGCTTTTTGGGAATTGGTCATAATAGCAACCAGACGTCAGACCCCTAAAGGTACTAAATTATCATGATAAATAAATAAAACAAACACATGAAACAGAATCGTCGCTTTATTCAGCAATTTCCGCTTGAAAAAAAATAATCAACAAAACTACACTTGAAATCCTGAACATGACTATTTTTACAAACAATTTACAGCGATTTTTTTTATTTATTTAATAATTGCGGGTGTTTTGAACGCTCCCCCGCATGTACCCAAAGGGCGGGGCCATCGACCGTCGCCATAAAAAAATGAAACTTTAAAAAATTAATATTTACAAGAAAAATAAAGGTACTTCCCGCTAACACGTTAGCGATAGAGCGAGTGTAAGCTTAGAAACGAAATACAACGCGCTTTTTGGCTGAGGCAGCGTTCAAAAACCCGTTGCAGCCTAAACTAGAAATCGGAAACTTACGAGGTACACATCTTCCTATTCACTTTACTAAGCGTATGTTAACGGCCCCAAAAAATGAGGCCAATTTTTTTTTACATTTTTTCCCAAATTTGCAGCCTTTTTGTACAGTATATGATACTTACTAATAATAATATGTATAGACATAGTTAAAACCGTTACATTTTTTTTGGTTGCTAGCTATTTTCTTAGCGGGCCATTGAGCAATGGGCCGATATGACAAATAGCTCGCATGAATTTTTTAAACCTTGTAATAACAGGACATTTGCATAAACACGACTCGATATAGTTCGCATAGCCGAGGTTGCGACTTCTCATATGAAATGTACAATACATAAATAGTTCAACGTGTATGTATATATAACATATGCCAACTTGCAAATGTGAAATACTACAAAAGAACCATTCACAGCATCATAGAAGAAGTGCGCAAACCCCATTGATTTAGATACATTAAAATACATAATATGTAATCACGATATTTTAAATATTATTTTTTTTGCTTTTTTCTGCGAAGGTTCTAATTTAGAAGTGAGCTGAACGGAGAATTATGTAGACATGAAACCTGAAAAAGAAACTACAGCAACTTGTTTATGATCGGTAAAGTTAGGAATTGTCTATGTTCGATTATTAATTCATATTCTTATTATTATTTTGGAAACCAACTGACAAGAACATAGAACAGTTTTATTTGACAGCTGATTTAATTTACATAATATATACCAATAAACCAATTTATTTACAAAAATTAAAATAATATTGGTAACGAAAGAAAAGCTAAATAAAAGCTTTCCCGCCAAATATTTAACGTTTTTGTCGTCTATAGATAAAAAAGTAACTTACAATTTTTATTTACAATTCCTCTCTTTACCTTTCTATTCCGTTCTTTTTACAATCAAAAGGATTATTATTATTTTTAAACAATTTTCTTAACTATCTACATCTTGTGTCTACTGGTATTCTAAAAAAGTATGGACACACTCCTAAATTCTACATGTTAGGTAAATACCAATTACATTACAATATTAGTATCGTGGTTCTGCGATGCAATATTTACTTACAATATAAGAAAAAGTTCACATTTGTTAGAGATATTAAGACTGAAAACTTATAAAAGAGATAAAATTCGGAAAACAATTACAAAAAAAAACACTAAAATTATGGCAACACTTTAAAGTTTAAATTAATTGCCAGCTGCAAAAAATAGTAAATTTTGTGGTAATTTTTATTATTTGTAAAGCATTATTTTTCTCTTATTGCTAAACAATATTTTTGACAATACAAAATCACGAATATAAAATCAAAGGGTTTTTATAGGTAATAAGGTTTCCAATCTTAATTTTCCCACCAAACACATTTCCAACAAGACGAGAGTAAAAAAAGGTAAAGCAACAAGTAGAATTAGGATCGGAACGCAATGCAAAACGTGTCTAAAAATATTCAGTATCATTAAATTTGATTCTCACTTCAATGTCATTTTTCAACAATTACCTTTCCGACTTAATTTAGAGGGTTTTAAATCTAAGAGAAGACACCGAATCGATATTATAACCAATCGCTTGTTAGATGTAGTTTCTTTGTCAGTATTTATTTATTATTATTAAAAAGGTACACCGTTGTGCATGCCACTGAATTACCTTTACAATTTCACTCACATTTTTATTTAAATTTCAGTACAGGTGCAAAGATTAAGTACTTTACCCCATTTGATAGGTAATTTTAACACTAAACACCTGATGATAAGTGTGGATAAGATAAAAGGTGGAAGCGCATCTAGTTCACTATTCAATTACTCAACCATGGAGCCAACTGAAAATTTTACCTTTTAATTACTGGAACAGCAAAAATGCTAGTAAAATGTTATTTTAACTGTTAGACATAATACGGTAGTAGCGTTGCTGCTTTATAAAAACCTACCAGTCACAGTCACCAAACCCGGTACAATAGGTATGTACCCCTGCTGGGAATTTAACCTGGGACCTCTGGATCGATAAGACTAACCACTACACCATAGAGGCTGTGGAGTACATACAACATAAATTAACATAACAAGGAATTATAATGAAACTCAGCAAAAGTAAACCTAGGTATATACAAATAAATTAAATTGGTTTTACCCGTCTTTGATTCTCATATAGCGGGCGATTTTGTTATTTACAAGCTGATATAACTGGTTAAATAATTAATATCTCAAATGAAATCTTAAAATATTTGTCTGTCTCGTCTATGGTCCATCCAAAGATCTCTTTTCATTAGAAAAACTTACTACAATTTAAATGTCGTTAGTTATTTAGAGACACTTGAAACTATAGCTTTGCTTTTTTTTCTTTTTTACTTGCAAACTTAATTAATCCTAATTAAATTATAAATGTAACAAAGTGTTTGTTAGTTCCACGTTTATATCGATTTTAATGACTTTTGGTAGGTATAGAGATAGAAGACGACGGCGGATAAAGACTACTGTACCTGCAAAAGAAAAATAACGCGAGGGAAACCGCGGGGCAAAGCTAGCTAGTATAGTATAAAACAGTGGCACACAAACCATAAATAGCGCGAGTAGTTTCACATCGCACCTCGATAAGGACCTCGGTAAGGCAAACATTCATTACACATAAGCCTACTATGGAAAGCCTCCCAACTAATATTAGTAAACCGGTGAAAACCGGAACTTTCAGAATTATTAATAATAATAGTTATATTTATGATCACAATAATAATTTCCTCCACTTCGATCAGAGTACCTAGTGCCGAGTATAATTCAGCGTTCGATTACGTAAACGAAAACAATAATTTGTATGGCATTCATTGTTAATTATATCTAAAATATTATAACATTGTCTGTAATCAGAAATACTGTACAACTATGCATTATCGTAAAATTGTTTATTGACCTAAATTAATAGATTCGCAACTTCATCTCATTTATCACCAGAGGGCGGCAGCGGGCAGTTCTTCCTTCTAACTATTTAGTTCAGAACAGTCTTACAAAAGTGCATAGTTATACCGTATTTCTTTTGTCCATGGTAGAATGGTCAGTCGACCGATCCAGAGGACCATTAAACAATCTTAACAAATTATCATTTTCGTTAACATTATTGAAAGGTGATAATATGTAGCACTGGGCGCTATGAGATTACAAGCACTTGGATACTTTAATTGCTAGTTTCATCTTCGAATTGTTAATAATTATTACATCTTATATGACTTGTATTTGTAGCCGACGGTTTTCGTGCGTATGCGCAGTATCTCAAATGTCACATACAGTTTAGAGGTTAAATTACATGGACATGTGTAAATGACGCGGTTAATTCGACTTTTTTCGTAATAAATTAGAAACTTTGAAATGATTTTCTGCGTACAATACAACATCAACTCTATGGGCCAACAGAGAAATGCTGTTTTTGCTTGCCACGTAATTTTTACGAATATTTTCAAAGGACAAAACAAGAATCATGAAGAATTTCTGCCGTTTTCTACACAATTAATGGTAATCACTCTATTAATAGTCAAAACGCCATCAATTTATGGTAGCCTAGGGGAAGGTTTACTTTTACCGACGTTGTCGAGTCTATGGGTTCTGCATCTAGATATCGACTCGGACCATATAAACCATTTAATGTGGATAGGTGTTCTAGCACAGGTAATTTGGATAAGTAATATTTGAAGGATCATTTGCATTTTCTTGATCTGTTATTGATTTTATTGCTTGGTTCTTCTCGACAGACTGCATTCTGCATCGGTGTTAGATTCAAGACTACTTGAAAATGCTACTGAATGTAAGCTAACACAAATAAAATCATCTTTAACTAATAGCTTTATTATAAGCTTCATTTATTGTATGTTGAATCGTACGCAAAACATCTTTATACACAAATACCCTTATTGTTTATCCTTCCAGCCATGGTAAAGCAATGTTGAAAAAACAATGGTTATGAAACGTTATTATAACAAGACAAGCAGTACCTATACTGTGCACAGAGTAGCATGACGCATCCATGCGAAATTGACTCTTATCCGTACGACACAGAGTTTAACATCCACTCGTTTGAAAAGTATGGTTAAAATCGAGTCACTTAAATATTCGTTCACTGGGCCTGCCAGAAATTGAATTACCACATTTGATAGCAGAGACACTATTAAAAATGAAGTATTTTAAAATTATAATTACATGTTCGCTAACTTACATTCAATTTAGTGTCAAAACTAAGTCTAAACAGGTCTCAACCGTGGTGGTCTAGTTCGGACACAAATTTAAATATTTCCGCTATCAAATGTAGAGTACAAAACATAATAATAATTAATATACACATAAAACTATATAATACACCTAATGCGGTTATATTTTACACGTTTTTTTCTCATTGTAATAATTACATATTGTTTTAAATTACACACGTTTTTAATCGAGTGAGTTACAACTAAAGAATGTTTTCTAGGTGGACGGGGGTGATGCCAGCCATTTTATTCAATTTTATTAGAAAAAAAAATTACTAAGAATTAAAATAAGAAGTCAAAGACACTTCATTTTAGTAGTATTTATCAAAAACGTAATAATCGTATCGATATGTCGGATAAGAATAGATAAATCCTTGTTGGTGATCTATGCCAGAGGACTCCTAAGTCTCTACCACCAATACTGTTAATTTACATTCGAAATCTAGTATCGTTACTTCCTATACAAACTGACAAAATACCTAGGGCGTTTAGGATGCCGCCTTTTAGTGAAGCGCCCAGGCCGATCGTCGAAATGGCTTTCGCTAAGCTAAGTGGTGTCTTGAAGAGATGATCCAGTAAAATTACAGAGCTTTGAGACATTATAACCCTATAAACTACATATGCTGCGATGGACGCTCACTATCAATGCCTATTTTAGGTGGTAGACTAAAATATTTTATATTAGATTCAAAAGTGCTAGTCTCCTTAGTATTTAGATTTTGAATGGCGGTACATAGACGTAGACAAACCAAGACCTACCAACCACATGAAATAATTATATTCAGTGAAAACCAATTATCGATAAAAAATATTATGGGCAGATATTTTTACATATTATTTTCACTTTACATCTCAAACTTTTTGCAGTGTGCATTATTCAAAATGTGAAAAAATATTACATTTAAAAATAAACGCAATCTATAGTATAAAATGTTAAACTATAAACGAAATAAATGGTAGCATTTATTTTTATTTTAATAGCAACACCAATTGTCGTTTATTTAGCTGGCAACACCCACAGTCGAAGAGTGTAATAACTACGTCACAGCCACTTAATTAACTCATTATAAAGCGGGTACGCTACGTGGACCATGTCTTGGGGCGTGGAATATTTTCAACAGCGTTATTATAGTTTTGGACAGTCATCTTAAATGGTTAAATAATAATTATATTATTATGGATTTATAAATCCATATAATCAAATAGAGTAATTGTAAAAAGAGGACCCTTCAAGTATTATCAGCAAAGATCCCTAAACAATGATAGTAACTTAACTTAAAATCCTGTTTATTCTTTAGTCGTTTTGACAAAGTACATAATCACCTTTGTGCCTAAAGAGCTCTGTTATGCATGTGATTATCGGAATCTAACAGTAAATGTAAATTATTTTAATTATATAATAATACTAAAAGTAAACTTTCAATAAAAACCGTGTCGCGTAGCGGTTCATTAAAAGAATACTACCCCCTCTCTTCCCTTGGGCGGGTAAAAGGAGACTAACGGACTAAAGACTGCACATACATCCAACAGCACAGAGCGGCGATGGGCTCACCCCCTGTCACGCTGAGCACATGTGCAGTCGCTATTTGGTGAAAGTGGACTATGGCAGAGGACTGCTTTTGTAGTCCTCATTGCTAGTGTCTGACTATGTATACTTGAAACTACTAATGTATTATCGAAAAAAAAGGCTTCCTGTCACAGAGAATTTGCAAGCACCACTAGTTACAATTACCCCCTAAAAGTAAATGATAAATCATAGACAAATCGCATACGAGCCTAATTTTTAGTTGTTTTTAAAGTTACCAGCCACAAAAAAAAAGCTCGTTTGCTCATTCTAAAACGTATCACGAGAATATTTAATGCATTTAACTTTCAAGACTATAGAACTTGTCATTTTTGGATTTCCTGTCCAAAACTTAAAATAACATGTACATGAAGCTATAACACACCGTATACAATTGAAAGTTTTGTAATAAATAAAACCAGCTTCTCGTATACAAATAGTAACTGATCTACCAGCCCTATACAGAATTTGTATTGAATACACATCTTATTATACTACAAATTAACATAGCTTACAGTAATTCCTTGTAATTTCATTTTTTACTACATTAAAATTAAGCCCAGAGAAATATCGGCCTTTATGCTAAGTAACAGAGTCCAAGTTTGTTTATCCAACTACAATGGCGGTAGTTCCGCCCCGGCCATTTTGTATCCTCAACACGACAAGATGGCGGAAAGGAGTATGCATGAAAAGAATTAAAAAGTACAATCAAATGTGTTTTTCAACTTCTTTAATATCACATTTTGCAATTTAAGAAACTAGTTCTTTTAATATACAATACATACATTGTATGAACCTTGTGTAATTGGTGTTTGATTTTGAATGTTTCGGATATAGACAATAGTAGACTAATAAATAGATATAATTACACCAATAAGTGTGAATTAAACAAACCAAAATTATAATAATTAACCGGATATAATGTTGGATTATTATATTATGGTAGGTACATTTAGACATTCAGTATGCTATATTTTAATTATGATTTATATGACAGACACATAAGTATGATATTTCTCAATGAATTTACACAGCATCAGTTGCCTCGCCACAACCCTGTACAGTACACACATTACACATTAAGACATTTAAATAAACATGTGCTCTGTGGTTTTCGCTACATTACTATACTCATCATAAATTACGAATGTCCAATATTCGAAAGTTTCTAACCTACAAGCAATGTACCGAAAACCATTGTAAACGCAGCCCTACAAACATTCCAACACATATGACACAAGGCTCTCATAGTCTTTTATTAATTTCACTAGATATCGTAATCACACCGTCGCGTCACTATATATGTCACAACGCGTGCGTTCACTGCTAGAACACTAGTATGGGGAGCGCCCCGTCCGCGCGCGAAGTTGCCACGTCACTGTCAGTTTGACTGGCAGCTGCGCCGCTGTCAACCTGACAGGTGTCATCGGCGTTCTGTTTCTCGACGTCGGTTTGGGCGGCCAGCGTTTGATTCTTCTCCTCCTTCTTGATGGGAAAGTGTCGGACGGTGACAGACATTTTGTTGTCAGTGACAGTGTGTCGTCTATCGATGACTTTGTCGACTCTGTTTCGTGACTCTTTAGTAATACGGCTTGTGTCAGCTTTCTTTGCCTGCTTAAGAATCTGACGTACTTTCACTGTGGCCACGTCTATACGTTTGGTATGCGTTTTGTCACCCAAATCTGGGTTCGTTTTGGTCTCACTGTGATTTCGACTAAACACGGGATTGTTACGTCGATCACCGCTCAAATATCTACGTTCTCCCACTGAGGGTCCCTCACCGATTTTGTAGGTTAATTTTACATCGGTATTGGGTTTCTCGCTGACAACTGTTGAAGTAGGCTTCGGTTTATCTTGTAGTAGATCAATACTCTCACTAGTAAAAGCTGAATCTCTTTTATCGCCGCGTTGCTTCGACACGACTGTCGACACAGATTGGTTAGCACTATCACACCGACGTTTAGGCACACCGCCACCGACACAGATCTTCACGCGTTTATCACTAACACTGGCTTGGTCCTTTGCACTGACATGACATTCGCTTTCGAGCTTCCTCTTCGCCACACTGATCGCCCGGTTGCCTACGCATATTT
The DNA here is from genome assembly GCA_963921215.1 of Scoparia ambigualis. Taxonomy (NCBI): domain Eukaryota; kingdom Metazoa; phylum Arthropoda; class Insecta; order Lepidoptera; family Crambidae; genus Scoparia; species Scoparia ambigualis. The sequence goes on along the minus strand of OY992515.1, from coordinate 7,352,519 downwards.
TGATGCGTTTCTCACTCATCTTTTTGCCCATGGTACGGTCACCGACCTTAATTATATTTAGGCGGTCGTCGACCTTTCCGCTATCACCGATTTTACGGTCAATGACCTTTTCGGTACTCTTCTTCGCATCCGGGTCGTTAACCTTATCACCAGTACTCGTAACACGTTTATCAACATAGCTCTCTTTAACGTGCGCCGTCGATATGAGCCAATCGGTGACTTTCGCTTCGTAGCCGCGTCTGTCACCAACTTTACCAGCCGCGATCGCGCTGACTCTTTCCTTGGTGATAGCTTCATTGGTCCTTTCATTGCCTTCAGCCTTCGCATTTAGAGTTTTGTCTTTAGCGTTTTCAGCGGTCATACCAGTAGTAGTGGCAGCAGCTGGGTTGTTACCAGTTCCATTCATGGTTGAATTGAGCCAATCGTTGACGCGCGCTTCGAGTCCACGCCTTTTATCACGCTGGTGACGGCTTTGACGCGACTGTGATTGCGTGTGGGCTTGAGATGGCGTGTGGCCGTGGGCTTGAGATGTCGTGTGGGCTTGAGTGTGAGCTTGCGTGTGGGCTATCGCGTGGGCGTGGGCGTGGGCGTGGGCGCGGGCGTGGGGCGGGTGTCACGTGACCTCCATGGGCAGCGAGTCGCGGCGGCGCACGGCATCGTCGTCGGCGTCCATCGGTTCGGCGGAAGCGGACGGGACGGTGCTAGTTTCGACCACCATGTCGCTGCAACGATGGAACAAATACATTACTTATACGTTATAAAATGATATGGTATAGCATTAAATAATTTTATTGGTTTTCCAACCTATTACAAAACGAATAAGGTTAAAATTATGGTGGCATCTTTTTTGCCAATACCAACTAAAGGGTTAAATAATAATATAACTTTTTAGGCAACACGTGACTGAATCCTCTGGTGTTGCAAACGTCGGGGTCACCGTCGCTTTACCACACTTTGCAGCGATTTTCGTATGAAGCACACCGCCCGCCCGGGTGCGTGCCCGTACCAAATACCTAATTGACCTTTAGACTGGTAAAGCGACGGAGTCTGCCATTGTACATAGTACAAACGTACACACCAACCAATTTCTTCCCTTGGGTATCGTAAAAGGGGAATAACGGACCAAAGACTGCACATACATCCAACGACATAGAGCGGCGATGGGCACGCTGAGCACATGCGCAGTCGCTAATTGGTGTGTCGTGGACTATGGCGGAGGACAGCTTTCGTGATCCTCAATGCCTAGTCTCTGACTAACCCTTCGGGGATAATAGTCGTGATTATATGTATGTATGATGATCTTATCTTATCTTATCTAGTGAGGCCTGTCGAGGGTCTTCCTTTCGCAGCAGCACGTCAACCCATTGGGATCTTTTGTGCAACCCTCTCCCATCACTCTGCCTCCTCAGTGAAGATAATAAGCTCGGCAGTCCTTGAGGGCGAATAACCTAAAATCTACTGGTTTCGAGTAAGCCGTTCCCAGAAAATTCATTATCTTCCTGTATGTATGATGATGATGATGTATGATGATGATGTATGATGATGTATGATGATGATGATGAATGATGATGATGATGATGTATGATGATGATGAATGATAATATCGTAGGTTAGCTCACTTGTTGGGCTTGGGCCGCTGCGGCGCGAGCCTGGCCTGCCTGGCCTTGAGCTGCGCGGCGGTGAAGGCGATCGCTTGCACGTTCGCCGCCAGTGGCGCTCCGCCACCTGTGAATAATTAAACATCCATTTATTTATTTATTCATTCATCAAGTAAAATTTTTAACACTGAAAAAAGACGACAACCTCAGGCGGGAATCGAACCACGCAACTTCCGCTGCGTGGTGGCTGCCTTAACCACTTGGCTACCGAGGACTCTGGTTTTCACCCGTCGAAATTTGTAAGTGCTTGATGTTTATGTTTTTTAATCAACATTCATCATTAAACTGTGTCGCGTAGCGATGAAAGAATACTTCCCTTGGGTGTCGTAAAGGCGACTAACGGACTAAAGACTGCACATACATCCAACAGCATAGAGCGGCGATGGGCTCATCAAAATAATACTACCAACCCCTCTCTTCTCTTGGGTGTCGTAAAAGGCGACTAACGGACTAAAGACTGCACATGCATCTAACTGTATAGAGCGGCGATGGGCTCATCAGAATAATACTACCAACCCCTCTCTTCCCTTGGGTGCCGTAAAAGCGACTAACGGGCTCAAGGCCCTAAGCACATGTGCAGACTGTGCAGTTGTTTCTTGCTGAAGCGTGACCTATTTCCTTTCCTCAAGTGCGCTCTTATTTACCGAGACACATTATTAGCGCCGACCTGACATCTAGTTGTATTGTTAATCGAAGATATTAATGATTAATAATTTGTAGAATTAAATTTAACATACTAGTTAATATATCGAGAGAATTTAATTGCACATTTTTATTAAATTGTTTTTAATTTGATAGAATTTGAAAAATTTGCTGTGCCCTACCAGGTTCATGTTTGTTACTATTGTTTGTAAGACCATATGCACTCTACAACTACAACATAGTTTTGGCAATAAATGTTTTAACTTTGACTTACCTATAGCCTCAAAATCCTTTATAGGCGAAGGCGCCCCAGGACGGAGTAAGATCATATGCGGAGGTAACAGAAGGCAGGCCCGATTAATCACCGGTGCCCTGACTGGGCACTATGCCACTAAACAAATGCTCCACAAAATGCAACTAGCAACCTGTGCAGGGCATGTGGAGGGGAAACGGAGTCTATGCAGCACCTACTGTGTGACTGCGACTCTTTTGCCAGGAAAAGAATGAATCTTCTGGGATCGGCCTACCCCAAACCAGAAGACTTTAGGCTCTTCGCCCTCAAGGACATTGCCAAGCTTATGGCAATTATCTTCATTGAGGCGGCAGAGTGATAGGACGGGGTGGCACAAAAGATCCCAATGGGTCGACGTGCTACTGCAACAGGAAGACCTCTGCAGGCCCCACCAGATAATTTTATTTATTTTATTTTATTTTATTTTGATTTATTTCAAAATCCACAGCTCTTAATCTAATTTTAACAAACTTTTATTCTAGAAACATAAAGCAAATAACGGATTTTACATATATTTGTAAAAATATTAAGTAAGAGGAGACATACATTGTTCAACCTTAAGCTAGGTATTTCACTAATATATAAAACACATAAATATGGATACAATATAAAGATAATTATACATAAATACATAATTTTTAATAGGTACCTATATTTAAGTAAAATTTTTAAGTAAAATTTTAAACACTGAAAAAAGACGACAACCTCAGGCGGGAATCGAACCACGCACCTTCCGCATTCCGGGCGGCTGCCTTAACCACTTGGATACCGAGGTCTGGCTTTCAACCGTCGAAATTTGTCAGTGCTTGATGCTTATGTTTTTAGTCAACATTGCTTCATCAAATCTTAGAAGTTTTCACCTCTGAGACCTATATATTAGGTATACCTATATATTAAATACAAAAAGTAATTTATTTTATTTTATATATTTTTTTTTTTTATTTTACTTTTATTTTACATTCATTTATTTGCCTTTAACAATTTTACGTTGGGGTAGAAAGTAAATTGCCAATGTCATTTTTGAAAGATTTCAGTGAGGAACAAAATAAATCCAATGATGAAAATCTAATAATAAGATAAGATAAGATACCTATAGCCAGCTTAGGCCCGCCTTTGGGCAGCGGCGCCTTGTGCAGCAGATTGGCCACCACCGCGTGCGGTACGGCGGCCGGCTTGGACGGCGTGGCGGCGGCGGCGGCCACCGACGACGACGGCTCGGCGGAGCTGCGCGGCACGGGCGTGGCCACTTGCAAGGTGCGGTTCTTCAGTTGGATCTGGAAGGGAAACTCTGTCATATAAGACGATGGTTGGTGCCCCGTAGCTTGGGTGTGGGTAAATGCATAAGGTAGACGCGAGGCATAAATATTACTGAATAATATTTTTTTTTTAACATATTTTAAAATCTACTTCGTTTCATATTTTATTTTCTTTACCATGAAACGCGTGCTGCACGTGCGGCATTGCAGCACACACTAAATGCCTCGCGTCTGGACTAAAACTTAACCTTGCATAGAGCGACGATGGTCTCACCACCTGTCACGCTGAGCACATGTGCAGTCGCTATTTTGTGAAAAGTGGACTACGGCAGAGAACTGCTTATGCACTCCTCATTGTGTAGTCTCCGACTAAACCTTCAGGGATAATAGTCGTGATTATATGTATGTATGAATATGTGTAATAAATATCAAATAACCACTAGTTTCATATTATTTTATATAGTTAACCAAAAAAGTTTCCACTAACGTCAAAAGTGTATAGTAAAGTGTGCGTGTGCGCGTGCGTGCGTGCGTGCGTGCGTGCGTGCGTGCGTGCGTGCGTGCGTGCGTGCGTGCGTGCGTGCGTGCGTGCGTGTGTGCAGGGTTCGAAATTATCAAGATAATTACGCTTCATGATAATTATCAACTTAACAAAACAATTACAATCGAGTTTTCTCAACTTTTCTTAATCGGAAGTGATCTTTTCTTGTTAGGGCAATTCTCACGGCGCGCACGTTGACATTGACACTTCGTACGTTCGGACACACGCAAGTGCGGAAACACACGTTCAAATACTTCCAATACAGTTCACTTTCACGAACGCATTTTTTAGTTATTATCAATCGATAATTATCCATTTGTTATTGTTATAATAATATGAGGGTAGCGTAATTATTTTTCGATTGTACACTTTGTCAAGGCGGCTGGCTGCGCCCAGTGCAATAAACGAGTTACTACGTACCGGTGGTTTTCATTGCGTTCGATTCCTACTCACGGCAGATATAATAGTTATTATCACGATAATTATCATAATAATTATCATAATAATTATCATTGATAATTATCCATTCGAAACTTGTGTGTGTGTAACATACATACACACAATCATAGGTCATAGGTTTTTCTGTGGCCGAATTCCTCAAGGCATTTTTGCTGTATTTTTGCAAGAATCAATAAATAGCGAGTTACCTGATGCCTCACATGCGGCGCCCTCACGTGCGTGGCGTGCGTCGCGTGCTGCGCGTGCGGCATTGCGGCGCGCACCAAATGCCTCGCGTCCAGACTGACGCTCAGCCTTTGAGGGCGCGGCGGCTGTAACGGCTGCAGTGGCAATGATCCTTTGAGTGTTGTGTCGAATACCACTTGGCGTTTCTTGGAGTCGTTGAGGTCGAGTCGGGTGACGGTGGTTTTGCCGGGTTGCGGCTGGCGGACCACGTTCACTAGGTGCGGGCCCTGGGTGGAGGAAAAATGGAGAACTTTTAGTTACATTGTTTTTATAAGTACTAGCGGACCGCTCGCGGCTTCCTTCGTCCGCGTAGACCCCGTCCCCGTGACGAATTTTGAAAATATTATACAGGGTGGAAAAAATCTATGGGCCCTGGAGGGGAACTACCTTAAATCCTTTAGTTAGCTCATTTCACTGAAAAGAAACATTCCTTTATTTTTCAAAAGAAACAAAACTGCAATTAAAGATTTTTTAAATTTTGCTTGTTCCATCCGGGAATCGAACCAACTAAAAATAAAAAATAAACCCTCGCTATTTTATTGTACGAATCGGTAGGATTGATGTTCAGGATAAAATTTGTCAAATAAACATTTGGTCCCACACTCATCTGTTGTGCGAGATACCCATAAAATTGAATATTAATTATTACAAGTTCTTTATTAACAATACCTAGTACTGTTCACTTGTAATAAGTAAATGACACGTTATAATTTTCTTATCTCTTTAACATCTAAAGACATTGTATGAAGTACAAGCTTGCTAATGTTATTTATCTCTAAGTACCTTGTTAAAGTATTGGATAACAAAATCGGTAAATGGTAATAATAAATTTATGCACAGCACGATTCCTTCTTACACTAGACGAACGTCATTGTTCATTCTGACAAAAAGTTTAATAATGGAACGTATTTATTTGCAACGCGGGGCAACAAATTTGAAATTCGAGCGATAACATTTTTAAAAACTATAAGAAAGAAGTATTCGTTCGAATTTCAAATTTTGTTTTGTTTTGCTTTCATTCCGTAATTCTGTAATAATGGCGTATCAAGAACATTTCGATTTATTAGAAGCTTACTTTTCAAACAACAAGAATTGCAATTTAGCTCTACAGTGGTACAGTGTGAGGTATCCAGACAGACAAATACCATCTAGAAAAGTTTTGTCGCGAATGGTGAAAAATTTAGTGAGCATTGGAAGTTTCAAAAATCGTTTAAAACGTCCGCAGCAGCAAAATCTAGACTTTTCCGATTTTGATTTATCTGTTTTGACATACATTGAGTGTTACCCGAAAGCTTCTAGTAGGGAAGTTGCTCAAGAGATAGGCACCAGCCATACTCGTGTACTTAGTGTTTTGAAAAAGTACAAATACAGATGTTTTCGTGATGGGCGATTGGTGCAGAAACTACATCCGGGAGATAGTCAAAGGAGATTAGAGTTCTGTCAGAATATTCAAACAGAAATAGACCGCAACCCAAATTTTTTAGACTACATTGTATGGTCTGATGAAACAAATTTCAGCAATAATGGAATGTATAACAGACATAACAATCATTATTGGTGCCGTCAGAATCCATTCCGTGTTCGCGAAACAAACAATCCGGTCAGATTTTCCTTTAATGTTTGGTGCGGAATCAGAAGCAATATGGTTGTTTTGGTGCACATTTATGAAGGACATCTAAATACGGAAAAATACATGGAAATATTAGACCTTTTACATAATCAATTAAACCTTCTACCGGAGGAGGAACGAAATAATATCATTTTTCAACAAGACAGTGCACCTGCCCACAATAGCAGAATTTCCAGGGCTTACCTTAATGAAAATTTCAATGCCTGGATAGGTACAAACGGGACGATTAGATGGCCAGCGAGAAGTCCAGACCTGACGCCTCTGGACTACTTTTTATGGGGTCATGTAAAAAATGAAGTTTACAAAACGTGTTATAATACTGTACAAGAATTAAGGGTTGCGGTAGAAAATGTTATTAGGAGTATACACCACAACACCTTCCAGAGCGCTACACGAAAAGAATTTCAACGTAGACTAAATTTGTGTATCCGGAACGATGGGGGTCACTTCGAGCAACTTATCAGTTGAATTATTAAGATTCTTTTCTCTTCTTAATGTCCGTCTACGTTATAAAAATGATTCATGTTTACGTTCTTCTTATTGATGATAAAATAAAAATTAATTTTAGTTTTCACTTTTTAATTTCAATCACCAAATAAATATGTTTATTAGACAAATTTTATCCTGAACAACAATCCTACCGATTCGTATAATAAAATAGCGAGGGTTTATTTTTTATTTTTAGTTGGTTCGATTCCCGGATGAGACAAGCAAAATTTTAAAAATCTTTGAATGCAGTTTTATTTCTTTTTAAAAATAAAGGAATGTTTCCTTTCAGTAAAATGAGCTAACTAAAGGATTTAAGGTAGTTCCCCTCCAGGGCCCATAGATTTTTTCCACCCTGTATAGCCTATGTCACCCGGACAAAGTGTAGCTTCACAACAAAGAAAAAAAAGAAATCGGTCTAGTAGTTTCGGAGCTTATTCAAGGCAAACAAATAAACAATCAAATCTTTCCTCTTTATAATATTAGTATAGATGTAATGTTGGGCAGTGTTTTGTAAATAAAGCAAAAAGATTTTTTGCTTAAAAGGAAGCTCCAGCTGCTTATTATTGTAATATAAATTAATTTGAATTTAGTACACACGCCAACAGATCAACTTAACCAAAACTGGAAAATTTCTATTATCGATATTGATATCCCCATAACAAACGCTAAAGTTCAAAATTTATTAAAGAAATTTAGGGTTAAGTTGATCTGCTGGCGTCTGTACTTCTCAAGACGATGTAATGTTTTTTATTTAAAACACTTATACACGTAAAGTACACAGGCTTAAGACTTAATACCTAAGCCATTTTCTCTCAGTCAACCATAGTGGTGCAAAAAAGAAATGAAAAACTATATGAAAAACATTTAAAAACATGTATTTAAAAATAAACTCCAATTCAGCTCAACAAGAACTTGCATTTTGTTTATGGATTACCAACAACCATCTTACTACGAGTGCACAGGTAAGCACTAGCCCTGTCCTATCCTGTCCTGTCCTGTTCAGTTCTTTCCTATCCTGTCCAGTCCTGTCCTCACCTTGGCCAGCTGCTTCGCCTTGATCTCTATATCTATCTCTATACAGCTGCTGGTGGTGCGGTTTGTCGGCTATGGGCGCTAGTGATACCTAATGTTAGTGCTACATCGATTGAGTTTGTTTTGAGTGTCATATTCCATCCTGTAGTATCCTGTCGTGTCTCACCTTGCCTAGCTGCTTCGCCTTGATCTCGTACAGCTGCTGGTGGTGCGGTTTGTCGGCGATGGGCGCTAGTGATACCTAATGTTAGTGCTACATCGATTGAGTTTGTTTTGAGTGTCATATTCTATCCTGTAGTATCCTGTCGTGCCTCACCTTGCCCAGCTGCTTCGCCTTGATCTCGTACAGCTGCTGGTGGTGCGGTTTGTCGGCTATGGGCGCTAGTGATACCTAATGTTAGTGCTACATCGATTGAGTTTGTTTTGAGTGTCATATTCCATCCTGTAGTATCCTGTCGTGTCTCACCTTGCCTAGCTGCTTCGCCTTGATCTCGTACAGCTGCTGGTGGTGCGGTTTGTCGGCTATGGGCGCTAGTGATACCTAATGTTAGTGCTACATCGATTGAGTTTGTTTTGAGTGTCATATTCTATCCTGTAGTATCCTGTCGTGTCTCACCTTGCCCAGCTGCTTCGCCTTAATCTCGTACAGCTGCTGGTGGTGCGGTATGTCGGCTATAGGCGCTAGTGATACCTAATGTAAGTGCTACATCGATTGAGTTTGTGTTTTGAGTGTCCTATTCTATCCTGTAGTATCCTGTCGTATCTCACCTTGCCCAACTGTTTCGCCTTGATCTCGTACAGCTGCTGGTGGTGCGGTTTGTCGGCTATGGGCGCTAGTGATACCTAATGTAAGTGCTACATCGATTTAGTTTGTGTTTTAAGTGTCCTATTCTATCTGTAGTATCCTGTCGTGTCTCACCTTGCCCAGCTGTTTCGCCTTGATCTCGTACAGCTGCTGGTGGTGCGGTTTGTCGGCGATGGGCGCTAACGATACCACTCCGGGCAGCGGCTGGGCGCGGCCCAGCAGCTGGGCGCGTTGGGCGTGGGTTAGTGGATGCGCGTGTAACACCTGGGAGCAATTACACACAAAATAATGTTATATTTGGTAATTTTGATATAAATCTCTGTCTACATACATAAAAACATAATAAACAGCATCATAATCGGTTCATTCGTTTCGTTAAGGAGCTACGATGCCACAGACCACAGAAATAGATCTACATAAATAGAAGCCGCATGTGTACTTTGCGTGTCAAACAAGTGGTAAAAGGACGGCCAAATCCAATCTTTCGATCACGTTTCACTTAGCCGTTGTCAGCAGCTTTCTGTAAGTAATTTTGTTATTAAATTGACATAGAAAAAAGTGACACGCTAGGTTTTCATACAATGAAGCTAACATGCGGCTTCTATTTAGATCTATTTCTGTGTCACAGACATACACACAGACACGTCGAACTTATAAAAGTTAAAAATTAATTGCCACGAATGTATGTTCGCGCATAACTTCAAACCTTTTTGGCTAATTCTTCTTTTGTTGTGTTTATAATTGTCCAGAAAAGGTTAATTTATTTATTCCAGCTTTTACCTTATTTATTTTATTAGGTCTGTATCACAAAAACCTTTTTGAACAACATTATGAACCAAACCATGTCTCATAGCGGTGAAAGAATACTACCAACCCTTCTCCTCCCTTGGGTGTCGTAAAAGGCGACTAATAGGCTAAATGCTGCACATACATCCAACAGCATAGAGCGGCGATGGGCTCACCACCTGTCACGTTGAGCACATGTGCAGTCCGCATTTGATGAAAAGCGGACTATGGCAGAGGACTGCTTTTAACGGTCCTCATTGCCTGGTCTCTGGGATAATAGACGTGTTTATATATTTTGAAGCAATATCTGCCACCAGTGGCAAATAGCTCTGCAGCAGAATGGTTTTGTGGGCCTTATAGTGTAGTTTAGTGTAGTGTTGTGTATCTTAAGCTTGTTAGCGGGCACGTGTTGCACGCCGCCGGCTGCAATGCTAGCTACCATTAGCGGCTAATGGCTCTGGTCCGAGCTAGCATAGCAGATACTACCAGAGCCATTAAAAATACGGTTTGTGGACCGTATAGTGTAGTGTAATGTAGTGTAGTGTATTGTAGTGTAGTGTACCTTAAGCTTGTTTGCGGGTACGTGCTGCACGCCGCCAGCTGCCACGTTGGCTACTAGCAGCAGCAAGTGGCTCTGCAGTTGTATGGGTTCATGAGTAGTATAGTGTAGTGTAATGTAGTGTAGTGTATTGTAGTGTAGTGTACCTTAAACTTGTTCGCGGACACGTGTTACACGCCGCCGGCTGCTACGCTGGCTACCAGCAGCAGCAAGTGGCTCTGCAGTTGTATGGGTTCATGAGTAGTATAGTGTAGTGTAATGTAGTGTAGTGTATTGTAGTGTAGTGTACCTTAAACTTGTTCGCGGACACGTGTTACACGCCGCCGGCTGCTACGCTGGCTACCAGCAGCAGCAAGTGGCTCTGCAGTTGTATGGGTTCATGAGTCGTATAGTGTAGTGTAGTGTAATGTAGTGTAGTGTGTTGTAGTATAGTGTACCTTAAGCTTGTTCGCAGGCACGTGTTGCACACCGCCGGCTGCTACGCTGGCGACCACTAGCGGCGAATGGCTCTGCAGTTGTATGGGTTTGTGTGTGAGAGAGCCGGCAGCCAGTTGTACTAACGGTGCGGAGACGCGACGCGGCGAGGCGGTTGATACTGTTACACCTGGGAAGGGAGAGACGATTAGACAATGTTGAGTTGATATGTATTATTAAATTAAACAATGCAAAACGACGATTGATTCTATGCAAACTTCTTATTATTAGTGGGTGGTGTGACTCACTTGAATAAAGAAATATGAGATTATAATACGTAAATCTTAAGGCCGATATGTAATTAGAGGTTTAAATAGTAAATTCTTAATAAAGATTTTTTTTTAAATTATAAACAATGTTAATCCTACTAATATTATAAACGCGAAAGTTTGTAAGTATGGATGGAAGTTTGTTACTCTTTCACGTAAAAACTACTGAATGGATTTGGATGAAATTCGGCATACAGATAGTTTATAACCTGGATTAACACATAGGATATTTTTGTCCCGATATTCTCACAGCAACGGGAACCACGCGGGTGAAACCGCGAGCAGCCGCTAGTTAGTTATTGACGTCTTTTAATTTTTATGTGACAGGAGTAATTTATTGCTTTGAAAAAGTATTTATTGACGTGGACAGAATTTAGCTTTGATTTTGTAAGTGACGCGTTATCTAGTTGGTATTGTTGATTGAAGGTGGCAGAGAACTGCTTCTGCGGTCCTCATTGCATAGTCTCTGAGTAACCCTTAGGAGATAACAACCGTGAGTGTATGTAGGTACAGTAGCCGGCAAACTTTGGGTATTGCGAGGCGTAGTGGGGGAAAGATTGCGCATGTACACTTACGTGCACAAAAAGCTTTTACTTGTTCCTGTTAAATATGTTCTCTTATCTGTTTTAATCTGCGATTTGACTACTTAAATAAAAATAAATATTCGGTATTAAAAACGTTACAAAATATAATAATTGAATCTTGAGGCAAAACAGATATTCCTTCCATTATGTCGAAGCCAGCAAAATTAGAACTGGTGGTAGGCTTAGTTCAGCAGAAACAGAGCTGGTTGTAGACATTGCTTCTTCGCCATTGTAAAATTGACTTTGATTAACTTTGCATCTCTCTTTATGAAGCAATACAAATCAAACACCATTTTTCTGGCTTGTCTTTTTAAAACTACGTTATGTTGTTGTTGTCTAGTGAAAAAAAATATTAATTCAATTTAAACCAAAACCTATAAAAAAAAACTATTTAAATGCACGCAAGTGTATTGCAGCTGCCCCTACTGCCCCCCTTGGCGACGCCCTTGGTCAAGATGATAAAAAAGACACGTTTTGTATGTCGTTAATCAATGAAAACTAAATGCGGAACGGGGTATGGCCACCACATGCTAACAACTCCTTTCTTTTAAATAAACGGTTCGTTGTCATTGGTTGGTCGATGTTAAACAAAGGGCGGGACGAACTATGGCCATCTTGTGCAAGCAAAATTTTGGTAATCGGTACAAAAATAATAATAAGACTTTCCTACACTCACACCAATTATCTAGCCCAAGAGAAGCTTCGAAGAAACTCGTTAAATGGTTACTAGCCAACGGATAAACATACTTATTATACATAGAAAACACCCAGACCCGAGACAATTTAGAAAAAGAATAATTTCTAAATTGACCTGACCGGGGATCGAACTCGGGACCTCAGAGATGGCGACACCATGAAAACCGCTGCACAAACCATTCGACCAAGGAGGTCGTCTATACATCGATTTTGTTGATAGTATACGTAAGTAGTATGTATGTTGTTCTCACCACCCTCCCTAGCCTGCTGCATGGGCAGCACGGCGACGGGTGAGAACGGCCCGTTCTGCACCAGCACGCCCGACTGCGTCGACAGCAGGTGGTTCTGGAGGCGCACCTGGAAACGATACAGACTTTAGAGTGTGCACAAAACAAACTAAACAACGCTCAATCCCATATAAAAATACGTTAATAAATAATTTTTAACTATTTTACACAATTTTGATTTCGACTAATCACAACTAATTTTGATACTCGGCCTTATCATCACCACAATAGGTATTAAAGGAGAATGACCTTTTACTATGTGAGTTAGGCTAGTTTTTTAGCTAGCTAGCGTAACACAGCGCTTAAATGAAATAAATAGTAATCAATAGCAGCAATGCTCTGAATTATGAAGAAAAAATTACATTACAATATCATGCGGGAGTTTGAAGCTATCTTCATTTTTAGCTTAAGACTTTTTAGGTATTTTGAGGTTATGGCAACTGTTATCGTATGACTATCAGTTCATTTCAGCATTTATTTATCACTTGACTCTTAACGCGGCGTTCTATAGAAAACCTTTTTTAACAGTAATCATTATAACTTAAGAGAACACTTTTTATATGTGAATGATTAAGACGCAATAGATATCGAATAGGCTGGTTTGGTCATGGGAAATGTCAAATGACAACTGACTGCAATCCATTGCTCCCTCTTGGTTGGATTAGTTCGAAGCGACACTTTGAGAGCGCTAATAACTCAACCGATCAATAATAAATCAACCGTATCGTTCGCCCTATGGTGCGCAGCGGATGTGATGATATGCTTCTTTAGCGGCGAGTGTTTAGTGTGTACTGTCTGCAGTTGGACGCCGCGCCGTGCGGGAGGGAGACCTCCTCTATCGTGTTCTCTTTCCGTTTACACCAAACGGTGTACGCAGTTAGGTGTGTGTATGTATGCGTAAGCGTTCTACCCTAGACTGCCTCAATAAAAACACGGTTAACAGTAGCTACCTGCATCTTTGTATGTGTACTTTGTTGCACGTGACACGTACAATACGTGTCACGTGACTATGCGCGTCTAAAGATAGCCACAAAGATAGTCATGTGCCGCCTCCCGCAACATATTTCCAACCCCGCACACATCTAAAGCTCGCGTACTCGCGACTAACTTCACAGCGGTAGTTTTTTTTTGTGTATACTGTAAGTGTGTATGTGTTTGATGGGTGTATGCAATGATGATACAATAAAAAGAGGTAGATGCGTTACATGTGCCAAAAACTGGCAACAGAAAACTATGCTAGTTAGCTAGCCCTAGTAATGAAGTAGGTAAACTTATCTATAAGAGATACAGGAATTTTGTTAATAATCTAGTCAAAAAATTAAAGCGAGAGTACGAACAGGTTGAATTTCAGAGGGCTAGTAAAAGCTCAAAAGCTACATGGAAACTTATAAAACAAATTAGCGGCATTGATAAGTCAAATGCTCCAGCTACTGACCTTTTATCACTTTCCAGTGATACATCTGCTTCGCTTGATGAGGTTAACCGGGTTTTCGCTAACGTAGGGAAAAATCTGGCTTCTAAAATAACTGTTCAGTGTGGAAACAGTGATGCCCTTGTAAAACATTCTTCCGTGAACACATATGTAAAATCTCCTCTTAACTCGATGTCCTTATATAATACTGATGCCGAAGAAGTGCGGCATATCATACACAGTCTCAAAGTTACCTCTGCCACTGGTTGGGATAGCATACCTACCGCAATCATAAAAGCAGCTGTGCCTAGTTTGGTCTCAGTAATTGTTTATGTTCTAAATTTGTGCTTAAATTTTGGTATATTTCCTGCAGCATTTAAAAAAGCCCTTGTGCATCCCATATTCAAGAGTGGAGACAGAGCCAGTGTCAATAACTATAGACCTATATCGGTGTTAACATCACTATCAAAAATTTTAGAAAAAAATCTTAAAAGACTCACTAGTTACTTAAACAGCATTGACTTTATAGCAGATAATCAGTATGGTTTCATGAAAGGTAAATCAACAGAGGGTGCTGTTATTGATTTAACTGAAGTAGTGGCTAAAAATCTAAACAATAAACTAAAAATTGGCATTTTCTTGGACCTCTCAAAAGCATTTGACACTGTTTCTGTCCCCATCCTACTCGACAAACTTTCAAACGCTGGTGTCCGTGGAGTGGCTCTCGATATCTTTAAGAGCTATCTAAGTGACCGCTCACAATGTGTCATAATAGATAATATCATAAGCCACGATGAATCTCTCACTTTCGGTGTACCACAGGGCAGCATTCTGGGTCCAACTTTATTTCTCGTCTATATCAACGATCTCTGTAAATTAAGTCTGATGAATTGTAAAGTCATAACATATGCTGACGATACGGCTTTACTTGTTCACGGCGGGAGCTGGAACGAAGTCAAAAAATATGCCGAACTTGCGTTGAATGAAGTAATGTTGTGGTTGTCCCTAAATTTGCTTACACTAAATCTAGATAAAACAAAATTTTTAACATTTGCTCCAAATACAGCTGCACTTCCAAGCCCCTCATTTAGTCTTTTTGCTCATAAACTTCTACCAAATGAATGTTTGAACTGCGACTGTGTACAAATCGCACGCGCTCCCCATATTAAATATCTTGGTGTTTGGATTGATAGTTTTTTGTCATGGGAGGTACATGTAAAAATGCTTATAGGCCGAGTACGAAAGCTGATATATGTTTTTAAAAACCTCAGGGCCGTAACCGAGCTTTCCACTTTAAAAACAGTGTATTACGCCTTAGGACAATCAATACTGTAATATTGTATAACTGCATGGGGTAGTGCAGGAAAAACACTGTTCCTGAGGCTGGAAAGAGCACAAAGAGGAGTTTTAAAAGTGATGTGTTCCAAACCTCTTCTTTTTCCAACCTCACAGCTATATGAGCATACTAAGGTTCTAACAGTCAGACAGATTTATATCCTTAATGTCATTCTGCGTAAACACTCTCAAATTCCATATAACAAGGACATCCTTACAAAAAAGCGAAGAAAGGACTTCATTTGTAGTGTGGAATCTTGTAGATTGACCCTATCTAGGCGACACTTTTTGTACTTGTCTCCTTTGCTTTACAATAAGGTAAACAAATTACTAAACATATTTCCCTTAACTCTGCGCCAATGTAAAACAAAAACTATTCAGTGGCTTCTCACATTGTCCTACGATGACACTGAGTTAATTATAGCTGAATGTCTAGGACGCTTCTAAGATTTGGTAATTTAGTGTGGTAATATTAGTGCGAAACATTTTGGTTCCTAGTGGTTATTACAACTGATCCCAAGGTTATCGTCCCGTAAGGCTAGTAAAAGCTGTCACATACTCAAGCACGCACTACACTCGCGCAAGCACACACACATACACACACACACACACATACACTCACACACAACTCGCACGCACTCACGCATACATATAAAATTATTAAAGTAATTTAATTTAGTACATAAGCTTAAAACCTGTTGTACTTTCATTTTGGAACGAGCCATTTTATTGGTGGGCGTTTGTGGCTGCGCTGCAGTTTTATACTATAGCAGACACTTTTATATATTTATTTATTTATATTTATGCTAATTGGCATACTTTAGGCCACCAACAACGTTATCTGTCTCGTTTACGCTATAGCTAGTTGTCATGCTATCTTTGCTTTCACTTTCGTACGAGCTTTGGTCCATTATTGATATCACGTTAGTACTGACATAATCTATCTACCTTTTTAGGGTTCCGTAGCCAAATGGCAAAAAACGGAACCCTTATGGATTCGTCATGTCTGTCTGTCCGTCCGTATGTTACAGCCACTTATTTCCGAAACTATAAGAACTACAATGTTGAAACTTGGTAAGTAGATGTATTCTGTGAACCGCATTAAGATTTTCACACAAAAATAGAAAAAAACAATAAATTTTGGGGGTTCCCCCCATACTTAGAACTGAAACTCAAAATATTTTTTTTCATCAAACCCATACACGTGTAGGGGATCTATGGATAGGTCTTCAAAAATGATATTGAGTCTAATTTCACTTTTTTCTAAACTGAATAGTTTGCACGAGAGACACTTCCAAAGTGGTAAAATGTGTCCCCCCCCCCCCCTCTGTAACTTCTAAAATAAGAGAATGATAGAACTAAAAAAAATACATGATGTACATTACCATGCAAACTTCCACCAAAAAATGGTTTGAACGAAAACTAGTAAGTAGTTTTTTTTTAATACGTCATAAATGTATTAATTAAAAAAAATACACTACTATTAAAACATCGATTAAAGATACAACGAACTACAAGAACTTTTATATGATGTTACTTGCTGCTACGGAACCCTTCATGCTCGCACTTGGCCGGTTTTTTATTATAATGTCATTGGAACAAGACACGGTTGACAGTAGCTACCTGTATCTCTATGTATGTATGTATGTAGTACAATACGTGTCACGTGACTATGCGCATCTAAAGATAGCCACGAAGATAGCCAAGTGCCGCCCCCTCCCGCAACATATTTCCAACCCCGTTCACATCTAAAGCTCGCGTTCTCGCGACTAACTTCACAGCGCCAAATTTGTTTGATAGGTATATACTGTATGTGTTTGATGGGTATATGTATGTATTATAGCTACCTTCAAACTCTCCGACACAGCTACAGTAACGATCTGCGGCTGACCAGTTGCCGATGTGACATCAACCGTATCGCTCGCCCTGCGGTGCGCGGCAGATGTGATGATGTGCTTCTTCAACGGCGAGTGTTTAGTGTGTACAGTCTTCAGCTGGACGCCGTGCGGGAGCGAGACCTCCTCTATCGTGTCCTCTTTCCTTTTGCGCTCGACTTTGATCTGTGGCGGCACCTCGTTGACTTCTTCGACAATGATTTTGGACGTGGGCACTGGCTGCTGTTCGACCTGTGGACGCCATGTATAGGAGATTGTAGTATGTTTTAGCTTTGCTATAGGAATAATATCAGAGTCTATTTCTCTTTGTTCCTTGGCTACACGGTATAGTTGTAAAGCTAAAAGAGAACATAAAAATGGTAATATAATAAATGAAGATGTGAAGAGCCGTGTGTGTAGTAGTACTCTCTAAAATATTACTACCAACCCCTCTTTCCTTGGGTTTTGTAAAAGGCGACTAACGGACTAAGGACTACACATACATCCCACAGCATAGAGCGGCGATGGGCTCACCTCCTATCACGCTGAGCACATTATTTATTAATTTATTTATTCAACAAACATTAGCATTACAGTATACACTAATGCACTGAACAATATGTAACATAAACCAATGAAGAATGAAAAATATCTTTATTATTGAAATTTTGCATTCACAATGCTATATAGATAACGGACGGGGTCTCGGTAGCTCAGCGGTTAGAGCAGTGGACCGGCAATCCAAAGGTCGTGGGTTCGAATCCCACTCGAGCTTCCTGAGACTGGTTGATTTTTTTCTAGTAAACATTTTATCCGTTAAGAATGAAAAACATAAAGGACAGACCATTCAACCATCTCGCTCACAAGTGCAGTTGAAATTTAGTGTGCCGTGGACTATGGCAGTGGACTGCTTCTGCGGTCCTCATTGCTTAGTCTCTGACTAACCCTTTGGGGATAATAGTCGTGAATCTATGTATGCACGTAAAGAAATGGCTACTGTACCCCAAGCACGAACCATTATGGTACTATAGCCTGACCGCAACCGCTGTACCGCGCCTTAGGTATGCACGGGTGGTGGGGGGAGTGGGAAGTAAAGAGCATGAACTCACATGAGATTCGTAGTGTCAGACAGATCTTACGACATCGAAGCACAGTTTATTGAAGCTTTACGAGTATAATTACATCCAATCCGTTTTTGTCCCGTATGATTTTTAGATAAGTACAATTTAAAGAACCAATATAAATGAAATAAATCTTTAATTCTTGGAAATATATAATGTAAACTTTCTTTGTTTGCTTTTCTTCTCTTAAAATATTCGGCCACTTTAAAAATGACAGTCTTGATTATCTCGAGATAATGCACGACCCATTTTTAGATATTTTATCTCATGTGCGTCTGACACACTAGTTGCCGCCGTGAGCGATGACGGCAGAATGACAAAATGGAGCAACTGTTTCGCCCCCCCGCCTCACCGTTCGCATACCCAAGGCGCGGTACAGCGGTACCGGTCAGACTATAGTTAAGGTAATCGTAATCGTATTATTTTGTATGAAAACCATAAAGTTACTAAACCTTTTTCATACAAAATAATACGATTACGATTACCTTAACTAGTAGTATAATCGTTCGTGCTTGGGGTACTGATCTCAAAGATTTATCAAGCCCAGAATGGCTTTGAATGTTGTTTCTTTTGTTTTAGGTACATGTTAGATAATAAAGATTTTATTTTTATAAATGTACATACATATAATCACGACTATTATCCCTGAACGGTTATTCAGAAACTAGGCAATGAGGGCTGCAAAAGCAGTCCTCTGCCATAGTCCACTTTTCCCCAAATAGCGACTGAACATATGAACAGCGTGACAGGTGGTCAGCCAATCGCCGCTCTATGCTGTTGGATGCATGTGCAGCGTTTAGTTCGTTAGTCGCCTTTAACGGCACCCAAGGGAAGGGAGGGGGTGGTAGTATTCTTTCACCGCTACGCGACACGATTTTTATAAATGTATTTAATAGTAATGTTAGCATATTTTGTAAATAAATCTTTTGTTTTAGAGAAACTCAGTTCAGTCGTGTTTTATTGATCCCGATCATAGCCCTTCCATTGAAAAGATAATATTTTGTACAATCGAGGATGTTCCCGGTAAACCACTTTTTAGCGATATTCGCTGGCGCTCCGTTCCGACCGACCGCGCGTACGTACAGTCTCAAGACGAAAGTCTTTTTTTTGATAATTTGTTTCTTCACCATGTATACTAGTCCTTCAGTGGAAATAATAGAGTTCAATTATTATGCTTATAAGATGATAATGAGTGACGATAATAAGCCAAATGATATTCCCCCCAAATCCCTTGAGTTCCAGTAAAGATGTGGGACTTTACTGAATCTCACACGGACTTCTTGAGAGAATTTGAATAGTGATGTTGCACTGTTTTGTTTTATTTGCCTACACTCATGCACGTTCACGAACACTTAACGGTTAATAATCCACCATTATTTCACATTAATATTCGACAATACACAAATTTTAGAAAATAAGACAAAACTACAGACATGACGCTTCACTTTCCCGCCAAGAAGTCCTGACATTCTCGAAAGTCTTCGTCCAGTGTGTGTTGCCAGTGGTGATATACGGCACCGAAACGCGGTCGCTCACTATGGGCCTAATAGGCAGGCTCAAAGTCACGCAAAGAGCAATCGAGAGGGCTATGCTCGGTGTTTCTCTACGTGATCGAATCCAGAAATGAGGAGATTCGTAGAATAACTAAAGTAACCGACATAGCCCAAAGAGTCGCCAAGCTCACGTGGCAATGGGCAGGGCACATCGCTCGTAGAACCGATACCGATAACTTAAGTTAACAATTATTCATTATGATTTATCATTCTTCAACTTTCATCCCAAAAAACGATAAATTGAAGTTTTAACCGTTTGTGTCGCTATGGGGAGAGACACTTGCCCGCCATTTTGTCTCGTACCAAGATATGTTTGTTTACACAGAATTCTATCGCCACGGCTTATATTTCGGTTTGACGCGATGGCGATCCTGTTTCGGTGTGCAGTGGTACTGGGGGTACCGATGCGCGTTTGTCTGGCAGACTAGTTCGTTAGATTAGTTGTTAAGTCTTAACTACAAGTTAGTTAACTATTTTTTTTAATTATTATTGACGTCAATAGGTGCCTGTAAAGGCGCGATCCTGTTTCGGTGTGCAGTGGTACTGGGGGTAGCGATGCGCGTTTGTCCGGCACAGACTAGATTAGTTGTTAAGTCTTAACTACAAGTTAGTTAACTGTTTTTTTTAAAATTAGTATTGACGTCAATAAGTGCCTGTAAAGGTTTACATTGAATAAATAATTTGACTTTTGTCTTTTTAATGGCCGTTGGGGCAGAACGGTTTTCGAGTGGCGACCGCGCACCGGAATACGCAGTATGGGCAGGCCTTCAAACAAGATGGTCCGACGATCTGGTTAAGGTCGCGGGTAGCCGCTGGATGCGAGCAGCACAACACCGCGAGTGGTGGAGATCCTTGGGGGAGGCCTTTGTCCAGCAGTGGACGTCTTCTGGCTGATGATGAACGTACAATAGCGTGCGCATAGACTGCGTGCAAACGAATATCGCTGAAGTGATCGCCCGGGAACTTCCTCAACTGTATAACCCGCGCCAATCATCTAGCTCGCTGTGAACACGAGGCGAGTGGCGTCGCAATAGCACAATATAGGTATCGGCGGGACGGAAGCGGTTAGGGGGGGCGGGGCACACCCCCGCGCACCCCTGCGCATGCGCGCTCGCCATGTGTAAGAGTTTGTTTTTGGTTTAGCAGTGGAAAGTACAGTCACGTGTATATTTTATTTGATCGCGTCGCGATATTAGGCATTTATTGTTTGTTGTTATTGTTACTGTTTTAAGTTGTTGATTTATTTTTTGTTACATACTGTTATTGTATTAGGAGTAAGTACTGTTTTGAAAGGCTGTTAAAATGCCTAGACGTAATACAGTTTCACGTCGGCAAGCAAGAAAAATTATTTACAACATATCGGAGTTTATGAAGAAAGCAGCAGAGAAATGTATCTGTAATCGGACGACGATGAAAGCGAAGTCTTGCCGTGCTCAAGCAAAACATTAACAGACTATAAAAAGGTGTAAAACCACTGTAATGTTTCCACAGCTTCATAAAAATTGTAATTTTTTTTAAATATATGTATGCTTATAATTTAATTGTTGTTATTATAATTTATCCTGCTTAATTTTGAGTATTAAAAGATAAATAAAACGCTTAATTTATAAATTGTCATGTTATGTTATTTTATAATTATAACGCTCTAATGATAATGTTGCTAACCGTACACCTGCGCGTCGCAACTTCAGAGCGAGCTAGAAGTTTGGCACGAACTATGCGTAAAACAAAGACTACATACCTTCTCAACCTTGGGCGTGACCAACACCGGCGGCGGCGGCTCGGGCACCAACTCCACATACATCGGCTCCCTAGCCGGCGGCCGCACGCGCACCGCGCTGCTGCCTCTCCCGGCACCCCCCGACACCCCCCGAGATCCCCCGGCACCCCCCCGCGCGCCAGGGCACGCCCGCCCACACGAACCCTGGCCTTGTAATAAAAAAGAATCCTTGTCATCGTTCACTAATTCCAATATGTCGTCTGTAATCATTTTCTTGTCGTCGACGTCGGCCAACGCTTTGAGATCTGTCTCGGATAGTATGCTTTCGACTTGAGCTTCGGTTAGACCTAAGTTTTCGTTGAGTAGATCCTCGTTGCTGATGTCTAGACTTGTGGCGCTGGTATCCTTTTCCTCTGGATTGATATCGCCGTAGAGGTCTGTGAGGGTGAACTCTGACGTGGTGAATGCGTCGAGGCCGTGTGAGGGCAGCTCGGCCCTCAACTCGACGGCGATGGGCGTGTCGACGGCGATCGGAATGCGGTCGGTGTTGGTGTCGACGCGCGGCGGCGACGGCGGCGGTGTTTTCGGTCGGAAATGTAACCTGCGGGGAGGAGACACTTTAGATAGATAGATAGATAGATATGCTTTATTGCACACGCAAAAATACAGGAAAACATACAACGTCAGTCGGATAGGGGGTTCTATGCCGAAAGGAGAGAAAACTATACATGATAGTGAATAACTTTTGTGTAAGAACTTTTCCTTAAAAATTGATAATTTTAGATAACCAGCTTTTTTAAGATTTCAAAAAAAATTACACTGTAGTACCCCTGGCGGTCACCTGCTTTGATAGAGAGACAGATTTAAGTTCATTGCCGGGGCTTCTTGCTTTAGCTAATATGTGTTAGCCCAGTTCCCTATTCAGGGTTGTACAAATTAAAGTTGTACAAGTAAAGTCGATAGAAGCACTTTCAGTTGTACGCGGCTTAGTACCCCCTTTCCGACTGACGATGAAGAATACGCCTTTTAAAACTAATGTGGGCAAAGGCGGAAAGTTTTTTCTAAAACACTAGGACTGAGTTAAATATTGGTTGTCTCCTAATCAGTTATAACCTGCATGCCGTCATTTATTGGTTGCATTGAGATTTTTACAAAATGAGCTACTTTGTTTTTATCCCCTCCAATCAGAAGGCCTTGGAAGCGCAATTCACCCAAGTGAGGGGACTATTGTAAGCTAAGATCACGAACCCTGTAAAGGGTTCAAAATGTCAGGATATTATTTTTTATCTACTTTGGGTAAGGCACTCAGCCTTCATCTCATCTGATGATACATCAAGTTAAGATCGATAGACGAAGCGCACTTAACTCAAATTCCTCAACAACTGAGGAAGTGGCTATATTATCTCTAATCTTTGGAACACAACAATCTTAGTAACATTGATGTGACGTCACATTTATAACTATAGTTAATTAACCTCGTTGGTCAAACTAAAACTTCCACTCCATTGGCATCACACCCCAGTCTGAGTCATAGCATCACTGCAACCATTTTAAACCACAAAGTAACGGTAACAAAGCATTTTTTTTATTATACTACAACGGGTAAGTGCTTGGCCTTCATCTCACCTGATGGTAAGTGATGATAAGGCCGAAGGTGGAAGCGCGCTTCACCCGGAATCCTCAACCACTGAGGAACTGGCTATCTTATCTCAAACTGTCGGAACACAACAATTCCATAAACATCGTTGTTATGGCGACAGACTTAGATAAGATGGTGGTAGCTAGCCAGGCGGACTTAACAGCCCTACCACCAACCAAACCGAGCACACAAAGATGCACCCCCCGCTGGGAATCGAACCCGGGACCTCTGGGTCTGAAACCGGTGGTTAAGCCACTAGGCCACAGAGGCGGTTGAAAACCGGGGCGGGTCGAAGCAGCTAACAACTCACCATTTCTTATTGACCTCGTCGATGAACCGCTCAAACTCCCTCTCCGTCGGCACGAGCGCCTCGTCCGAATCGTAACTGCCGTCGCTGCAGCCGCTCCAAGCGCGCTTGCGCATCGCACGCCGCAAACTATCACGCACACCACTGTCTATAGTCCGCGCGCGATCACTACCACTGACACTCGCGAACTTCACATCAGCATCGTCCGTTGCACTAACACCGCAACCACTAACGTCATTAGCGAACTTCACATCTGTCACTGTTGTAGACTTTGATACGTCCGTTGCGGTGAATCGTACGTCGTCGTCGTAACTTCTGTGTTGTTCGGGCTCCGTTTTGAGGTCGACCTCCATCTTGATGGGGGTGGCCCCCCCACTGCCGTCGTCGTCGGCGGCCCACAAGTGGGGGTTGCGGGCCAGGTGTTGGCGGAACGCGTGCCGCCATGGATGCTTGCCGCCCGTGTGGTAGTCGCGAGTCATCTCCTTCGGCGTGCGGTGCGCTTTCGTCTCGAGTTCCACCTGGTGGGTGATAGATGGACAAATTAGATGGGGCAATCTAAGGGAAATCATGAGACAATGAGGCCACAAATCCTATACAGGAAAGTTTGTTAATATAACATTAACATTTTCATCCCTCAAGATCGGAGCATATTCTTTGCCTTTTGATGGTATCTAATTCTATGCTTAAACTATGGTTTTGTTTTATACACGTTCCCATTTTGGGTATTACTAGACTCACTGCCGTACTCAGATACCTCAATTAATAAGTAAGTAATTAATAAGGAATCCGAATATTCATCCTTCTATTTTACCTGAACAGCACGGCTTCGTTAAAAAACGCTCAACTACTACAAACCTTTTGTCCTTTACTAACTAGGTACCTCTTTCAGAGCTTAGATGAACGTAAACAAGTAGACTCAGTGTACACAGACTTCTGTAAGGCTTTCGACAAGGTCGATCATGCAATGCTTTTACAAAAGATTTATTTTAATGGGATCCGAGGCAACCTCTTACGATGGTTCCAATCCTACGTATATAGGACACAAAAAATTTTTATTAACAGGTTCTCTTCAAATACTACAGCTGTATCATCTGGCGTGCCTCAGGGCTTAATTCTTGGTCCCTTGCTGTTTATTCTTTACATAAATGACATCAAAACATGTTTCCATCACTGTAAAATATTATATATGCCGACGACTTAAACATTTTTTGTAAAATTAATAACTTGGATGATTGTCATAAAATGCAGCAAGATTTAAACCGACTGTCAGACTATTGCATCTCGAACAAACTTTTCCTTAGCCTCTCGAAATGTAAAACAATGAACTTTTACTAAAAAACATACCACCGTTTTATACACTTATAGTTTACTTAACACACCCTTAGAAAAAGTTTTGTCAATCAAAGACCTTGGCATAATCCTGGACACAAAGTTACATTTAGATGAGCATAATGATCATATAACCAAAAAGACCTTCCAATTCTACGGATTTATTATGCGCTGTTGTACTTATTTAAAAAAACCGTCGTTTTACTTATACTTGTACAAGACGTTGGTCAGGTCTCAGCTGGAATATGCTTCGACCATTTGGAACCCATTCTATAATAAATATAGTGATCAAGTGGAAACTGTTCAATGTAAATTTCTGCGAACAGTCCACTATAAATGCTTTAGGTCGCGTAAATCATATAGCAAATTATTAAAGAAGTTTTCGTTTCAAACCCTTAGCGCTAGGAGATCCTTCTTAGATTATGTGCTTTTATACAAAATTTTACACAATAGCTTTGATGTGACTGAGCTTGTTCAGGAAATTTCTTTTAGAATACCTAGTAAGTCTCAAAGAATCAGAGAATCTCATCTGCATCACCTGTTTATACCGTACCGCTCTCAAGCTAATGCTGGGAAACGCATACCAGTGTCACGAATTGTACAATCGTTTAACGGAAATGCGAATGACGTAGACTATTTACACTATCGTCTAACCAATTTAAAGAGCAGATTTTACAAATTCTCTCACACAAGTAACTAAGTATTTAATAAAATAAGATAAGTACTTGATTTGTTCTGTTTATTTTTACTACATGTTTAAGTTTTGGCACTTTGCTACATTTATGTCCTAAGGAACTTGTTTTTTTTGTTTTGTTATATTTGTTAAGTCATGTTTTTCCGTGTGTGTTGTAGTGTAGTGTACTGATGCCTATCTCAAACATTTTATAATTATCTCTGTTGTGGACAATGTTGCTGGTTGCACAATTAACCCTACTTGATGTATTTACTTTTATAAATGTACCAATTGTGTAATTGTTTTTTGTCCTAAATAAATTAAAATATAAAATAATTAAGTTTTAATGACAATTAAATGTCTTTCCTTCTCTATTTAGCCCTATACATAAGAAGTGACAGCAAGAGACTAAATTGTCATTAAAGCTGAATTGACGTCTCTGAGTTCCCATTTTGGGTATTACTAGACTCACTGCCGTACTCAGAGACGTCAATTAAGTTTTAATGACAATTAAATGTCTTTATTTCTCTATTTAGCACTATACATAAGAAAGTGACAGCAAGAGACTAAATTGTCATTAAAACTGAATTGACGTCTCTGAGTACGGCAGTTATACTATATGATGCCATTAAATAACATTTTTTTCTTACCTCCTCAGCCCGTTCCTGCCGACACACCGACGACGACGGGAAGTTGAACGGCAGCCGCGGCCACAGGTCCTCGAGCGGGGTTCGAACCCGGTCCAAGGCCACGCGACCGCCGCGGCACGCGCGCCGCCGCGCGAAGCCGATGCAGTGCTGGTACGGGTGGTTGAGGGAGGTCAGCGTGAACCTGTGGGGGCGACGTTGTTATTAAACATTCTTAACATACATACATATAATCAAGACTATTATCAGAAGGATTTCACTCCGCAGTTTAGGTACGTTCGTTTGGCGCGCCTCCCAGGCAGGCCGCCTAGGCGTATGCCAGTAAAGGTTGCCGCGAGCCATAGCACCGAACACCGAGCGCCGAGTCGCAACACTCGTAATCCTTGCACGCGCACGTAAACCCTACGCTCTGTGACGTCATGACGTCAAATCGATATCGAATCAGCGTTGCGTAACGGAATATGAACGCTCGGGTCACACGATAAGTTTCAATTTCGAGTGAAAGTCGTTAGAGAGTGAACCTTCTGTACGGTAGTACTATTAGTTATTCTGTGCTATTATTCGCGGAGGGTTAGTCAGAGACTGGAAGGGTTAGAGAGAAAGGCAATGAGGACAGCAAAAGCATTCCTCTGCCATAGTCCACGACACACCAAATAGCGACTGCACATGAGCTCAGCGTGGCAGGTTGTGTGTGAGCCCATCGCCGCTCTACGCTGTTGGATGTATGTGTAGTCTTAAGTCCATTAGTCGCCTTTTACGACACCCAAGGGAAGAGACGGGGTGGTAGTATTCTTTCACCGCTACGCGACACGGTTCTTTCTTTACGTTATTACAATTGTACGGGTTCATGCAACAATTGTACGGGTACACCAAAGAAACGAGTATAATGAGCATAAGTTGGAATATGTAGAGTTTTTAAGTAGATACGTAGATAAGAACATGGATATGCCTATTAAAAATACCGGTTTTCGGTTTTTAAACGGTATGTTAAAATGTTCTCCGGTATTGAAGGTAGATTTTTTAGTACATTACACACCTACTTTGTTATATAAGTGGACAAAACATTAAATAACTTGTAATATAAATGATTTGGGGCATGTCCATGTTATGATTTCACCATGAAAATTATGTTCAACGTACGTACGACGTACTTAAAAATCGACTAATAATAAGTTACTAACACAGAAATTTATCTAAATAGAAGTCGCGTGTGTACGTAGGTACTTTGCGAGTCAACATAGTGCCAAAAGGATGGTAAAATCACATCTTTTTACAGCGTTTCATAGCCGTTTAAGCCGTTGTCCGCACCGGACATAAGTGGAGTTTAAAAACAATTACTACTTGCGTCGTATCGAACTGTAAAAACTGTACAAGAAAGGTTAACCGACATAATCAACAAGTTCACTTTCTGTAATTAATTTTGTTATTAAATTGACACAGATAAAAAGTGACACGCATGGTTTTCATTGTGAAGCTAACATGCCGCTTCTATTTAGATTTATTTCTGTGGTTACTAAGATACAGTTTACTGTCACACAAAAAATACTTATGAATTAATGATAATAAATGAACGATGGTTACGGGTCGCAGTTGGTTGACGGACTGATGCACCGTGCCCTAGATTTGGCATACATACATATTATAATCACGGCTATTTTCCCCGAAGGCAATGAGAACCGCGGAAGCAGTCCACTGCCATAGTCCACGGCACACCAAATTTAAACTGCACATGTGCTCAGCGTGATAGGTAGTGAGCCCATCGCCGCTCTATGCTGCTGGATGTATGTGCAGTTTTAAGTCCGTTAGTCGCCTTTTACGACACCCAAATAAAGAAAGGGGTTGCTATACCACATGGCTCTATAACAATAATAATCATGTATAATATTAGTAACAAAATATTTATTACGCTACCTTATTATGTAATACTAAGCCTATACCTATATAAGGTGACTGCTAGAAACAGCAAAAAACTTCTAGGACTGGTCAGGTCAAGTGTTTTAAACATGACAAAAATGACAAAAAAGAAATTCGTGTTTTTTTGATTTTTTATTAAATAATTCATTTTGTAAATTTTAATTAGAAGGTCTTTGGGTATCTTATTAATTTTAAACCAATAACATAAGAAAAATAAAATTAAAAACAATTAAAAATAAAGATTATTTACAACGCGCGGGCAATGAACGGCTGGCCGGCCGACTGTTGACCCGTGCGCGTTGTCAGCTGGGCGATAAGTACCTACGTTAGTCTGCAATGTTTTGAATTAGGCGTAGGTATAAGGTGCAGTTATTAAGTCCAACGACTATCGATAGCATCAAGTTATGTTATGGCCACATTTTAACTGTAATTATGATAAGTGTATGAAAGTAATTTCAAATCAATCCTAGTAAAAATCTATTACACCACACATTAATACCACATGGCTCTATAACAATAATAATCATGTATAATATTAGTAACAAAATATTTATTACGCTACCTTATTATGTAATACTAAGCCTATACCTATATAAGGTGACTGCTAGAAACAGCAAAAAACTTCTAGGACTGGTCAGGTCAAGTGTTTTAAACATGACAAAAATGACAAAAAAGAAATTCGTGTTTTTTTGATTTTTTATTAAATAATTCATTTTGTAAATTTTAATTAGAAGGTCTTTGGGTATCTTATTAATTTTAAACCAATAACATAAGAAAAATAAAATTAAAAACAATTAAAAATAAAGATTATTTACAACGCGCGGGCAATGAACGGCTGGCCGGCCGACTGTTGACCCGTGCGCGTTGTCAGCTGGGCGATAAGTACCTACGTTAGTCTGCAATGTTTTGAATTAGGCGTAGGTATAAGGTGCAGTTATTAAGTCCAACGACTATCGATAGCATCAAGTTATGTTATGGCCACATTTTAACTGTAATTATGATAAGTGTATGAAAGTAATTTCAAATCAATCCTAGTAAAAATCTATTACACCACACATTATGAGAACTTACAATTATCTTTCCTTACAAATGAAAGATCAATGGGTAGTTATCTAATGTCGCGTCCGCACGCTAAGCACTTGCCGCTAACTCCAAACCAAATGACCAGATGACCTTTCATGTCCTCGACAACTAAACAGCCTAAAGCATTGAGATAATAAGTATCAGTCTTACCTATTTATTTACACTAAATTAAGTTAAACTAATGTCTCGCAATAAAGGCAACGTTAATACCTAAAAAGCTGTGAATTTATAAGGTGTCGGTAGGTACTTACATGGTGTTAAATAGCATTCCAGTTTATTCCAGCGAACAGGAAATGTGATAAGCTTCCCATCACACTTAACAGGCTTTCAAACTAATGTAATATTACATAAAAATTAAACCTCCGCCAAAATTACGTAAGTACTTAAATAAAATAAAATTTATTAAAGGACGAACTAAAATAACTTTTGTGATCGGCACATATTTATTATTACACTTATTCAACTTGTTTAAAACAACACCACCTATTCTACCTACAAGTCTTAATACGACTTAACACCCATTTGTTACTCAAATCATTAATTTGTTACTGAACTGATTACTTTTTTCACGATAGCCTATTCATAATAATACTAATCCTTCACTAATTAACTCATACTAGTTATTAGTTTAATCGCGCATACACAAATGCACCACACATACTACAACACAACTAGGTACCTACACTACACAACAAAATTTCCCCGAGGAAACTGAACACACCTGCTGCGCATGAGAATCAGTGAGTTCAGTGACTGACTCAGCACAGACAGCGCAGCGCAGTGCCACAGTGCGATTCTCTAAGTTAAAGTCGTAAAGTTGGTGCCGCTGCGATGAGAATGACTCTGTCTCTTTCATATTCATAAAATTGGAAAGAGACAGCAGATCACAATCATGCGCACAGCGTCTTATGTGTCGCTTGCATTCGCATGCAGTCCGGCAGATCTGACAAGAAATCCGTCAATTTGGCAACACTGTGTGTGGCGGCGTTTCTTCAAAGACGCTTGCGACGATCCATATCTATTTAGGGCTGCCGCTAACTATGAGCGGTTCTTTTTCGATATGAATTCGAATTCGTAATTCATATCGTGTGTAAATTGTGTAATGGATGTAAAGTAAAAGAGGTTTGATGAGACACTGTTGCTTAAAACACAAGTCAAATGCGTTGAAAAATTTTGACATGTCAAAAAATATCTAGATGGCGGAGTGGTTAACGCCGCCCGCCTCCCGGATTGCGGAGGATGTGGGTTCGATTCCCATCTGAGGTAGTAAACTTTTTTCGACGTTTTAATATCTCAATGTTAATAAGATAAGAATTCGTGATAAAAGAAAAACGTTGTTTATTAGAAAAAAGAAACGGTGGCGCGAATAATTAATAAATTGATTTCAAGTACCTATCTAGCAGTGGCGTGCCTAGGGCTTCAGATTGGGGCAAGCCACGAAACCTGAAGTTCCTAATCTTGCTACCTAGGTAGGTACAATGTTGGTACCCATTTGTGTCATAAGCCGTGGCATTCCAAACGTTCTTGTCGTTTGTAAAAAAAACAGCCTATTACCTTCTCATCTTGAATGTGATTTATATGAGAAACTTTTGGAAATAAAAATTACTGCGGCCAATTTTGGCGTTCTTTATCTCAGAAACAAAAATACATTAACAGTATTTACTTATTGAATAGTGTAGAATAGCTATTGGCATAGTACGTAGCGGCCTAGCTTTTTGTAAATTTTGCTTAACTTTTTATTTAAACCCAAAATTGCAGAGAAAGATTTTCATAAATTGCGCGAGAGCACTTTTTTGAGCTCCTGGATTGAACTACTGTTCTAAACAAATGAAATAAAAAAATAAGAATGTTATCTCGTCGTATTATGCGTAGCGGCCACGGAATTTTTAAATACTTATTATTGATTTTATATAGAAAAAAATAGTTATTCAAAACCAAAAAACTTCGAAAATCGCGTTATGTTAACTGTGAATTTCTCTTATCTACAATAATATTATTGAGTAAATAAATTTTAGAATAATTGTTACTTCATGAGGAATACAAATGTTATAATGAATTTATTATCCTATTTCGATGAAAACTATAAATACATCTAAGTACAAAATTACTAAGTACAAAATGCAATGCGCCGGCCGGGCCGTCCGAACTCAGCTTATTCTCGCAGAGTGGAGATTCGTAATATTAAGCATGCATTTATTATCCTATTTCGATAAAAACGATAAATACAACTGGAAAATTACTACAAAATGCGAAAATGGGCATTTTGCGCGGGAATCACAGTCGATATATGTAGGCAGGCCTCTACACTTAATTTATTAATTATTACTTAATTTTTTTGAATGGAAGCAACCAACAATCCAAAGAGTTTTTTAAATAGACCTATTTAATTAATGCCCTAGATGACTTTTAATAGTTTGCGAAATACATAAATCATGTATGATGTTCAAAGAATTTATTTACTTACCTCTGCCTTTCGTATGCCAATCATCAACACGTTTAAGTACACATTTGTTTGCAACACATCACATGCCCAACACATCTAAGTTCGTTACAGAGACCAATAAAGCGACAAAATGAACTGAAAGAACACATTTTTTATCATAAATTACGAAAACACTTGTTACTTAAAAACAATCGCTCAAACAAAGTGAAGTGTGACAATAACAAAGAATAAAAAATGGCTGGCTGCAGCCTGCGGCTGCTGCACAGCACAATCGTGTATTGACGATCGCCTCTGATTGGTTCGCCTGAGCTCGAGCTGTCGTCGGTCGCCTCTGATTGGTTCGCCCGCGTTGAAGTTGCACGTGATTCGGTAGAAATAAAGCCTGACATGGAGAAGGCCTTACTTGCGAACTTCATAACGCAAGCTGGCTTTGACGAAGAGTATCAATTTCTCATAGAATCTATACATACTTACGCAGTATTATGTTTATAGAGTAGTAATTTTGTTAAAGTAAGAAGAGAGCGGATATACTTTAAATCCGAAGCCCGGTTGCAAGCCAACTTGTGCGAGAGAGATGTAAAGCATCGCACGATTTATAAGCAGCTTTATGCGATTTGTTTGGTGATTAATATGAGAAACTTATAAAATTGATAATTTGAATACTGATGAAAGAAAATTAACAATGGGAAAAAATATTAAGTGATTTTAATAATTGCGTTTTACCAGTAGTGATATTGAGTTTTTGTTAGGGCAAGCCGGGCTTTTCGGCTTGTATGAAGGTACCGCCACTGCTATCTAGCATCCGCATAAAAAGACCTAATTTTGTTGTTGATTTATTTTTCTTAATTCTGAATTCACGTGATGCAGACCAAAAACAGCTAGTCGCACTAGTAGTGATGCGATGCGTACCAGTTTGAATCTCAATCATTACCATCAGTAGCTTGTTTAACCATTATGTTATGATCCTTTTAAACTTTTACGAGCAAACATTTTTGGATATTTTTATGACTAACACAACAAATCCCATAAAACTGTAGTCAATACAGTAACATGTTAATCTTAGAATTGATATTCCAAGTGTGTTAGTTTGTGTACAATGTGGTTTGCTGGTGCGTTGTGGTTATAGATAATTAAAGTTTTTGTTTTCTTTTTCTATTGAATTGCAATCCAGATTTATTAACATTTACTTGATAGTATAAGTTTTTTGGTTTACCAAATTAACTAATAAAAATTAACAGATAAATTATTGATCTAATCTAATAACTTTTATAATTGTAAATTCGCTTAATATGCAAGTTTGGACGATAGCTTTAATTATTTAAGTTTGTCTATTCATGTTTGTAAAAAAAATGTGAAAGAGTTTGTTATCAACAAAAGGCCAAAGTTTTGACATGTCAGTATTTTCTAGGATCTAAGTAAGTAATGGTTTTATTTTCTTGTGCGTGCCAACCCTAATCACGTGACCTACACACGGCTGCTTTGATTTTTTCGGCAGTCAACGTATGCATTCTGGTGCATTCGCGTCGCGTCGCGTGTGCGTAAAAATGCCTAGGTATACGAACCAGCAATATCTTGAGATGCTATTTTGCTATCGTGAGAGTGACGAGGTAGTAAGTGGTGCTATGCGCTTAAACGAAGAGAGAGTTTTTTAGTTTTAAGGTGTAAATAAGACTTGTAAATACATAATACATGAACTTTTAAACACGCCGAATTAGTGTAATAATAATCATGTGCCGATCACAAAAGTTATTTTAGTTCGTCCTTTAATAAATTTTAATTTATTTACGAAATTTTAGCACAGGTTTTCACTTTTATTTAATTATTATTACATTAGTTTGACAGTCCAAAGCAAGCTATGTGTGATGGGAAGCTTATCACCTTTCCTGTTCGCTGATGTAATAAACTGGAATGCTATCTAACACCATGTAAGTACCTACCGACACCTATTAATTACGCAGCTTTTTAGGTATTAACGTTGCCTTTATTGCGAGACATTAGTTTAACTTAATTTAGTGTAAATAAATAGGTAAGACTGATACTTATTATCACAATGCTTTAGGCTGTTTAGTTGTCGAGGACATGAATGGTCATCTGGTCATTTGGTTTGGAGTTAGCGGCAAGTGCTTAGCGTACGGACGCGACATTAGAAAACTACCCATTGATCTTTCATTTGTAAGGAAAGATAATTGTAACTTCTCATAATGTGTGGTGTGATCGATTTTTACTAGGATTGAATTGAAATTACGTCCATACATCATAACACTTATCATAATTACAGTTAAAATGTGGCCATAACTTAACTTGATGCTATCGATAGTCGTTGGACTTAACTGCACCTTATACCTACGCACATTTCAAAAGATTGCAGACTAACGTAGGTACTTATCGCCCAGCTGACAACGCGCTCGGGTCAACAGTCGGCCGGCCAGCCGTTCATTGCCTGCGTGTTTTAAATAATCGTTATTTTTAATTGTTTTTAATTTTATTTTACTTATGCTAATGGTTTAAAATTAATTAGATACTCAAAGACCTTCTAATTAAAATTTACAAAATGAATTATTTAATAAAAAATAAAAAACACGAATTTCTATTTTGTCATTTTTGTCATGTTTAAAACACTTGACCTGACCAGCCCTAGAAGTTTTTTGCGGTTTCTAGCAGTCACCTTATATAACAGGTTTCTCTCGGTCTGTGTTTATCCCTCCGGTGAAAATTGGAGTGACGTATGTACAGAGAATTTTTTTTCAATACATTTTGAACTTTGTCACCATGGCTATAAGAATCAATATCGATCGGAGTAAATTGACAGTTTTCGGTTGGTTGATCCGCAGACGTGTGTAAAAATAGATAGTTTTATTATAATAATTGTTATAATAAAGTTCACATACCTATGCCGTTCGTCGAATTCATGATCGTAAAGGGCATCTTTCGTAGCTTTATCCGAATCCAGAGGATCTCCACACAGCGTTGATGTTGGCTGTAAACAAATTAACTCATCAGGCGTTTTACGTGGACTTCCATTATTTATTTAAATAACGTTACACATTACAATATCTCATATTGAGCTAACCCCTCATAAGTAGGACCTACGTACTGGAGGTCACTCTTACTAC
The DNA here is from genome assembly GCA_963921215.1 of Scoparia ambigualis. Lineage (NCBI taxonomy): Eukaryota > Metazoa > Arthropoda > Insecta > Lepidoptera > Crambidae > Scoparia > Scoparia ambigualis. The sequence continues at coordinate 7,317,673 of OY992515.1, read as the reverse complement.
AGCATGTTTGCAATTAGTCGATCAGCTAAGCGATTTTTTTTTGATTCTACTACAAAGCTCTCTCTAAATGTTTTATTTAAAACAACGCCAAAACCTCATTATTAAAGACTATTTTATAATGAAAAATCATAGCAAATAAGACGTGGTGAAAAGGACCAGTTTTGTTTGTTTAGAAATATTATTGTCAATTCGCTATATGAAACACATTGTTCTGCTTAAAGTTCCGTTCGTTGTGCATTTCCCTGGACCGGACCCCAACACCGGAGGCCCATCGCTACTCCTGATGGGCCACCGGTGCTTTCACTCACCGGACGAAACACAACAGCAACGAGTGCTATTGTTTCACGCCGATATTCCGTAAAAATGTGGTATTACATCCGGCGAGCCGGCCCAATTCGTGCCGCAACGTAGCGTGACCCTACTATTCAAACGGTGTCACTCATTTAACAGTGTCATCCATGTAACAGTGTCACTTATGTAACAGTGTCACTCATGGACCAGTGTCACTCATGCAACAGTGTCACTCATGCAACAGTGTCACTCATGTAACAGTGTCACTCATGTAACAGTGTCACTCATGTAATACCACCCAGGATGGTGTTATAATGTGATTAAAGGTAATTTTTGCAATAACAATAGATAATAAAAAAATAGAAGATACTCACCATTTCGTAGTAGCATCCCGGCTTCCGTCGGAACGCGAACGGCCCGTCGTCCGCGGGCGACACCTCCTCCTCGGATGAGGACGCCACGCCCGCCGCCGCCGCGTCTGAGGAGCCACGCGTATCCAAGTGTTACATACAGAACGATATAGTAGGCAATAGCGAGAATCGGTATACAAGGTGTCCCAAGATATATGGTCAATCGGAAGCCCAGAGGTAGAGCAGCTCTAGTGGCACCCAAAACACCCCCCGTGTATGTTCTGCGATTTTCAAAATTTTTTTTTAATAATATATGGGCATGCTATTGGTTACATTCTTATCCGGAGGATTAAGAAGAGGCCGACGATGGAGCGAGCTTGCCCAGAAGCAGCCTATTCACTCGGGCTTTACAGATGTTGGGGCTATATGCACTCGGGAACACAGACGCCGCCGGCAGGGAATTCCATACCTTGACTGTACGCATTATGAATGAAGACGAATAGCGCTTAGTGCGTATACGTGGAATATCAACCAAGTAATGGTGGTACCCCGCCGTACGATTGGACTCCCGATGGTAAAAAGGGGACGATGGAATGAGCTCGTGTAGTTTAGCAGCACACTCTCCAAAGTACAACCTGTAAAATACCGACAAGCAAGCAACTGAGCAACGGTGAGCGAGACTGTGAAGCTTGGTTTTCACAAGCTTATCGTCACCTATAAGTTTCCTAGCTCTGCGTTCCACCGAATCGAGCGTGGCAAGTTGATATTTTGCTGAGCCGCCCTAAAGGTGGCAGCAATACTCCATGCACGAGCAGATTTGTGCTTTATAAAGAGTTAGAAGCTGTCCTGGCGTGAAATATCGCTTAACCTTATTTAGAACACCCAGCTTTTTGGCCGCAGTTCGAGCCTTGATTTCGATGTTGTCGCCGAAGTTGAGATTGGAGGTCAACTTCATGCCGAGGAGATCGCGTTTGTCGGTAATTGGTACATCCACACCCCTGAAAGTAGGAGCCAGGTTAAAGGAACTCCTTTTGGGCGAGCACAAACACGCCTGCGTTTTGGTGGCGTTAAAACTGACCAAATTGTTGTCACCCCATTGGGAGACAAGACTCAAAGTCAAGTTTGTCCGCCCAACCATGCCCTCTCTTAAGGAACTAACTTCCTTTCCGCCGACCCTTGCGCTAGACCTCCCTTTGACCGTGCTGTCGTCTGTATACCCAAAAAATTCTGGGTTTGAGCAGATCGTTAATATGCAACAAGAAAAGGGTAGCAAAGAGAACGGAACCCTGAGGAACCCCGGCATCGATAGCCATGAGGTCAGAGGAACAGCCATCAATGTATACTCTGATTGACCGTTCACTCAGGAAGTCCAAAATCCAGACACAAATTGCCAGACCCGGTCAAAGGCTTTTGAGATGGCAAGCGCTTCGCCATGCTTCTCGATTGCCTCGTACCAGCAATGTGTAACGTACACCACAAGGTCTCCCGTAGAACGGCCCCCAAAGCCATATTGGCAGTCGCTGAAGAGGTCGTGGGACTCTAGATAAAACAACAGCTTTCTATTCAGTACCCTTTCCATAACTTTACAGAGTATGGAGGTTATGGCAATTAGTCTGTAGTTGGTGGGGTCGGCACGATCGCCCTTCTTGAGCACTGGCTGCACATTTGCAAGCTTCCAGGACTGAGGAACCGCTCTAGTAAGAAGAGAAAGGCGGTACAGACGCGTTAGAACCGGAAACAATTCAGGCGCACAGACCCTAAGTAGTCTAGCTGGAATCCCGTCTGGGCCGCTTGCCTTATTCACGTCCAGATTCTGCAATGCTTTTCTTACCTCTTTGGTGTGAATGGTGATATTTGGCATGGGAGCACCACAGTGAGGTAAAGTTGGTGGATTTGCACGGTTAGCTTCTAGTCGCGAATTGCCCGCGAACAGAGATGGAAAATATTTGCTTTCTCCATTGCAGTGCGGGCCAACGTCCCATTGGGTCGCAGCATGGGGGGAAAAGTAGGCCAGCAAAAATTTGACTCGACCGACTTTGTCAGGGACCAGAACTGCTTACTACCAGCAGGGTACGAAGCATCTTTCCCTGTAAGTATGGCTCCTCCTATACGGCTTACGTAGTCGATTCGCGCCTTGCGGATCATCCTTTTGCACCGCTTAGTGCAGAGTTGAAGGCCTTTTTCTTCGCACGAACCATCCCGAGCCCGTTCTTTACAGTCACGAGCGCGTACCCAGGCTTGGTAAGCGGATTCTTTACGTGTTTCTGCGCTTGCACAGTCCGCATTAAACCAAGGTCGGGCATTGTGACCGTGAGGGACGTCGGAGAACGGAATAAAGTATTCCATTCCCTGACGAATCACTTTCACGATCGCGTCTGCATAACTAGAGGAATCGTTCGAAGAAAAACACAGTTGACGCCAAGAACATAATGCCAAAGAAGTGCGGTATCTCGTCCCAATCAGCTGACTCGTAACGTCAGACACGCCTCGTGCACCTAGGGCTGATTATGAGCGGCATTAGGAGGCGAGCTGACTGACACGGATTTCACCACACAATGATCGGACGTTCCCAGGCGAGCTGAGACCGATACGGAGTGTATCTGGGTCCAGCGATAATGCAAACTTGCGCGCTTCTCGTCCAGCATGGTCAGTTTTCTTGTACGGAACAGCCACATACTATGGTGAGCATTAAAATCCCCAAGATAAAATAGTTCCGCTGCAGAGTACCTTTGATACCTAGATCTGCTGTTTCGAATTATGATTTTTTTTAAACTCTAGTTTGAATACCTTTTTAGTCACTGTGACCCTAATAGAGCACATGTGCAGTCGCTCTGCACATGTGCTCTATTAGGGTCTGCTTTTGCGGTCCTCATTGCCTGGTCTCTGACTAACCCTTCGGGGATAATAGCCGTGATAATATATATATAGCTAATAATTAAGAAAAGGTATTTTGTTATATGGGCCTGTAGTATGAGGCATGTGCATGTATTTTAGGTCTCATTTACTGAAAAAGTATTCAAACAAGATTGAAAATAGCGAAACATAAATGGGGGTGTTTTGGGTGCCCTTAGGGCTGCTGTAACTCTGGGTTTCCGCTTGACCATATTTCTCAGGACAGCCCTGTATAGAGCGTCGATTCCACGTGTTTTTTTTAATATTAGGCCCGGCGACCGGCATATGACCCCACTCCACCTGATGTTAAGTGGGAGTTGTGGCCAGGCGCGAGAACATCATCAGTCACCCTCACCCTGCCGGCCCACTAAGTGCCTCTCCTCTCTTCTCAGTTTAATTATAGTAACAAATTACCGACAGGTAAAGTTTTTACCTGCTGGTAAAACGGGGTGCATAGATTTGCAGAGGTAAATCAGGACTAAACTTAGTTATGCACACTCAGTTTAAAATAGTATAAACTTTGTAACTTTCACATTGAATGAAGATAAAATTGTTGTCAATAAAGACTGATTTGCTAACTGTAATGAAATAAAAATAAACAATACTGATATCTAAATATGATTTAGGGAGGTAAGGCACACAAAAGAAGATCCCATTGCTTTTGTAAAATGTAAACTGTTTCTATTCATGGCATTGATAATTTAACAGCTGCACTGTAGCCATAAATATGTTGCAACTTTATATGGAATACTAGACAGGCAACATTTTTGAACATGAAGCCGAGATTATTATGACTACACCCAAGTCACATAAGAAAGACAGTAGTATATTATAAAATTTGCAACAACATGTTTCAGTAAAAATATTGCCCATATTAAGTACAATAACTATGTACAGACGCCAGCATTTCAACCTACAACAAATGTCAAATTTCTACAATGAATTTTAAACCTTAAGATGTGGTTATAAGGATAAATATCAATTGGCGAAATGTTTCAGTTTGGATGGATTGATCTACTGGCATGTGTACAAGTTAACCACTTTATGAATCATGTTGCCAAGAGAATGTTGTCTTCTTCGGTGTCAAGTATATAAACATAATTAATACACTGAAATGTAACACGTTTCGGAGGTATTATAGTGTACCATCCATATATCTATATAATCACGACTATTATCCCCAAAGGGTTAGTCAGATACTAGGCAATGAGGACAGCAAAAGCAGCCCTCTACAATAGTCCATTTTTCACTAAATAGTGACTGCACATGTGCTCAGCGTGACAGGTGGTGAGCCCATTGCCGCTCTATGCTTTTGGATGAATGTAGTCTTTAGTCCGTTAGTCGCCTTTTACGATACCCAAGGGAAGAGAGGGGGTGGTAGTATTCTTTCACCGCTACGCGACACGGTTTTAGTGTTATAGAGTACCGTAACGAGTATTATAAATGTATAATAATCCATCCCATACCATCCCATCAGTTGTACTGTCCCATCAGTTGTAGTTGTTGTAGTTAGATTACAATGATAGGAATCCTTTGTCCAACAGTGGGACAGCAAATAAGCTATTTACTTTTAAAACGTTATAAATGGAGATTAAATATTTTTTCTAAAAAGCACAATACCATTTTACTTTAGGTGATTGTACTGTATATTCATCGTGCCGAATAATACAATTTGCCTGCGACATATACATTCGAATTAGTTTACGACTACTAGATATAATAATTATATTAGATATAATTTAGTCCTAGAGACGAACGTACAAGCCTAATAAAAGTCGCAGCAGCATTGCGTCGGCCCAATTCTAATAAGACGTAAATCTTAATAACACGCAACAATACAATTCAATGAATTTATGACAAAATTAGAAAATATTATTTTAATTAATATAACAAATTTTGAATTTTTTATCTCAATATCATCCATCACCAGTATTAATCTACAAATATGCAGTGTCTGGATAACCCTTTCAAATATTCAGCCACTAACTGCCGTACTTCCAAGAAGTCAATCATTAACGACTACTTAGTACTCATAACATGTCCTTCCAAAATAGTGCTTACAACGTCTCAAATAAAGACATTTTTACAAATAACAGCTGTTATAAGTGCTAAGGGATCATTACCGTTAAATGACGTCTCTCAGTGCGGCAGTATGAAGCGATACATTTTAAGACTAATAAATAAAAGACAATAAATATTGCACCTGCCATTCCTACAAAATCGGTAATTTGATCTCCCTGCTACAAACAAGGCCTCTACTCTGCTATTTTCCAATGTTCCTCTCAAAATCATTTCTCAAAGGTTTGGTTAGAACAGATATAAATGTTAAAATAAGCCATTCATACAATATGTTAAACCTTTTCGAAGGAAATGTCAGCTATGTTGCCACCGAACATTGAACCTTACATACTTGGAATTAGATTGACCAGTAATGAAAAATTACAACTCCCACCATATTTTAAAGTTTATGTGATTGAGAGAAGATTGAAAACCAATGCAATATTCAAACATGATCTATCATAAGAGTTAAAGAGGTTAAAACAGCGGAACCGAGAGCCTGCAAACTGCCGACGTGTATAAAATGATATACATATAATAAAATAAACATTGTGAATTGACAAGTAACAGTGATTTACATCTCGTTAGAGTTAGGCGTAGGCACTCACCTCTGAGCCCCTGCGCGGAGGCGGCGGCGGGGTGCCTGTATTTCCGTCTCTTGTACGGTCGTTTCTCGCGCTGCAATGCAACCAACACCTTACTGTAGTGTACGTCTCACCTCTCCCGTTTTATTGCTTTTTATTTAGTTTTTTCTTGTTATGGCTTACAAAACTTTTCTTTTTAAATAAACATTAAGCCATAACAACATAGTCCAATAACGAGAACAGTGTACAACGAGATCTTTTTTAATGATAGGGTAAAGTATGTCTTGTGTATATATTTGCAAAATATCATCTAAAAAGCGATGAGAATAGCTTATACTATGCTATTAATATTGCTTCGTATTTGTTTATTTAAATATGCTTTTGTTTGCTAGTACCTAATGTACAGACGCAAGCAGATCCCTACAACAAAATGTAAAATTTCTTCAATCAATTTTAAACCTTAACCTTAAGGATCAATATCGATTAAAGAAATTTGACAGTCTTGAAAAGGTTGATCTGCTGGCGAGTGTACTTTGCTATGTATTTTTAATCAATGTAAATGAAGCGCGAATAAATAAATCTTTTAGGGCTTGTAATAGGGTTTGTAATTTATACGAAATGACGGTATCATTCATAGTAATAGACAAATTGAAACTGAAAAGATGCAAGGCAATGTATTTGTATGAATATTTTATTACACCACATTGAAGTCTTCATTTCATAAATTAAATCTTCGCTTTACAATTTGCTGTCGTTAAATGAAATATGTTGTTCTATAAATACAAGTGTAAGGAGTATCTCCCAACTGTTATATCAATTATTATTTTAAACGTACGGGGTTAAGCACATCAAGCATAACACTTTAGATTTTGTGCTTATTATCTGTATAGGTTGTTCTTTTACAGCGCAAGAGTTAAGCTTGACGTACAGAGACTACTGTCGAAATTGAAACACAACTTGGAAAGTCAAATAGCACAGCAGTGAGAAGCTAGTTCGGATTGCTAAAACCGCTAACTGTCACGTTTATAAAAGTCACGTAACATTTTACAACTAAAGGCAATGTCACATAATGTAGTTAGCGTCAACGTATAAACTACTTTTAAACGTGTATACGAAACTTTATTCTCAAGCTGTATTTCATTTTCAAGACAAACTAATAAGATCAAATTTTAACGATGATAATTGAAAATGCCCTCTGAATGACTAAACTGATGTTTACCTAATTTCTATTGAAGAAGACTATATCAATAACGAAAAGCTATCAAATTGCATTTCGATTTGCAGCAATAATTATTGTTTGTAGATCACATTAAATGTGAATTTGAGAATTGAAGCGTCTCTTAGGCCCACTTTCCATTAAGAGTCAACCGATTGTGAACACCAACACGGCGATTTCCAGTATGTATGGTTAGCATCAAATTACCGAAGCATACTATATTAAAAAAATGTTTAATCGATTATGTTACTGTACTTAATTTTATGAAGTTCCATAACATTTCCGTAAAAGTAACTGCAAAGTAGATGGATCATAACGGAACAATTCTTACAACTTTTACGATCATTATCATTTGACGACTTAAACGAAGCCTTTCACCAAATACCCGTACGACCAAGAGTAAGGTGTACATAGACGACGCTTCAATGGACAGTGGGCCATGCGGGTGGTGGATGGTGTATTTCGGTGCACGTATAAAGCTACTGACCTGTCGGGGTGTGTCGACGGGGGTGGGGGGCGCGCGGGAGGGGTAGTGCGGCACGGTGTAGGCGCGGAAGCTGCTCGCCGTTATGGTCACGCTCGTGTACTGTGGCCTGCGAAGCGTAAAACAATAGAAGTTAACATATATTCGGAATATTATAAAGATAACACACACGCACTCACGACTATTTTTTCCAAAAGGATAATCAGAGAGGAGGCAATAAGGATCGCAAAAGCAGCGTAGTAAAAACTGCACATGTGTTCATCGTGACAGGTTATGCTGTTGGATGTATGTGCAGACTTTAGCCCGTTAGTCGCCTTTATCGATACCCAAGGGAAGAAATAGGTTGGCTCGATTCTAAAGTAAATACTATTTACAAACCGGTAACCGCGAAGACCCCATACAAAAGTGCTATGGGCTCGCGCAGGTACTCGCTAAACGTAGTTTCGGAACTCAGAGCTAAACCCTAGCCTGGCAATAAATAGCTTTTGAATCTTATTTGGACTACACACGGTTTGATTTGAAATGAGTAACACTGTGCAGATTGATGGCGCAACGGCTTACACGTTAGTGTTGCGATCTCGCAAGTCAAGCAAATTCTATATGCCGGATCAGCGGATGGGTTTAAACCCGAACAACTTCGTGCTTCGGAATGTAAGTTAAGCAGTTGGTCCCGGTCACAAGACAACAGCTGTAAAAACCCATGGGTATTGTGGGAAAGCCTGAGCCCAGCAATAGGATTTTGATAGGCGAGTGATGCTGATGATTTTTATTCCTTTTAATGAAATTAAGGGTGAGTTCCACCCATGAAACTGAACAACTTTCCCCAAGAAACTTATGTGCAAAAATGACAAAAATTTCGACCTCCCATACTATTGTCGTCAGCTGATCGGACAGTTTTGTATGGGAGGTAGATTTTTTTTGTCATTTTTGCACATAGGTTTCTTGGGGAAAGTTGTTCAGTTTCATGGGTGGAACTTACCCTAAATTTCATTAAAACGAATAAAAATTGACGGTGTATACATTTTGCCCCTGCTTAACACAATACTGAATAATAAAACCACAACGTAGTTACACAATAAACAAAAAACATTTAAAAGAATATTACATTCCAACATTTTGTACTTTTGTCTGGATACCTAGCGTACCTTGGCGGAGGGTCGGGCAGCAGCTGGTTGGCGAAGTCCTTGGCGGCGTATCGCTTGTCAGCTAGCTGCGCGGTGAGCTTCAGCAGTTCCCGTTTGGCGGTCTCCCTTCGAGCGACCAGTTCCAACAGGGTCAGCGCGCGCGCCAAATCGCGACGGAGCTTCAGCATCTTCTCGTACGAGCTCTCGTCGTTTTTCCTGGTGACGACAATGCATTAGGTAATAATGGTAAGGCACGTTATCTGTAAGGTACGATTCGCACTTGGATACTTTAGAGCGCATGAATGATAATGAAGATTGATGTTGTAACTGTGAAAGTAAAGAGAAAAACGAGTCTTATCACCGGACCCTTATTCACTGATCGATTCCATAACGTGACTAGGATAAGATAAGGGATTCAACTCCATCTATAGTAAAGTGACTTTCTAAGACGTAAAGATAGTCTAATTTGATTTTAATACTAGCAATACTAATAACAATATTTTAATACTAGAATGAGTTATGGAGGCAGTGGGTTGACAGACGTTCCGCAACCGAAAATCTCTTCCAAATCTTTTTGTTTGCAACCTGAGGTCCACAACCATCAAGAATTCCACCGCGCGAAGTAAATTTTTACTGCACTAGTTTGCGACCGCAAGGTCCACAATCGCTTGAAATACTTACTCATAATCTCCGAGGCGTTTGCGGCCCATGGTGCAAATCATTGCACAAAAACTTGCTTCGCGCTGTCGTCTCTAGTTAGAAATACCTCATTGGTAAAAACTATATAACTAACAATCTCATTTTTATTTGTAATATAAATATTCTTTCCTTTTTTTTGTTTCAAAGATACTGTAAGGCGTTGTTCATTTTATTTTAAATTGAGCAATACTTTTTTTATTGAATATTATTTTGTATGTGTTGTGCTGTCTTGTAATCGTAATAGATGTTTTTTTATGTAGTAATAGAAAATGTCCTTCTATGATAGGGAGCGCATTTTCCAATTTGTATTGACACTAAAAGAAAGGGAGAAAAGAAATACCCTTGCTGAGATTCTTGCCAGTTATTCTCAGTACAACGCTCCCGCCCCATAGTTAGACTTACGAACCGATGGCATAGCGAAATTCATAAATGCTCAATTATTGTAGCCTAAATTGAATAAATCATTGTGAATTTTGATTTTTTTTTAATTCTATAACGAAACTATCCACATAAAGCAACAAAATCACTTACAGGTAAGTGTTGTAGTACCTGTTTTTCCTGGTCTGCATCTTTTCGGTGCGCCGCCTAAACGCGAGGTAGGGGTTGTTGGTGGACTGGCCCGGCCGGCTTTCCGTCTTCACAGATAGTATAAGCGCGTGTTGCTGTGAACAGAGATGTTAACAATCAGTAATATAGATAAATTGCATCTGCCCTTGCCTAGAAGTGGACGTGTTTCGACTGAATAAAATCTTTTGAGACCAGCTTATTAAGCTACCTAGTATGAGACAACACTGACGAGGTCATCGTTTGGAGTTTCTCTCAATCATCATCATAAATACATATAGAAGAGCAAATAATCAAACCGTGTTTTTCCATCGCCTCCAAATGTTGAGTAAACAGAAAAAATATTGATTTGACTGTTAAATTCTCAAAAACATGGATCAGACCTAACTGTGAAAGTTGTGGTATTTTAGAACATTATACTGATATTATTTTCTTCAAAGCTAAACTTGTGAAGGAAAACTTAAGAAATACAAGTTGAACAAAACTTGTTTCAACGTCACACAATCTGACCAGCTACCCTATCGGCTAAACCTATTGAAATCCGCCAATACAAACACAATAGAAAATTTATTGTTCATGGCATGCGGACATGCCAGGCGGATGTCAAGAGGTAAAAACTATGAATACAGACATGGGCTTCATTTGACATTTGAAGTCCATAATATGCCCACATAAGGACAAAATATGGGCTTCAAATGTCAAATGAAGCCCATGTCCATGTCCATATTTTTTAGCCGATAGACCCGCAGCAGTGCAATTGCGTAAAGTCAATCGTATTCATTTGACAGTTCATATTGTATCATAATAATGTCATTCTATACAAATTGCCGCCGATGGAATACGATATGAACTGTCAAACGAATACGATTACCTTACGCTATCGCACTGCAGAATCTTCTCCATCATGTCTATCATCAACTATAACATCATCGACGTACACAATGTGAATACTCACAGTGGTGAGCCGCTTGTTGAGCCAGTAGTCGTAGACGGCGGTGACGAGGTCGTCGTGCCGCTCCAGCAGCAGCTTAGCCTCGTTCAGCGTCACCACCGTCTGCCCGGAGCACTTCTCCAGCTTGTCCATCATCTGCTCGAACTTCCATTCTGAAATCAACGACTTTAGTTAAATACATACATACATACTTCATGCCCGCTTCCCGGAGGGATAGGCAGAGACAAATGCTTTTTCAGCTTAATTTGCGGGGGATATGTTATAGGAAAAATAAAAGATGATTAGTATAATAAAAAGTTTGTTGCATTGCAGCACAACACACAGTTCGCATCTAGCAATGTTCATATAAAGACACCGGGCCAATCACAGCGCAGCAAGCTACTCGTTTAATTTGTAAGTTTTAGCTCTTGTTGTATTAGCACTAGTGCGGTTTGCGATATCTCATTTTCATACTGTAGTACATACATACATATAATCACGACTATGATCTCCGAAGGGTTAGTCAGAGACTAGGCAATGAGGACCGCAAAAGCAGTCCTCTGCCATAGTCCACTTTTCACCAAATAGCGACTGCACATGTGCTCAGCGTGACAGGTGGTGAGCCCATCGCCGCTCTATGTTGGATGTATGGAGGTGTATGTACTCTATGCTGGTGGATGTATTTGCAGTCTCAGTCACCCAAGGGAAGAGAGAGGGTGGTAGTATTCTTTCACCGCGACGCGACACGGTTTACTAAGTAGGTACTAATAATAATATTAAGTAGGTATTTTAATAAAATATATTTGTAAATAAATATTCTTATTCTACATTAAACTACGTGTTTCATTACTGGCCCACATGTTTAACACCGTAATATGTTTATAAAAGAATAAATATTTACATAAAACTTTAGAGTGAAGCGAAAATTTATGCTAAACTCGTACGGATACGGAGAGTATTATATCTTCCTTGTCATACTTCTTGACTAAATGCATTCTTTACACAGCTGGAACTGATGATGTCAGATATATTTAAAAACGCATTAACATGTAAGTTGGGTTAGAACTAGTGATGAAACGATTAAGATTTTGATTAATCGTAATCGACGGTTATTGATATTTCACGATTAACCGTAATCATCCAATTTATCGATTAGTAGATTAGCGATTACTTCTGACATTTATTTTCCTCAAAAAATCTACACAATATTGCTTTCTAAAACAGTTAGCAAAAAAATTCTCTCAATCAAACCATCATCTGTGGCGGCGGAGATGATCCAGCAGTAGCTGGATTAAAACCGAAAAACGAAACAGCTTGATGCCCGAAAAGATAGAAATGTTTCATCACTAGTTAGAACACCTTTGTCGCTCTTTCTACCTTATCTCACGCAGCCTAGTAAAGCTTCTCCTATTTTACTAATCAAATTCAATCCGAGTAAATTATTTTAAATGTACTGTTTATTAGAGGTGAAGAGAAAAGTATGCGTATTATGTGCAGAAGGAATGTTCATATAAATATTATGTTCTTTTGTTCAACGGTTTTGAAAAATATTATCAAGAAGAAACCTCACCTTTACACTCGCTTTTCATACTTTTTGTAATTAAATTCCTTAGCACAAAGCAATAAATGTTTCACAACCGTTAAGAATATAAATCCCTCGTGTCCTCTATGAGCTTCGCTTCTCGTATTCATTGTACACGCAGCACGTGGCCGTTAGTGAAAGCAATTAATTAAATTTCCTTCTAACTTATAGCCACACGATCCTTGCTCGAAGCCCCGGTAATATGGTAATATAGCCTTTTGACTACCTAGTGTTTTAGCTACTGAACTTATGAGTTGTTCACCATAAAAAACGTTCTGGAAGTAATAAAAAAGATAGGACCAACAAATTTCGTAAACATAATTTTGTTTAGGACAGGGCAGGTTCGTCCAAACTTATCCTTTTTTTATTATTTCAGACCATAGTGAGTGATAATATTGTTTCACAAAATAATTGGTATCTTCTCTATGACTTATATTATTAACATAATAATAAGAGTCATAGAGATGCCGTAACAGGCATCATAGCAAAGGAATATATGGGGAAGACCTAACTTGGTCCTGAGTCTTAAGATTTGAAGACGCGGTCACAGTGTTGAGCAGACAAAGTTTTCAGAAAGCATTAGAGACGCCTAAAATGCTAGGAGTACTCATTTTAACAGCAACTTAAGGATCTATATTCTGTGCGACCGTTGCTGTCGCTTTACTATTTAAATCACCAATCTCAAACCCCTAAAACGGACGCTGCTTGAATAAACTTTTATAGATATAGAGGTTGGACTTGGGGACTTGGACTTGAACTTGGGGGAGGCCTTTGGCCAACAGTGGGACAGCATGGGCTAGCTAAAAAAAAGAAGAAATATACAGAGGAGGTAGTGATGAAGAAAAGGATCTATCGCTGTGCTAAATGATTAAGAGGGTTTATACGCATTTCGATTTCCCATACAAACTTCCAAGTGGAAATTTTGAAAAACTAATAAGCCAATTTTGATGGAACTTTGCATGCTAAAGTAAAACACAGGGATCTAAATAGTTTGTTGAAAACATTTTACAAAAACGTTTATTTAGCTGAGTTATTGTGATTTAAAGTCCACTATAGAAAGTTTAGAATCGCAATAACTCAGTTAAATAAACGTTTTTTTAAAATGTTTTCATTACCGAGCACTAAGGCTGGTTTCACAGTCACGCGTTAGACCAACGCCGGCCACACGCGCGCGCTACACTACATAGTAGTTGCGCGTTTGAACTGCGTGATGACGCGCGCGCTTACAATTACACTAGATTGTAGGTTGCGTTTCATAGTCATCACGCAGTTCAAACGCGCAACTACTATGTAGTGTAGCGCGCGCGTGTGGCCGGCGCTGGTCAAAAGCGTGACTGTGAAACCAGCCTAAGTGCTCTCGGCCAGACTGGACGCGCGGGCGCGGCGGGCGCGGCGCGCGGCGAGGCGTACAAACGTATGCCCCGCGCCGCGTGCCCACTATGGACACTCAAATGAGAATACATATTTTTAGGTACGCCGCGCCCGCGCGGGCAGTCTGGCCGAGCACTTAAAAAGATTAAAAATTCGATCACATTCAAAAACTAGACACACAATCCCATACTAAATCGTAGCGGAATAGTTGGAGCTTTAACATATACATTTGACGTAATTTGGCCCAATAGCAATTTTTGAAGGGGCACTTCGTTGACTCTTACCTCGCACACTATAGTCGGTGCCAGATAAACGTGCACAAAAGGTCATCGCTACCCCTGTACCACTGCACGCCGAAACAGGATCACGTCGAACCGAAATATAAGCTGTAGCGATAGAATTCTGTGTAAACAAACGTATCTTGGTACGAGACGTCCTTGATCCGGAGACTTGGCATATATCACAAACATTTTTTAAAATCTAGAAACAAGAGCTCACTTTTTGACTTTTAATACGTACATAATAAATAAGTACCTATTATAGTGATAATAGACTGGCCTAATAAATGTTTGGTACAAGTGGGGTAAGTGAGCATTTATTTATTTGGCACCGACTATACCTAACGAATGATTACCATAACATATCGTTTTGAGAATGTTGACTGTGCGTCTACTTTTTATTTGTGATCGATGTTTTACGCCCCATTCGACCGGTATATAATTTCTCGTTATCCTGTACCGTTTTTGTAGCTATCCATATAACTTTTACTCATTGTACCTACATTGTTGAACGACGAACGGCGACTCACCCGTGAGCTCCGGGTGCCTCTGCTGCTTCAGCCACCTCTCGTCCTCTGAGTCGATGTCGTACTCCGGCGCCTCCTGCTCCTCCCACAGCGCTGCGGACAAGCATAACAGCTGTTATACAAAGAGATAATAGTATTTTTGAATTTTTATCATCATCATTATCAACATCAGCTGTAGGACGTCCTTCAGGCATGACACAATATATTGTTTTATCGATTATTAAATTAGGAAGCACACAGCAAACTACATCCTTCCTCCACGTTTCACCAAATAGTGAAAACTAGTATTACCTTTAAGGGGGCACAATTTTATAATAAGTTACCTTCTTATATCAAAAATTTAGACTCTTAAACAGTTTTAAGTTTCAATTACGTAATTATATAATACAAAACTACGATTTATAAATTATTGTATAATACTAAAATGCAGTGACTGTATCTTCAGTTTAAGAACTATGATAATAATTTATGTTCTCATGTAAGTGGATTTCTGTAATCATAAATTTTTTAAACCCAAATAATAACTGCACATGTGCTCAGCACATAGCCACTTTATGCTGCTGAATGTACGTGCAGTTTTCAGTCTGTTAGTCGCCTTAAACAACACCCAAGCAAAGAAATGGATTGGTACCATTATTTTAGTAATGAGCCACCACCGCACAGCTCAGTACTAGTAATTAATTAATTTTTAACTGCCGCACTCTGTGGCGTCAATTAACGTTAATGATCCCTTAGCATTAAAGAAGTTTCATTGTAAAAATAAATCTTCTAAAACCTGCTAAGCACTGATTTGGAACGAAAAATTAGACCTACACTTAAACTACTATGTAAAATTACAAAAATATCTGTTTATTAATGTTTTTATTATGAATCAGCGTTTCGATAAGTGTTAATATTATACATGACTGTTATTAAGCATAATTTCCAAAGGAAATAACCCAAAAAAACAGATGTTTTAACGTAGAATAGGTATTTGCAGTTTTATTTATCAATGCTTCATTAATTAAGTTCAATGATGATAAAGCTGCAGACGGAAGGTGACTACATCCGGTATCCTCAAGTACTGAGGAAGTGGCCATATTGACATCGAGATACAATAGTATATTGCACTTGTAAAGAAAAAGACAGTTCTTTCTTGTTTTCTTTTGACACTTTTAATTTTTTTTCTTCAAGAGGTAAACTCCTGGCTTTTATCCTACCTGATATTAAGTAACTAATAATAAAGCCGATGGCAGAAACGCACTTCATCCGGATTCCCCACCTTTGTTGAGGAATCGGCTATCTTCTCCCTAACTATCGGAACACAACAATGCTACGAACATTGATGTTATGACGACATATTTTAGGTAAGATGGTGATTGCTTCATATTCTAACATTTGATTTAGACCTTCTTAACTCCATCGAACTGGGTGAAAAAAGGCCAAAGCCGAGATGCATGGCGTAATAAACTCAAACTCAATTAAACAAATAAATTAATAAACTTTCCTACACTCACACCAATTATCTAGCCCAAGGGAAGCTTCGTTATGAAACTCGCTAAATGGTTATAGACAACGGATAAACATACTTATTATAAATAGAAAACACCCAGACCCGAGACAATTTAGAAAAACAATAATTTCTAAATTGACCCGACCGGGGATCGAACCCGGGACCTCAGAGATGGCGACACCATGAAAACCGGTGTACAAACCACTCGACCAAGGAGGTCGTCAAAACTCGTCAATTGAATTGAGTTTATCACCATGCATCTCGCCTTCGTACTTTTTGCACCCAGTTTGATCTGGCAACCTTCTTTAAATCGTCTCGCCAGCGCATTTGAGGTCTTCCGTCGTACAGTCGGTTGAGGAAGTTCCGTAAGCGAATATCGCCGAAAAGTGGTCGACTGAGAACATTCTCGACTGTACAAAGTGTTTCTTAGAAACGTAGTGAGGACGTCACGTCACGCAGCCAGACGTGTGCCCGCGTACAACGCCGCAGTAACTCTGCCTGCGAGCTGCGATGCGAAGGCCACTAACCACAGCTGATGGAGCGATCGCGTAACATAATCGGTAGACGCAGACGGACCGGTGCACACGAGGGTAACGCCGACAAGATTCTCTTACGGGTGAATAAAATGTACAGTCAATAGTGAACGAAATATAATAAGAGAATACTGCCAACCTCTTTCTTCCCTTTGGTGTCGTAAAAAGCGACTAAGGGACTAAAGAAAAAAGAAAGACTGCACAAACATCCAACGGCATAAAGCGGCGAAGGGCCCACCACCTATCACGCTGAACACATGTGCAGTTCTAACTTATTTATAGCAGTTTAATTACGAGTTTCCATTTCACTAATAAACATATTACCTAAACATTTTTCAATTCCAGAGTTCTAACACCATGAATAAATAACCAAGCTTTAAAGTTCTTTAGATAGGCAAGTCAATGGTCAAGGATGTTTTCCGCAAGACGTGATTCGTTTGCGTCTATAGCAGTTTAATTTACAAGTTTCCACTTATAAACATTATTAAACAATTTCCTATTGCACGTCTGTGCAAGGAGTCTTTCTAGAACCATACATAATTTACCAAGCCTATTCAAAGCTCTTTGATCTAAACAGATAGGCAAGGCAAGTCAACAAAACATTTTCCGCGAGACGTGATTTAACATTTTGCGTCTTCAGATCGCATCTGCAGATAGATCCGCACGCGTGCAGCGGGCGCGAGCGCGAGTGAATAACGCACGGCACTCTTGAAACAGGCACTATGTCGGCTCGCCTCCAACCGGTTGGGTGTGAACTAATGGCTGGTTTACACGTTGCGAGTTAATGGCCTGACAGTAGGCAGCTGCTCGCATTTTAAACTCGCATGCTAGTAGCTCGGCTCGGCTTTGCTGTCTACACGACACCTGTGCTGCTGTCCAGTCTTGCGAGTTGCGGCGAAGTTGAGTGAACGTCTTATAAAAAAAAACAGTGATACGCTGAATATTATTATCGAAATAATAAATAATAGTTATTATCGAAACAATTTCATAGGTTTTCTTGCTCTCTGTATGATTTCATGAATGAAATATTATTATCCGAAGACCATCTATCCGTTGCCATTTTGAATTAGATACACCGTACGTAGGCGCAGCACACAAAAAAACACGGGTTCCGCTCACGACTATCCTGCTCGCATTGATTAATTGACTACTGGCGAGCTACTGCCGAACGCGTCTAAACAATGCGAGCGACGGCCAAGCTGCTGTCATGTGCGAGTTGCTGGCGCGGCTGGCGCACGAGCAAGCGAGTGAAAACAAAAAATGTTGAAGTAACTCGGATGCGAGCTACTATCCACGTGCACGTGCGAGTTACTGCAGTGCAGCTACTCGGTAGGCTGACTCGTACGCTAGCTCGCACTGTGTAAACTAGCCATAAGAGCGATACTTATGTGCACTGCACGTGAGTGAGTCGTCAGTCGTCCTCGTCACTCAAGGCGGCTATGTTTCATAACTATTGCTATAGATTTATGTAATCCTGGTACAGAGGCCAGGTACTATTTATCTACTCTGTGACGCCAGCAAGAGCGTCGCCAGCCAATGGCCCTGGGGGGGCAAGCCGATATAAATGAAGGGGTCGATTGTAATAAGTACGGTACAAAGTCCCAATGTGTAAACTCCACGACCACTTCACTGTACGTAGAGGCGTGCTGACGGTTTCAGAGTAGGGCAACATTATTTTCTAGTAATTTTTAACAGTTTATTACGTATTTTTTAAATCGCTAGGGGGGGGGGACAGCTCCCCTACTCCCCCCACCCCACCCGGGGATGACCTTGGGCGCCAGCAGCCCATTACTTCAACCTACCTTCAATAAAATTCGTCTCCAGGTAAGAAGAATCAACATCAATTGGTGAAATTTGACAGTTTTGTATATTCTTTTTTATTGTTTGACTACCGGAAAACGCTTAAGTCTCATCTAATCTGTTTTTAGTGATGATAAGGTTTTAGTGCACTTCAGCTAGAATGATGTCTTTAAACATTGGAACTCAGACCGACAAGGCTAGCTAATCAGGAAGACGGTGGAAGGCTAATCTTTATTAAATCGAGATTGACTCCTTAAAAACAATAGGTTAGGCGATTAAAAAAAACAAATGTTATTGGTCAAAACTTGTCATAATAAGTTTTTATTTTCTACTTTATAGAAGTTAGTATTTTAGTAATTACGGAAAGCTGCTATGAAGATAAAATATGAATAACCGCAATGACCTTAGTTTCAATATACGAGTATGTATACGCCTCACATGATCTCTAACCATTCAATTGAACCAGACTCATATACTTACATAGAACAGCTGCAAAAAATACTTTCCGTCGTTTTGGACAGAAATTATTTGGACAGAGTTTCTGAAACGACACATTTCTTTACAATATTAAGGTTGCTTCACACATATCAGTGAAGTCACAGTTCCGACACAGTCCGGCACAGTGAAAAATATTCTTTCATACAATTTCTATGAACGTTGTCAAAAAGAAAACGTCCGTAATTTGCCGGTGGCGACACTGACACTGAGAGCAATATCACTGACAATGACAAGTGGGGATGCGTTCATAGAGAATGTATGAAAAATACTGTGCCGGTACTGTGCCGGAACTGTGACTTCACTCTGATATCTGTGAAGCAACCTTTTCAATTAATTTCGGAGACTGTCCGAATAATATCTGTCCGAAGCGAGACGGTAAGTCCGCAAAAATAGGTATAAGCCTTGGTAACGAAATAGCTAAGTATATAAGGTGAGCCTCCAATCGGGTACAAAAAAGATAACACGAAAGCCCTATTTCCCAAGAGATATAGGTCATCTGTGAATATACCAGTACCTACAGTCCCGCGGGAGCATTGAAATATTGCTGCTTTGGCCTTGTTTGAACACCTCTAAGATCACTATTATACATATACATACATAATAATCACAGCTATTATCCCCGAAGGGTTAGTCAGAGACTAGGCAATGGCAAAAACAGTCCTCTACCATAGTCCACGGCACATCAAATAGCGACTGCACATGTGCTCAGCGTAACAGGTGGTGAGCCCACCGCCGCTCTATGCTGTTGGATGTATTTGCAGTCTTTAGTCCGTTAGTCGCCTTTTACGACACCGAAAGGAAGAGAGGGGGTGGTAGTATTCTTTCACCGCTACGCGACACGGTAGCTACCATTATTCAAATAATGAGTATTCTTTATTGTACACACAGATAATAATACATGGTTATAATTTAAAAAGAAGTCGTACAACCGGCGGCCTTATAACTAAAAGCGATATCTTCCAGGCAACCTAGGGATGGAGAAGCTTGGTCTGAAAAACAGATGGAGGCGTTGATGTAGTGTACAGTGATGATTGATGTATACCGCTGTAACGGGTTACTTTTAAATGAAATCTAACTACCTACAGTAGGTATATACATTCACGACTGCCATAGGGTTAGTTCACGTTTCACCAAATTATAACTGCACATGTGCTCAGCGTGACAAGCGGTGACAGTGAAACCGTGACCGTGTAATTATATTCCTAATTATATTTTTATTACTTTACTAGCGACCCGCCCCCGGCTTCGCACGGGTTACTAACCGTACCCGTATCTAAACAAATTATTGCCTATAACCTTCCACGATAAATATGCTATCTAACACTGCAAGAATTTTTTAAATGGGACCAGTTGTTCCTGAGATTAGCGCGTTCAAGCAAACAAACAAACAAACTCTTCAGCTTTATAATATTACAAGCGGCCGCTCGCGGTTTCACCCGCGTGGTTCCCGTTCCCGTGGGAATATCGGGATAAAAATTATCCTATGTGTTAATCCAGGTTATAAACTGTCTGTTTGCCGAATTTGATCCAAATCCATTTAGTAGTTTTTACGTGAAGGAGTAACAAACATCCATCCATATACGTTCCCGGGGGAATATCGGGATAAAAGGTATCCTATGTGTTAATCCAGGTTATAAACTATTCTGTATGCCGAATTTCATCCAAATCTATTCAGTAGTTTTTACGTGAAAGAGTAACAAATATCCATACTTACAAACTTTCTCGTTTATAATATTAGTAGGATTAGTTTAAATATTACCTATCTCACTAGGGACAAAATCAAGCTAGTTATATAATCAGTACTATTTATCTATTCTATTCTGTGCTAATATTCGTGAGTGTAAATGTGTATGTATGATACTGGCTTTGATATTGGCGACTGACTAATAACGGCCGCTCCCAATAACCTATCTATCTGTTGTTGTGCCTACCAGAGTTAGAAATTTGACTTAAGGTCGTTACAAATTGTGTCAAATATCTAACTCTAGTGGTCAAAACAACAGATAGATTGGTTATTGGGACCGACCGTAAGATATGACGGTGGTAGCTAACCAGGCGGCCTTAAAACAAGACATAGCACACATCCAAGGGCATATTCCCAAAGGTCCATGACTCTATTGTTCTTCTATTCTTCTCTAGTCTTTTAAGCGGGGCGTGAAACGGCATTTATGCAGGCCGTCATAAATGGAAGCGCTCGTTATCGTGCTTATTCCACGGTGGGGAGCGCTCTCATTATTTTGGACTGCATCGGCTGCTTACCATCAGGCAGGATGTCACTATGACGAGTCATTATAAAAAAAAATCCCACTGAGTCCATGAAATTTCAAAATCTATTTTAAAACTTTCATATATGAATTCCCAACGGGTCCACGAGACTTATCCGAAGTACAATCATCAAAAACGATACAAGAGCCCTTCGGGGATAATAGTCATGATAATATAATATATAAAAAATATAATATATAAAAGGATAAAATATTATGTTTATCCTTTTATAACTCAGCATTAATGCTGATTGTACCAAACATTCTCATGGACCTGCTGGGAAATAAAATGTTTTTTTATTTTTAATGTCGTAGACGAGTCCACGGAAATTGGGTATCAAAGTATAAAAATAAAATTTTTGAAAACAATAGAGTCATGGTTCATGGACCTTTTGAAATAACCCCATCCAAGTGCAGACGCCAGCAGTCAACCTTCCAGAAAATGTACAATTTCTTTATTTTTTTTGGTTTTTATAATAGGGATATAAGAATCAATATCGATAACAGAAACTTGATGGTTTTGGAAAAGGCTGACCTAATGGCGAGTGTGCAAATAAACTCATGACAAGGATGTGAGACCGGTGTTCAGGGCTGCTTTTCCACTAAAGCTATGCGAAGTGGCTATGCGCAGTGCCGGAGGAAAATTCCACCAATAGTATGACTTAATTTTACACCGCGCCTTTTAAAAATTGTAGAGTGGATCCTACACATTCGTTATCAACAATCTACCGTTGATTATTTATATAATTTCAGTTTTTCTAAAATAATTTTAGCTGCAAATAACGATTACACGATTATACTAACTAGGTAAGAAACAATTACATGTGTTTTATTACTCTTTAAAAAAATAAGCATAAAAAACTATGCAAAATGTCATTCAGACGCTTGAAGCCAACTGGGCTCCTTAGAATAACATAATTATAAAAAAAAAACTACTACTAGGACCAAAAAATAAAAAAAATCACTGTGACTTGATGAATGTCCCATTAAGTTAATAGATATAATAATTAAAAATAATTAATATTATGGAAAATAATTCAATTCAAAGTTTTGTCACCGAAAATCCGTCATTCAGTTCACGATGACATTTCGACTTTTGAAAATTTTTCAATTTGTTTGATCGTGCCGTGACCTGCCGAAACCTCACTAAACACCCGCCCACCGGCCTGCCTTCATTTGTCGACCGTAATTACTGAGATAAAGACGTTTGATATTGATATTTTTTTAACCAACTTTCGTTCGAAGCATTTTGTCACTACTTTATGTCATTCCGTTCGAACGTATAACTGTAAAAGGATCAACCATAAGTAAATTCTAATTTATGCATATTAGACCCTGGTGCCCAACGATAAATGTGTGGCGTTTTACCTATTAACTTCTTATTTAGCAAAAATTATAATTTAACATTGCTCGTCTTGTTATTACGTTCAAAAGCCAAAGAAATAAAAAGCCTACTATTAAGTTTAAGATTATTTTTTGATTTTATAATCAGATTACGAACTTAAAGTGCTTAGGTGATTTTGAAACTAAGTACTTTACGAATTAAAAATTCTCTTGATCTCGAAGATGCTACGGATTTGGAATATTTTTTATTTGGTAAATGTAAATCAAAGTTGTAATTTATGTTCCTAATTAGCACCTAATTATTCCTTGCTTTTTTATATTGCAGTTAATACATAATTGTTACCTATTATATCTAAGAGATAAAGTATTGTTACTGTTCTGTTACTATAAAAAATCAAAGCCTTGTTAATTCTACGAAGTATATTGATGTTTTTTTTGTTTCGTGTTGTATTTTTGTTTCGAGTTGTATTTTTGTTTCAAGTTGTATTTTTGATTCGAGTTGTAGTTTTGCTCAGAGTTATTTTTTGTTTTTAATTTATCTTTCACTATATTATGTTTTGAGTAGTATTTGAGTTTATCTTTGAGTAGATTTTAGAGGACCTAGAACCTTACGGCGGCGTAGTTATCTTGCATTAACCCTGAGCATGGTCTCCTGATGAGACTGAAACTGATCGGAATATCCGACGAAATCGTACGTATTATTATAATAATGCCTAAAATATATAGTTATAGTTATTCAAACTGACTTTTAATATTAAGTACTTACTTAGGTACTTACTGTTGTTATTTTTAATTTTTTTATTGAATACGAAGTATTGATAGTTACTTTTTTATTTAGTTTGTATAATCCTTATAAGATAAATAAGATAATTACAAGAATTAACACCTACATGTATTCATAATACCTACCTATTGCCACTAAATACCTTCATTCCTATACTGCAATATGAAAATGTCATTACACTCCTGTAGATGTCATTACATTCACGGCAATAAATAAAATTTTCTTGATTACTCTAAATCTACTAGAGATAACATGCTCCAAATACTTGTAAAAAGCTGTCAGTAAGGTAGACTATAGAATGTATCCCAAAAGATTGATTTTATAGAGAAATTCCCGTGGAAGATAAAAAAAATATATTTTTGTGAGATACACCCTGTAACAGGCAAATAATTTAGTCGAGTAGCAAAGCCAGCGAGTGCATTGCTTCTCTAGTTTGGTTATTATAAAATTCGTTTTAATTAAGTAATGTAGCGAAGCAATGAACACGCCAGCATGCTGGCTTCCCAAAACTGTAAATGTTTTAACTAATATTGACCCTTATGCCTAAACCATGAAGTTCAAATTTAATCAAAGAAATTTGACCTTTTGTAGTAGGTAGGTTGACGTATGTAGGTAGGTGACGT
This sequence comes from Scoparia ambigualis, assembly GCA_963921215.1. Taxonomy (NCBI): domain Eukaryota; kingdom Metazoa; phylum Arthropoda; class Insecta; order Lepidoptera; family Crambidae; genus Scoparia; species Scoparia ambigualis. The sequence continues at coordinate 7,293,384 of OY992515.1, read as the reverse complement.
ATGTCTGTATTTGCTACGCGAATAAAGTACTCGCCAGTACGAACTAGGTTTTAGAGAGGCGATCCTACCGGTTGCGGAAAAGCAATTAATCGCAAGAGCGCAAAGGCGAATCATAAAACCAATAGAACAATAACTAAAGCATATAGGGGTCCAAATGAGACTCGCATAGTTGTCCTATTTTTTCAAATGGGCCATAAACATTGAAAGGAAAGAGACAAAATAAGTTGACAAAAACGTCGAATGTCCAGCGGAAAAAAACCGGTCACCATTTATGATACCGAATTCAAAAGCGACTTAGACAAATGTAATTCGAGTGGTGACCAAACAGAGTGCCCACTCAAATGTCATAGCACTGATGCTTTAGTCAATTTTTTCCTATTTATTTTAACCTATATAACCGCCTCTGTGGTCTAGTGGCTAAGCTACCGGTTTCAGACCCAGAGGTCCCGGGTTAGATTCCCAGCGGGGGGTACATCTTTGTGTGCTCGGTTTGGTTGGTGGTAGGGCTGTTAAGTCCGCCTTGCTAGCTACCACCATCCTATCTAAGTCTGTCGCCATAACAACGATGTTTATAGCATTGTTGTGTTCCGGCAGTTTAGAGATAAGATAGCCAGTTCCTCAGTGGTTGAGGATTCCGGGTGAAGCGCGCTTCCACCTTCGGCCTTATCGCACTTACCATCAGGTGAGTTGAAGGCCAAGCGCTTACCCGTTGCCAATAAAAAAAAAAACCTATATATTCTCTATGCGGAAGGATAAAGAGTAGCGTTAACTCCGAGCGTCACAATAATAGGTTCACAGTTGTTAATTTTTTTTATTTTGTTTCAAATCGATGACTATAGAGGAAACAATTTCGCCTCGCAGGATGAGTCGATACGTTTTCACAATTCATTGAGCGTGACTCACTGTGTTTCTCGATAAAAATGTGTTTACGTTTAGGTACTTTGGAATGGTGTGTTTACGTTGATAAAATTATTATTAACTAGCGGCCCGCCCGCGACTTCGTCCACGTGAACACCCTGTATTCCGTGAAAAAATTAAAAAAAAATCATTTCACAACAAAGCTTTCTTACTTTTAAAACCGATCGGTATTTGATCGGATTGGTATTGTGAAATTTCGTACTTTTAAGTTATCACACCAGGGCCCTTATTCTGTAACGATTCTTTGTTTCAAAACCACGTTCATTCCTTAAAAAGTTACGATATCTTCCTAAAAACGTATGCGTTTGACGTTTGTGCGCGGTAAGGTTTAGGTGTGGAATCTATAGATTGCGATACAGAATCAGGGCCCAGCGCTAATTTGGATTTATTTATTTATTTATTTAGAAGATGCACAAAACAGGTTACAACCATACAAATCAATAAAACAAAACGTGATACAAAACTTACAAACTAGGTTGGAACCCTTAATATGTACATACTAAGAAACATACTACCAAGCAGTGAATATTATGTCATATCTTTCAACTAGGTATTTACTAACAAATAAATTAACTGAATTGATTGTGATAAAACTGAACAAATTAATAAAAATATATCGAATTAAATTAAATTACAATTACGTTATTTAAATTACATTATTCCAAATTCTATAAATCAAATATATATCAAATTTCCCAAAAAAATATTTAAAATATTAATTCTGCATTAATTAAATAAAAATAAAATTACATTTATACACTATAAAAAAAAAAAACATTATCTATTAAAACATTACTATTTGAAATGTTTCCTAATTTCCTTCTTAAATTTTAAAAGGCTACAGTTAAAAATATCAACGTCAGCGCAGTCACCAACGAGCTCATTATACTGGCGACACATTCGAGTTAGAGGATTAAAATAAGATGTATTGTTGAGATAAACCATAAGTGTAAAGAATTTTGGCCTACGGACACGATAATTTGTATTAAAATTTAGCTGAGACAATAAGTACGGTGAATCCATTTTACAATTAACTAATTTATAGAGGAACATTAGATCAAATTGTTTTCGGCGATTAGTTAATGATACCATTTGGAACCTGTTCATTCTATCCTCATAGGAGTGCAGGATGCGATGAAGTCCCATTCTGAAGCTAAGCAGCTTAAGGAATCGCTTTTGAATACGCTCTATTCTCTCCTGATGAACCTGATAATTTGGTGACCAAACTGCTGTATTATATTCCAACAAGCTTCGAACCAATGAGAAGTAAAGAGTCAAGTATGATGAAATGTTTTTAAAATCTTTTGTCACTCTGTAAATGAAGCCTAACATACGCGACGACCTATCCACAATGTGGTCATAGTGATCGCAAAATGACAACTCACTATCTGATTCTTATTGTGTGAACTAAATGGCATTAAGTTTTGTATTTTTTTCACTCAATATCCACGTATTATGAATCCATATTAGCTCTGGTGTCGTTAGGAATACGAAAATTCACAATACCAATCCGATCCAATAGCGATCGGTTTCAAGAGTAAGGGGCCTGGTCCTGACAATAAGGAACACAACAAAAAAATAATTAATCAAATAGGTGCAGCCGCTCTCAAGGGATGGCCAAAATATGGTGAAAAGTGGACTATGGCTAGGGTTGCCAGATGATAATTTGATCAAGGAGGGCAGATGGGTCTAAAAAGGAGGATTTTCTGTAAAAAACACAGACATTCACAATTAAACGAATTTTTATATTATTTTACTTCATTAAATTTTTAATCATATTTTTGCATGTTGTTCATGGTTTTTTCACATTTGCGTTATATGCGCTTTTCAAAAATAAAACTCGCAGATCTTGAGCAGATGTCTTTAGCACTTAGACGTTCAGCAAACAGGAGGACTTACAGTAGGTAAGGGAGGACGGGAGGACAAAACATGGAAAATGATGACATGTCCTCCTTTTGGATACCATCTGTCATCATTTCTGATCGGTCGAAGTAAGTTCGCTGTGTTTAATTTTAATATTACAAGTTAAATATTACCATTTATTACAAACCAATAAGCGATTGAGACAATAGCCTAGGGTCAATACCCAGGAGCCCTTGTGTCTCTCTCTTACTTTTCTATTACTATAATCTTACTATAATAATATAATAATAGGTAAATAATAATACAACCGTGTCGCGTAGCGGTGAAAGAATAATACCACCCCCTCTCTTCCTTTGGGTGTCGTAAAAGGCGACTAACGAACTAAAGACTGCACATACTTCCAACAGCATAGAGCGGCGATGGGCTGACCACCTGTCATGCTGAGCACATGTGCAGTCGCTATTTGGTAAATAGTGAACTATGGTAAAGGTCTGCTTTTGCTGTCCCCATTGCCTAGTCTCTGACTAACCCTTCAGGGATAATAGTCGTGATTAATCTATGTATGTATAGGGCCCCACAGACGATCAGGTCGCCTGCAGGTATCGGCCTGTCAGTTAGTAGTACAACGCACGGGCGGCGGCGGAACTGACAGGCTTATACCCGCAGGCGAACTGATCGTGTGTGGGGCCCGCCGTTAGGTATCAGCCAACTGACAGGCTTATACCTGCAGGCAAACTGATCGTGTGTGGCACCCGCCGGCAGGTATCAGCCTGTCAGTTAGTACTAGCCGCCCGCTGCCGCCGCCGCCCGTGCGTTGTACTACGCACTAACAGGCCTATACCTGCAGGCGACCTGCCGGCCTAGCATGCGCAACACGAGAACTCTTCTCGACCCATTTTCTCGTGTTTTATTCATTTATATCTAATGTCTATCGATACTAAAGATACATGGATGCGCTTAGAACTCTACATAATAATATGTCAAGAATAGACTTAATAGTAGTTTTTGCATAAACTGTGGTATTTTTGTCTACAAACCACTTAAAATGCTTTGTCGTCTCTCGTCCGCGACATATCTCGTGTTGCGCATGCTAGGCCTACTGATCGTCTGTGGGGCCCTTAATACTACTCTTAAGAGTTGATGGATAAAGCCCCAGTGTAGGCCTAGCATATTGCGCCATACGAAATATGTCGCGGACGATATTCTCTCTTCCTTCGATGGCGGGAACGCCAAACTATCTCGGTTACAGTTGTCAAAACTCCATAAAATTATGTTGCATGTTAGGGTTTGTAGACAAAAATACCACAGACAGCAAAAACTACTAAGTATTATGTCTATTTTTGACATATCGTGTATAGACATAACACGAGAAAACGGGTCGAGAATATTTTCTCGTGTTGCGCATGCTAGGCCGGCAGATCAGCGGGTCTACCGGCTAAAAAATATGGATATGGGCTTCAATTGACATTTGAAGCCCATATTTTGTCCTTATATGGGCATATTATGGGCTTCAAATGTCAAATGAAGCCCATGTCCATATTCATATTTTTTAACCGATAGGGTAGCAGGCATGGTGTGTGTTCGGATGAGCCCGCTTTTGTGATCCTGATCACCAACCCATTTAGCAAGGCGTGGCGTCAATTATGTACGTACGCCTTTGCCCAGCTACGTAAAATCAATGCTAAAATACATAATACATACAAGCCCCCAACACTTTGCTATGCAATATTTCTACTTTCCGCTATTCATTAAAATGAGATCAAAGTTCAAAATACTTTGCAGCCACTTGCCAAGCGTCAGCGCGTATTGTCTCCTATTGGCGCCAATTTATTATCGTCATGGAAAAACCAACAATGGAATATATATATTCCACACGAAATTAATGAAATGCAAATATCAAATTACCCTTTGTATGCTGTGAAAGCGAATATTTGCAAAGTGCAATGGCAGTTCATTTAATCAATGATAAACTTTAATACAACAAAGCTGTGTTCGAGCGAAAATTAATCACGAAAGCCACCTTTTTTGTTATATTGGTTGAACAATTGAGCACTAGTCACTAGTTGCAAACTCAGATTTACGGAGTTTGATTTCGAAGTATACACATTGCATTCGGTAAGAATAAATAATGCAAAAGACTTGTCAGGGTTGACCCCTGACCAAAGCTTTCCATTTACTACGATCTTGAGATCGTAGTAAATGGAAAGCTTTGGTCAGTCTACAAAGACCACATAACCCAAAGTGGTCTGTGTCTGTCATACATCCGGATTAATCTGGACATGTCCGGACTTTTAGACTCTAGTCCGGAATTTGTCCGGCTCTTTAATTTGTCCGGATTCTGGAATATGAGTAACAAAACTACATACATATTAAGTAATATCAAATAAGTCGTTAATCTTTAATAACTTCTTTCTCATTTATCTAAAAACACAATATAAAAAGTGAGTAATGTTTCCATTTTGTGACTAAAAAGTCGGGACTTTTATCAAAATGTCAGGCTTTTTGTCAGGACTTTTCAAATTCCTAAATGGTAACCCTATCTGTGTCAATCTAGTATTAACGTGCTGAGTAAAGTGAGGCTCACTTTACTCGATCTGGGTCAGACGGTCAGAATACGTCACTTCCATACACTGGCTAGCCGAAATGTTCAAATCCAGACTGCACAAGCAACACCCGCAGAACCAGAGGAATGAGGAATGCGTTGCCGGCCTTTGAATAAATTAAATGATCAATCTATACGAGCTGTTTTATATCAAATTTCTAACTTTAGTAGACAAAACAACAGATACTATGACGCCACTATGAAATAACAACAAAAAAAGAAAAGAATTTTTTATTTCAAAGCCAGTCTAGTCTGACTTTGTTTGTATATCAGTATAAATCTGCCCAGTCGTTCCAATGTTACGGCATTTACAAAGAGAAATAACACATAATTATGCTACATTCCATAGAGTTCATAACAGCTAAATAAAACTTGTACAGCACACACCTGCAGTTCAACCTAACCAAAATTATTAAATGTCTCCAATCGATATGGATCCTTGTACCCTAGTGACAAAGTTCAAAATGTATTGAAGAAATTTGACATTTTGTGGTAGGGTTTAGTGCTGGCGGTGGCGTCTTTGTACGAGGTACCAAAGAATTGCAAACACAGTAATGCCGCCCTAAAAGCTTTCAATATTTTTAACCAATACTCAAAGCCTGCCAACAAGCTTTGATGGGCAGACTAATTTAGAAAACATGAAGAGGAAATTGCACAGTGCATGTCGACGAGTTCGATAAATCTGTGCTCTGTGCTCTTTCATAGACCGAGTTCCTTTTACCTGGATGACAGGAGGTAATTGGTTTTGCTTTTTTAGATCTCCGGGTAAGGAGCACGGAGCAAAAAAAGCAAGGATAGATATTACAATATTTGTAGTTGGCTGTTCCATCTCCATGTAATTAAAAAGTAATACCTTCCCTTTGGTGTCGTAAAATGCGACTAACGGACCAAAGACTGCACCACATACAGTAATTGTGGTCATATAATTAGGAACGGGTAGTATTCAATTCAATTTTATGAAATCAAGTTCAAATAACTTTGCACTGATTTATTATCATCTAGCGGCCGCTCGCGGTTTCACCCGCGTGGTTCCCGTTCATCAACAAACATCCATCCATACTTACAAACTTTCGCGTTTATAATATTAGTAGGATGTACATACATATATTCATGACTTAACTACATTATGTATGATACAGTTATCATAATTTAAACAACAGTCTCATACTTGACCGTTTCACGCATATCTTGGTTGGCGCATAACGTAGTAAAGATACTACTCGCTCTTATCTAATCTGTTAGTAAGTATTATACAGCTTATTATATTATTACGTTGATAAACTTTATCTTATCAAAGTGATTAATGCTTATAGCATTTCCCACGAGTATATTCGTTCAATTGAATAAGTTAAAAATTACTTATAATGGTACGATAGATACTGACCCTCTCAACAGACGTTATGTAAGTAATTTTAGGAGTAATGCTTGAGGTCCAGGAAACAAACAAAGAGTCAGAAGTATTTTAGCTTGGTTATTTGCAATGGCCAATTAGTAACTTATTTTTTTTTTATACAGTAAGGAGGCAAAGTAGCAAGCGAGTCACCTGATGGAGAGTAATTACCGCCGCCCATAGACACCCGCAAACCCAGAGGGGTCGCAGACGCGTTGCCGGCTCGTAACGGTCCGAAAATACCGCCGCCGAAAGCTGGTTCCACAACACTGTAGTTCGAGGCAAGACATTTCGTGAAAAACGCACAGTAGTAGACCGCTATCCATCAAGGTGATGTGGATGGAATGACAGTCGATTGCGTGTAGTGCGGTGAAGGAAATTAACGGCAGGGATCAAGCCGAACAATTCCTCAGAACACTCCCCATGATATATGCGGTACATACAATATACAGAGAGACGCAACGTCTCTCCGAAGAGCCAGTGGATCGAGCCGACCCGAAATAACCACGTCGTCGACAATTCGAGCAGCTCTGCGTTGAATGTGGTCAAATGGAAGGAGTTGGTACTAGGGTGCTCCAGCCCAAAGATGGGAGTAGTATTCCATATGCGGCCTGACCTGTAGTGAAATACTGACCCGCTCTATTAACGCGTTCTGTTTGGAGAAGCCTTTACTCTTCCTGTAACATAGTTCTCGCCTCACGCACTTTTTTGTAAGTCTTGTTTTATTCATCCTCTTTTCATGACCGTACTCTCAGCACACCTTTCTCAATTTATGTCACTACATCTTTATACATTCCACACTATTCCCTTATTACACCAAAGCTTATTCGATCATCCAATGCCAAACCACACAGATCCTGCTAATATTATAAACGCGAAAGTTTGTAAGTATGGATGGATGTTTGTTTTGGTTTGTTATGGATGGATAGCTCTTTCACGAAAAACTACTGGGCCCTTATTCTGTAACGATTCCTTGTTTCAAAACCACGTTAATTCCTTAAAAAGTTACGATATCTTCCTAAAAATGTATGCATTTGACGTTTGTGCGCGGTAAGGTTTAGGTGTGGAATCTATATATTGCGATACAGAATATGATTTGAATGAAATTCGGCATACAGATAGTTTATAACTTGGATTAACACATAGGATACTTTCTATCCCGATATTCCCACGGGAACGGGAACCACGCGGGTGAAACCGCGAGCGGCCGCTAGTACATACATTCATCACGGCCGCTTCCCGGAGGGGAGCCCTTTCAGTCGCATCTCTTTCGTCATAATGTAATTTGGCATAACAGTTTCAGCATAAAGTTTTTTCGCATAAATCATGATAAGCAGAGTGTTATAAACCCGTAATGGTTTCATCGGCATAATTTTAACTTACTATAATTGTCTTTATCATAATTTTAATCAGCATTAATGTAAATAACATAATTGCTATCCGTCTAACTTAAATTTTTCATAAAATACGAAACGCATAATGGATAAAGCGCAGCGTAGCGATTTAATGAATTTCGAGGTTTATTTTTTTATCGGACAACAGAAATACTAGCTGCCCTACTCCTGTAGGTCACGTGATATGTTACAAATTTAAGACAATCGCGATGGGCAGCGTTGTATTAATAAAATTCGAAGTAACTTTTTCTCCAAAATATTATACCCAGATTTTCGTTTTTTTTTGTTTTCCATACAAGTATTCAATTATTAGGTAAATAAAGTAAAATGGTTTAAAAAGTTAATACTTTGTGTTTTCGGTAAGGTTGTGCTACAAAAGTCAGTGACAGAAACGAATCGCTGCAAAACCGACTCCACGTAGTCTTATCTGCCCTACGCTAGAGTGTAATTTAAGCCCGCGTAGGCGCGGAGGGGCTAGGCGGCCCGCGAGCTGAGGAGCAGGTGGGTTTAACGCTCGCCGCCGTAGCTGAGGCTGGCCGGCTCTGCCGGCCAGCAAGCCGAAGCTGCGGTGGCAGACAGTAACAGACAGTGACAGAAACCATGCCTGCTGCATGCTTGGATGATGCTGCATGCTTGGTTGCATGCTTGCTGCACGCTTGATGCATGCTTGCTTGCATGCTTAGTTGCTTGCTGCATGCTTGCTTGCATGCTGCATGCTTGCTTGCATGCTGCATACTTGCTTGCATGCTGCATATTTGCTTGCATGCTGCAGCTTGCTTGCATGCTCCATGCTTGCTTGCTTACTTGCTCCATGCTTGCTTACATGCTACATGCTTGCTTACATGCTCCATGCTTGCTTACATGCTCCATGCTTGCTTACATGCTCCATGCTTGCTTGCATGCTGCATGCTTGCTTACAAGCTGCGTGCTTGCTTGCATGCTTAAACGTTGCTACGATTAAAAGTTGTGCGATGATGTTTTGAATTTCAATTATTTAGAATGTTGTATTTTTATAATATTGGAAACGTGTTTCTGAAAAATGAATCATCTAGCATTAATAGCTTCAGCCAAACGTAGAGTGGGATTTCAAAACATAAAGATTAACAATGTATAGTATGTATAGGCATTTCAAAACTTTGTCTTTGTAAAAAAATTTGAATTTAAGATAGGTAACCCTAAATGTAACATTATGGTATTCTATATGACTGCCAATAAATGTTATGATTAGAAATCGTTATTGTAATAACATTTATGCATAGACATTTGATGCTGATATATCATTATTATAAAAGAAGTTATGGGTAAATAAAGTATGATTAATGATTTATTCTGAATGAACGTTATGCGAAACGAAGATAATGCCAAAAAACGTTATGCAGCCTTAAAATATGCCACTTAATTTATGCAACTCAATATGGACCCTTCCCGGAGGGGTAGGCAAAAACCACAGACACAGTATAAATATAAGCTAAAGATTTATACTGTGTCACAGATGTCCATTTGCTACGATCCTATACGAGTATACCTACATCAATGCAAATGATCGATGTAAATTATATGTAACTAGCTGACCCGACAGGTCCTGTCTTAATTAAGAATATTGAATTAGAATTGGTATAATTAATCAAAAAAATACGTATTTCTAATTTTTTCTTTCATAAGAACCTTCTCCTGACAACAATAACAAACACAATAAATAAAGAATTAGCGAAATCTGTCCAGCCGTTCACGCGAATCACGCGTGATGGCGTGACCAAGGGAAATAGGGATTCATTTTTATATAATAGAAGAAATAAGTAAACTATACGGCGGTTTTGCTCAATTATTATTATTACAGTGAACTAACAATTTAATTAGAGTCGAGTTCCAGGAACTAACGATACACCATAAAATATGCAGCTTTTGGCAGGGCATGGGCGGGGCGCGGACCTGTCGGCGACTGAATACCTACCATTGAGGTATAATCACAGGTATTGTCTGTGGCCTCTGTAGATATAATAAACTAGAGAAGACACCGCGAAGCAATTTTTTGCTCACTGAGTTGCAGCCCATGCGCTGTAAACGCCTAATGCCTGATTTTTAATTTACACGCATTAGGTAGTTTAGTAGGTAACTAAATTTTAAGTGATTAATTGCATGTAAACACACAATTTAGTAGCAAGTTGCAAGATAAGTCACTTAAAATTAAGTTAAAATGGGCCCTATTACATATCGACTGTGATTTTTGCGTAAAATTTTGGCGTTCTCGATCTCAGAAACAACTTATTGAATAGTGTAGAATAGCTATTGGAATAGTTCGTAGCGGCCTCGCTTTTTGTAAATTTTGCTTAATTTTTTAATTAAACCCAAAATTAAAAAAAAAACAAAAACAAGCACTTTTTTGAGCTCATCGATTGAACTACTTTTCTAAACAAATGAAATAAAAAAAATTGAATGTTATCTATTAGATAGTCGTATAGTGCGTAACGGCCTCGGAATTTTTAGATATCATTGATTTTATATAGAAAAAAAAATCTTATTCTAAACCAAAAAACTTTGAAAATCGTTTTAAGTTAACTGTGAATTTCTCCAATCTACGACAATGTTATTGGGCAAAATTTATACCAGATAATTTTTACTTCATGAGGAATATAGATTTTATAATAAATTTATTATCCTATTTCAATAAAACCGATAAATACAACTGCAAAATTGCTACAAAATGCGATGCGCCGGCCGTCCGAAGTCAACTTATTCTCGCAGAGTGGAGATTTGTAATATTAAGCATGAATTTATTATCCTATTTCGATAAAAACGATAAATACAACTGCAAAACTACTACAAAATGCAAAAATGGGCATATTACGCAAAAATCACATTTGGGATGTAATAGGCCTCTTAACTACTAAACTACTTAACACGTGTAAATCAGTTTTATGTGATTGTGCGTGATCCAAGCGATTGTGGGTGGACCTTGCGGCCGCAAATCAGTGCGCAACAAATTGCTTCGCGGGGTCGTCTCTAGTCTATAATACATCAATAATAGCTACCCACTGACTGCACTGTTCAATATTGAATTCGCGATGAAAAGCAAGTCTATTTGTTCGCACAGTTGGTATTAATTTGCTGTTGCTGCTGGCTGCAATGCCAGCAGGGGGCGGCGGGCTTCAAAATCAATTCTAATGTTCTTGTCAGCACAAGTACACACACGCCTGCAGATCAACCAATCCAAAACTGACAAATTTCTCCAATCAATATTAATCATTATGCTCTGGTGATAAGGTTTAAAATGTACATACATACATATAATCACGACTATATTATCCCCGAAGGGTTAGTCAGTGACTAGGCAATGAGGACCGCAAATAATCCACTTTACACCAAATAGCGACTGCACATGTGCTCAGCGTGACAGGTGGTGAGCCCAACGCCGTTCTATGCTGTTAGATGTATGTGCAGTCTTTAGTCCGTTAGTCGCCTTTTACGAAACCCAAGCACAGAATAAACGTACTCAAGGGAAGAGAGGGGGTGGTAGTATTCTTAGGCATTGTTCTAATACAACGCGATAACGCGATCATCGCGCAATTAAACGATGCGACCATCGTAGAGTCGACGATCAAACATATTGATCTAGAATAGGTGTTTTTCAGGCGAACGCGCGATGCATTTGCGCGACTTAGGGTGGCTTCGACCAAACTGGAAAAGATTTACTCCGAGATTGGTCTATACAAATTCGGTGTTTAATCTAGGTATAAGACCTAATTCCAGTTTGGTCGAATCCATCCTTAGAGTGGATTCGACCAAACTGGAATAAGACTTACTCCGAGATTAGTACATACAAATTCAGCGTTTAATCTAGGTATAAGACCTTATTCCAGTTTGTTCGAATTCACTCTAAAAGTTTAAAAATCTATTCGCGCGAACTTAGTTCGTGAACTTCAATCGCGCGATGATCGCGTTATCGCGTTGTATTAGAACAATGCCTTTCACCGCTACGCAAAACGGACACCACGGATTCAAAATGTATGAAGTTTGACATTTTGTGGTATGTTGAAGTGTTGGCGTGCGGTACGTTAGCTCAGCTGGACAGTTCAGCCGCTTCTGATGTGGTCTAGTGGTCAGAGGTCCCTTTTACGGGTTATATATATTTGTGTACTCGGTTTGGTTAGTGGTAGAGCTTGGCTGGCTACCGCCATCTTATCTCAGTCGGGCGCCATAACAACAATGTTAATAGCATTGTTGTGTTCCGACAGTTTAGAGATAAGATAGCCAGTCCCTCAGTGGTTGAGGATTCCGGGTGAAGCGCGCTTCCACCTTCGGCCTTATCGTCACTTACCATCAGGTGAGATGAAGGCCCAGTGCTTACCGATGGTAGATAAAAAAACACAAGATACGTTTGCCTGCCGACCCATCAAAGCAACACGTGGTCAAACGATTCCTCTTCTTGTTATTCATCAACTGTCTAGGGGGGTGCCGCGCGATTGCAAAAACTGACATAAGAACTTCAAAGCAAAATTAATCATATTGATATTTAAAATAAGAACAAATTCTGCTTTGAAGTTTTAAATCTAGTAATTTGATTAGAGCAATGTTTTTATTCTGCGAAATGTACAAAACCATCACGCGCTTGTGTTAAAAATTAATATTTACTTTTTTAAGATGGGGGTGACCTGCGGAATATAAATAGAAATATTTGCATGTAAGAATTAATGTTTTAAGCGTAAAATTAAGAAAGTTGTCGAAAAAAATGTTTTTAGGAGTTTTATGTATTGTTTGTTATTGTTTAAACAATTTGTTTCAAATTTCAACAAGGCCACGACCTTGTGCAATGATCAGGCTAACTTACGTAAGTTCTTTTAATGTATTTAACTAATTCAGCGCATAGTACAAGTAACTTAAAAATACGTACATTTTCACAATTTCGTGCAGGTTCCCCTTAAATCTTTTAGAAGGTGCAGCCGGGCGGTCGATCAAAGCTCTTCCACCCTGCCTAGTTTAAACAAATACAGGGTCTGTTTCCTACTAACGTTTCTTAGTAGCGTATGGGGCGTACTAAGACTGAGACAGACGACTTGTTGTGTTGACCATTTCTGAGAAAAGCTGCCATTGAATTGATAGTTACTAGATAAATTGAACGCGAGGACGAGCTACGTTGTTTTTTTATCATGGGCCAAAGCTTCAGCTTTAATGCTTTAATGAGGATCGTGTAAAGTATGGAAATGCAACTGCCTTGTCAAAATCGTAGTTTATCTCAATATAAGTACCCCACTACTCACTATTTTATCTATTCTAATATTATAAAGAGGTGTAACATTTGATTGTTTGTTTGTATTAAATAGGATCCGAAAATTCTAGACCGATTTAAAAAAATATTTCACCGTTGGGAAGCTACACTATCTCCGGGTGACATAGGCTATATATTTTCAAAAAAATTAAGGATCCTTACTAAAACTCAAATACATTCCTTAAATCGCGTGCTATAAGAAAACTATTGATGATAGAATAAAATAATGTACTATGGCTTTGCAGAACACTCCATTATCTACAAAAAGTGTCGCGATAGCATTATGCCTAACTATTTTAGTTGCGTCACAATAAGTGTTCTTACGCGAGAGGAGTCATTTTGAAAATTCGTCACGGGGTACGGGGGTCACGCGAACGAAGTCGCCGGCGGGCGGTCTGCTAGTTTATATATAAATACAAAACAATACCGGTTTCGTACACACGATACGCCTGCTTGCACGTCAACCTATGTATAATCCAATAGTTTAAAAAAAAAAATAAGAAATTTTACTATTCGTAGTAGGTTGGATGTTGGACCTGCAGCTGGCGTCCGTCTGTCCTCCAAATTGGGAAGAGGGTAGGGAGGCCTTTAAACAGCAGTTAGTGGCACAATACAGGCTAATATAAATAAATAAACAAATAAATAAATAAATGTCAAGATGAATAGTAGGTAACAAAATACCTTATATTAGTGTCTAAGTGAGCAATGAAGCGAACAATATTTACTTACAGCTAAAAGGATTCCACACCAATGACGAACGACGCTTCATTACACACCCCGAAGAATCAACGAGATGTGTTCAACAAAACAAAACACCAAAACAAAATAGTCATATTACCTTCGCAATTCTTTACATTTGCTCGTCAGTAAATAAATGGACATTATTAATTTGAACAGCATTAAAAACAGAGAATTCAACGAACATCGCTTTACAAAATATTTAATAGCGTTTCGTGAGAGCCTTAGAGTACGTTGCGAAGCAAATATTTACTGAGAAATTTAGCGCAATAAAAAACAGTTCGGACCGACAGACGCTCGGTCATAATGGTCGCCATTCCCTATCAAAGCGGGGCGGAGATAACTCAATTCATTACAATATTATTACATTTAATTTTGCATTACGACTTGGTGGTAGACAGAGAGGCAAAGCGCTGCGCTAGGCCTGATATGTGGAAGTCCTACTTGTCTTCAAATCATGAGTAAATACTAAATACAACCACATGAGTAAATACCATGTTTTTTTTTTATAATGGCTCGTCATAGTGACTGCATCCTGCCTGATGGTAAGCAGCCGATGCAGTCCAAAATAATGAGAGCGATGTGATCGAACTCCTCGAACTACTTGTCTTATGTATCATCAATTGAGTGTATATAAACTAAGTTAGGTACTTACTTGTTTAGGTCCAATCAAAAAAATATGAATTTGTTAGAGAAATGTAACGTGATGAGATAAATGACATTAATTATTTATACTTCCAAAGTCTTGGAATTAAATGTTTTTGTTGTTGTCATACTTTCTATAATAGATCTTCTAACAGAAGTGAAACTTTACAGACAAATGCAAATGATTCATACTTCAGTACCCACTAAGTCAACTTGTCATTCATAGGACCCAGGTGACTCACTCACCTGATCATAATGTCGTTAGAGTCTAAAATCCAACGGAATCTAAACAACGAAGCAAACTTAACAGTCCAATGCGATTTAGTTCGCCGTTTGGGGTACACGATATGGTGTTTTACGGCGTTGTAAATAAGAGCTATATTGAAACGTTAATGGTGTGCGGGCGGGATTGCGCTTGACCGAAAACGGTCACAGACATACAAATCGTAAATATGGCTAATTATATCTTAAAATTATTTTTGAACGCTGTCATTATAAAATAATAAACAATTACCGGTTCTTTTGATAAAGCGAGTTTTATAGCATTAATCTTTTTATGTTTGCGTAAAAATTGCGATTGAAGCAAAATTCTTATTAGGTAAGTAGGTACTTACTGATGTTTTGAGTAGGTAGGTACCCAAAGTCAATTTGGTAAATACGGTGCGACTGTATTCATGATGTAGGCATCGGCCTCATCCATCATCAGATGATGATGTCGATGTATTCATAACATAGTTTAGCAAACCTAGTAAACATTCCTGTTTAACGCAATAAAACCATGGTCTGTTGGAAAAAAAAACTTTTTAGAAATAAATTAACCTGTACAATTCTTAGCCAAAAATTTAAATTTTTTTTTAGTTGAAGATAACGAAACGTTGAAAAAAAAATGTCTACGTCAGGTGGGAATCGAACCCACGTCCTCCGCAAACCGGGCGGCTGAGATGACACTCTAAACATTTTTTTTTCTACAGACCATGGTTTTATTGCGTAAGTATAAAGTACCAACGAAAACTGTTGAGAAACTGTTTTAACTACACCACACCACAGCGACAACAAGTGACCTTCCGATGCCTACGTATCCTCATCAGCTAATAAAACAGTCAGTTCTAGTGTTTCTACATTTAGGGCATCGGCGCTCGACGTCACATCATTACTGTGCGGCATTGACTCTATGGCTCGCGGGCACAATATTCTTATGGAGTGTGTTAACACTTGATCATTAACATGATTACATATACCCACACACGTGTTACAACATCAAACTACCTATAGGGCTACGATGTTGAAATAGGTAAAATATTATTCCGGCTAGGTGGAGCGACAAAAGTAGCAATTGAGATTTTCGATCGCATTATTATGTAAAGTAAATGCATACAATCATATACTAAAACGTAACAGAACGCTGAGTGTAAGTTGAAAATGTGCAAACGTTACTATCGCGTTTAAGTTAAGAGTTTTGATTCTCGATCTTATTAACTTAGCATTAAGATCTATTTGTTAAAACTTAACTCAAACGCGATAGTAACGTTTGCACATTTACAAACTTACACTCAGCGTTCAGAATAGTGGCAGCTAAATGTGACGTATATTATGTGTTTTCGAGGTGTACCTAGCAATTTTTGAAGGAGTACTTCGTCACGTTCACCCTTAGCTCGCACACTATTTGATCAGAATGAATACCTAAACATAAGGTTATCTTTTTGATCAGACGTTTTGAGCCTGACGAGTTGATTGTGCCTAGGGCCCTAGGGTTAACATCCATCAGGATTAGTCCGGACATGCCCGGACATTTAGAATCTAGTCCGGACTTTGTCCAGCTCTTTAATTTGTCCGGATTATGGATTATGAGTAACAAAACTACATTTTAAGTAATATCAAATAAGTCTTTAATCTTTATTAACTTCTCATTCATCTAAATACAAAACATAAAAAATGAGTAATGTTTCCATTTATTTATTTATTTTTTATTTATTTATTCATGGAAAACCAACGGCAATGAATTACACATAGTAATAAGAGTATAAAAATGAATATACCTTAAGCACTTTTCACAGGTAGAATTTTGTGACTAAAATGTTCGGACTTTTATCTAGTTGTGGTAGCAGTGGAATGTCACGGTCTGCTTATAATTGTTACTATATTATTTGGTGGAAGCGGCGATGATCTCACCACCTGTCACGCTGAGCACATGTGCAGTTGTCATTTGATGTGCCGTGGACTGTGGCAGTGGCCTGCTTTTGCGGTTTCCATTGCCTAGCCTCTGACTAACCCTTCGGGGAAAAAAAATAAATAAAAAAAAAACCCTTCGGGGATGATAGTCTTGAATCTGTGTAAGTATGTATGTATGTATTTGGTGTCATACAAGATAGAAAAAAAATTTGACTAGACTAGAAGTTTGGTGTGATTATAAATAAATAAATCTTTCCTACAATCACACCAATTATCTAGCCCAAGAGAAGATTCGAAGAAACTCGTTAAATGGTTACTAGACAACGGATAAACATACTTAAAATACTTAAATACATACTTATTATACATAGAAAATAGATTGATATGTACTACATCAATAGAATTAAGTGGTGTAATAAACCAATTTTAAGTAGGTAATGAATATCGTGTTTGTCATGTTATCGTAAATACTCTTTGTTAATGTCATTCATTTTTATTACAAGTATTATTTAATTAATTAGCGTCGTATCATATCATATATGTATTATTATATCATAATCAACGTGATTCACGATGATTTAGGAAGTCATAAATGCATGACGAGAGATAGGAGTAAGTAGCACTCCCAAGTCAAAATGTCGCATCCAGCAACTCTTAAGTTCGTGAATAGCGGCGGTGACGTCATTTTAGTGCCTACAAAACGACATTGACTCTGGGTTCGCGAGTACAATAAATGCTGATGTTATGTGGTTAGAGCAGTTATTAGCACTTGTGCGCTATTTGTACCTACATAGAACATTTTGACATGCCATTAGAACAGGCTGGCGTCAGCAAACTTGTTACTAAGTACTATCGCTACTATTAAGCAACTTGACTACTATGAAAAATGTTATCAGAATAAATGAAGCATAAGCAGTGTGGCAGGATCTTAGCAAATGGAAAGTTTTAGCTCTGCCTACTATGCATACGTGTTTCTATATATCTTAAACTAGCGACCCGCCCCGGCTTCGCACGGGTTACTACCCGTACCCGTACCTAAACAAATTATAGCCTATAGCCTTCCTCGATAAATGGGCTATCTAACACTGCAAGAATTTTTTAAATCGGTCCAGAAGTTATTAAGATTAGCGCGTTCAAGCAAACAAACTCTTCAGCTTTATAATATTAGTATAGAAGTATAGATATAGATAATACAGGGTGTATGGTAGGTGGTGGTAATAAGGTAATGTACATAAAACCGCGCAAGTCCCGCAATTGTATGTAGAATAAAGATATATATGTAAGAAGCATCATATCTTGCCACTTGTTATACGTCGTGAAATCAATGACTTAACATTTTCATTTTTATTAAAAATCGCATCAAGTTCAATCGACTGTCCTGAACTATTAGCGCAGATATTGCTGAGGGTACCCTTGAAATCACTGAGAAACAACTCCCTTTTGTTCCTACCCCCCGCTCACACAAATTATAGGCAAAACGAGTTTATGTGGCGAGCCAGTAGTCATTTTAATAGTCTTAGTAGTGATTACGATCTGGATCTGTTTAATACAAGTGCGTCATCAGCGAGGAATGCACTGAGTAGGCATTTCTTCGAGTCTTAAAATTTCTAAATGTGGGTTTAGGACTCGAGCTTTAGTATAGTTTAGTTTAATTTAACAATGGATAGGATTATCTTTTCCGTTTGATATAAGCGTGTTTGGTTTTGGGCAAATGTTAAGTAACAAAAGAACTTAATTTATTTTTGTATAAGTATTTTTTTAATAAGGATATTGTCTGTATGTTTCTGTTGTTACTTGTGAGGACCTGTAATTGGCCATCTGTTATTATTACCACTACTTATACTGTTTGAATAAGCTGTTGGTCTTCCTAAGATATAAATAAATAAATAAATAAATAAATAAATTGGGTCACATTACTCTTCTCCGACATACATACATACATAATCACAATGCATAATCACGTTCACGACTATTATCCCCGAAGGGTTAGTCAGAGACTAGGCAATGAGGACAGCAAAGCAGACCTCTACCATAATAGTCCACTTTTCACCAAATAGCGACTGCACATGTGCTCAGAGTGACAGGAGGTGAACCCGTCGCCGCTCTATGCTGTTAGATGTGTATGTGTGCAGTCTTTAGTCCGTAAGTCGCCTTTTACGACATACAAGAAAAAAAAAAGGGTGGTAGTATTCTTTCACCGCTACGCGACACTGTCACGGCCGGTTCTTCTCCGAAATTGCGAAAAAAATCATCTGTCCGAGACTGCACATACATCCAATAGTGTATCCACATGTGCAGTTGTAATTTGGTGTGCCGTGGACTAGGGCTACCAATCCCGCAGCCTGAATTCAATCTCGGTATTTGCGGGGACTACGAATTTTCAATCCTGCGGGATCTCGGTATTTGCGGAATCCCGCATATTGAAAATATTCATATTTATATAAGGCAAATAAAACAATGAATTAATCAACTAACTCCACATTTATTACTATTAGTATGAGATCAATCAAATTACACCGTTTATTAATCACAAAAAATAGTACCAAATACTGAAAACAAAAAATCTGTATGCTTCAAAAAATACACCAACAAAATTTAAAAAATCAATTAAAAAAACACATTTTCAACTGAAAATTGATATAGGTTACTTTAGTTATTTAGTTTGTCAGCTCTCAATTTCAATTGAAAATGTTTGCGAAGGAAACACAACATATCTAAACTGTCGTCTGCCAAATTACTGCGTATTTTAGAGGCAATATAGCAAGCAAGCATGCAAGTTTTTTTTCAGTACCGCAAATCGCGCGGATCCCGCGCCCGTAATCCCGCATCACGCGGGATTGGAAAATAACGCGGGATCCCGTAATACCGAGATCTCGGTATTTCGGGATTGGAAGCCCTACCGTGGACTATGGCACTGGTATGCTTTTGCGGTCCTCATTGCCTAGTCTTTGACTAACCCTTAGGGGATAATAGTGAATCTATGTATGTATGTATAAGCACACACAGAGGTTCAGAGGTTACTCCCTCAATCTTAATACGTCTAGAGCTTGTGTTTCTAGCCCGCAGAGGCTCAGCCTAAATCAATACAATGTCAGCCAACGTTGTATCGAATCACCTGCGAGGTTCAATTGATTATAACGAATGGGCGAACGTAGCAAATTATTTGTTACGAATCGGTAGTAGGTTTAACAATTAATTATACCATTATAATGATGTCTTTGGCGTGTATACCATTTGACGACCTCCGTGGTCAAGTGGTAAGCACGCCGGTTCTGGTGTCGCCATCTCTGATGTCTCGTATTCGATTCCTGGTCGGGCTAATAAAGAAATAACTGCTATCCTTAATAATTTAGGGGTTAAAGTCACTCGCGTCCGTAGGTTTATCTTGAGGGGTTATTCCACTTGACTCAAAAGTCATTATTCTCAAAACTTCACCGTCCAGACATTGTTTCCACTCTCGACTCCAAAATGATTTTAGGTATTTATTTACATGTAGAAATATGTACGTACTTCAATTCCAACTGACTCCAAAATAATTTTGGTAGAGTCAACAAATCTATTCAAAACTTATTGTTATAATTTATTAGAACTGGTTTGGTTCACTGAATACTGAGAATTTACGTGCTGACTGTAAATCTTGGAGTCAAAGTGGAATGATTTAAACAAAAATAAAATATTCTCTAAAAAGTGTTTTGGAGTTGAAGTGGTAAGGTTTTTGGAGCTATGTGGAATAATCTTGAGACCCTATACGTGACCCCCGGGTGGTGCTAAATGAATTACACTGTCCGAGTGGTAGAGCCACGCTGCGTTGCAGCACAAATTGGGCCGACCCATCCGTTGTAATACCACCTTCTTATGGAATATCGGTGTGAAACAATTGCCGTTGTGTTTCGTCCGGTGAGTAAAAGTACCGGGGGCTCATCGTTCCCCCTCCCCCCATCACAACTCCTACTCCTTCCTCTAAGGTCCTACTTCTTCCTCAACGACGGCAACGAATCTGCGACTCCTCTGGTTTTACGGTTGTCCATGGACGGCGATGATTACTTTCCATCAGGTGACCGGCCTGCTCGATTGCCTACTTTTCTAGAAAAAACTGCACCCTAGAGACAGAAATAGGTAAGGTCGCAACCCAGTAAAATTCTGGACGGAATCCTCCAACACGGAAAAGTAGAATAACAAATAGTGGGCTATAGTTAAGGAAATTCTTTGGCTTACGTGGAATGGCAAACGCCATTACAGTCAAATGTAAAAAAAATAAACAAAACACGCGACACAATCACCACACAACCCACCTACATGAAATACGTCACTAACGACAAAAAAAACAATACAGTACTCACGCTGCATATGTATGTGCTGTTTGGGCATTTTGTAGTCGGGCGGGTAGCATCGCTCGTAGAACTCGAGGTCGCTGACCTCGCACACTTCCGGTGTTGGTATGATGAGCCCCGTGCCTGATATTGCCCTCTGGAGATGGTGCTCCTGTGGACAAAACAAATGGAAATTGTAACTTGGATGGAAGAATGTTGGGGGTTTAAAGTTACTCGCGTCCGTAGGTTACCCTTGAGACCCTACACGTGACACCTGGGTGGTCCTAAATGAGTGACACTGACTGAGTGGTAGAGCCACGCTGCGTCGCAGCACGCATTGGGCCGGCTCGCCCGGCGTAATACCACCCTATCACGAATATTTGGCGTGAAATAATGGCACTTTGTGCTGTTGTGTTTCGTCCGGCCAGTGAGGGTTCCGGAGGCCCTTTCCCCCCTCACAATTCCTATTTCTTCCTTAAAGGCCGGCAACGCGTCTGCGATTCCTCTGGTTTTGCAGGTGTCCATGGGCGGCGGTGATTGCTCTCCATCAGTTGCCTGTTGTTCTCTCGTTTGCCTCCTTCTTTTAGCCTACTAATATTATAAACGCGAAAAATTGTAAGTATGGATGGATATTTGTTACTCTTTCACGTAAAAACTACTGAATGGATTTGGATGAAAATCGGTACACACATAGTTTATTACCTGGATTAACACATAGGATACTTTTTATCCCGCTATTCCCACGGGAACGTATGGATGGATGTTTGTTACTCTTTCACGTAAAAACTACAGAAAGGATTTGGATGAAATTCGGCATACAAATAGTTTATAACCAGGATTAACACATAGGATACTTTTTATCCCGATATTCCCACGGGAACGGGAACCACGCGGGTGAAACCGCGAGTGGCCGCTTGTAAAAAATAAAAATAAAAGAATGTGTGCGAACTTCACTTCACGACTACGACACACCACACCGTTCAATCATCAAAAATCATCAGCCTATAAACGTCCCCCTGCTGGGCACAGGCCTTCGAACTTGGACATTAGCACGTAGGGAGGTTGGGCCATAACCCAGCACGCTGGCCCAATACGGGTTCGCGGGTTAGTGGGTTGGAATGGAAGCTTGGAAGTGTTGGAACAGCCATACAGCCAAATAAACTTTAATTACTATGCAAGAATTATATTGAATGTGTTCAGGCCACGTTAAGGCTGATATCACATCGAAATGAACTATCTCCGTGGAACAGTCTCACAACCATATAAAATAAACTTAACTCTTTATGGAAGAATTTACTACGAAATAAACTATAACTTCTGTGAAACAGTCCCAGAGCGAAATAAACTTTAATCTCTATTTTAAGTAAGTGACATTTATTAGAACCGTGTCGCGTAGCGGTGAAAGAATACTACCACCCCCTCTCTTCCCTTGGGTGTCGTAAAAGGCGACTAACGGACTAAAGACTGCACTGCACATACATCCAACAGCACAGAGCGGCGATGGACATGTGCAGCCGCTATTTGGTGAAAAGTGGACTACGGCAGAGGACTGCTTGTGCAGTCCTCATTGCCTAGTCTCTCACTAACCCTTCGGGGATAATAGTAGTGATTAGGTTTATATCTATGTATGTATGTAATTTTTTTCGAGCCCATTCTTCTCCACCAGAGTAAATTATTTACGGTTTAAAACAAAAAGAGTTTAGTAATAGACACCAGCGGCCCGCACGGCACTCGCAACTTCGCCGCGTGAACAACCCCGGTCCGTTCCGTGTCCCCCATAAAACTTACATGTCAGCGTTCCATAATTATGAATATTAAAATCATAGTCATCCTACTCCTATCCATAACGATTGATGAATGACGTATCTTCTTCAATTCATAAAAATGTAGGAAGACCATACATTGAAATTATTTTGGTTACCTAATTAAAAATACAAAATTAAATTAATTAATATAAAACATGTAAGAAGATAAGAAAGACAACTCCAGGATTTTTTTTAAATGAAATGACTTATCCTCTCGTCTGTGAGAAAACCTACTAACAATTTGATCTACTATCGGCTCCTACTGTCTTATTAATAAAAATAACCAAACGTTACACCTCGGTTTAAAGTGACGCTGTCTCGTTTTTGTTAAAGAAGACAGATAGAGACAGCGTTAATTTAATCCTAAGTGTAACATTAATCTAAGTTTATTAATAACAGGGCTAGTGTCTGGATTTACGGCAGTTGACATAATATATTACAATATTAGAAACAATATACCCAACTGTTATTACAACAATATATTTAGGCCGCCATTCACTTTCCAGTAAAACTAATAACATCTCACAGACTTGGGACTTGGCATGCATAGCTAGAGCGCTGAACGTTTTGTAACAGTCGCCGCAACTTGGAGCAGTTCCCATGGCACGTTTGTGTGTATGAGGAAGAAAAAACTACATACATTGTTGGCAAATTACGTCACCGTCTAGTCTCTGCGGAGTCATCAATACGAGGGTTACGTGTTACAAGCCAACGGGATATATTGATATGGCCAATTGGAAATCTGTAATCCTATACTATAGCTAAGACTAAGAAAGGACTATAGCTCGTTAGATTAGTTGTTAAGTTTTAACTACAAGTTAACTGGTTTTTTTTATTATTATTAGTATTGCCTGTAAAGGTTTACATTGAATAAATAATTTGACTTTTGACTTTTATAACTTATCCTATCCTACTAATATTATAAACGCGAAAGTTTGTAAGTATGGATGGATGTTTGTTACTCTTTCACGTAAAAACTACTGAATGAAATTTTCGGATTTGGACGAAATTCGGCATACAGATAGTTTATAACCTGGATTAACGCATAGAATACTTTTTATCCCGATATTCCCATGGGAACGAGAATCACGCGGGTGAAACCGCGAGCGGCCGCTAGTTTATCATAAATGCGTAAGGTTATTGTTTGTTAGAATAAGAATATTTATTTAAATAAAACACGGTTTACATGTTGGAAATGTCATACCTATGGAGGTACCCAATTTGAATATTTGTAACGTAGCTTGTCTGATTCTTAACTGCCAATGACTCTTGAAACCGATCCCGATCGATTGAGGATGGTACTTTTGAGTTACGACACCAGCGCTATTTTGCATTTATGTTGGGTGAACTAAATTGCATTGATTTTAACCGCCTCTGTGGTCTAGTGGCTAAGCCACCGGTCTCAGACCCAGAGGTCCCGGGTTCGATTCCCAGCGGGGGTACATCTTTGTGTGCTCGGTTTGGTTGGTGGTAGGGCTGTTAAGTCCGCCTGGCTAGCTACCACCATCTTATCTAAGTCTGTCGCCATAACAACGATGTTTATAGCATTGTTGTGTTCCGATAGTTGAGATAAGATAGCCAGTTCCTCAGTGGTTGAGGATTCCGGGTGCAGCGCGCTTCCACCTTCGGCCTTATCGTCACTTACCATCAGGTGAGATGAAGGCCAAGCGCTAACCCGTTGGTCAATAAAAAAAATAAAAAAAAAAAAAATTGCATTTAGTTCACTCAATATCCGCGCAATATGAATCCAAATTAACGCTTGTGTCGTAACTTAAGAGTACGAAACTTTACAATACCAATCTCGATCGATCAGGATCGGCTTCAAGAGTAAGGGGGCTGATCTAAATATTATTATCGGATGTGGATGACGTAGTTGTTGACATTAATTGGGCGTCTTTGGTTTTCATAGCAGTAAAAAGTAAGTAGTGAATAAGAGCCATGGTAGCTTAATTTAAAGAGCACCTGACCTGATATGTCAGAAGAGTTCAGGTTGGAACCTCTGTCTGCTTATGGAATTTTTTTTCATAAGCAGACAGAGATTTACATTTTTAGATTTTTTTATGGTAGAGTTAGTAACCCCAGTGTCATTAGTCTACAGTGATCCACTGAAGCACAATTACGTAACAACTGAAAGCAGTATTAGCCAACCGCAATGACACTTCACAAATTCCTAAGGCTTCCCCGCATTACCAAAAACGGAACGATGACGTCACCGCGGCAGTTTTATCAACGCCTACACAATCGTTTCGATTAACAATAGATAACCGATTAGCGATAAAGCAAGAGCTCGATACCGTTGCGGTTAAGGCGTTCGGTTTGAGATCTTCGTCGTTAAGCAACTTCGGTCACTGGATAGGTGACCGAAATAAAAACATCTCTTTTAACCGCCTCTGTGGTCTAGTGGCTAAGCTACCTGTTTCAGACCCAGAGGTCCCGGGTTCGATTCCCAGCGGGGAGTACATCTTTGTGTGCTCGGTTTGGTTGGTGGTAGGGCTGTTAAGTCCGCCTGGCTAGCTACCACCATCTTATCTAAGTCTGTCGCCATAACAACGATGTTTATAGCATTGTTGTGTTCCGGCAGTTTGAGATAAGATAGCCAGTTCCTCAGTGGTTGAGGATTCCGGGTGTAGCGCGCTTCCACCTTCGGCCTTATCGTCACTTACCATCAGGTGAGATGAAGGCCAAGCGCTTACCCGTTGCCAATAAAAAAAAAAAAAAACCTAAGTGCTTCGGAATGCACGTAAAGCCGCTAAAACCCACCAACCCGCATTGGGCCAGCGTGGTAGGTCAGGGCCTAATCTCCCGGCTTAGGAACTTATTCGTCAAGCAGAAAGAAAGTTCCAAATGGTCAAATCAGAACCAAAGCACGCGATACAAACACACTTGACCAATTGGAACTTTCTTTTCACTTGACCAATTAGAACTTTCTTTCTGCTTGACGAATTAGTTCCTAAATCAATCTCCCCACGTGCTGTTTGTCCATGTGGGAGGCCTGTGCCCTGCAGTGGGACGTTAAAGGTCGATTCACACATATCAGTGAAGTCACAGTTCCGTCAACGTGTTCGCTCAGTTCAGTATCATTGCTACAGTGTTGCGCAAGTGATTCAATACACAAAATGAGCTTCAGTGAAAACGTGTTGCTATGGCTCTGTTAAATACTACGGAGCTAGCAATGATAGCTATTGCTTTAGACGAAGATGAAGAGCAGCATCAACACTGAGAGCACTGTGTCGTCACTGACACTGACAAGTGGGTATGCGTTCATAGAGAATGTATGAAAGAGTATTTCGCACTGTGCCGGTACTGTGTCGGAACTGTGACTTCATGATGTGTGAATTAACCTTAATATACTGATGATTATGATGTAGATTATCCAGACACTGTTACTGAGCTAGGAAACAAGAATACGGCCTAGCAGGGGCCGCCGTAATGTGAACTGTTACAGCAGAATTCGTATGTATATTTGCATAGTAAAATTAAAGTAATCCTATTCTAAGAGTTGATGGTAAGCCAGGTAAGGCCCCTGTTGGATAGACGCCATCGTTACGCAAAAGATCTTGGAAGTAAAACAACAAGAGTTATCAAGAACTGAGAAAGAATGAAGAATTGATCTTAACAACAAAGTACCAAATGATATTCAGAAATTAGATCTTAATAAATTTAAAATCAAAATCAAAGAAAAGCTTTATAAAAAAGCTTATTATAAAGTGTCAGATTACACAGAAGACAAAACAGCTTGGATCTGAAATGCTCCAAGCACTCCAACAGCTATTTCTAAGTGTCTTTATTTAATTGATACTACATTGTATTGTAATTTTGTATTGCATCATTTTTTTTTAAATTCATATTTTGTATTGACCTGGTAACGACATACTCTTTTTTTTGTTTGTAAATGTCGTTGCTTTTGTGCGCTGTGGTTTCTTGCGCCCATTCTTTGCCACAGTTAAAAAATTATGTCCTGAATGGGTGGTAGGTTAAAAAAGATTTGGACGATTCAAAGTGCTTATTAATTGAGTTTATTGAATAAATATATTTTGACTTGACTTGACTTGACTTAACAATCTAGAATTATTTTGCAGCCATAACGGTTGCAGGGCATGTCATAACGCTGGTTTTTAGAGGCACCAGAAAGAGAAGGTTATATCAATTTATAAAATGCAATGTATTAAGTTTTAGCCTCTGAATCAAATCATAATATCTTTATTCAAGTAAACTTATTATTAAGCATTTTTGAATCGTCTAACAAAATATATTTTTTTCTCTATAAGGATGGGTAGGCACTCCCATTCAAGAGGTCTTTTAGATGTGGAGAAAAAAAGGCGCAAGAAACTCCACAGCTTTATATGTATATATAGAAGTAACAACATTTACAAAACAATATGTCGTTATCAAATCATACCGACAATAACAATTTAATTTTTTTTATTTATGTAATAGAAAAAAAAATAAAAACAAAAGTGAAACTAAAAAGTTTTACTCGGGCACTATGAACGCATTAGAACAATAATTATTATTGTGCGAAATTAGAGGAATGTTAATTCCATGCATTTTTGTCCTACAGTCATAATACACAACACGTTAACACATATTACACAGACCCCGTTTTCCTGGGTCTGTTTTTCCGCTTTATTCTTCCAAATCACGCTATGGATTTTATGCAGTTTTTACAAATAAAAAGAGCGATAACTTAGGATGGTTTTGGTTTATAATTTTTAGATATTTTGTACAAAATGGCTAATTATGACGGTGTTTCTAAGTTAGCGTGGACAAAGGCGCGGGCGGGCCGGTAATATATAGATAAAAATATTATAATTAATAGCCAACCAGCTAGCCATACACACGCTTTAGCACAATATTATCACGTAACATTACGAGCTATTTACGACTAGCCGGAAATGATATATTATTAACATTATCTAAGCGTGTTATTTATTAATAACCAGCGATATTTATACGTTACACTAGATAGGCCGTTCCGAACAAGCACTATGTTCCACTCATCTGCGGAGTCGGCTCGGCACCTTGCTTTAGTGTGGCTTTGACATTCGCGCGTGCGGAGCGGCAAAAATAATTTATTATTTCTTTTCAAAGTGTACACCTAGACGTTTACACAATTCAGTTGTAAAGTAAGTGAAATTAATTGTTATTCAAGTCATTATTATATACTTAAATATATGTTATATTGTATTATTAGAATAGAAAAGATATTTTTTCAATTATTGTTATTGACAATTTATTTGGGACGAAATCTTAATACACAAAGACACTACGTTGTCTTTGACCGATCTGGCGCTGCGGCCGGCGGCGCTGCGATGTCGGTCTGTTGATTAGACGACATAAAGCGAACTTTAGGTCTCTCATTCCAGAATTTGAACATAAGGTTTGTATAAACGTTCTTGTCTATACTTCTAGGTCAATGTAAATAACCGTTTGAACGTTCTTTACTTAATAACAAGAAAACCATTGCGACTCCCATGTATTTTCCTACCGACTTTGTTCTA
The DNA here is from genome assembly GCA_963921215.1 of Scoparia ambigualis. Taxonomy (NCBI): domain Eukaryota; kingdom Metazoa; phylum Arthropoda; class Insecta; order Lepidoptera; family Crambidae; genus Scoparia; species Scoparia ambigualis. The sequence continues at coordinate 7,264,786 of OY992515.1, read as the reverse complement.
AATTAGCAAGCGATAGAAAGAAATTAAAATACGTTATTAAATAGCAAAATTGTTGAACAATATTGCAGATAAATAAAATCCATAACGATACTGAAAATACGACACACCGTCTTTCTTTTTCACTTTGAAAGTGTTGTTTTTGCAATGTTTTACGGAGCACCCCGGCATCGTTGACTTCCGCTGTCAGTTGTAGACTGAGAGCAAAACAAGACACCTTTTTGATTCAAGCCTTGTTTTCGTGGTGCCGTTTTTCAACCAACAATGGTGTATCTACAGTTTATATGATCGAAGAGTAAAACTGACTACTGGGAGCATAGATGCATATTAGAAACGCAATATTTATATCCATTCAAATGAATGGTTAACAGGACTAAAATGCGTTCATTCATAGTGCATCTTGCACCGGTTACCCTTGTCAGGGGTTTCTAACTCAGTAACGCTCTTGCATTTCCGCCACAAAAAACAAGGGTTTACGCATTTCGGTTTCCCATACAAATTTCCAAGTTGACATTTTTAAAAACCAGTAAGCCAATATTGATGAAACTCAGCATGCTGCAGTAAAATATAGAGATCTAAATAGTTTGTAAAAAAAATAATAACTGAGTTATTGCAATTTTAAACTTTCTATAGAGGACTTTAAATCTTTAGCATGCAAAGTTTCATTAAAATTGGCTTATTGACCTTTAAAAATTTCGACTTGAAAAATTGTATGGTAAACCCCCTTAAGCTATGAGTCGTTTATAAATCACGCTCAGGGTAATACTGTATGAATTTTTGAAAAAAAAAGTACAGCAATGTCCCACTGCAGGGCAAAGGCCTTTATCAATGAAATCAAGTCATCGCTGCAGTGGATAGGCATTGGCTTAGGGATGATTTATATTAGAGCGGGCCGTGCACGGGGCGTGACTCGTCCGGGCCCGGACGGCGCCACTGATTTGCGACGTTGCATACATTTTGTATTTATATTAGAGCGGGCCGTGTCCCGTCCGGGCCCGGACGGGACACGGATCATGCACGGTGTAATATGAACTGCTTGATGCAAAATGTATGCAACGTCTCAAATCAGTGGCGCCGTCCGGGCCCGGACGGGACACGCCCCGTGAACGGCCCGCTCTAATATAAATCATCCCTTAATCACCACGCTAGCCAAATGCGGGTTGGTGATCACAAACCCCGAAAACACTTCTTGCCCGACCTGAGAATTGAACCCGGGACCTCTGAATATCGAACCGAGCGCTTGACCACTTGGCCACTGAGGCTCACATGTATAATAATATACTTAATCTAAAAATTAGGTTATAACTTTGAAACAGTTTCCGTAATTGAGATGAAATCTAAACTCCCATTTCTACTTTTAAAATGATCAAACATTAAATGCTATAATTAAATGACTCCTAAAATTATTCAAAGTAATAACGTTTCTACGGTCGTCGGCACGGTATCGGCATAGGCAGGCAGCCGTCCGATAGCAGTATAAAAAAGGGAAATAAAAGCAGAACACACCCGAGTCACGATAGAAATAGGCAAAAACGTACTTAACGTACCTAAAAGCGGGGGAGAGGCCGCCCGGTCGCCGATTACTATCACGCCGAGTCCGTATTAGGGGAATAAGGCGGTGAAAAGATTGTAGCTGACCGATTACAGATTGAGGAACTCCGTGGTCAAGCAGGTTGGGTTTATAGATCTTGATCAGCTCAATTCAAACGGTATCCTATGGACTATCCGTTAACCGAATTTAATTTAAAAAATACAGAATTCTGTTTATTTTGTATATAGAAAACATTAAAAAAGCGTTTATTTAACTGAGCTATTGCGATTTAAATTCCACAGAATAGAGTTTAAAATCGCAATAAAGCTCCAGTCGCTCGCGAGCATTGAGCCGGCACACTGGCGTCCAACCCAACGTCGCCGTTACGAAAATTTAGTGTTCGCTTACCCTCCTAATAAAATAATAATGGTGAAGTGCGCGAAATGTGCAAAATTGGTTAATAAAAAGGCCCCTGGGCTTCAGTGCAACAATTGCAATAAATGGTTGCATGCCCTATGTGCTTCTATATCAGCTGATCAATTAAATACAATACACGCCACGGATTCTGTGGATTGGAAGTGCAAATCTTGTGCAAGCGCAAGCAAGCCAAGAAGAGTGTCGTGCATTATGCCGGAGGATTACGGTGATGAAAATACAGATACTGAATCCTATGCTACTCCTGCAGGCACCGACCTTGCGTCAAACAAAATTTTACGCGAGATTCGCGCAGAAGTGAAAGAAGTTATCAGACAAGAATTACAACGTACCCTACAGTTTTACTCGGATAAAATTGATGAATATGAGAAAAAGATGCAATCGTACGACAAAAGTGTGAAAAATCTAGAAAATCAATGTACTGATTTACGAAACAACTTGCGAAACGTCAATCTTAAGTACGAAGTCCTTGAAAATAAATGTAACCAATTGGAGCAGTCACAGTTAATAAACCAACTTGAAATATGCGGCGTTAAAGAGCTAGAGAAGGAAAACGTGGAACAAATCGTGCAAGATGTTGCCGTAGCCATCAAACAAAACCCCGACGACATTGTCAAGGCTTACAGAAAAAAAACTCGCTCCAATAACTCAAAAAGAAAGACGCTTTCATCAATCACCGTTGTTCTACGTGAGGGTACTCGTGACTCATGGTTGGAAGCAGCCAAAAACTTCGATAACTCCAAGATGAGTGTTGATCTGGATAGTACCGGCAAAGTTTACCTACGCGAATCCCTAACATCGGCCACCGCATTCCTACTATGGAAAACTAAGGATGAACTAAAGGAAATATATAAATTCATATGGTGCAAGCACGGAAACATCCTAATACGTAAAGCAGATAAGGCAAAAATTATGACTATTCGATCTTTACAGGACATCGAAACTGCAAAGTCCTTTCATCACAATGAGTGAGTTACATTATTTTGTCTGCTTTTTTTTATTTTTTTATTTTTATTTTATTTGAAAAACAACTTGAGTGCATACATTTTTTAATATTAAAATACGCGAAGTTAATTAAAAATCTTAATTTTATTGAAAGTAACTGTCAAACATGGAATGACTTTGTATGTAATGTACCAAGGACAACTAATTCACTATTCTTTTTTCATGTTAATATACGTTCCACTAAAAAAAACTTTGCACAACTCGAAAATATTATACGTAACTCTAAACATATTATTCATTTTATCATTTTAACTGAAGTAAACCTAAACGAAGACCAGGTACAATTGTTTTACCTACAAGACTATATTGTTCACTCGAAAGTTAGATCAAACAGAAAGGGTGGTGGAATATTATTGTATGTGCATAAAACTGTATCATTTAATAGATTTAATAATCCTATTCTGAAGGAGTTTGAATGTATTACTGGTGAGATATGTATAAATAAATATAACACTAAACTGTGTGCCCTATACCGGCCTCCAAACACTTCAAAATATGGATTTATTACCGAACTATGTACATTGTTAAATACCTGTTCGCAAAGAGATAATTACTTGGTGATGGGCGATATGAATATTGACTTGAGAGAATCCAATCCCCTAAGTAAACTTTATCTAGATTCGCTGTGCAACCAGGGTCTAAACAGCGGCGTGAGCTCTTATACACGCATAGAAAAATACGGTAATATTATAACCAAATCATGCATTGATCATGTGTTTGTGCGTAACTATGACTCGCGCGATATTTACACCTCTGTAGTAAACACCGCGCTCGCCGATCACCACATTACCGGCTGTGCCATCTCGGCCGTTATCAGCACGAATGACTCACCGCGGAAACTATTTGTAAACAAGCTAGACAATGGCAGGTTGCACAGTGAATTGAATAGTATAGACTGGAACATACCTTTGAAATACAGTAACCCTAACGAAATTGTTAAATATATACATGATAACTTTAATAGTGCTTATGATAAATGTAAATACACTGTTGAAAAAAATGTAAACGGTAAGCGAAAGGCATGTACCTGGGTTGATAAAAAATTAAGTATGATGTGTAAGAAACGCGATGAGCTATATGTGATCTGGTTAAAAAATAAACAAAACTTTAATAATAGGCTTCTGTATAATAAATATAGGAATAAAACAAATAAATACGCTAATTACATCAAAAACAAACAAATTCAGACAAATATAAAGAAAAATTTTAAAAATTCAAAGAAGGTATGGGAAATAATTAATAACGTCACAGGTAAAATAATAAATCGCATCGACGACATACTATTGAAAAACTTTAAAACTAATTCTGCTTTAATAGCAAATAATTTTGCCGCGGAATTTGAAAATAACACAAAAAATATTTGCAACTTTTGCGATATACCCTTATTGGAAAGAAATTCCTATGAGATAGTTCCTGATAGATCGATCCGAGTACAACGCGCACATAACGAAACTATTGAATCAATTATAAAAAAAATTAATGACAATAAAAGTCCGGGATTTGACGGTATTCGGGCCAAAGACATTAAGAGTATTTCAGAACATTTAATCCCAGTAATGACACATCTTATCAATCGCTGTTTGGAAACTTCGATCTATCCCGATCTGCTCAAAATCGGCGTAATTAGACCCATATATAAGAAAGGCAAGCGTGATGATTATAATAACTATCGCCCAATTACAATCCTGTCCAGCTTAGATAAGGTTATAGAAAGATTCCTAGGTGATCAATTAAATAAATATTTACAATCAAATAACGTCATCAGTAAAAACCAATATGGGTTTCAAAGACACAAAAGTACTACACAGCTCTTGAGCCAATTTTCCGACGAAGTTAATAAAAATCTTAATAAAAAAATGCACGTCCTAGCCCTATTTATTGACTTTAGTAAAGCATTTGATATGCTTAGATACAACACTCTCTATGATAAACTGTCACAGAATGGAGTCCATGGCCCTCTTTTAAAATTGCTAATTAACTACCACAGCAATAGGTATACGACTGTGAAAGTACGTGATCAATTAAGTACTAAGACTTTGACCACCAAAGGTACGGCACAAGGTTCCATAATCGGTCCGACTGAGTATCTCCTGTATGTTAATGATATGAGCAAGGTTATAGGGTCGGGATCTGTATACCAATTCGCAGATGACACGTGCATTTTAGTATCCAGTAAAAGTGTCTCGGAAGCGCAACACCTGCTTCAACAAAACTTCAATAGCATGTGTAAATGGGCACATGACCTAGGCTTGGTAATTAATGCTCAAAAAACCAAAATAGTACATATACGCTCATCACAAAACAAAACACTAATTACACCATCCGTGGTGGCCCATGAACATGCTTGCTTGCACACCAATAACGTAAACGATACGTGTCGATGTCCCATCCTAGAAGTAGTCGATACTCACAAGTACATTGGTCTCATAATCGATAGCCGGTTCCGTTGGGGACCTCACATTGATTACGTATGTAATAAATTAAGATCACTTATTAGTAAGCTTTATGTACTAAAATATAAATTACCTTTTAAGACATTAAGGTTATTATACTTAGCCCTGGCTGACTCGGTCATAACTTATGGTTTAAGCACCTATGGTAGAACGTACATAACATATATTGAAACTATATATAGATTGCAATTAAAAATGTTAAAAATTATTACTCCTAAGTTCATTCTAAACAAACTTAAAAACGATGATCAAGAATTCTTTAAATATTGTAAGGTAATGAATGTATACGAGAAAATTGAATTTCAAATTCTCACTGAATCTAATAACCCTGATTGTGTAATAGAAAAAGAAAGGTCTGTATATCTAAGAACAGTACCATACCTAAATAAGTATATTTTACCTAATTTTAACAACCTGTATGGGACAAGAATATCTACTTACTTAATACCTTTTTATTTAAATAAGCTGCCTACTGAATTACAGAGGATGTATAAAGATAATGTGAAAAGATTTCGGTGTAATTTGAAAAGACATTACTTACTTACTCAAATGTAAATAGCGACTCGCTGGAACCCAGATAAACCCTGTGAGGTTTTCGTGGTACGGCTCATATGTAACAATAATTGTACTTATGTGTATTGAATAAATGATTAAAAAAAAAAAAAAAAAGCTTATTACAAGTTTTTTTTAAAACACTGTTTTTTAGAGCCTTTAGAGCCCTGTTTTTAACTTTAGCCAGCAATGTTTCATTAAAATTGGCTTATCATTAGTTTGTAAATTTTTTCAAAGTTTCATATTTTCTTTGTAGTCATCAGACAACGGTAATCTCAAGTGTTACCTTCTATGTTCAACATTGAACACAGGTTCTTTGAAAGGAGGTGCGAAGAGGCATCTAATTGGCCAACAATGTGGTGGTAGTTAGTTCAGTGGTATGCCCACGGCACTGGATGTGTGCACGTGTGCGGTTTCCATTTAACATCGGGGGCAGGCGGGGTCGTCAATAAATAATAAATTATGCTTAGTTCGTACTGTGTACTTTTTGTTTATATTATTGATTAGTAGAGTTTTTTTACAGAGATTAAATTAGGGTTCTGATTGACAATTGTCTTTTTTATGTTTGTTATTATTTTATTACTAGCGGTCCGCCCGCAACTTCGTCCGCGTGAATACTTTTTATTCCGTGACACATTTCCAATAAAAATACTTGTCCTGATGAGAGTCACAACAAAAAATAATCAGCCAAATCGGTCCAGCCCTTCTGAATTGATGCGCGTACAAACATTTAGGCAATTGATTTTTATTAATATAGGTTCTTAGTATGTCTCTTTCTCTTTTTTTCTTTCAAACCTAGCAAGTCAGTCACCTGATGGTATCCAATCACATCACAGCAATCTATAAAGATACGCAACATAAGACGCGCGCTAAAACATTGTCTTATGAATGCAATGTTTGTATCCATGAAAAGAACCCCAAAGTTAAAAATATAAACTGCCGATGTTATTAAAAAAAAAGCATCTACAAATAAACCAGAGCATGCCGCTGGCTCGCTCGCTGGCGTCACGGCTCGCCTCGCTACGGTACTCTCGAGTCTCGACCCTTCGTTCGATTTCGTTACGCGTATCGACGACCGACGACCGACTACGAGACGTCCACGGAAGGTGTGGGTTGACAGGATTTTAATACCCACTTATTGCATTCCAAAGTGTTTTTTTAATACTTGTCTTCTGACGACCTCCGTGGTCGAGTGGTTAGTACGCTGGGTTTGGCGTCGCGCCACCTCTGAGGTCCCGGGTTCATTTCCCGGTCGGGTCAATTTAGGGTAAACCTGTTTTCTAAATTGATTTCGGGTCTGGGTGTTTTTTCTACGTTTATGCATATTTATCCGTTATCTTACCATATTAACGAGTTTCACTCTAACGAGACTCATCTTGGTCTAGACTCTAGATAATTGGTGTGAGCGTAAACACATTTAATTTAATTTAATTTTATTAATTCCATACATGTACAAAAGATGATTTAAACCGCGTCTACCGTGTCGCATAGCGGTGAAAGAATACTACCACCCCCTCTCCTCTCCAAGCAGAGTTGAATTGACCAATCACGATGCTCGAAATCTTGTGGAGCGGAGATTTCGACCATCGTGATTGGTCGATTCGGCTCAGCTCCGCGTCAGTGGAAACCGGGCCTAAAAGGCGACTCACGGACTAAAGACTGCACATACACCAACAGCATAGAGCAGCGATGGGCCCACCACCTGTCATGCTGAGCACATGTGCAGTCGCTATTTGGTGAAAAGTGGACTACGGTAGAGGACTGTTTTTGCTGTCCTCATTGCCTAGTCTCTGACTAACTAAAAATAATCTAAAACTAATAGCAACTCTAAAAATAATAGCACATAATAATAATAATAATAGTCGTGATTATTATATGTATGCTGTACAATGTCCCACTGCAAGGCAATTTGATTGAATTTGACATTGTCTTTAGTGGCCTGTGTTGTTGTAGTTGGCAGACGAATTGAGTACTTACCTGGTGATGTGAGAGGAAGTGCGTTGATGGTTTTTCATGGTATATTTTTTCCATACGACCTGCCTGATTTAAGCGGTTACCTATGGAAGTTGGCAACACCAGGAAGAAGGTTTACCATCCTCTTATGAGCTGAGCTGCCGTGAAACCAGACACAAAATAAATTAAATTGTTTGTAACCTCTAGAAGCCTTGGTGACAGACAAGGGGTTATGCCTTATCCCTTTAACAGGCAGGTTGCAGGCAGGCAGGACAGGTTTTTGACCTTATGTTCAGGGAAAAAGTTCAAAATATGGTGGTCACTGCCTGGCTAAGGGTTATTATACTTATCCTTCCTAAATTTATTTACCACTAAGTTGGCAAATGTGGCAGACAGGCCCTAGGCAATCGGTTACCGTAGCCCTGTCATGTAGCAATGTCTGCATCACATCATCAAAAGTACCTCTTGCGTTGCCGACACCGTCACCCCATTTAAGTTGATTTAACGTTCATCTATCTATATTAATAAAAATCAACTGCAAGAATGTTTGTACACGCATCACTTCAGATCGGCTACACCTATTTGGCTTATACTTTTTTATTGTGTTTGTAACTGCCAGGACAAGATTTGTAGGAAAGAAAATTGTTCAAACTCGTCACGCCGCGAGGTACGGGGTCCACGCGGACGTAGTCGCTGGCGGTAGCGGGCCGCTTGTTTTATACAAATTTTATGTCGGACAAGGAGAAACGTAGACAAGGTGAAACGTACATCAGTATTATAAGTATAAAAAATTCAATTTCAATCGATCAATGCGACTATAACGGCATTATACGTTTACTTCTAAATCCCAGCCTAGCGACAGGGGGGCAGGTAGTTTGTCAAAACAATATCAGTCTTATCGACATTCAACTAGAGCTCTATTTTAAGTGCACCTAGCGCGTCAGGTGGCGAACCTGTCTGTCGTCGCTTTTGAAAATAATAAAACAGAATCACATCTTCGCTGAACGGAGCATTGCATTGGATCGATGTTAAAATTCGTTGAAATATAGAAGTATGTATGCACAGAGATGAAACATCATCATAAGTCTACAACAGTGACGAAGGTTCCATACAACTCGATTCCCACCGGCTTCCCTTCAGAAGTTTAGAACACAACCACTCTCTACTTAAATTGAGAAATGGCACAATCAGTAATTAAAAAAGTAAATATATAAAAGAAACATTACAAATTGCCTACACTATGGACATTAAATCAACAAAATTTGCTTTTTAACAACATATTGCTTTAAAATAAGCTGCAGGCGCGATCGGCTTATAAGCAGTTAAACTTCTGTACAAAATAAACGTCATGACGTCACATAAAGGTCAATAAACCCACCCGCGTATTAGCAGCCGGTAAGCCGTCTTTATCCGAGTTACTTGATAGAGACAGTTATACAATTTGCGTACGCGTGAGCGGGATGGAGGAATATCGTTTTCGGTTTGTGTTCTGTTGACAGATAATTTGACGTAATTGCAATTCATCATTGAATGCATGACTGTGTTTTATTAGTATTTGAATTTATTAGTTAGTTTCACCTATTAGAATGATTAGTATTGTAGTTGGACTTTGTTTATTTGTGTTGTGTGTAGAAAGTAGTTACGAAGACGTACGTTGTAATTAGGTATTTGCGGTAAGTAGATATTGTAATAAGTTGAAATTACGTATTTAGAGTAAGTAGATTTGCAAAGTAATCGGTAGAATTGTAAGATGTCGGCATTTATAGCTTTAGATTCTTCCCGGCTTTTATGATAATGTCTTAGCGCACTTTGTAAGAAAGAATAGACAAATAGCTTTAGAGTATAAGTAGTATTATTAGTACTTAGTCGATTAAATTTTGTTTAATTTACATCATATCATCATTTCACCACAAACGGCTTTTATCAAAGCCACTTCTATTATGCTTGCAAGACACTGTTTCAATATCTCAATGCTTACACGTATTGTAAAAGTGGACTGAAGATACATCTGCCTATACAAGACCGAAGCCAGGATGCCAATCACAGATTTTCGGTAAGGACTCAAGACTGCGTGCCCGCGCTCGGAGTAGGTAAGCATTTTTTTTTGCTCCGGCTTACCTCTCTCAATATTTCACGCTTCGCCACTGGTCTACAATCATAAATGTATCAGGGGAAACAAAGTATTGCACACATTTTGAAGAGTAAGATTCATTTGAGAGAGATTCACCAGAGAACAAATAAAAATGGTGTATACTGTCTATCTCCCAAAGAAGCAATAAAAATTCGGGTGACACTAGATATTTGCACAAAATATGACAATTATTTGTTTACCAATATTCTTTATCGAATTAGCTTTCCGGCAGGATAACAGGACTATTGTATGTTTTAATATATTTATTTATTGTGTTAATAGCGCAATTAAAACCTCTTTAGAAAAGATATCAAGACAATGTAAGCCCAAAAACATACTTGTAAAAAAAACCAAGTCTCGCAACTCAGTTCTTCTACTGTAAAAAGTTGTGGGATCCGTGTGATACCAAGTCGGTTGACTTGGCCATCGCATGAAAACACAATGTATCTCACAAATACATACGTATTATATTAAATTAGATTGTTTAGTGCGATTGCCAACCGACTTGGTATTACTTACACAGATCTCACAACTGCTCACTGATCTCACAGCGAGACTCGGTTTTTTTACAAGTATGTTTTTGATGGCATCTCATTTATTTTTGTAGATAGTCCTACTTTTTTTCCTTTCCGGTACCTTCTACTTCTTGAATACCAACAATTATAGTATACATATTATTATACAGGTACACTGATTCATTCTCTGCAAATGTAACTTTATACTGAACTGCTTCCAGAAAAGGATAGTACGGCCGTGCCGCTGTTTTTACTCGACTTGGCGGGGGCACTGCCGTGCCCCCAGATTAAGACCATCCTGTATTATATTACGTAAATTACACCGCTCTCACGTCACGTAAGACGAGTCAAGTGAAAATGACCTACCTACCGCGGTTTGCGGTGTGGGATAAAAGACCTATCTCTCACTTCTTTTTTGTTTTTTTTAATTTTATCTTCGAGGGGCTCGATGGCGCAGCGGCTAGCGCGTTCCGCTTGCGATCTTGTCCGCTAAGCAACTTTCACAATGCCGGGTCGCTGGATGGGTGACCAAATTACAAACATCTCGAGCTCCTCCGTGGTTCGGAAGGCACGTTAAGCCGTTGGTCCCGGTTGTTGTCGTATGATGACAGTCGTTAAACCCACCAACCCGCATTGGGCCAGCGTGGTGGGTTATGGCCCAATATCCCCACGCGCTATTGTGCATGTGGAAGACCTGTGCCCAGCAGTGGAAAGTTTTGATGATGATTTTATCTTCAAAGTAACAATTCCGTTAATAAAAAAGTGAAGAAGCAAACTACCGGAATGCCAAAACTGCTATAGACGATGATGTATTAAAATATAAAAACATACTTTTAACTTATGTAATTACTTATTTTTCTTACCCGGAACATAGCTAAGCGCTCGACCCGGTAACCTGAGGTCTAGGATTCAATTACTACTTTCAGTAAGTTAAGTAACCCGACCTACCTGGTCCATTGAAACCATCTTGAATGACTTTATTTCAATTCATTTGTTATTTATGACGACAACTTCTAGTTTTTGCAAAAACATAAAGAGTCCACTTCCTTGCTACTTAAGTAGAGCTCTTTAAATTGAATTAAATAACAGTTTATTTCTTTAGCCGACATTAAAGAAAGTTGTCTTGTGAAAACACAGCAGGTGGCTGACTTATCGGAAACCACTTCCCATCTGTTACAAAATTACACCTGCCGTTTACTGTTCTTCGGAATTGTTCAAGCCTTAATATCTGTTTTGTTTGACTGGAGGGGGAAATTAGTGTACACCATTGTACTTTGTGAAATGGTGTGGTGTGTGCGACTTTAAAAAAATAAAGGGACAAACGACGGCCTTCCTTGAAATCTATATTAATAAAAATGTGTCGCTAAGCTCAAAACTCGACAACGGCTCGACCGATTTAACTGGTTTTTTTATGTAATGTAATGGTTTACATGAAAAAAAAAATGGGAATTTACGGACGAAGTCGAGGGCGAGCCGCTATTAGTCGTTCAATAAAGCTTTATCTATGCTTACACTAGTAGTAAAAATACATAATTTAATAAAAAAAATACCCACATGAATTAGGTAGTCATTTTAACGTTTTAATGTCTTACTTAAACTATGTTTGAGCGTTATTGTCGCACAAAACATCAAATTTTACAAAAAAAAAACTTTAATTACTTCATCATCAGCCTATAAACGTCCCACTGCTGGGCACAGGCCTCCCACGTGAACAATAGCACGTGGGGATATTGGGCCATGACCCACCACGCTGGCCCAGTGCGGGTTGGTGGGTTTTAACGGCTGCCATCTTACGACAACAACCGGGACCAACGGCTTAACGTGCCTTCCGAAGCACGGCTAATTACTTATAAAATATTATTAAGTGCAGAAGCATTTTCAAGTACCTAGTCGTAATTCTACCATTAGCTCAAAATGCAGTCAAATAAATCGAGAAGATCCTGATTTAGCTAAATCTGCCCGCATTAGGCAAACGTGGTGATTAAGCCAATACCCATCGATGACTTTGGTTTCAATGGTGAAGGCCTTTGCCCAGCAGTGGGACAGTATACAGGCTTAAGAGGGTTTACGCATTTCGGTTTCCCATACAAACTTTCAAGTCGACATTTTTAAAAACCAATAAGCCAATTTTAATGAAACTTTGCATGCTTAAGTAAAATACTAGGATCTAAATAGTTTGTTTTAAAAGTTCACTATAGAACGTTTAAAATCGCAATAACTCAGTTTAATAAACGTTTTTTAAAAAAGTTTTCAACAAACTATAAATCGGCTCATTGGTTTTTAAAAATTTCGACTTTGAAGTTTGTATGGGAAACCGAAATGCATAAACCGTCTTAACATTTTTTACACATTTTCAGCCTGCTGTAACCGTCCTAATGCTGACGGAGTTGCACCAAAAGCATCGCCCTCATCACGCGATTAGGAACGCCCCGGAATATCAAGTACGGTGCGGGGACAAAGCTTATTCATCAGCCCAGCGCTTAGAAAGCCTCCGGGTATTGCTTCATGGCTTGGGGAGCCGTAAGTATCTCACTGCCCATAAAGCTGCTCAACGCGGTTACACCATAGATACTTATACTTGTTTATACTTAATTGTCTATGGCATATACAATTAAGTATAAACTTTTTGCTGCAACGAATACCTGTTTCGTAATACATACATACATATAATCACGACTATTATCCCCGAAGGGTTAGTCAAAAACAAGGCAATGAGGACAGCAAAAGCAGTTCTCTACCATAGTCCACTTTTCACCAAATAGCGGCTGCACATGTGCTCAGCGTGACGTGGTGAGCCCATCGCCGCTCTATGCTGTTGGAAGTATTTGCAGTCTTTTAGTCCGTTAGCCGCCTTTTACGACACCCAAGGGAAGAGAGGGGGAGGTAGTACTCTTCACCGCTACGCGAGACTGTTTTGTAATCTTTTATTCTAATAAAAATCAATGACCACATGTGTTGCTAAGCGCAGAACTCGAGGACGGCTCGACTGATTTGACAAATTCTTTTTAATTGTGCGTTTGTAAAGGCCAGCGGGTCTATCGGCTAAAAAATATGGATATGGACATGAGCTTCATTTGACATTTGTAGCCCATATTTTGTCCTTATATGGGCATATTATGGGCTTCAAATGTCAAATGAAGCCCATGTCCATATTCATATGTTTTAGCCGATGGGTAACTGGACAAGGATAATATTTATAAAAAAAAATAGAAATTCGTAACGGTATACGTTGTGTTTTGCACGCGGCGGCGGCGGGCCGGTAGTAGAAAATAAAAATCGAACACATTATAACATGTATTGTATAAAACAGCATTTTTTTCGCAATTTCAGAGTTCTCTTATACAGATTGTTTTAATAGGCTCAGTTGCTCCACTCCACCTGATGTAATTTGGAAGTGCATTTATTTATTACCGAACACTAAATATATTAGAATCTCTACAAAGGTTTCACTCAACGCATAAATTACTTAAAACCTAATTCCACTCAGTTATTTAAAGTTGATAGACTGTAATTTTCAGGCCGGAGAATCAGAGTGTTGAAGTTACAGCATTCCTAAATGGTAATAGAAGTAATCCTCCCCCCCACCCCCTTTCCTTCCGTACACCGAATTAAATCCCAGAGAGGTCGGCACGCTCACTGAATGGGGGTAATCGACGACAAAGAACCGGTCAAGCGCGAGAGTTACGATGCTGTTTCGTTTTGAGACTCTATTATTTTTTCCTTTTAGACATTGACGAGTGCGTCATTTGATAGGGAGGAATTGAAAGGTGGGTAAGATTTTAGTTTTAATTGTCGTTCACATGGGCTTATGCTACATTATTTATTGGATGTTTATATATTTATTTATACATAGGATAACAATAATAATTGTAAAATGTCTCGCAACACTTAGTATTCGGTTACAGCAGTGGGACGTTCATAAGCTGATGTGATGATGACAGATGGATGGATATTCATTCATATTTATAATGCATGGTGCGTCAGGTGCGGCCTAGTGTAAGTTTTAGTTAGCAAGTTCTGTGCCCTTGCCCTTAGTGTATGTTTGTAAATGTGCAAACATTACTATCACGTTTGAGTTAAGTTTTGACAGATAGATCTTAATGCTAAGTAAATAAGATCGAGAATCAAAACTCTAAACAAAAACGCTATAGTAACGTTTGCACATTTACAAACTTACACTAGGGGTACAAGTGATGCGCGAACATACATTATTGGCAATTGATTTTCATTTACAAACATTAATTTATGTCCACAAAAATATTCTAAAGCCGCTTCTAAAATATGTCAGCTAAAAATTTACTTAACGTAAATATGCATCCGATTATCCGATCTCTAGTGATAAAATAGCTAGTTCCTTATTAGTTGAGGATTCCAGAAAAATAACGTTTTCTCTTTCGGCTTTATTGTTATTTACCATCAGGTGAAATGAAGGCCAAGCAGCTTCTAGGAGATAAATTAAAAAAGATACAAGTCGACACAACCCAATAAACTTTAGTCCGATGACCTTAACAGTAAAAGTAAGACCGACTACGACGGCGGACGACGACCACGACTACCTTAGTAAATATATATAAAGCTTGAATGATATTTATTATTGGTGCACTTAAAGTTTGTTATACTTACACCCTGGCAGAGTGATATAAAAAACCGATGATTCATCAGCATAATAACAGCATAATATTTAATATCGCGACGTTCCCGTGCGATAGGGTTGTCTCTCTTAAATTATTTACACGCCGCCATGAAATATGTGAAAGTTAAAATTAATTTTGTCAGTTTATTGTTGCAAATTAATAAAAACTAATACAGGAATGGTCGAAAAGATTTGCATGCCATAGTGAAAAAATGTTTGTGCTGAAACAATCCAAACAGATGACACTATTAAAAATAAGTTTTAAATGTTTACCAATGCCTTTGTCATTTTGACCTAGTTTTGACGAAAAACCTTACTCGGACTCGGGTAAACCATGTCACATGGAAAGAGGAAAACACAATAACACATGTAGGTACCTAGTAAAGTACGCGTTTGAACCGGCTCAATATATACTCGTGTCATCTATCATGATAATCCTATGACAGTTGCAATTGTGCCTATATGTATTTAAGTGTGTTGTATTCCTACTAATATTATAAACGCGAAAGTTTGTAAGAATGTATGGATATTTGTTACTCTTTCACGTAAAAACTACTGAATGTATTTGGATGAAATTTGGCATACTGATAGTTTATTACCTGGATTGACAAATAGGATACTTTTTATCCCGATATTCCCACGGAAACGTATGGATGGATGTTTGTTACTCTTTCACGTAAAAACTACTGAATGGATTTGGATGAAATTCGGCATACAGATAGTTTATAACCTGGATTAACATTTAGGATACTTTTTATCTCGTTATTCCCACGAAAAACGGGAACCACGCGGGTGTATCCGCGAGCGGCCGCTTGTGTTATAATAAGAAATAAAGAGAAAAAGCCCCAAATAACAATTAAAGCTAACATAAGATTAACCATTGTATTACAACATAATTGTACCTTCGTAATATTTGTTTATTTGCGTTAATAACGCTTAAATTAGGTAACTTTATTGAAGATAATGCAAAGTTTAAAAAAATACCACCTGTGCGGTAGATATTTTCTTCAACGTTTCGTTATCTTCGAGATAATTATATCAGCTCAAGTGCTCATTATAACTTAACCTACATTGTAACAAAAAATATAATGTTTATTATTACAACAGCAAGTGGCAACCCTAATAGAAGGACAAAGTGGAGTCGTTGAAAAATTACGGCCATTAGGACCCTTGTCAGTGGAAGGTCTATTCTATGGTAATCACAAACCATTCGTTTTAAGGGAAACCCTTATGGCAATTAATACATTATTTAAACTGTACAACAGTATGGTTTTAAAATGAAAGTTTTAAGATTATGTAAAGCCTCTTTGGTCTGGACAAACCCCTCACGGTTTTAGACACGCAAGGTATTGCTATAACACAGTCAGTATTAAAAAAGTAAAACTAGTGGTTTTAAACGTTCTCTGCTAACAAATATTTGTACGAGAGCAACTCTAAAATTGTGAAATAATTTAGCTGTTCCATACATTTTCTAAGTTGAACAATATTTGCAGTTTTGCATTCGACAGCTGAATATATATTTCTTAAGTTAGTAGTTGTTCTTTGCACTTAATAGGATGGCCCAGTTGAGGAATTAAGGCTAAGTGTTAGTGGGAAATTAAAATAACACGTTCTTAGAATTACTTTTTGAAGTAGTAAACAGTAAAATTAAAATCTGCGAAAATTATGAAATATTGTTGAGGCTTTATTCTGTGGAATACACCCGATGAAAACACGGTTTGATAAAGTTGGCTCGATAGAATAAATTCACAAAGTTACATATTTTTGTGTCATTTTATCTTCTTTTCCAGGGTTTATTCTTAAAATAAGTGATTTGATATTATGAGTCATTTACCAAAATGAAGTTCATAGATAACTTGAGGGGTTATAACCGATAGATCTTTATTTATTACATCTATCAATTTTTAAAAATATAAAACGCGATTATTCGCGCCGCTTCGCGGTTAAACCCGTCCCTTACCGTGTCGTGAGAGCGAGAGAAGCGCTCGAAATACCTCTCCTTAAATAACTATTACCAAACAACCTCTATGTACGTTAGTACACGGACACACCAGCACTTCAACCTACCACAAAATGTCATTTTTCTTCAATACATTTTGAAATTTGTTACTAAGATATAAGGATCAATATCGATTGGAGAAAGTTGACAGTTTTGAAAAGGTTGATCTGCAGGCGTGTGTAAATCCATACATTAGCATCATCATCATTTCCAGCCTTTCTCAACCTACTGCTGGGCATAGGCCTCTCTCTGTTCATACATATTTACTTAAATACAGTGATTTTGCTTAGGAACGTCACCTCGTACAGGCCCTGCTAGAATACCAGCGCCGGCGCCTGCCCCCGGCGCCGTTGCGATGTGACTGTCACACTGTAGCGGTAGCGGCATAATTATGCTGAGGTACGGTCCTGGTCCTGGGTCGTCACACTGTTGTTTTTTTTTTTGTTATTTGTTAAGTATTTGTTTGTTATTTTCTGCTTTTACATTGTTTTTTGAATTTTTTTTTAAGTTTTTTTAAATTCTTTTTTATTATTATTCTGCAACGGGTAAGCGCTTGGCCTTCATCTTACCTGACGATAAGGCCGAAGGTTGAAACGCATTTCACCCGGAATCCTCAACCACTGGGGAACTGGCTATCTTATCTCTTAACTGTCGGATCGGAATTCGGAACACAACTATGCTATAAACATCGTTGTTATGGCGACAGACAATAAATGTTTTTTCTTTTTTTCTTTATGCCATTCGCCTGGGTCTTTACGTTAGCCTGTTCCACGTGCAACCCACCGTCTGATTTGTATTATCGACCCATCTAGCCTACATATCTATAAGTACATATAAAACATACATCCAAGAACTAGCAGATAAACTTATTTATCCAACTGCACCTAATGGATCATCACAGTGGTCTGGAGCCATCTCATTTGCAGATATCTACAAATATATACAGACATTCCCGCTCAGCCGCCTATTCCGCCGTATCCAAGGCGGAATGCAGATACATTTTGCGTTATGCGTTGCTCGCTTCGCGTCCGTCGTTGGCGCTCATTAATCTTTGAATTTGTTACAGACAGACATACTATTCTCTGCGGTATCCAACATTGTGTGTACAATAGTTGGGTTGTGTTTGTTATGGGGCAACTAAATTAAACTCAAGTTATATACAGGGTGGAAAAAAAGAGCGTGGTTGGGGAAAAAGTACCCTTAATATTGAAATTTTGACCGGTGAATTGGAAAATAAAAACATCTTCTTGGTCTCTCTTTTATATAAGATACCGATGTTGTTTAAAAGAAATTGATCCTTATGAACGACTCTTTCGGTTGGTATCATAAAGTACAGTACCTATGTTTTTTTATCACATTTCACGCTCAAGCAGGTGATTTTTCAAAAATCTGTAAATGCAGTTTTAATTATTTTTAAAAATAAATGAATGTTTCCTTTCAGTAAAATTTGCCATCATCAATATTAAGGGAACTTTTCCTCCAACTACGGTCTTTTTTTTCCACTCGGTATAGCAACGCCTCGGTGGCTAAGTGCTCGACCCGATAACCAGAGGTCCAGGGTTAAATTGCCAGGTTGGGCAAAGTGTATTATTCGATCCCTGGTCGGGTTAAATTAGAAACTATTGTTGACTCCGGGGTATGTTGGGCCAATTGTTAGAATGTCCAAGGTGACATAATGTCCGGATGATATAAAGACTGTTAGTCAATATGTACAAATGTCAGAATGTCCAAGAAGACATAACGTCCAGATGTTATAATGGCCGTTGGTCAATATGCACAAGTGTCAGAATGTCCAAGAAGTCATAACGTCCAGATGTTATAAAGACCGTTAGTCAATATGTACAAGTCTCTGAATGTCCAAGAAGTCATAACGTCCAGACCGGGTGGCACGAGCACGTAATTACTGACATAAACCATACGTCCCTCTCATACTGGTACTCACATATTTGCCAGTACGGGCCGAATGCTTTATGTCGGCGAATAAACGTGATCGTGCTAGCCGGGCAGCTGATGTTATAAAGACCATTACAAAGGTTTTTTTTTTTTTTTATAAAAGAGGGAGGCAAACGAGCAGGCGGGTCACCTGATGGAGAGTCGCCGCCCATGGACACCCGCAAAACCAGAGGAATCGTAGACGCGTTGCCGGCCTTTAAGGGAGGAATAGGTTTAAGGAAGGAATAGGAATTGGGAGGGGGGGGGGGAAGGGGCCTCCGGTGTTCTTTTTAGGTACTCGTGTTAGGGTTCCTTAACCAAAATGGCAAAAGCTGACAAACAATTTGTGGTTTTGGTAATTGGTCATTATGTGTCTACTACACGTTTTGGCAATTGGGCGTTTTGATATTGGACATTATGACAATCCGACTTTTTAACAATTTGTTGTTTTGGTAACTTGACATTATGGCCATCAGACGTTTTAGCAATTTGTTGTTTTGACACCTGGATATTATGACAACTGGTTATTTTAATAATTGGGCATTGTTGCCTTGTCATTTTGATACACTGGACATTCTGACAATTGGCTCGACATACCCCGGAGTCCTATTGTGACTTTTTCTAAATTAACCCGCGTCTGGGTGTTTTCTATGTATAATAAGTATTTTAAGTATGTTTATCCGTTGTCTAGTAACCATTTAACGAGTTTCTTCGAAGCTTCTCTTGAACTAGATAATTGGTGTGATTGTAGGAAAGTTTAATTAATTAATTATTATCGGACTTTTCTTAGCCCGGGTTTGTAATCACTAACCCGCATTTGGCAAGCGCGGTGATTGAGCAAATACCCATCTATTGTAGCGATGATTGATAGGTTTTCAATGATGGAGGCCTTCGCCCTGCCGTGGGACAGTATGTCACGTAGCGGAGGAACGGGGGAGTGCGACACTATGAGGAGAGGAGATGAAGATAACAGCACGATGAGCTCAGACGTATATTATTTTAAACTAGCGGCCGCTCGCGGTTTCACCCGCGTGGTTCCCGTTCCCGTGGGAATATCGGGATAAAAAGTATCCTATGTGTTAATTCAGGTTATAAACTATCTGTATGCCGAATTTCATCCAAATCCATTCAGTAGTTTTTACGTGAAAGAGTAACAAACATACACACTCACAAACTATCGCCTTTATAATATTAGTGTGATAAATGGTTAGTTATTATATGAAGCACAATTTAAGCGTTAGTACACACACGACTAGGTAAAGAATTAGGTTATAACTTATTAAATCAGGGCGTATGCCTTGAACTGCCTAGTTATAATAATGCACTATTCATAAATAACAATAACTTGGTAAGGAAAATAATAATTAGAAGAAGCTCATTCTAGCTCCGCGGATGAATCTGAACTGAATTTACATCAAAGAGTAGAGTATGAAAACAGAGGCTAGACAGAATGCAAGTAAATATTTGAGTTTTGAATTTAAAACTAAATATAAAAGAATGTCATTCACAAAGAAGGTCACAAAAACCAACAAGGCTTTAGTTGCCTTGTTACAAGTATCAGTATACAGGCTGTACTTTCTAGTATCAACGATTATATTCGCGGTGATGGGTTTCTTTTTTGCCTAACTTTCCCCACTTAATAGAGAACTATATCTACTTTTTGCTCTTTCATACCGTCTCTCGCTTGCATGCTTCTCGTACTTTCATTCATAATCCTCTATTACCATTCATCATCTTTTGCACTGTTCAGGGTGGGATTCCCTTTCTACTTTCCTGTTTTTTTTATTTTTTTGATGCGCGGAGATGGGTTGAAAGGAAACCACAAAAAAGACATCAAAAGCGCCGTTTCGCGATCTGAGGGCCTACTCTCTATCACCGAATCGAAATTTCGGCTGATTTGCGTTTGCTATTCACAGCGGTTACCATTCCTTTCGAAATTTCGTTTATACAAAATAGGATTTGACATTAAGATTATTAATTTTTAGAAAATTGTTTGAAAGGAGAACCGGCACTTTCCATAGAAAATATGCTTAACTCGTATACAATAGAATTTGGTCATAAAGTAAAGCTTTTATTTCCTACCTAAACCAAGTTGTCTTATTTTTATCGAATCGCGGATAATAGTTATTTAATTATTTATTTATTTATTTATTTATTTATTTATTTAATCGAACACCAACACAATGAACACCAATAAAATTTACACAACAAAAATACACTTAGGATAACACAAGCCAAATGTCACTGCAATTATAGGTGCGGACTACATGCAACAAAAATGAGCAAGTCATAAACTAAGTAGGTAAAAAACAAATATCAGACAAAATTAGTACTAAATTAAATCAAATTGATAATTAAATGACTGTTTACAAAACAAAATCAATTTACTAATAAAAAATAAGAATGAATTAAATTACTGAATTTACGAATAAAATTAATATCACACTTTTCAATTAGATTTTCCATATAATTATTAATATTTTTTTTAATATGGAAACACTAAGTCTTCAAAAAACAGAAATGTTACTTTAAAAATGTCTAACGTGGCTGCATAAACCATAATTCTTTTGCTTTTAAAAAAGGGAAATGTCAACAATGCCGTCACGTCATGTTTGATTTGACAGCTAGCGGCTGTCATTTGTCAACAACTGTCATTTGTTGACAGATATTGCCAGTTAAATAATGAATAACAGATTAAAAAATTAAAAAGTATACAACTTAAGCATAAAACGCCGGGTCTCCTTTCAAAAATAACGGAAAGCGCTATAAATGGCAAACGAACAGCGGCCGAAATTTCGATTCGGGCAAAGAGGTGGGCCCTCTGATACGGTGAGTATGCCGTCACGTCGGCCATCACAGATTACTTAACGTAATAGTAACTACGTGTACTGTGTCGTCGAGAGCAAGTTAGACGCTGAGCAAACGTAGACACTTTTTATTGCCGATATGGTACACCATCGAACAAAAACGCGGTTGCAGTGTCCGGTAGAGCGGCCACTGAACGCTCGGCAACTTTACTGAGCTAACTGCAAATCGCGTTTTTGTGTGTTGTGTTTGTGGACTTGTGTGTACTTTTGCCCAGTGCCTAAGAGTGAATAGTGAATTAGAAAACAGTGGTACGAGTGTCGAGCCACGCAGAGCGCAAAAACCAACAAAGACAGATAGATCATTATGTCTCCTCGTGAATGAAAGCCGCAACAGCTTGAATACATCCGTGATTATGTCGTATTATAATAATAACTGTTCCGAAATGTGAGATACTAAAATGCAACATAAACATACATACATTATACATTAATCACGACTATTAACCCCGAACCCCTTAGTAGAGACTAGGCAATGAGGACAGCAAAAGCATTCCTCTACCATAGTCCACTTTTTACCTAATAGCGACTGCACAAATGTGCTCAACGTGACAGGTGGTGAGCCCATCGTCATTAAAAACATCATCGTGATCATCATCAGCCTCTGTCATTTCACTGCAGGACATAGGATATGTTTCAACAAAGAGGTTTCTAAATAGTCCTAGCTTGAAATGGTAACCAGAAAGAACATAATCGAAATGGTAAAAAAAAATTAAACCCGGAATCTACGCACCTAGTTGATTATTCTAAGTTTTTGTATGAATAAAAGTACTACGCTCAGAATACTAAAGCAGTCGCTAAATATAGCGTCTCGTGCTCCAGAAGAGCCCAAGAAGACTATTTGAGAATGCAAATCTATGCCGTATAACACAAAGCTCTACGGGCGACCAAATTATCTGATTACATCAGGAACTTCTTTGAAGTCGAAATGTTTTAACATTATTTTTTGATAATTTTTGTCGTAAACCCCCATTAAGATAAAAGGTTATTTAATCACAATGTGCCTTGATAAAGACTACTGCATGAAGTCGACCATCACGTTTTAAGTAAAAGACATGTAAAATTTCGTTCAACGTGTTGTTTTTAAAGGTATTTCGCAATAAAAAGTATCTCCCCCATACTGTCCCACTGCTGGGCAAAGGCCTCCATGATTGAAACCAAGACTTCGCTACAATTGATAGGTATTTGGCTTAATCGTCATGCTTGGCTAATGCGGGTTGGGGTGTGCTCTTGCATCGGACTAATTACCTTTTAATTGCGGCTGCGCACTGCCCCCTTACTTTCGGAACCGATTATTATTATAACGTTATTATTATTATTATTATTATTATTATAAAGCTGTGTTTCTTGTGCCCGTTCTTCTCCACAGCTAAAAGACTTCCTGAGTTTTGGGTTCCTATGCCTATCCATCCATCCATAAAAGTAAAAAATAAAAGTAAAAAGTAAATTTAGACGATTCAAAATGCTTATTTTAAGCTTACTGAAAAAAGACATTTTGATTTGATTTGATTTGATCGCTATTGGATCAGATTGGTAATGTGAATTTTCGTATTTTTAAGTTACGACACCAGCGCTAATTTGGATTCATATTGGGTGAACTAAATGGCATTGAGTTTTGTATTTTTTTCACTCAATATCCACGCAATATGAATCCATATTAGCTCTGGTGTCGTAACTTAGGAGTACGAAAATTCACAATACCAATCCCATCCAATAGCGATCGGTTTCAAGAGTAAGGGGGCTGATCAGTGCTCAATTAATAGAATAAAATTTATATTGTGTCTATTGGCGACGCCACCAGTGCAAAAAAAGAATCGTCTGTAAAAGACGTAAAGGCCTTTAATTGTAAATTCAAGTAGATTTGTTACAGCTTCAGGCAAAGAAAAATAGGAAAAAAGCAGCAATCATGTTAACAACTAGTGTCCCGTAATTTCCGCAAAATAGGTCATCCTGGAGTTACACAGTAATCCCAAAGCCTACTTGGCATAGAACAGTAGCACTTAATGACGGCCTCCCTTCGTTAACGTGTTATTTAACCGAGTGCCCTACAAAATCGTAATTTGCGTACTTATGATATTTTTTTATATTATTTACTGCGCATATAGTGGCTTTTCGTGTGGCATTGCTTCTTTGCTACAAACACATATACACACATAGATACATTATAACTGTAAATTGAAAGAAGGTCAGCATGTGTGCTGAACTGACTGACCTAGGAAGAAGAACTCTATGAAACAAAACAATACATTTGTTTTAAAAGCTTTTCAAAATGCAATGTTTACTGTTGCTCGCTAAAGCCTACTTCACAACTGTGCTAGTAATTTAGTCTAAAGTCTTATTTTTTCTTTTTTTTTATCCACAACGGGTAAGCGCTTGGCCTTCATCTCACCTGATGGTAAGTGACGATAAGGCCGAAGGTGGAAGCGCGCTTCACCCGGAATCCTCAACCACTGAGGAACTGGCTATATATCTTATCTCACAACTGTCGGAACACAACAACGCTATAAACATCGTTGTGATGGCGACAGACTTAGATAAGATGGTGGTAGCTAGCCAGGCGAACTTAACAGCCCTACCACCAACCAAACCAAGCACATAAAGATGTACCCCCAGCTGGGAATAGAAACCCGGGACCTCTGGGTCTAAAACCGGTGGCTAAGCCACTAGACCACAGAGGCGGTTAAAAAGTCTAAAATAATCCTTTTTTTTAACACAGTAGCGAAGCAATAAATCGCTCCTCGATTAAATTACTAGCACATGTGTGAACTTCACTTCTTCTCAGCCTTAAGGTTATTTTTTTGTGTTTTTCTATCACTATCGTTGGTTTCCGCAAAACCTTTGTTTTTCACGCTTCTGTGGATTCGAATTGGTTTGCACTTTGCAGTCGGACTTATCCCTCTGCAGTATTGTTACCAATTAGTTGATTGTACCCTATAAATACTAAGTAGAGCGTAGACCTAAATAAATCTCTGTGCAATATTGTGTTACTAATAAGTTTGTTGTATTCAGTAGTGTGTATATACATACCAAAATAAAGTACAAAAGAATAAATCTATGTGCAACATTGTATTCACCGTTTCATTTCTTAAAGTTAAATATTTATAACTTTAATATATAGGTACTTAATAATATAACTTATTGCTAAATAGTTCGTCTCGTCTCGACACAATTACAAGTGTAGTCCTTTCAAGAGCCAGTTTTTATTTAAGATAGTTTTATTTAAGTTCCTCAGTAGTTGACAAGGGTTAGGGGTGTTTGGCGATGGTGTCGTTTCGTCATCAAGAAAAAATGGTGGCGTTTCGTCATTGCTATTCAAAATCACATATTTTTAGTGTCACTTGGTCATTCGCTTAAAGTTAGTCTTCAGAATATTTTTACCTGTATACCTTTTCTGGGAATATTAGTATTTATTTCTATAGAAATTAACGTTTCTATAGATAGACATGCCTGTGATTGATTCTGTGATTTTTAATTGTTAATTTTAAAGAGTGTTAAAAATTGTTGTATTTTAAATTTTCGCCCTGTATTAGACAGATATGTCTGTGATAGATATTGTGATTTTTAATTGTAAATTTTAAGGAGTGGTGTTAAACATTGTTATATTCAAATTTTTGCCTTATTTAAGAATTGTTGAAAAAATTATACTTATGATTTTCAGACCTGTTCGAATATTGGTTTTATTTATTTAGTTTGTTGACTGTACAATATTTTAAGAGCAGATGTACAAATCACAAAACGACCACCAAATATTATTCAATTATTTCATTAATGACGAAACGACACTACATATGAAAGCTAAAAACAATGACGAAACGACACCATGACTAAACACCCCTAACCCGTTGACAATTCCGGGTGAAGTGCGCGTCCATCTTAACATTAGAATGAGATGAAGGTGAAGTGCTTAATGGTAAATTATTTTTAAAAAGGCTCTAGCACAGTATTACTGCTTTTAAAACTGTGGCTCTAGGCTTCATGCGTGATGTATAGTGTATGTATACGCATCAGGGCAATTTCAAATCATAATTATTGTTGAAATAGTTAAATATTTGGATTGTTCGGTTAACTGATTTAAAAACTGAGTCTTACAACAAGTGTTGTTAGTTGTTACCACAAGGAATTGGTAAAACTCCAACATAGATGTACTTATTGACTTAGAAGTCAATAATATGTACATCTATGTTGGAGTGAACTAGAGTTCACCATCATTTGAGTACATACTCTAAATATCTTCTAATTATTCATGTAGGTACTCTCCTTTTAGGTTTTATATATTTATTTAGCCCTTAATTCATGTACATTTTACAGTTGTTAATTAAATAAATAATTTCAGTTCATTCCTTCCACCATGTACAATTATGTATTACGAAGCTAATAATAAATCTATCTGTTGTTTCGCCTTCTTGAGATAGAAATTTGACTTAAGCTTCATACAAATTATGTTAAATTTCAGTTTTTACTCGGCCTCGGCCGGTTTTTACTTAAGTTTTGCGAAATAACACAGACCGCCGAGCGGTATCGTAGTCGTACGCGTGCCCGCCCTACTCTGACATTATCAGCAAAAACTTATCTAACAAAGCGCACTTGCAAAAAATATACAATATGGCAACCATGAACCAGGGCCCGGGTCGCCTGTATGGCTGTATCGGCCACGCGGGCCGCGGGCCTCCAGCTGCGGCCGTTGACCCCGCCGCGTTGCGTAACGTCCAAAATTGTGAATATTATGTATTACGGCCGGCGGCGGCGCTAGGTGGGTATTGTACAGTCGATGAATTTCCCGGTCGAGAACTTTTCGGCGATATTCGCCCGCGCTCCATTCGTGTAAGCGAATTTCGCCGACAAGTGCTCGACCGGGAACTTCCCCGACTGTACAGACGCTAGCAGATCAACCTACCAGTAAATGTCAAATTTCTTAGTACATTTTGAACTTTATCACTAGGAATATAAGGATCAATATCGATTGGAGAAATTTGACAGTTTTGGATAGGTTTATCTGCTGGCATATGTACGTTACGTAGGTGGGAAGATTGGCAAGTGCTGCTTTTATTGCTTTTACGAACACTCCCCAATAAGTTGTTTTCCTATTTATTGTGAAATTGGCCTGAAACTTGTCTGGCCTCAGTGAGACACGAACCATTAACAAAGCTGAATAACATATAACATCCAAAATTAAGTATATTTTGTATCACGCCCAGCAGTAGATGTTTACTGCCTTGTTTGTTTGTACAAGTAGGAAAAAAAAATTGCACTTAGACAGCGCAGCGCTGGCAGAAATTTCAGTAGATAGAATAACTGTTTAATACTAACTGCCGTACTCAGAAACTTCAATTAAGTTTTAATGACAATTCTTTTCTTCTCTATTTAGCGCTATACATAAGAAAGTGACAAGAGACTTAATTGTCATCAAATTTAATTGACGTCTCTGAGTACGGCAGTAAGTCGGCAACGCGTATGCGTGAATGATACCTCTGCTGCAAACGTCCATAGAATGCAGTAACCGCTATACCCAGCTTTTAAGAATATTATAATGTATACTTGTGCAAGATTTGTTGATTATCCTAATAAATATCTATGATACGAGAATACAACTTTATGCAACAAACGTTGACCCGCTCCTCCGTTGTGTCATGTTTTAAACAACCTTAATCTCTTTGCTGAGTTCGTTTGTATCAGTCAACATCGCAGATTCGCAGGACAAGCTCTCACGCCCGCCCCGGTAGATTTCCAAAGCTACGGCGTAGATTGGTGTTCACGTTTTGCCGTTATAAAAATAGCCTAGATTGAAATAAACTACTTTTTACTCTAATTCTGTTTGCGTTATACAATATAGAGATATGAACAAACCAACAACGCTACACACCAGCAGATCAGCAAGATCGACTTGCGTATAAACTGTTTTACTGTCGAATCAAGATAAAGTAAACATAAACAGAATATCCACTATTACAAACGATATTTATTTATTTAGATAAGCCTTACTAACTAAACTCATACTAGAACATTATAAAGAATACTTATAGAATAATAAAATGTATGTCTCTGAATTCAAGGTGCAGCAAGACATTATAATAACAACAATATTTAAAAAATTAAAAACCGACAAAAGTGACTGCAAAAAAGTTACAAGATTTAAATTAAATTACATTTTTAAACATAGGCTACAACAACATTATTTTATAGAACTACGCAATTCAACTCGACTTTGATTTTTGCGTAAAATGCCCATTTTCGAATTTTGTTGTGATTTTGCAGTTGTATTTATCGTTTTTATCGAAATAGGATAATAAAATCATGCTTAATATTACAAATGTCCACTCTGCGAGGATAACTGAGTTCGGACGGCCGGCGCACCGCATTTTGAAGTAATTTTGCAGTTGTATTTAACGTTTTTATCGAAATAGGATAATAACATCTTTATTCATCATGCAGTAAGGATTATTCTGGTATACATTTAGCTCAATAATATTATCGTAGATACGAGAAATTCACAGTTAGCTTAAAGCAATTTTCGAAGTTTTTTGGTTAAGAATAAGATTTTTTTTCTATATAAAATCAATGATATCTAAAAATTCCGAGGCCGCTACGCACTATACGACTATATAAGAGATAACATCCTAATTTATTATTTCATTTGTTCAGAACAGTAGTTCAATGGATGAGCTCAAAAAAGTGCCTTCGCGCATTTTATGAGAATCTTTCTCTGCAATTTTGGGTTTAATTAAAAAGTTAAGCTAAATTTACAAAAAGTGAGGCCGCGACGCACTATCCCAATAGCTATACTACACTAATCAATAAGTAAAAACTGTTAATGTATTTTTGTTTCTGAGATCCATAACGCCAAAATTGGCCATTTTAAGCAAAAATCACAGTCGAAATGTAATAGGGTCCTTAACCGCCATTGAGCAAATGCGAAGCGTAACACATCGGTAGACTGTATAATATTGCCATAGTATTTGCGGACCTTATTTGAGCGATACGAGAGTTTCAGCGATGAATCACAGCTGTTATCACGTTGGATGGAACAGAATGCGAGGTGACGTGTAAACAAAGTTTTCGGCTCTAAAGGCACAATGAGGCCTTTTTTGGGGATACAGAGCAGAGGCGTTGCGTGGTGGCGGCTCATAATCATAAGAATACTGTCAACCCATCTCTTCTCTTGGGTGTCGTAAAAGGCGGCTAACGGACTGAAACTTGCACATCACGCAAAACACAAACAATCACGAATATTATCTAGTGCTGCCATAGTTCTCCTTTTACAATGAGCTTGGGAAAAGTATTTTAATTTTTTTATTTTTTAAATATTTACATTTTAACTTAAAATATGACATTAAAAATTTTTCTGTAGCCCTTCAAAATACTTCACAATAATTTTTTAAAGATTCATAAAAATGACCAAGCGCTATTGTTTTTGTGACAATCAAAATACGCGCGAAACCCGCGGCGTGACGTCATCGGATCTCTCGCACGGGTGGCGCGACTCGCGCGACTTCGTTTTATTAATATGTCTGCTCTGAACCAGTGCAGTTGTGTTGTGACACAGATTACTTAATAATTCATTGTGCAAATAGTTAAGTAATGTAATCGGACGCCCGCCGGAGGTTATCGGATACGATGACGTCACGTCACGTTAGTCGAGTGCCAGCGAACTAAGCGAGTTAGTAGTGTTATATGCAATTATTTATGTACAATAACTTTGTAAATACTTCTCGTATCGAAGTGAAATAAAAACGATTGGTTTTAGAATAACGACTTATATAATGGTACAAAGTAAAAATGAACTTTTTTTTTTCTCAAGTCCATTGCACTTATGCTCACCGCGATAGGCAGGGAGACCATCGCTGCTCAATGCTATTGGATGTATGTGCAGTGCAGTCTTCCAGCCTTTTACAACACCCAAGGGAAGAGATGGGTTGGTAAAAGAATACTCTACTAAGAGCTCAGCTGTTTAGCAACCTCCAATAGTCTTCGTGACAGACCAGGTGTAAATAATAATAAATATATACATAAAAATAGAAAAAACACCCAGAACCGAAATCAATTTAGAAAAGCAGTTTTTCTCTAAATTTACCCGACCAGGAATTAAACCCGGGACCTCAGAGATGGCGCGACGCCAGACCCGGCGTGCTAACTGCTAACCACTCGACCACGGAAATCGTCAAATAGATATAATAGACGCAATTGAGCTTTAAATAAAGAAAAAATAAAGAATGTCGGATTCCCCGCTCCACCTAAATTAAGGCCTTATTGTCACTTCCAGATCCAGTTAACTTTGCAAATGCTACACGCATAGACTTCCTAATCGGCTTAACGGCGACCGGTTAAAATTACTTCACCCTGCTCTTTTTCTTAATCAACCTTCGACCACTTAAAAGAACCAGATGTCAAAACTGCCACTATTCCACTACGATTTAGTATCGGATTATTGTGCATCTAGTTTTTATATGTGACTGAGCGTGGATTTCACCAAAGTAGTATAAGTGTTATTCTATGAATAAATTCTTATTTACTCGCGTGTAAATGAACTTTACGTTTCACCAACGCTTAACCTAATGATAAAGTCACTACACTAAAGTAAATTCTTATACCGCCAATTTTGGCCGTGTTAGCCCCTATTCTTATAATAATAATGTCACTAATGTCATTTGAAGCAGCCTTCAAATTAATATGGTAACCTAAAAATCCGCGTCGTTTAAGATTGTTGATTGACAAATCTGATAGCAGTGATGAAGTTTATTCTAGGCCCACGCACGAGATGGTTCAAGGAAAGAACAAATTACTTAGAAGATTAACAACAACAACAACATTTTTTGATGCCATCGTCAGAAACGTCACGTCAAACAAACAATGTTACGCCAGAAAATAAAAGAGTGTAAAGCGCCTTTGCTCTCGTACGAGATAAACTGCAACTAAACTAAACTTTGGTGGTTAATACGCTCATTCGTTCGATCCGCTTAAATAGCACAGAGTAACTATGCGAGAGTAACTTTTTCTGACATTAGCGTGGTGAAATGTAATACAAGTTATACGTGTGATAAATCTAGGTAGTAAATTTATACTCGGGAAGCTATTCTCGTGTAATTTTGATATTAGTAAAATCGGGTCTGAAGGTATTAACTTATCCCTTTCAATTTATGTTATTTGAGATATAACCTTAAAGGGTCAGGCAGGTGAGTCAGGAGTTGGCAATATCGTGAGTGCTTTTTGCTTGGCATACCTCAAGTACGATAAGTTGAAAGTGTTTAAGATGTTGGGGAGTAAAATTACCTCTTACTATACTCTTCATATTTTTAGAATAGCTTACACAACATTTCTTATTCTTATTAGACTAGTCAGAGACTAGGCAATGAGAGCCGCAAAAGCAGTCCACCTGTAGTGCTGTTTCACTAAATTACAACTGCTCATGTGATAGGTGATGAGCCCATCACCGTTATAACGCTGTTGGATGCATGTGCAGTGGTTAGTCCGTTAGTCGCCTTTTCCGACACCCAAAGGAAGAGTGGTAGTATTCGTTTAGTGAGCAGCTACACTACAACGCTTTGAGGACCGCTCGATAGCGCAGCGGCTAGCGCGTTCGGCTGGCGATCTTGCACGCTAAGCAACTTTCGCAATGCCGCCGGGTCGCTGGATGGGTGACCAAATTAATAACATCTCGAGCTCCTCCGTGCTTCGGAAGGCACGATAAGCCGTTGGTGCCGGTTGTTATCGTAAGATGACAGTCGTTAAAACCCACCAACCCGCATTGGGCCAGCGTGGTGGGTTATGGCCCAATATCCCCACGTGCTATTGTCCACGTGGGAGGCCTGTGCCCAGCAGTGGGACGTTTATAGGCTGATGATGATGATGAGCCGCTACACACACGGGCCACACAGCTCATTTATTTATACTTAATTTGTATTTGTTTACATCATACAGAAGATGATGTTGAATCGTCATCATCGCCCGCCGCCTTTCCATTACACATTCATAATAACGCCGGTATTAAAGCTCTCGGCAAAGTTGTAATCATAAAATTGTTCCGTCCGACAGTAAATAGGTTTTATGTACAATTTAGCAAGTTTATTGCGAGCCACTACGTTGGGCCAGCCCCGCTGTTTTACGAGTTACCGGATTTCACGAGCTGAAAGCTCTTGAATACTGAGCGTGCAACGTGAATGTGCATTGTATGTAGCGTTGTTACCTGAATGTTTATCATCATCAAACGAATAAATCTATAAATATTTCCTGAACGAAATTTTGAAAATGTACGTATTTTTAACTTACTTGTACTATCCGCTGAATTAAGAACTTACGTAAGTTAGCCTGATCATTGCACAAGGTCGTGGCCTTTTTGTAATTTGAAACAAATTCTTTAAACAATTACAAACAATACATAATATATGTAATGACTCCTAAAAACATTTTTTTTTCGACAACTTTCTTAATTTTACGCATGAAACAATAATTCTTACATGAAAATATTTGTATTGATATTCCGCAGGTCCCCCCCATCTTAAAAAAGTAAATTTAAATTTTTAACACAAGCGCGTGATGGTTTTGTACATTTCGCAGAATAAAATATTGCTCTAATCAAATTACTAGGTCTGAAACTTCAAAGCAGAATTGTTCTAATTTTAAATATCAATATGATTGATTTTGCTTGGAAGAAGAGACTTGTCAGTTTTTGCGGTCGCCCTTTAAGCTGCTATATGAGCTCAGCTGCCGTAAAACCAGACACATTACAAATGCAATTGTTATCTTTATTATAGAAATTTTTGCATTCACAATGCTATACCTATAAATATGGGATAAAATGATTACTAGAAAAAAACAACCAGTCTCAAGAAATCTCCAATTGGAATCGAACTCCATGACCTTTGGATTGCCGGTCCACTGCGCTCCAACCACTAAGCTACCGCTACCGCTAAGATACCGCTGGTTTTCAGCGTATCAGAAACTACTAGAAAAAATTCAACGAGTTTGCTGGGGTCTCGGTAGCTTAGCGGTTAGAGCAGTGGACCGGCAATCCAAAGGTCATGGGTTCGATTCTGAGACTGGTTGTTTATTTCTAGTAAACATTTTATCCTAATGCAATTGTTATCAACCTCTAGGAGTCTTTGTGGCAGACAAGGGGATTTTGTATTAAGGAAGTAGGAGTTTTAACCACTGCTACCTTTTGGCAATAACCGACACTAAAGTAATGTGCCATCCGAAGCAAGCAGGTTTTAAAGTTTTAATTTGTAGGAATCATTTACGTTGATAGTGTAAGTAAGGGCTTCGCCAAACTCCTGGCCAAAGAGAACGCGTACCTCACGCCGAGTCAAAGCGCTTAAAACGTTGTGAACGCGTTCTGTTTGTAGAAGCCTTTAATTGTAGGAATCATAAATTGATAGTGTTAGTTAAAAAGATACCTACTTTAGACGTTTAACAAAAAGGTTATTTTTTCTCAAATGCTAACATATTTTGAATTATTTAAGTTGTATCTGATACAACTTTTATACTGACTGTACTTAGGGCTGGGTGGAACCCTAAAATAATAATCAATCGTCCGGAAAACCCACAGATATACAGTTCATTAATTTCCATTCAATGAAATCTTGTTACTTATGTCGTATATTTATTAAGAAATACCTGTCATATTTTATCTAACAAAAAATACTTTTAATGAGATGCTGAGGTCAACGTTTGCTATGCGAACAGTGTAATCGCAATTTCACAGCGTCCGTAGAGACATTTACTTTAGTGTTGCCACGCAATAGTAGAATATCGATAATCCATCAAAAATCTATCGTGTTTGTTTAAGTTTTCAATTGATCCTGCTCGAAGGACCATCAAGTCGTACCATAGAATACATAATAATACAAGTGTCGTACGGTGACTTCGTATTCCGTAGTGTGTGTTTTAGATCTCTGAATTTTCGTTAATATGCAAATTAACTTGAATTGAAGTGTGGTATAGCGGCTCACTAAAAGAATCCTACCAACCCCTCTCTTCCATTAGGTGTCCTGAAAGGCGACTAACGGACTAAATACTGCACATAAGTACATCCAACAGCATAGAGCGGGCGACAGGCTACCACCTGTATTGCTGAGCACATGTGCATTCCTTATTGCCTGGTCTCTGACTAACCCTTTAGGGATAACAGTCGATGTATGCAAACTGACTATACACATTCGCGTACCATTACATAGAACCAACAATTTAGCTGGCAACACTATTTTGGCTATGGAACGACCGACACCCTTTTATATGCGTCCTGACCTGAGCGATAAAATTATACCGGCCATTTGTAATTCTCAGCATGAGAGATGATACTCATGCCGAAACACGTCAGACGAGTTTTCCTAAACAGGATTTCTTATGGTGGATTGACAATGACAGAAACACATACACATTTTTCTTGATAAGTCTGTCTAAACGTAATGATTTTATAGAATAGCTGGAATGTGGTACTATTTGTTGGAGATTTTATTAAACGGAACCCCTATTATAATATCATTAGTGTGTCCGTCTGACATACCATAGAACACGTTTTGTTTATTCCATATTTAATATGGTGTAGATAAATAAGAAGGCATTTGAAGAATTCAAAAAGCAATAACAGAACCAACAGTAAATGTCGGTACATTTACATTTTTCTAAGGAGATCTTACATACATATAATCTTTTATATGAACAACTTAGTTTCATCAAACATCAAATTAAACAAATAGTAAGAGCTCTATCATAGACGGTTTTGCACTCATGGCTAATTGATATCTTCAATTGGTAATAGACTTGGAAATGTTGACGATTATTCAACATAGATTTACATTTGCATTCACGTGCTATATTTATATGAGAAATTATAAAACTAGAAGCGAATATTTCTGGAAGTCTGGTAGGAGACGAACCATCGATGATCTGGGTTAATTTTTGTGCATAAAACCTAAAACCGTTTTGAAAAAAAAGCCTTGTAACAAGGCAGCTAAAGCCTTGTTGATTTTTGTGACCTCCTTTGCGAATAACATTCATTTATATCTAGTTTTAAATTTAAAATTCAAATATTTACTAGCATTCTCTGTCTAGCCTCTGTTTTCATGTAAATTCAGTTCAGATTCATCCGCGGAGCTAGAAAGAGCTCCTTCTATTTATTGTTATCCTACCAAGTTATTGTTATTTGTGAAAAGTACGTTATTTTAACTAGGCAGTCCCAGGCATACGTCCTGTTGATATTAATAATAACCTAAACCTACATAATATTATACCTAGTTCCAGTGTATAGTGTATTAACACTTAAATTGTGCTTTACATCTAACCTTTCTATTACTTTATTATACTTCTAAACTCTTATCTTCGCTTTTATCTTCATCTCCTCTCCTCATCGTGTCACTCCTCCGTTCCTCCGCTACGTGACAAGCCATCAACTTTTGTCGCTCTTTCTATTAGTAAAAAAACACACAATAATCCATTCATTTCGTGATTGAGAAGAAGAAAGCGGAGACACAGACACAGGAAAACAGCGACTTTACCCTATATGTTATGTTATGTTATGATAATGATTCAGAACAAAAACATTAAACTATTACTAATAGACAGGGCATAGCGATCAAAACTTTAATCCACAACTTATTACCAAGTGGTTGGTAACAAGTCGCTTAGTATGATGTTATGCGCCCTCTAGTGCAGTCGTGTTTGTGCGTGAACAAATTTGACGTAAACAATAGAAAATATACCAAATTGCGTATTGCGATACTGCAAATCCCGATATGGAAAAAAGGCTGAATGTGATTACAGCTTATTTTCGTAAATATTTTGTATATTTACCCAATAATCAGACTATAATAATAATTTCTAATAAATTATTCTAGAACATTTAGCGTTGCCCTATGCTGACCTCTAGTGGTGAAAAGCTAAAGTATCTACTTTTAGGATGTCACCACACTTGTCGAAGCGGAAGTAGATGATTTAGTGGTGTTCAAGTGATGTCGTTTTACTTATCGAATAAAGTTATAAGTAGATAATATTTTTATATCGTAAGTTTAAGTTTTATATAAGTAGTAATATTCTGACTCAATGATCATTGCGTCCCTAACGCAATGTTATGCAGTGTAACAGTATCGTGCGATGACCGTTTAATTAGAATATTACTACTTATTTTAAACTCTTCGATGAACAATACCAACTAGATGTCAGGTCGGCGCGCGGCGCGGCTCGTTAAATAACAGCGCACTTAAAAAGTGAGCTCTTATTTTGTTTATGAAACACGGCCAATGTAAACACGTTCACAATGCCGTGTATTTAAAAGTTGCATAAATAATGCCCGAAAAAGCAATTTAACGGCCGGAGTGTCTTAGTTTCGGTAAGTACCTACATGTGGAATAAAATATGTTTTAAGCTTTAAACACGCCATTCAAAAGGGCAACGCTGCCAGCCATTTGGGGAACTTGCCGCGCGGCAGCGGTTCTGTTACGAGATATTTTTTATATATAAGATATTTATAGGTTTTTAGTTTTTAAGTTAATTTGTTTTGGTTTTTAGTTACTCATTAAGTAAGTACGTGATAAGTACCTACTTTTGTAAATGTTAATAAAAAATATAAACAAAATAGCTTTAAACTAACAAATAATATAAAATTTTAAACACAAATACCGATTTTAACCCACACGCTTCAAATTTTGGTTCAAAATCAAAGGTTGGCCAACGTTGACCAATAGACGCGCCAACATTTGTGTAACGGATCAGTATATGATAATACTTAGAAGATTTGTGATTTTATTACTGGGTGCCATGGTTGTAATAAGGTTGAACTTAAAACTGTTTTATAACTTTGTCTCAGTTTATTAGTAGAGAAATGTAGCTGTATAAGTATTATTCAAGTGGACAGAATTTAACTTTGATTTGGTAAATGAATAAACTTAAAAAACATTGAATGGATACATAAGAAAATAGGATATCCAAATTAAACATATACACGCATCCGTTATGACATTGGTGTTTAATGCTAATGCATCAAATAAATCTATGGAATGAAATATAAAGTAACAGATTAAGATCGACCAAAATAATTTGATAGGTACAGTCACGAGCACCAATATGTATACACTTTGACTCTTATTCCATTGTTTTAAGAGTTAAAATTGTTCACATATTTATGCTCGTGATTGTACTTGCGATTGCGAGTTGTCATTAACACGCAATGTGGTCTATAATATATATGTATACTTAGGTATTTTAAAATGAATCACTATATGGATCTACTCATGTTAATCTGTTAAAGTCAGCCATTTTACCTTATCATTCCTATGAATTGATTCGTTAATCCAATCACACAACCATGTTACATTTTCTTTGAAGTAGACTTGATTTTGGTGTACGGGAGTGTATAATAATCCTTACTTATGATGAGTGATCGCAGGGGTAGGTTTACTTCAAAAATGAGTGTTGTCAGTATGCTGTTCGTAGTGTACTAGCTAGGTGCTTATGTTGTTTCATTAATTCTTTGTTTATAATTAGTTAAGTATGTCAAATTTTTAATAACTTTACACTTTATTACTTAGTAAATAATCATTTGAAACACCCTATCATTTCTTCCCTAATTGTCACTTGCTTGTTCCAATGTTGTATATTATACCGATTTTGGTTAATCTTCATAAAACTTATCGATAGGTACGTCGAATTTTTAACGGATCATCCCTACTGCAGGGCGACACCTACCGTGGGGTAGGTGAAACTTATTCTAATTGTTCATAGTATTCTTCTTATTATTCTTGATATAAGGTTTTGCTTTTCAACGTTAGATGGCGTAACTTGAGCACCAGCTCAAAGTTTTTGTATGTAATAGTGTCCAATAGCCGCTCTATTACTATTTTAATCTCTTTGATTCAGAATAATATTCTACCTATGTGCCAGACACATATCATTCAAATCATGTAACTATGGGAATAACTGGATTCCAAACAACAACTCGAATGCAGAATTGATTCAATCTAGCGTTTGCTCTCCCGACAGGAATTTAGATAGACTTAAGAGGCCTATTACATCTCGACTGTGATTTTTGCGTAAAATGGCAAATTTTGGCGTTATGGATCTCAGAAACAAAAATACATTTACAATTATGACTTATTGAATAGTGTAGAATAGCTATGGAAATAGTGCGTAGCGGCCTCGCTTTTTGTAAATTTTAATTAAACCCAAAATTGCAGAGAAAGATTTTCATAAAGTGCGCGAAGGCACTTTTTTGAGCTCATCGATTGAACTACTGTTCTAAACAAGTGAAATAAAAAAAATATAATGTTATCTCTTATATAGTCGAATAGTGCGTAGCGGCCTCGGAAGAGTTTAGATATCATTGATTTTATATAGGAAAAAAATCTTATTCTAAACCAAAAAACTTCGTAAATCGCTATAATTTAACTGGGAATATCTCCTATCTACGACAATATTATTAAGCAAAATTTATACCAGAGTAATTGTTACTTCATGAGGAATAAAGATTGTATAATGAATTTATTACCTTATTTCGATGAAAACGATAAATACAACTGCAAAATTACTACAAAATGCGATGCGCAGGCCGTCCGAATTCAACTTATGCTCAAAGAATGGAGATTTGTAATATTATGCACAAATTTATTGTCCTATTTCGATAAAAACGATCAATACAACTGCAAAACTACTACAAAATGCGAAAATGGGCATTTTACGCAAAAATCACATTCAAGATGTAATAGGCCTCTTAAAGTTCAAAGGCATTATTCAACATAACCTGATGCGTAATTTTGTAGGAATCAGCCGCTGTATAATACCCTAGATTTATGTGTGACGAAGAATCAGTAGTCGTGTCGCTGTGGACTATATTAGAATGGATCAGTAAACATTTATTCAACATAAACTAGATAGAATTATGGTAAACACTTGTAGACGACTTTATATTGTTTGATCTCAATCTGTTTAATCATCCGTATAATATTTACTTATTTATTCTTTCGTCTAGTAATAATATTTGAAACCAGATTTTTAACTTATTCAATTCATTAATGGTTGAAAAGAATAACTTACACAGTATGTAGGTAGGTAAGCACAAATAAATACAACGAAAATAATTGTATGTAACAACTACACTACAATATACTATTACATATACTACAATTTAACCGCGCTCAACAGGATTAAAATGTATTTCAGCAATATTTACAAAAGATAGGCTTTATTATGTATTTGTGACGGGAACCAGCACTTCCAAATTCAACGAACTTTACTACATATGTACAGTTGAGGAAGTTCCCGGTCGACTAGTTTTCGGCGATATTAGCTTGCGCTCCATTCCGACCGCGGCGCAGCACGTATTAACGAAAGTTACAGGAACGTATATCGCAAGTTACGACTTTTTTGATGCAAATTTACTTAAAAAGCTTAAACCTAAAGGAGTCTTAGGACTTGATTATAATCGATGTTTGATACTTGCACACTTTCCAGGACAATGAAAGATAGCGCAGGTGGTAATGGTGCCTAAACCAGGAAACCCCTTGCATAAAACGACCTCATACAGACCCATAAGCCTAATAACGATTACTGGAAATCTGTTTGAGAAAATATTGCTTAACAGAATTAAGGTACATCATGGCGACGTACTACCAAATCATCAATTTTGATTCCGAGAGACATAGAACAATTGAACAAGTACACCGCACTGTTGACATCATCAGCAGAAGTCTGGAAAATAGAATGTACTGCTCTGCAGTTTTTCTAGATATCATCTAAGCTTTTGACAAAGTGTGGCATGACGGCTTATTGTATACGCTGAAAAAGACCCTGCCGCACTCCTTTCTCCAATTCTGAAATTCTTACTTGATAAAAGAAGTTTTCAAGTAAAATACAATGGTGAATGCTTTACTTTAAACGAAATTCGTTCGGGTGTACCACAGGGCAGCATCCTAGGCCCTGTGTTGTACCTTACACGGCAGATCTTCCAACAACTGACAAAACAACAACTGCAAGTTACGCTGATGATACTGCTTTGCTGTCATGTAACGCTGATCCAAAAAAAGCATCACTCTCCTTGCAGAAACACCTAAATGAAGTGCAGAAGTGGCTTAATCGATGGAGAATGAAGGCAAACCAGAGTAAGTCTTCTCATGTAACCTTCAGGCTCCGAAAGGAAACCTGCCCTCCGGTAAGAATGAACAATGAGGAGATACCCCAACAAGACCACGCCAAATACTTAGGAATGCACCTGGACGGAATGCTAATATGGCAAAAGCACATCTGGACCAAGCGAAAACAACTAGATGGAAAGCTCCGCAGTCTAGACTGGTTGATTGGACGTCATTCGCATTTAAATGACAACAGCAAAATGATGGTTTATAAGGCCATACTTAAACCCATATGGATACATATACCTTGACTGTAAAATAAAGACCGTCAAACAAGAGATGGGACAGTTTAGCATGCGGTACCAGAAGAAATTAACCCAACAAACGAACTTGCAGTGGCATTAAGTGGGGAGAGAGGCCTCCAGCATGTGAGGTAAAAACGCAGTGACATCCCAGGACTGAGCAACACATTTCCGACTACATGACATAGTAAAACCATCTTGATGGAACATCTTAGGGGGAGACTGGCGATAGTCAGTGGAGTCAGATTTAAATCGAAGAGAGAAGTGGCTTATTCTTTCTTAACAGATTGCCATGGAGCAGAAATAAAGAAAAAAAAATACGAAAACAATCAAATATTACGAACGTTGAAACAGTGGACTACCCAGCTAGCAAAATACCCTTAGAAACGAAAGCTTTTAAGAGCTATGTCCTTAAATAAATTTAATATACGTTCTGATTAAGATAGAGACTCTAATAATAGCATATCATAAGTCTATTTAAGCTATAAGAGCATATATACTTGTAAAAAATACTTTTAGAAGTATATAAGAAAACGAGAAATGACATCAATAAGACCAGTTGTGTTATAAACGCACTCTGTAAGCCTAATTCTTAATTAACACTTATACATGCACTATGTAAGTCCACTTAATCTTAAAAGTGACTTATCAAAGTATTTTATTAGATATAGGCTGTTACACTTATAACTTATTCTTACAGACGTATATAAGCAAACTTTATATAATGTTTATTAGAGCAATAGTATTATACACGCACTTTATAAGCCTAATTGCCCTTGAGTCTTAATTAACACTTATACATGCACTTTGTAATACCACTCAATCTTAGAAGTGACTTTACTAAGTGTTTTGTTAGATATCGTCTGTTACTTATAACTTATTCTTAAAGATGTATTATAAAACATTTGTAAGAACAGTAGTATTATATGCGCACTTTATAAGCCTAATTACCCTTGATTCTTAATAAACTTTTATGAATGCATTTTGTAAGATCACTCGATCTTAGAAGTGACTATTGTAAAAGATAGTAAAGAGTACTAGCACGTCAAATGTCTTAGAAACTTAGATAATTGCAATTAGAATTCTAATGCATTGCAAAAATGGCCAAAGGAGGTAGACCAGGAACTTCCTTCTTTGTCTTTTAGCCTACTTTTACTTTAATAAGGAACCCTAAAGGTTATGAGCAATGGCCGCGTGGATTAAAAAATGTGGTTGAATTTGATTTTAGAAGCGCGGTGTAAACCTTAAACAATGGTAATGCACTTATATTGGTTCTGTTAAAGCCACTATAAGGCATGATTGGTGATAATGGCGACATTTCCATATTTTTCATTTTTAATATAATATTTTTTATTATTAAAGATACATTGTTGAAATGGCCCGTAAAAATATTGTGATTGTTATTTCAAAATACTCGATAAAATGGACTTCGCAATTAAATAACAGTTAGTAATGCGTAAAAAACATGAAATTATACTTAAACATTTTGTAGGAAAGTGAATTAAACAGGACAGTACATAATACTTACGTTTTTAATACTCTTCTTATTATTCAGAAAAGTTTCACGAGCACTTGGCAATCCTTTCGGCGGACTGTGATTACATCTGATTACATGTCTTACTAAAAGCTCGCAAAGAGCACTACAAGTAATATCAAACTTATAACAGCATTAGTAAGTGCATTATAAGGGTAAATGCCCCTAAAGAATGCCATTGTAAATCATTTGTAAGTCTGTTTGGTATTATTAAAGCATCAACAAGAATTTTGTAAGATTGAAAATACACTTCTCGAGACCATTTTAAGATATATTTAAGGGTAAATAGACTTATTAAGTGCGCCCAAATCCACACTTATAGCAGTCTATCGGAGTACCATAAGACTGGTAAAATTATACTCTTGGAATGTGTGTAAGAGGAAATTTTGCTAGTTGGGTACCTACCTCAGGTGGGAATCGAGCCCACGTCCTCGGCAATCCGGGCGGCTGCGTTGAATAAAAAGCTACTCTATAACAGGAATGACTTTTCCAAATACGCCCGGCACGCTATGCATCATTCAAGAGTCGGTTACGATGTAAACTTGGCCGTAATGAGACGCGACGCACAAACTGAACCTTATCACAATAAGCTTAAGGGTCACTTAGCTCAATTGCTACCAACGAACGGTAATGTTGATGCAAAACAGACGCGCTTGATAATTCTGTGTTCATTTTTGCATATTATTCTTGAGGGAAACGATGTTTTAATATCCGTGCATGGAATGTTAAAATATGACAGAGTAAATGATCTTGAAAAAGTTCTTCAAATCTTAATAAACTTATAAAACATTGTTTCATTGTATAAAATTGCTATTTTATCACCTTAAATTTAGACTTTTTATAAGTTTTGCCTTATTTTAACATTGTATGAAGTAGTTTGTCGGTATCGCAGCATACGGAAAAATCTGATTGATTAGTTATGTGACACACACTTTACAGTATAGAAACCGGTTTTATGACGTTGAACGATAGGTGTGAATTAATCTTTGTGTTTTTGTGACAACATCATATGAAAATGCCTCAACACAACAGAATAAAAAAATCTCTGTGCTGCGATTAGAACATTATAGACAAATGCACTTAATCAAATTAGTAATCATTACTTTTTGCTCACACGACAGGACAATTTTATAATAAAATGTTCATGTTTTGTTATAAGAAACATGTTATATAGCAAAGATGACTTTGGCTCCTCTCAAGGTTTATCTTCAGATTATTATTTTATATACATACACTACATACACTACGTATGTTCTACAGAATAATCGATGAAAACCAATCATCTCAAAGAGAAAAGGCGAAAAGCGAAAGAGTTTCTATGAAACCTTATTAACGGGCCGCCATGTTGGCTCTTTGACATTAAATCATAAAATTAATATGGCGTGCGGTACATTTATTGGAACAGTCGTGGAGCGTTATGATGAAACAAAGCTAACGTCGGCATCGTCGAAATCGAATAGTGAGGTGAACATGAGCGTGTTAAGAGTGAGTTTTATTTCACTATAAATTGTCTGGTCTTGGCTAACGAAAGCTAAACCAGAAAAAACGCGGCAAATAAAAAAAAATATTATGGGGTCACACAGCTGCAATTTTCTCAGAAAAATTTCAATTTGACATACGACATGACACTTCAGATTACACACATAGAGACAAAGTGTTGCCAATCAAATAACTACGAGGTTCAGCTTTCGTTGCCCAGACTCTATCAACGCGGTACATTTTTTGCAAAAACAAAATTAGTAACAAATGGAATCAATGATACAATTTCTTAGCTAACTTTTCATC
This sequence comes from Scoparia ambigualis, assembly GCA_963921215.1. Classification (NCBI taxonomy): domain Eukaryota; kingdom Metazoa; phylum Arthropoda; class Insecta; order Lepidoptera; family Crambidae; genus Scoparia; species Scoparia ambigualis. The sequence continues at coordinate 7,221,115 of OY992515.1, read as the reverse complement.
AGTCTACTACCTATATCCTACAAAATTCATCATTATCACTTTTAATATTACATTTGTTTTATTCATTATAATTTAATAAAGATAAAGTATATCATACATTTATTTTGCGTCTTCTGCTTCTGGCCTCGAAGTCGAAGGTAGACCGAACCTTAGCTTTCCAGTTTCTACGATCCTGATAAACTTTTGCTCTTATAAAATTCTTTATACATGCTTATCGGTTTAGGGTACTCTTAACCTTTCACGAACACGTCTCCGATCTAGTCAGAGCTATATAAACATAAAGTCTACGAGATACCGCGATATATCGATATCGAAGTGGTTCACGAATCAATCGTATCATACAACCAACACTAGTCTCGTAGCGTCAGCCAACAAAGTTCGTATGTTGTAAACGCCCTATACCGCGGTTATTTCTGTTTATGATACAGCCATGTGCATACTTTGAGCTTAATTCGCCGATATGAAAGCCAAGAATTGGCGAGTAGAAAAAGTGGTCGGGCTAATCTCATCTCGGAAAAACCACTAAAAATGATGATTGCGGTTTCTGCAATAATTTTGTAACGTTTTTAGTATGTAACGTTATTTTATGTAAGCAAAGTTTGTAAATTACATTAAAATTTTGTTAAAAATCGTTCAACAAAACGACTATTTATAAATATTAATATATAAGTCATTCTTCCTTTTCCTAGTAGTTTCCTGCAGCTACTAAAAGTAATAGCGCAGTTACATAAAAACAGTAACATACGCTTAATACCGATATTTCGGCGCAGTTGATACACCAAAAACAAAGAAACAGCGCCGAAGTTACGTCATAAATATTATGTCCCCCTAACTTAGCTACTCCTAACTCCTATGTAAATGCGCTTGTGGTGAAAGCGGGTTCACCTAGCTGCAGACTATCGCGGCTTTAAGGATTGAAACGGGATTCTGTTATTGAACCCGGGCGTTTCCCTGTGCATCATAAATAAACTTTATTATCCTCCTAAGTTAGCCTCTACTTATTTGAGATATTAGTTAAAGCATAAATACATATAATCACGACGATTATCCCCGAAGGGTTAGTCCGAGACTAGGCAATGAGAACCGCAAAAGCGATACTCTGCCATAGTCCACTTTTCACCAAATAGCGACTGCACAAGTGCTCAGCGTGACAGGTGGTGAGCCCATCACCGCTCTAAGCTGTTGGATGTATGTGCAGTCTGACCGTTAGTCACCTTTTACAACACCCAAGGGAAGAGAGGGGGTGGTAGTATTCTTTCACCGCTTTGCGACAAGTTTAGTAGTTTTACGTGAAAGAGTAACAAACATACACACTCACAAACTTTCGCCTTTATAATATTAGTGTGATAGGATTAAAGCCGTGTGGTAGTTGACTTACTAAGAGAATATGTACTACCAACTCTTCCCTTCCCTTGGGTGTCGTAAAGGGCGATTAACGGAATAAAGACTGCACATACATCCGACAGCATAGAGCGGCGATGGGCTCACCACCTATCACGCTGAGCACATGTGCAGTTGTAATTTGATGTGCCGTGGACTACCTTAGGCAGTGGAGTGCTTCTGTGGTCCTCATTGCCTAGTCTCTGACTAACCCTCTGGGGATAATAGACGTGAATCCATGTTACATTACACCTTTAGAAATATCTATTAGTGTAGTAAGCGATCGTTTGTCAAATATTGACCTCGTTTTGTGTTTTACCGACGACATCATCAAATTACCTATTAATCACAGTACTATATCTTCTACTATTGTTATGTGGCTTCTTACATAACACTGCATAACAGCTACCTACAACAGCGACTAAGCCAACCGACGGTGCTTACGTAAAACGAGCTTCTAAATCTCCCAGGGATTACACCCTTGCCTCGACAACCTTAGCACTAACGAATTACAGTTTATAATTGGTTGAGAATGGCACTCTAGCAATTTGGCCGGACGTGTGTCGTGTCGTCCTTGTTTTGTTTAAGATAAAAGACAGAGAGATAAGGTGGGGTGGTTTTTCCCGGCACTGTAACCCCTATCACAACTCCAAATAACGCTTTGCAGTAAAACACTGATCGCTTTCGTGATTATATTGTGAGTTTTACTGGGTTGTTACACATCCCTTTCATGAACAGAGCTACCACTGAAATGTTTAGTTTGAACAGATTTATTATACACTAGTTGTAGACCGCGACTTTAGTTATTCTTATTATAAATAAAAAAAAAAAAAATTTCACAACTGTCACACCAAGAATTCAGCCCCAAACTAAGCAAAGCCCGAACTATGGTGACTGAATAACGGATAAACATACATACTAATAAACAACCATGACTCTGTCAAAAATGCTCATGCTCACTACACAAACTTTTGCCACTACCGGGATTCGAACTCGGGATCGTGGGTTGCGCAGTCAGGGTCACTGACCACTCGAACACCCGGCTGTCTACCTATAATCGTCATACATAATAGCTTCGTAGTAGTAAACAGTTCTCTGTTCGTTCAGTTCTCTGTCTGTTCTCTGTACCACAAAATCAGTAATCAGTCTGTTGTAACGCATCGATTTAGGTACAAAACTCCTACCAGTTCTCAACAACACATTAGGGTTTGAATCTTTCACCCGCTGCCCCTGGGCCGTTTAGTAAGGTTGGACCGCATCCAGAATTTGTGTGGTAGCGAATATTAAAAGATAGGAAACGCCTCTGAGTTGGTTCCAATTCTGTGATAGATGTTGCAATTGATATACTGCTGCTTGACCCGTTTTATATGAGAGTGGAGGTTGATTTCTTACGAGTTTACGCTGTAAAGCTAGATAGTAATACTACTATATAATGTATTAATTAACGTATAATGGCTCTTATACTGTATAAGTATAAGAGTCATAATACGGGACACAATATAAATTCAATTGTTAGTTACCTCTAGGAGTCTTCGTGATAGACAAGGGGTTAAATATAATATAAAAATGTATAAGATTCCTCAAGATATTAAAGATCTGCCCTTGAATAAGTTTACAAAGATTTTGCACAACTGGCTTATAAAACACAAATTTTATAGTAGTGCTAGAATTTCTTAATCACAAATATTTTTAAATTAGGTAGATTGTTTCCGTTTAATTTGAACATTGCACCTATTGAATTATATTAATTTGCCATTGACTTGCTGTTGATATTTTATATTTTGTCATTGTACGGATTATGATGATAATGTGGTTATTAGTTTTATTTTATCTTTCTGTTTTTTTTTATGAGTTGATGACATTTTGTATTACATAATTCCTTGACATTCTGTTATTTATAATTAGTTAATCTGACTACTGCTTTGAAATTTGCGTGCTATTTTATGGCTTAATAAGATGAATCTAATTTTATTGTAAACATCCACGGTGTAACTTTACTTATTCAAATGCAAATAAATACATATCGGATAAAATGTTTACTAGAAAAAAATCAACCAGTCTCAGGAAGCTCGAGTGGGATTCGAACCCACGACCTTTGGATTGCCGGTCTACTGCTCTAACAGCTGAGCTACCGAGACCCCAGAAGACTCGTTGAATTTTTCCTAGTTGTTTGATTTACGCTGCAAGCCAGCGGTATTACGTCACTGTGAAGTCTACCCTCACAGTCGAAAGAAATACTATTGCAAGTATTTAACAATCGATAAAGACGTAATTGCTTTATTATTGAAATTTTGCATTCACAATGCTATATAGATATAGGATAACATGTTTACTAGAAAAAAACATCTATATAGCATTGTGAATGCAAAATTTCAATAATAAAAATACATTTCATTACATTTCAATGTTGTTTTGATTTTTTTTAGCTCATTGATTCAGCAATTTAGCTTCCGGCCCGCCTAATGGAAAGCTGCCTACGTCCACACACATATTGTAGCTATGACTTGATTTCAATCAATTCCTTTGGCCACTTTGAATCCTACAGTATGTATAGTCACGAGCATCAATATGTATACATTTTGACTCTTATTCCATTGTATTAAGAGTTACAATTCTTTACATTTTTTTTGCTCGTGACTGTACGATGCATAGAGTTTTATCTCTATGTAGGTTTGTTTTGCATCTCCACCGTTTTATGTATTTAGCTGTGTAATCATTTTAAGTTCGACATGCCTTCTCAGGAAGGACAAACCAACTCTCACATTTACCATATCGTCACCATCACTAGTTAAGATTTCCGGGCCTCTCTCTTACAAGTGGCACTTTAAAACTAAGATTGAGTCGCGTCTAATAAACGAACGGCTCCGCAGCCTCAAGTGTTTCTGCAGAACTCGAGTGGTAATTTAAATAAACCTATCAAAGTACGTTGTTAAACTCTAACAATGATTTTGTGTTGTCAAGCGGGTCTCAATAACAAAGCGAGCGGTTCTTTGAAAAAGACGATATAATTCACATAATCTATTACGTTTCTAAGAGTAATGTTTTTTGAAAAAGCTATCTTATATCGTTGGTCAAAGTATAAATCTTAATGAGTTCTGAGAATAATAATAAATCAAAACAAAAAACAACGTGAGTAATATTCTGAGTTACTCAGCAGTACTTAATTAAAAAAAAAACAGTATTTGCAACTTGCGTAATTTTGTGAAATTGCCTGGCATGCGACTCACTCAAGTATTTTTTATTGTAGTACCTACCTAAAGTATAGACACTCCACTCCACCAGTGAGTTAATGTTACCTGATCATTGAGATACAATAAACTAGATAAGTCACCACGGAGCAAGTTTGTGCGCACTATGGTGCAGTCCATGGGCTGCAAACGCCTCAGTGATTGCGCGTGATTCAAGCGATTGTGGACGTTGCGGCTGCACCTTAGTTGCGGATAAACTTGCTTCGCGGTGTCTTCTCTAGTTTATTGTACCTCAATGTACCCGACCCTATAAATGTTTTGTGCCTGGAGCTGTGTGGTGGGGCGGCTTAATAAAAGAATACTACCGACCCATCTCTCCCTCGGATGTCGCAAAGGCGACTAACGGACTAAAGACTGCACATACATCTAACAGCAGAGAGCGGCGATGGGCTTATCACCTGTCACGCTGATCACATGTGCAGTTGTTATTTGTTGAAACGTGAACTATGGCAGAGGACTGATTTTGCGGTCCTCCTTGCCTAGTCAACTAAACTGCCAACATCCTCTGCACTTTCCCGCCATGAATAAGTCCTATAATCTGAACGATAATCTAGGCTTGTCTTTCTTTAGTGGGAAGGACCCGACCGCTAGCGCCGCTGCCGTTGCTGATGAGATAGTATTAGGAATGGAATACTATATTCCACACTCCTATGTCATCAGCAAAGGCAGACGCAACCGCTGGTTCAATCGCGAGTGTGCCAGCGCTGTTGAGAGCAAACAGACGGCATACCGCGCTTGGATCAGAGGTAAAGCTCATGGGGCTCCCGAAACTCGCTCGCTAAAAGCAGCCTATAATAATGCCACCAAGTCGTGTAAGAGGGCCTACATTAGAGCGGATGCCCAGCGCGTTGCACGAGTAGGCCAAGAACTCCTGACGCATCCTACGGGCAGCCGTAGCTACTGGCGTCTGCCCAAAGCCGTGCAAATCAACTTCTGCCAACCCTCGCTGCCACCACTGAGATGTCTTGACGGAACTTTAGCTCACAAGCCGCAGGAAAAGGTCGATCTCCTGGCCAAACTCTTTGCGGCTAACTCCCGGATCGATGACTGTGATGCACAGCCACCCTCAATTCCTCACTGTGGCCACACAATGTCTGATATTAAAATCAGGCAGTGTGATGTCCGTGCGGAAATGCAGTCAATCGATGTCCGGAAAGCAAACGGTCCTGATGGCATCCCAGCAATAGTTCTGAAAATGTGTACAGCGGAGTTGTCCCCTATGTTAACGCGTCTGTACCGTCTCTTGCTCTCTTCGGGTTGTGTGCCGGAATCTTGGAGAGAAGCTTATGTGCAACCGATCCCTAAAAAAGGAGATCGGTCAGATCCGACTAATTACCGCCCCATAGCCGTAACTTCAGTGTTGTGTAAGATCCTAGAACGAATATTGAACAAACAGCTTATTCGATACCTAGAAGATCACTCCCTAATTCACGATCGTCAATATGGGTTTCGGCCAAAACGGTCCACGGGTGATCTTCTAGCGTACGTCACACATCTCTGGGGTGAGGCTATTGACAAGCGTGGCGAGTCACTGGCAGTTAGCCTTGACATAGCCAAGGCTTTTGATCGGGTCTGGCACAAAGCTCTTCTCTCCAAGCTCCCGGCATACGGTTTGCCCGCTCAGTTCTGTACCTGGATTGCCAGCTTCCTGCATGAGCGTAGAATCCGTGTCCTTTCGGATGGATGCGCTTCGCGGTTCATGTCAGTGAACGCTGGTGTTCCTCAAGGCTCCGTTCTATCCCCCACGCTGTTCCTTCTGCATATCAATGACATGCTTCCTCTTGGAAACATTCATTGCTATGCAGATGATAGCACAGTGCATGGGGGATATAACGGGCACCCAACGGCTGGGCGGGTAGACACCGAAATGAAGCGAGCAAATCTTGTCATTGAGCTCGATCGGGTGTTGGACCTCATTTCTAAATGGGGCTCCGATAATCTGGTGGAGTTCAATGCCAAGAAAACACGGGTGTGCGCGTTCACAGCGAAAAAGTCGCCATTCCTTCCCCTTCCCTCTCTTCAGGGCACATCTCTAGGCCTGCAGAGCAGTATTAACATGCTCGGTATGGATATCCGCTGCGATCTGAACCAAAAGGACTACATCGAAACCGTGATTAAAAATGCCTCACGTAAACTCGGTGTCCTGAACAAGGTGCGGCGATTCTTCACGCCTGATCAGGGCCCTGATTCTGTATCGCAATCTATAGATTCCACACCTAAACCATACCGCGCACAAACGTCAAACGCATACGTTTTTGGGAAGATATCGTAACTTTTTAAGGAATTGACTTGGTTTCGAAACAAGGAATCGTTACAGAATAAGGGCCCATTTGTGTCTATTATACAAGACACAGGTGCGGTCTTGCGTGGAGTATTGCTCTCACCTTTGGGACGGCTCCGCAAAGTACCTTCTCGATGCCTTGGATAGATTGCAGCGCCACGCTGTGCGCATTATCGGCAATGCAGAGGTCACTAAAACTCTCGAGCCTTTGCAATTGCGTAGAGATATTGCGTCACTCAGCGTCTTTTACCGTTTATACCATGGCGAGTGCTCCGAAGAACTCTTTGACCTCATCCCTCCTTCTCCCTTCCTCCATAGGACGACTTAATAGGACTGTAAATTGGTGACGCGTGCTGCTCTCCGGAGTCACCAATTTACAGTCTCTAACATTCCATCACGCACAAAGAAATTTGGTGACTCGTTTCTTTGCCGCACTTCCAAAAGATGGAATAGTCTACCAGCACACGTATTCCCTCCTACCTATGACATAGAGTCCTTTAAACGAGGCGTGAAGAAGCACTTTGTGGGCCGGCAGAGTGAGGATGACTGATGCTACGTCTCTTACGCTGCACCAGTTGTCTTCGCGCCTGGACCTCATTTCCACTTAACATCAGGTGGAGTGGGGTCATTTGCCGGGCTTAGTATATAAAAAAAAGGCTTGCCAATCTATACTATTATAGCGATGCACTTAAAAAACATAATTCCCTTTGTACAATCACAAAGAGTACTTAATTGACGGGCATACCCCACAGAGTACAAAGGACCACTTCTCCCCTTCCATTGTTTACACAGACATTAGTGCCTACAGAGTCAAACAGATCTCTTTCTTTTCATGGTACGGAACAGTAACAATCGCCTTTGACAAAGAAAATGCCTCCTACCGTTACAGTTTTAAAAGTACACGCGTATATAAATATCGTATTTAATCCTCTTGTATTATATACTTTTGTAGTGACTTTCAACTCTCATTGTAGCTTTCACACAGATAAAAAGGATTTCTCAAAGCAAGAAAAATAGTTTTCTTGACATATTATGTTATTTTAAGGAAAATTGTCTTAATACAAGTTATGTTTATTTATTTTTAGATATTGGCAGTCTTAAAACAAAAGATATATTTTCTCGTTGCATTTTTACAATCAAGAAAAAATATTTTCAATGAAGAATAAGTAAAATTAATGTAAGAAGTTCAAATGTTATTGCTTTAATACAATGAAATACTTATTTCAAACTGAAAGTTTATTTATCACAATGATACAATTCATTAGATGAAGATAACATTATCTCGAATCATATCTTGAGCAAATTTAAAAAAATATCTCTTGAACTAATGACATCTAATCTTGTTTTGAGTAAACATCCAGGTTTGCTACAAAATATTATAGTACCTTGTTTCAATTAAATTAAATATTGAAATAAGATAATAATATTTTAACTCAATGACTAGATAACTTTACCATTTTTTTTTGACATTCAACCTACGCTTACCTAACGATATTGTGAGTGTGCGCGCCATGCAAAGCAAGTTTAAAACTATTTGTACTGTTTGAGATTAGGGCTGTGGCTGCCAGATGAAAAATTAGTGGACAAAGTGACGACAACAATGACACCCTAGATGGCGCTGTACTGATTCCTGCATCGCGCTATGGTTTCGTTTCATCAATAGTATAAGTACGGATCTGATTTTTTTTAACGTATCAAATTTTGCAATGAGGTTGCTTCCAAAGCTTATTTGGAACATTCTTGCAAGTTACTGAATATTCTTTAAGTACTCTCAATAGAGAGGACAGGTGTTTCCTGCAGGAACTATTAATAAATGATTAATTAAACCAAGAAATATTTTTCCCGGAACAAGAAACTTCACGAAAGGTTTTTCTATATTGAAGGTAGCATAAATTGAAATTGAAAATATTAGTTATTGGTCTATGGATATAATATAATTTAAATCAATCAAGAATTGTTTTATTTCAAGAATATTTCAAATATCCGTTTAAGATTATTTTTTTTTTATTGTAAGAAAATATTAGTTTCAATATATATGAGGCAACCATAATCTTGGTTTAATGCAATTTGCTTTCATGCAAGATTATTTTACTTATTCGGAGAATACCGTTTTTTCTGTGCACAAATATAAAAATTTAATATTATGAACTGTCGTAACACCAGAAGAAATTCAATTGTTATCAACCTCTAGGAGTCTTCGTAACAGACAAGACAAGGGGATAAAGGAATAAATACATAAGTGTTGCAAACTGCGTGGGGTTTGGATATTTTCTGAACATTAAAATTATACAATTTATGAACTGCAAACCAACCGTCTGGGAAGAGAAGAGGCTGAAAGCGTTTACATATAATAAGGTATCTATTTAGCTGCTACGCTGGCTAGCTATAACAGATTTATCTGAGTCTGTCGCCATAACAACGAGCGTCGTTCAGACAGTTAAAAATACTTAAGCCAGTTTTGTCAGTAATTGAGGATTTCAAGTGCTCTTCCACCTCTAGCTTAGTCAACCTCAAACCAAAGTTCTTTCCCAATGTGGAACAAAAAAAATCAAGGATTTTACCTACAAGGCGACAGAGAAACTAAAAAGTTTAATTACTTTTAGATTTCTATTTTTTTTTTCATTTTTAAAAATAAAAATGAACACAAACAAAGTCGTACCCCGAAAATCGCACAGAGTTTATCTTACGATGACATCAAATAAAAATACCTTTTCCACCAAACCTATATAAAGAACCAACTGAAACAAGTCATCTCCACATTTTCCATGTAGATTATAACTTCCTAAAAGAGCGAGCTATTTAAAAACAATTCAATACCGACGCTCCCATCCCACCCCCCTATCTCTCTATGAAAACGTCCGGCAATATACAGTACCTGCTGCAATTAATTTACCTTTTGAAGTTCCGTTAATCCGACTAACAGGCAGACATGCCCGCCCCATTGCTATATGAAGCACGGAGCAGCCTCCCTCCGCGCTGTTATGGCAACAGACAGTTACCTGGGCATGCGAATTGATTTTAAGTTCGCGTACACACTAGCACCTTTTTACTAATTACCTTGACAATGTTTTTTTTTTCTCTTATATAAGGCTTCGTGCGGTCAGCACATTTAACCAGTGTCAAGTAAGATATTAAAAAGTGATTATTTTCTTTTCATAATGATAATGTGTGAATAATGAATGTATGATGGTAAATTATATTCCCCAAACCCCTTGAGACTCAATAAAGCTGTGGGACTTTATAGAGATCTCACACTGACTTCTTGAGATAATTTGAAAAGTTATATTACACTGTTTTGTTTTATTTACCAACACTCTGCACGTTCACGAACACTTAACAGTAATTCCATCCACCATTACTTCACATTAATATTTGACAAAACACAAATTATAGAAAATAAAACAAAACTGCATACATGACGCTTCACTTTCCCGCCAAGAAGTCCTTGACAATGTGTATTTTTCTTTACTAAGTTTTACCACAACCCGTGTGTGATAACCAACAAGCATTTGGTAAACGTGGTGATTAAATACCCATCGATCGCAGCTCGTAGCGATGACTTGATTTCAATGGTGGAGGCCTTTGCCCAGCAGTGGGACATTATACAGACTGTACTTTACTTTGCTTTGCGTAATGTTGGCAGGAATTATACTGTGCATTAACTTGGTAAACAACGGAATTATACTCTAACTTGGTAAACAACATGATTTAACTATCTTTACACGGTCTTATTATGACAAAATCGATTATCTGTACACCCTTAATTTTTATTCGTTTTAATAAAATTAATGGTGAGATCCACCCATGAAACTTTCCCCAAGAAACCTATGTGCAAAAATGACAAAAAAAATCCTTCCATACAAAACTGTCCGATCAGCTGACGACAATAGTATGGGAGGTCGAATTTTTTTTTGTCATTTTTGCACATAGGTTTCGTGTGTGTGTTAATTTCATTAAAACGAATCAAAATTAAGGGTGTTTATGTAAATAAAATCAATTGCTAACGAATTTGATTGGAAATTCGTCACGCAATACAGTTTGGTTACGCGTACAAAGTGGTGTTTTTATAAAATCCGAAAGCTTAATACAAATAAAAATAAATAAATTATTAATATTATTATCATCTCAATTCGCGATAGCCTACTCACTAATTATACTTGTGATAACGCTAAAGTAATTAATACAATAATAAGCTCATTGCGAAATTAGGTAGGTACAGCTGATCCTCCAAATCATACATATATTTTACGGACAATTAAAAAAAATCCATTTAGGTAGATATGCGCAAAAGGCGAAGAGTCCTAGGAGTTTTGACAACGAAACAATGGGAACAATCGTCACTCGAAAGAGGTTGCCGTTCGCTTAAGGACGTTCGCCACCACGTACACCACCATACAAACATTCATTTATTCCATAACACACATCATGTCCGCTTTCCGGAGATGTAGAGTAGACAGAGACCATAGATTTCCATTTGCTACCATCATGACACACATCCTAAGCTTCACTTACTATTTCAATACAATTCCATCCTCTAAAGTCTAAAATATTGTTTGCACAGTGCGAACGCGCCTTAAGGGACGTGGGGGTAGGATATCAAATTCATTCAACATAGTTACGCGTCGGCGGATAGACACATTCTCGTCATAAATAACGATTTTCGTAGCGTAAATATCCCATGTGGCGCGGCGAGACTTTCCATTCGCTCCTGTTTTATGGTATAGGAAAGCTAAACTAGAAAGAAAGAACACGTACTCATAACTATATTTAATAGAAATATGCTTTGAATGTACGCGTACAGGGTGTTGTTAAATATTCTCTAACGCAAGTAAAATTACCTTATGAAAGTTTTCTAGATGATGTAATTTATTTGTATCAGGTGTACTAAGATTAAACTAAATTTTAGTTGTAGTAAATAGATAACGATACCCCGTAACGCTAACCCGAAGCGTGTTATAGAGACTAGACAAATACTTTAAAAGTGCCCTTCAAAGGCGTCTGATTACCTCCTTCGAACGTGACCTCATTACTAGTTTGACTTGTTTAACCTGGTAACACCGAATGTAACAATTTGACCTTAACACACAGTGACACACTATTATAAGGATTAGTATCATATTTACCAACCCAATAATACAATTATTATTAATACTTTAATAATAATTGTATTACTGAAAAAGCATAATTTAACGTTCGATGCATGATCCTGAAAAATGATGAAAAATGATATTGCTACCTGTAGACAGCGTTTTTTAACGATTTCAAAAAAGGAAGAGATTTTCAATTTGTCGCGAGCTTTTTTTTCAAAGTCGAGAGACTAACTTTGGATCCACCCCAAAAATGTTATCACGATTACACTACACGAGAAACACTCAGAACTTGGCACTTGTTTGCTCTAGTCAAAAAATACCAGTGAAAGTAAAAAAAGAAACATTCCTTTCTATCGCTAAGAAAATGCTGGCAGCTTTGGTGTGTTCCAGTGGGAAGGGAGCTAAAGAGATCCAGTAATATTACTAGTGGCATAAAAAGCGTGAGAAGACTCCGGGTCAACAACGCGGAAACTAATTCTATGGTGTTGTAATGTAATGTAACAGCGATAGTCAGGCGGGTCGGTTGTACTCTAGTTTGCCTGCTCTGTGATTATAATTTACTTATTATTTATTATTGTGAAAGTGTATACTTAATGTGTATGAATACTATAATTATAAACATTTATTCACAATAATGTAACAATTTTGCGGAATACATGACAAGGATTGGAGTAAATTGGTGACTATTGTAACCTGTAGGTGTTTCTGATCAACGCAATATTTGCAGCACACATACTAATATTACAGACACATAAAATATGTAATAGTAAAACCAAAAACGCCATTATATTAAATCGCTCGGTGCAACCGCCTGTAAAATTATGACCAAAATAAATAAACAATTTTCCGGTCTTTTCCCGTATCCCGTTTAAGAGTTAACAACAACAAAATAGTAGCCACCCTCCGATCCGGACACATGGAAACCCTACGCAGACGGATGGGGTCTCTACCACCCCCGCCCCGCCACCCGCACCTTTCAACGGGGTCGTATATGTACAGTCGAGGAAATTCCCGTTAGACCATTTTTCGGCGATTTTTGCTTGCGCTCTATTTCGACCGCGCGTAGGTACAGTAGCGTGCGAGTAGATCGTGTACAAGCGAATATCGCCGAACAGTGGTCGGCGGTAACTTTCTCAACGGCGGGCAGCTCCCAAATCATCCCTATTTCGGGTACATCCGCCAGCACTTTAACTTACTACAAAATGTCAAATTACTTCAATACATTTTCAACTTTGTCTCTAGGGAAATAAGGATCAAAATCGTCTGGAGGAATTTGACACTTTTGGATACGATGATCTGCAGGCGTGTGTACTTTACCGGGGGCCAAGTTGTTCTTTTTGTATTTAGCACAATGAGCTGTATACATGTAATGGATGCAATATGTTGTGTGAAATTTGCAGGGAGTGTGTATCAAAGGATGTTGGCTAATAAAGAGTTATCAATGGGGGCTAATAAATTCGGCTCGGCGCCACTTGCATGACTGCTATCAGTAAAAGCAGAAAACGTAGTGTTCTAGTTGTTTAATTCGCCTTAGGAACGTTAAAGTGGTGTATACTCTTTATTTCTTTGTAATATTTTATGTTATTTGCGTTAATAACGCTAAAACATACTTTAAGATATTGAAACGTTGAAAAAAACTACTACTACCCACCTGAGATAGTGATTTTTTCAACGTTTCAAATATCTTTATTTCTTTCTATATTTACATTAGAATGTCGCATCTAGTCATTGCCGATCTATGTTGTTTATTGCACACTGTTGTTGCCATCGTCGTTGACGCGCCGAACGCAGTCATTATTGCCCCGTCATAATGGTAAAATTATAAATTACTAGCGGCCGCTCGTGGTTTCACCCGCGTGGTTCCCGTTCCCGTGCAAATATCGGAATAAAAAGTATCCTATGTCCAGGTTATAAACTATCTGTATGCCGAATATCATCCAAATCCATTCAGTAGTTTTTACGTGAAAGAGTAACAAACATACACACTCACAAACTTTCGCCTTAATAATGTTAGTGTGATAAATCTACCTACTTTGCCATGTTACTAACTATGTTTACGAATACAAATTGTAAATACTACATTTGTACTGTTTTCCCTAACCGACAGCATTTGTCGCTATTCGTGCGACAATAATAATTTTTTATATAATTTCTATAATAATAATTATGTTTACTAGTGAAATTTCTCAATTTTAAGTGAATGTAAAATTATTTTGAGAAATAAAGTCTTAAACCGAATGTAATCAACATGTGTGTAGATCACCTCTATTCGTTGATATTTTTTTCTCTAAATAACGCTAATATTTAGAAATCATAAGAAATATACTATTCAAACCAGAGACCTCTGACTCTAGCACCAGTGACTTAGCCATTAAACCACAGAGGTGGTTAACGTAACCTGTATTAGCAGAAACGAAGGGCTATGCACGTGCGTTCTGCTACCTAAGCGACTAACATTTTACCGTAATACACACATATATTACCGACTATTATCCCCAAAGGGTTAGTCAGAGACTAGGCAACGAGGACCGCAGAAGCAGTCCACTGCCATAGTCCACGGCACACCAAATTACAACTGCACATGTGCTCAGCGTGACAGGTGGTGAGCCTGTCGCCGCTCTATGCTATTGCTGTTGGATGTATTAAAAATAAAGATAAAATATGCTTTATTATACACCACAGAAAACATACAAAAGGACAAACACATAGTACATACAATTGGCAGCCTTATCGCTAAACAGCAAATTCTTCCAGGCAACCATGTTGGACTGGATAGAAGAAACAGTTAACAATTGAAAGAGCAGGGCAGTCATGGTGTTTATATAGATTTAAGCTTGCACATAAATCATACATATACTTACTTATATATTTATATATGCTTAGACATATTATATATACACATATTTACATATTATAATACATACCTAAATAAATACATACTAAGTTTTCTTTACAGGAATTAAAATAATAAAATCATAGAGACATTGACAGTGACATGTCGCTTAAAGCTGTCCAGAGATTGTGCTTATGCTTTATTTCTGACGGCAATGCATTCCACAGACGGGCAGCTTGAACAGTGAAAGGCTTATCAAAAAATCTAGTGGAATGCATTGGTATTCGCAGACTTTACTCAAGGCTAGAGGGGTTGGTAGTAATTCTTTAAGTGAGCCGCTACACACACGGCTTGTATAAAACCATAATAATCACGACTATTATCCCCGAAGGGTTAGTCAGACACTAGGCAATGAGGACTTTTCAACAAATAGCGACTGCACATGTGCTTAGAGTGACAGGTGGCGAGCCCATCGCCGCTCTATGCAGCAACTAGCTATGCAGTCTTTAGTCCATTAGTCGCCTTTTACGACACCCAAGGGAAGAGAGGGGGGTGGTAGTATTCTTTCACCGCTACGCGATACGGTTCTCGTTACGATAAAATGTTAATTGTCGATCGACTATCATGATATTCGTTGGATGTGTACGTCAGCGGAGGTTAATGAATTAATTGGTGCTCTCATCACACCAGCCTTACGTGGCGAGCGTACCCTGGCGATTCATAATGAGTTTATGACAAATTATGACCGCGCCACGCCGCCGCCGCTGGCGACGTTCGGTCGCTCGGTCAGACTTTAGACCTGTTAATGTGATACAGAGATACAGAACATGAGTCGAGTGAATACTAAACAATCCTTATTACTCCGAATCTAGAATACTACCTAGTTTAGACTCCAGTCTCCCACAAATTTGTAGTTTGTGGAGGACAGTTTGAGATAAGATAGCCAGTTCCTCAGTGGTTGAGGATTCCGGGTGAAGCGCGCTTCCACCTTGCTTCGGTCCTATCGTCACATAACATCAGGTGATATGAAAGCCAAGCGCTTTACCGTTGGAAAATAAATAAAAAAAGTTCACAATGACTATAGTTTTATAACCTTCGTTACTCAACTGCATAAACTATATTTCGTTTTAATTAATTAAAACGGCCCTAAAGGTGAGTGAACTCGAATATTCGTTTGTATCTTAGTAGGGTTGCCCCTTGTAAGTATAATTAGTAATCATTTTTATCTTCATTTCACCTGATAGCCAGTGACGATAACACGCCTGAATTTAAAACCTTCAAGTTTATTATGGTTAGTACCATTCTGATAAAATTGCTAAGAACCGCACGCAGGTGGAATTCCTTTTTACACATCAATGAGAAGCGCTACTTCTAAAGCTAAAGCTTTGTGTGGGGAACTATTCATAACCAACATTATAAAGATTAGAATTAGTATAGAAGAATTATCTATCCAGTGCCCATTTAAAGGCTATTTGCAGACATCAGGGAAAATCCTTGCTTCTAATTAAATGGAACCATCTCTGCAGAAAACACATTCAATTAAAATATATATAATAAACATCTAAATACAAAAACGTATTGAAAAACGCCCTTTTTTAAGTCGGTTAAAAAGAGATATTGGCGTGGGACGCCGCAGCGAGTTTAACAACCCTAGCCAAACGTTACCGCCACCAGACTGGCGGACGGCCAGCAATCTCAGTCATTTTTGACATCACGCTTTATAATTTCAGGATTTTCGGTCCGTTGTTCTACCGATTAATTAACGTCGGAATCACTTTAATGTGGACTGTGTCGATTTTTGTTTGCTCTATTACAATAATTTAATAAGCTAACGTAACTTCTGAAATGAGCGCTATATACGGATTTCTGCCCTTGTTCATTTAACACAATTATTATAGTTTTCAAGGTAAGAGGTAGCAAATGAGCAAACGGGTCACCTGATGCGATGGATAGCAAATATCTATGAACACTAATGGATACCAACCAGCAATACCTGAGGAATCGTAGATGCGTAAAAGTCTAGAAAAGGGTAAGTTCGTTTGCCTTAGACAAGTTTCTATCTACAATCGTCCCAAAAACGAGCCCAACTGTTCCACGAAGAAATAGAGAGACGCAATAACTTCCTACACCGATCGCAAAACCGCACTAAATCCGAATCTCCTTAATCGAGTAAGTTTTTTTTTTTCTCCTCTAATCGGTCGCACGCTTCGATAACCCCGAACTATCGGAGCACCGGCACAGCTCACAGCCACCACGCCACCTAGCACGTGACCGCTGAGTCATCGCCCCATTCACTGATAAATGTCAGCTGTCGCTTCTCTGCAACAGCGGCAGTCGATTGTACGCGAATTTGACCTCTATTAGTATAAGCGAAGAGTGACTTTCGTGTAACAAGTCTGCGAGTGTAATAAACACTACGCCTTACGAATTACGTTATAATACTATCATCTGCGTCTAAATGGCCCACAACTGGGCAAACGCGCACTTAAGAACGTGGGGAGTTACGTAAACAATGAGCTGAATGTGCATAAAATTTCCATTCAGAATTTAACCTCTATTCCTATGAAGCGAAGTACTACTTTCATGCAACGAGTCTGCGAGTGTATTTAAGACTCTACGAATAACGTTATACTATCATCTGCGTTCAAATTGTCCCACAGCTGGGCAGAAGCCTTAGACGCACTTATACGTAAACAAAGCGCCGAATGTGCACAAATAGTTTGAACTCTATTCGTATGACCGAAGAGCTATTTTCATGCAACAAATCGAAACGTAGTAAAATGATTTACGTGATACCATTATTGCGTCTTAATATCCCGCAGCTGAGTAATTTGGCTTTGAACGAACCGTGTGGCATAGCGGCACATTGAAACGATACTACCAACCCCTCTCTTCCCTTGGGTATCGTAAAAGGTGACTAATGGACTACATTACAACCAACAGCAAAAAACGGCGATGGGCTCACCACCTGTCTATCACACTGAGCACATGTACAGTTTTTTGGTGAAAAGTGAACAAGTCAGTGAACTGCTTCTGCGGTCCTCATTGCCTAGTCTCCGACTTACCCTTTGGGTGTACTAGTTGTCAGTGTATGTAATTTAATGTAATATTTGGATATAATATTACAGAAACAAAGTTCTGATTGTACAAAAGTCAAGCTTACAATTTTAATGTAAAACTTAACAATAAAAAATAAGTAACTTTTAAACAATAACGTCAAAAGCAGTGTTACGAACTTTAGCACGTAAGAACTCTTTTAGTGTTTCCAAATTATTTTACTTCTTTTGAATCAAAATTCGAATGCTTTTTATTATTGTTGTCTTGTTGACATAGTTGGCATTGTGATTTTTCTCTAGCAGAAAACCAGTCGATAACTTTACTTTTCTATTTATCAATGTGATATGAATATAGAATAAACACTACAAGGTAAACATATTTATTTCATTTCATACAGTCCACATTATCATTAGTTTTCTTCGTTTTCATGCAGTATAAGTCTAGATTTAGCATAACCGAATTATTCGATTCTAGTAAGATTATATCTGACAACGTATTAATTATTAACGATAAATATATACGCAGTCATTGGGTTACGTAAGCAAAATTTGATAATGGCTACACCCAAGGGATATGATAAAATCGATAATGCTAATATGCAATTACAATGACCCACTTAGTGCCTTTAATTGCATATTATTAAAAGATAGATTTTATTTCGACCAGACAAAATATTAATTTAAAACGTAGAATGTGAAATTAAGGTTCGAATAAAATAATAATACAAAAAAGGAACGATGCAACTGAGAATTTGAGACTTCGAATGTTTTATTTCTTAGCGACAACGACTTGCAAGTCTAAGCGAAATTAAACTCTTAATATGGATCTACTATATGTTTTTTTCATATTTATAAGTCTTCCGTAGTCACTTGACTTACAAAACTTGTCTTATCTGACCATACATGAATTTGTGATAGTGTTTAACTTTAGACAACAATCTTATCGACAATTCATTATGTATATCAAATATACTTAATGAATTGTCGATTAAGTTAAGGAGATTTTTGTTAATTTCGTATTTTTTGGAATAATACCTATGTTTAAGCAATATGCTACCAATGAATATAATGATTATATCTCACAATATTAAGTAAAGACTGTTTGACAAATAAGTCTGATCAATAATTAGTACAAAAAAGTTTATTAAAGTTGATTCCTTTAAAATACAAAATATTTCATTAAAAAAGCCGTAGAAGTTCCCTCCCCTGTTCAAATTGTACCCTACCCTGCACACCATGTCCCTCCCCTGTACAAGATATCTCCCCTGGTATCTTCTAAAACAAGAAAATGACGATGAAATAACTGGCCCTTATATAAGTAATTCACAAGTAGCTACACAAATTTAAATATACTCATACAGCCGAAGACCTCATAACGTAGAAACACCCATACTTGCAATTAAGATGACACTTAGCTTTAAGTTTGTTTGTTTCTACAATTTTTGCAGTGTTTGTCTTATTGCATGGTTATCCTAATAAACAAATAAATAAATAATATTATTTCTCTATACATGTATATTAAATCTAGGCGCAAAAAAAAAACGATTTAGCCACGCCGATTGGAGGGCGATAGCGCACGACAGAGCGAAATGGCGACTCTTATTGTATTAGGCCAAGACCCACTTTGAGTCACTGCGGCATTATAGTAAGTATGTAAGTAAGCCTAAGTTACAAACAGACATACATACAGTCGTGGTCAACTAATTAGGGACAATCTCTAGTTAAGCCAAATTGTGAATTTATTTTTTATTTTCCAACGAGTCTTAACAATATTCCATATCTTTTACACGTAAGTATAATTAGTCATTGATGTGCCCGATTATACAAACAATAACAACTTCTTAAACATTAAACCTCTTTACAGTATAGCTGATAGATTATCAGTGTGCTATTTGTTCAAAGAATGCTGGCTGGCCATTTAATTAGGGACACTGAGATATTGCGTTCTATTTTCAAAATTTGAATCTCAATACTTTTTTATTTCTTCTTTTATTGTTTTGTGGTAGTTTTGGCGGCAATCCAGATTTTTAATTTTAAGTTTTGAGAATTATTTTGAAGAAATATGGGCAAAAATAAAAGTTGCGATCCAACACTACGAACAATTATCATGAAGTTTGTCGAGCGTGGTTGGTCATACCGAGGGATAGCAGAACATTTAAATTGTTCAAAAACTATGGTATGCAATGCAGTGCAACATTTCAGGCGCAATAACACAGCTTTAAATGTGCCCAGGACAAAAAGATCGAGAAAAACAACTCCGCAAGAAGATAGAATGATAACCAGGTTAGCTAAGAAAGATCCGTTTCTAGGCTCTATTTTAATTAAACACGAAGTGTTTGGGGCAGACGAAAGAGCCGGTGTATCAGCGAGGACCGTTCGACGACGTCTGGTAGAAGCAGGGTTGTTCGGAAGAGTGGCTCGCAAAGTACCGTTATTGAAGAAAGAACATAGAAATGCTCGTTTGGCGTTTGCACGTAAATATGGACATTGGACCTACGCCCAATGGCAACATGTATTATTCTCTGACGAGACCAAGATTAATTTAATTTCTTCAGATGGAAGGCAATACGTACGGCGTCCTGTTAAAGCGGAAATGAATCCAAGATTCACAAAAAAGCAGGTGAAACATGGCGGTGGAAACATTAAAATTTGGGGTTCATTTTCTGGACGTGGAGTGGGACCTGTGAGAAAAGTTCAGGGTAACTTAGACCAACATCAATACAAAACAATATTGGAGGAAACTATGCTTCCCTATGCTGAGGAGCATCTCCCTATTATATGGACGTTTCAGCATGATAACGACCCGAAACATACCGCCCGTTCAGTCAAGTCGTTTCTTACCAGTCAGTCAGTATCGGTGCTAGATTGGCCAGCAAATAGCCCGGACCTCAACCCAATTGAGCACCTTTGGCACGAAATCAAGAAAAAAGTTTCAACTTATCGTACCACAACTTTAGATCAACTTAATCAAGCTTTTTGTGAGGCATGGGCAAACATTCCTATCGAAACATGTCAGAAACTGATAATGTCTATGCCACATCGGTGTCAAGCGGTAATTACTAACAAAGGTTTTGCTACTGGGTACTGATTTTACACGTAATAAAATGGAGCTTTTAAAAATATTATAATACTGGAGATTATTCGTTTTGTTTAACTCTATTCATCATTATACTTTACTGTCCTTAATTAAATGTCCAGCTACATAATTATACCTTAAAATTTAATACATGTTCAACCTTTGATATTAAATACTTTTTTCTATTTAATTATTCTCTTATTTACAGCCATTTATAGTATAGTAATCGGACCAAATTATGCAAATAATAGGTGCTGAAAAATCAATAGGGTTTTATATTTATATGTACATAACCGGTTATTGCTCTTCACTATCTTGAATGTCCCTAATTAGTTGACCACGACTGTATATTCACGACTATTATCCCCTAAGGGTTAGTCAGAGACTAGGCAATGAGGACCGCAGCAGTCCACTGCCATAGTCCACGTTTCACCATGTAACTGCACATGTACTCAGTGTAATAGGTGGTAAGCCTATCGCAGTTCTTTGCTGTTGGATGTAATGTAGTCCGTTAGTCGCCCTTTACGACACCCAAAGGAAGAGAGGGGTTCGTAGTATTCTATTAATAAGCCGCTCCCAGCTCAGCACTTACATAATATTCAAACAAAACACGACACCGATGGTTGATAACGAAACCATACCGCGAGAATACTTCATGCTGTATACCTACTGCCGTACCGTACGCACCGCTGACGTCACGGCAAATGCGATTAATTAATTAATCATAGACACGGGTTGCGCGACCCCAGCCGACGGACGGCGTATAGCGCTGTTGGATAATGTCAGAATCAAAATTGATAAGGCTACTGAATTTTTTAAACTTAGCATAATCGCTCATACGCATCAACCATCATTTAATTTTGTTATGACTAGCGATCGGATACTCGACTGCATTTTCACGTAGAGTCCTAGAGTTAAGATGTTGGATATTATAGGAAAGCACTTCTTTTATCAAAACAATTTCACGATTCCCCGATCAACAAAATTAACTTCTCGTCTTTGAGAAAACTACTAACTACTACTACTACTAGACAGCACATTTGGCTGTTGGATGTCAACAGCTTAAAACGGCTATGGGCAGCTAACCACATGTGCTTTGCTCTGCTTTTGCGGTCCTCATTGACTCTCCAACTAAGGGTGGATTCGACCAAACTGCAATAAGGTCTTATACCTAGATTAAACGCCGAATTTGTATAGACTAATCTCGGAGTAACTCTTATTCCAGTTTGGTCGAATCCACTCTAACCCTTTGAGGAGTTTGGGGGATAAATAATAGCCTTAAGATTATGTCCATACAACATTTGCTGCAATCATCATGCACTTCTTTTTGGTTTATTTACTCTCATACACAACATTCTTCATACATGCACGGTCGGTATTGATCTTTTTCTCTATTTATTTGATTAACTCTGAGATGGAACTCGTTTCATAGAAAATGTGCACTAGCTCAGTTAAAGCAGTGAACAAAATACATTAACATTGTTTAATCTACAAGAAACAAGCTGAAGCATTCCTAAAGGATACCTTTTTTTATTCAACACGGGTAAGCGCACTTTTAGGGATGAATTATATTAGAGCGGACCGTGCACGGGGCACTGATTTTGAGACGTTGCATACATTATGATGAAGCAGTTCATATTACACAGTACATGATCCGTGTCCCGTCCGGGCCCGGACGGGACACGGCCCGCTCTAATATAAATACAAAATGTATGCAACGTCTCAAAATCAGTGCAGTGCCCCATCTGGGCCCAGGACGGGGCACGCCCCGTGCACGGCCCGCTCTATAAATATTCTTTATTGCACTGAAAACACATACAGAAAATAATGTACAGACAATGGTGAGCAACGGTGGACTTATCTCTAAAATAGATCTCTTCCAGCCAACCTAATGTGGAATGGGAGCTTGGTTTGTGAAAGGAAGCAACAAAAGTGCAAACTATCTAATTTCTATTATTACAAACAATACATACTAATACCTACTTACCTAATACCTAATTACAATAACAAAAATGTAATCTGTCTCTAATATAATCCATCCCTTACCCGGAATCGTCAACCACTGAGGGACTGGCTATCTTATCTCTAAACTGTCGGAACACAACAATGCTATTTATTAACATTGTTGTTATAGCGCCAGACTTTAGATAAAATTGTGATAGCTAGCCAGGCGGACTTAACAAGCCCTACCAAATTAAGTACACAAAGACGCTGGGAATCGAACCCGGGACGTGACTTAGCTACTAGACAACAGAGGCACCTGCGTGCCGTAATGAGACGGGCGGCGGCGCGGCGAGCCGTCATTCACTTTCTTACAAAGAATAATGGAAATCAATTCTGACGTAACATTTTAACAACCTGAAAATAGACATTAGAAATGTCAAGGGTTTTCAATGGCTACACAACGTAAATGGACTTTATTGTGTGTAGAGGACGTGACGTACCATTATTACGTAGAACAGACGTTTGACTATTCGTCATCGATTACTACTGAGAAGCAAACTCTGGAATTTTCAATGATAGCCAAGGTATTAACGCGTTGTGGCCGAGAAATCAAACGCTCGGCTCGATATATCCGGTGGCCCGGGTTCAATTCCCATGTCGGGCAAAGTGTTTTCGGAACGGATTGAAGGAGAATGACCATTTTACTATGGTAGTTAGGCTAGTTTTTAAGCAAAAGAATGCTCTGAATTATGAAGAAAAAATTACATTAGAATATCATGCGGGAGTTTGAAGCTATCTTCATTTTTAGCTTACGACTTTTTAGGTATTTTAAGGTTATGACAACTGTTATCGTATGACTATCAGTTCAGTTCAGCATTTATTTATCACTTGACTCTTAACGCGGCGTTCTATAGAAAACCCTTTTTAACAGTAATCATTATAACTTAAGAGAACACTTTTGATATGTGAATGATTAAGGCGCAAAAGATATCGAATAGGCTGCTTTGGTCATTTTCCTTTGGCTGGATAATGAAATCTACTTTCGACCCCCGAGGGTTTAGAATACACTGTAGTTAAGGGTCCATTGGACACATTATTTATTGAGGGCCGAGGGGCCAACAGTGGACTAAACAGATTTTTCGATGCATAGCCCGGGTCTGTGGCCCAGCCCGCATTTTGGCGAGGTGGTGATTAAAGCAATAGCCATCAATTGTCCTGATTTGTCATTTAATTAATTAATTTTAATTAATTTAATTAATTTTATTAAATAACCGTGTCGCGTACCTTTTAACCGCCTCTGTGGTCTAGTGGCTATGCGACCGGTCTCAGACCCAGAGGTCCCGGGTTCGATTCCCAGCGGGCGGTACATCTTTGTGTGCTCGGTTTGGTCGGTGGTAGGGCTGTTAAGTCCGCCTGGCTAGCTACCACCATCTTATCTAAGTCTGTCGCCATAACAACGATGTTTATAGCATTGTTGTGTTCCCACAGCTTGAGATAAGATAGCCAGTTCCTCAGTGGTTGAGGATTCCGGGTGAAGCGCGCTTCCACCTTCGGCCTTATCGTCACTTTCCATCAGGTGAGATGAAGGCCAAGCGATTACCTGTTGCAGATTTAAAAAAAACCTAACGGTGAAAGAATACCACCACCCTTCGGTGTCGTAAAAGGCGACTAACGGACTAAAGACTGCACATAAATCCAACAGCGATGGGCTCACCACCTGTCACGCTGAGCACATGTGCAATCGCTATTTAGTGAAAAGAGGACTATGGCAGAGGACAGCTTTTGCGGTCCTTATTGCTTAGTCTGTGACTTACCCATCGGGGATATATTTTTATTTATTTATTTATTTCAGGCTACAATGGCCCATAGCAACATAAATACCTTATAGACTAACATACATACAATTATAACATAAAACTAAAGAAATAAACTAATTTGCACGTAAACACGGCGCCGTGCGACGCAGCGCGGTGTCCGGTAGCCGGCCACGGAATCGCCGGAACATGACACCCTTCGGCCAAAATTCCTCTTTCATCAGAGTGGATAGATGGTCGGTCGGTACTCTCACCACAAATGAATTAAAATTCACGTTATGGCGGGACTCCAATCGCTCGACTCTCAGAGTGAATTTGCGCTTAATTCTGATATACTCTACGATCTCCTCTGCCTTCGTAGAGTAATGCAGTCGGGACACGTACAGCAGCGTCGTCGGTATAGCTGGACGCAGCAGGTGGTTCGGTCCGGTCGGTGCAACACCGCACAGGTTTCGACAGGCGGGCTTCCTCTTCTTCCTTTCGACCTTGACAAAGCCCTCTTCGTCGAGACGAGCCGCAGGAGTAGCCTCATGGATTAGGCTACTTTTCTTTTTCCCTTGAGGCGGTCGCCGCTCAGGTTGCGGAGCGGCGGTGGCGGCGGCGCCGACAGGTCGGCTGGCGGCCGCAGCAGCGTAGGCACGTTGTGGTGTTGACGCGCAAACGCGTGACGTCCCCACCGGGGCGGAGGGGCGGGCGGCGGGGCGCGGGGCATCGCGCGCACTGACAGCGGCCGGTGACGCATCCATATGCGCCGACTCGAAACTGCTGATGGATGCATTTTGCGCCCCGCGACGAGTGTTTACGTAAGAGGCCTCGGGTGACCTACATACCGAAGCAGTGTTGCTTAGTAACACTACCTGGGCGCGCAACTCACCAATGGTGTTATTTGAAGCCTCTAACTTCTCCACTACTTCGGCCAGGCTTGATTTGAGGAAGTTGATGTCCTTTAACAGCCTGGTGACATCTACATGGTCGAACGTGACGGGAGGCAGCTTGTGAAGCTCCTTTGCCACGAACGAAGGCACGTCGTCCGGGTCGGTCTCCTTCAGCAGGCTGATGATGTCCTGGAGACTTCTTTCTGTTCCATCCCTCCGGCGAGATGGCATCTGGTTGGCTTTACCGAGCGTCTGGAATAGCAGCACCTTGCCACTGCAAATCTCGTCCTCCTTGAAGTTGGACTTGCAGATCTGCAAGATGCTGACCTCGTCCATAGTGTCAATGGCGTTTTGTATAAACGCCAACAACTCGTTGACTATGAGTTGGGAACTCATAGTCACTCTGACGTGCAACGGCTATTGCCGCGCAAATCGCGAATTATTAATAATTCTTACTGCGCAATGGAGCGCGTCCGTTTCCGAGCGCGCATCGCACTGCACTGATATAATGTATTAAGTTTAGGTTAAGGTATAACTACGCCATTCAATCAACCCACGCATCTGTCTGTCCGTCTCGTCTACCGCCCTTTCAGTCTGTCGCCATGACAACGTCTATAGCGTTGGAAGTAGTGTTTCGCCACTAATGAGCTAAGATAGTTACTCAGTGATCGAAGATGTGTTTAGAAATTTAATATCTAATAAGCATATTTCAATAGCCTCTTATTCGTTTCTTAAGAACAAACACGGCCAATAACTCATCATAAATGTTTCCTACCAAACATTGCTGTGGCCATTTAAAATATCTGGTATGATTATTCTGGCAACATTTTTTTATTTTATAATATATAATATTCTTTATTGCACTGAAAAAAACATACAGAAAAGAAAATTACGTACAAACAATGGTAAGCAAAGGTGGACTTATCTCTAAAAGAGATCACTTCCAGCCAACCTAATGTGGAATGGGAGCTTGATGTTTGAGTGGAAGCAACAAAAGTGCAAACTATTTAATTTCTATTATTATAAAATAATATGTATGTACCTATCTAATTACAATAAAAATAGGTATTAAAAAAAATGTAACTTTTACGGTTGAATTCAATAGTGGAAAGTGTGCATTTTTTACCATTTAGTAAAAGTGTTCAAATTTAAAAAGATAGAATCATTTAATTTAACACAAACATTAATATTAAATTAATGAAATAAATAATGTTAAATTACATTTGCATACGTTTTTAAGCATTTTGTTTAGTGAGTGAGTACAGTTTAAAAAAATATATATTTACTCGTTTAACATAAAGTTAACCTCATAGAGAGATGCTAAAGGCCGTCTGCATATTAGAAATACACGAGAATTCGATAGAAATAAACGCGCGGGTTTTCCGACGGACGACTAGGTGTTAGCCATTCGTTCTGTAGCTGCGTGGACATAATTGTTATTGATTTGCAGTTGAGGTATTAACCGAAACTTTACATTATGGCTAGGTGTTAGGGAAAAATTAAAATAACACGTTCTTAGAATTAATTTTTGAAGTAGTAAACAGTAAAATTAAAATCTGCGATAATTATGAAATATTGTTGAGGCTTAACAAAGCCACAGAATACTGTGGAATACACCCGATGGAAACACGATTTGATAAAGTTGGCTCGATAGAATAAATTCACAAAGTTACATATTTTTGTGTCATTTTATCTTCTTTTCTAGGTTTTATTCTTAAAATAAGTGATTTGATATTATGAGCCATCTACCAAAATGAAGTTCATAGATAACTTGAGGGATTATAACCGATCGGTTTTTATTTATTAGATTATAAATTTTTTAAATTATAAAACGCGATTATTCGCGTCCCTTCGCTGTTATACCCGTCCCTTACCGTCGTACCGTCGAGAGAGCGAGAGAGAAGCGCTCAAAATACCTCCCCTTAAGAATCTTGTAGAATATCGTTAATCATTGGCTTACTCTCTCTCACACCAAGTACTTTATGCAGACGCTCGTCCAATTGCTCTCATTCTACTTGTGTGCATGAGACAACGGACAGTGTCTACTCTATATAGATATAGACACACACAAACACTATATAAATGTTATTGATATTTTTTTTATCCAAAAGAACTTTTAATATCGGAACTGTTACGTCGTAAACAAACGTTTTAACCTAAAAAAAATCGAAACACGCCGCATTTCGGTCGCGTCATTTTGGCATGACGTGTTCCTACAATTTTAGTGGTCATTTTGGTCTTTTGCTATTTCTTCGTTGACCTTAACAATATTAGTCTTGTCTATAAAGTCCATTTTCAGCCTTAGCATAATTCACCAACAATCATGGCTTCCCTACTGCACATGTGTTTGGCAACATCGCCAGGGTAACCGATATGATTATATGTACTTACACGAATGCCTGCAGACGATGCGGTCTGCTATTGCCGGCTCAATGAAAGATAGGGCTCGCTATAAATAGTACAATAAGAACGTGGAGACGTTACGCTTTGTTAAACAACATTGTAGAAGTACGTGTTGCAATAGGCGTTTTATTGCAATGCAGAAAAAACGTTAATTATTTACATACAGGATAAAATGTTTACTAGAAAAAAATCAATTAGTCTCAGGAAGCTCGAGTGGGATTCGAACCCACGACCTTTGGGTTGCCTTATTTTATGGTAATAAAGATTTTTTATTATCAAGTATTATTTGCTGCATTCCAAGAGCAAGCTTTATTAACCATTCGATCACGTAAGCGAAAGCGAGAATTTGTTTGACATTGAATCAGTAACTACCTCCTCATAACAGCCGAGTTTATAAGGCACTCAGTACGTCAGTTCACCAAATTGAACCACTCGCCCGCCGCGAGTATTTCTAGCGCAGTATGAGGGTGACATATTGACGAACATAATAATATGCCAGAATGTAAAGTACACACGGCGTTAGATTAACCTACCCAAAACTGTCAAATTTCTACAATCAATTTTAAACTTTATAAGTTCGGATTTAATAATCAATATTCATTGAAGAAATTTGTCAGTTTAGGGTAGGTTGATATGACGCCGTGTGTGCATAAAACCGGCATAAAGGCTGTACATACATCCAACAGCATTGAGCGGCGATGGGCTCACCACCTCTCACGCTGAGCATATGTGTAGTTGCAGTTGTAAATTGGTGAAACGTGGACTATGGCAGAGGACTGCTCCGCAGAAGCAGTCCTCTGCCATAGTCCACGTTTCCTAGTCTCTGACTAACCCTTTGGGGATAATAGTCGTGAATATATGTGTGTAAAGTACATAAGCAGTTGAATCCACACATAATTCAGTAAAACTAACGAAGAGCAAGGTGCAGTTCAAACTAAGTTTCAAAGCTTTCCTACCCAGACTCACGGACCTGCAATAAGGTTACGTACGGCACGGCAAAGAAGAAATTGCTCGGAAAATCAATTAACCTTTTAGAGGGGCTCTAGGAAGGAAACCAAACATTGCATCGCTATGTTTCTATCAACTTTTTAGAGTAGCTCGGGAGGCAGGGTTTAATTGGAAATCTGCATTATTTGAAACGTTTACAGGGATCTACTAGCGTATATTTATATTTCATTCTACCTGTGACTACGGACCATGTAAATAAAATTTTTTTTTACATTTTATTTACGTAAAAAAATACTGGGACCTTTTAAGTACCTATGATACCTGTATTAGGAGGCCAGGATAAAATTATATGTAATATAACACGATCTATATTGTGAGTTAACTTTAGAAAACAATATTTTGATTCATCGTTTAAATACGAGAGCATAATATTAGTTTTACATAAAAATATACAGGTCCCAAAATATATCGTTAAGCGGAAGCCCAGAGGTAAAGCAGCTCTAAGGGGCACACAAATCTTTTTTTTTTTATAGAAGAAGGAGGCAAACATTCTTATTGAGCCTGTAATGTGAGGCATGTGCCTTATATTTTCAGGTCACATTACCAGGTAAAAGTACCTACAAGTTTGTAGATACGATACCTACCTGTGTTGTTGTTAATTAATGGAATCAGGCGTTACTTTGCGGAAATCCCTGAATATACAAAAATGGAATAAAATATATAATGTTAATAAAAAAAACTCTTTATATTTTAATTAAATTTTGTGTGTTGTTGTATGTTGGAAGCTGTCTCTATAGTTTCGTCATAAATTGACTAACCTTTTTCTCTTTTAGAATTTCGTAATATGGAGTAACATAATACAGTCGCAGCGTATGAATGAATAGTGAAATTCTACACTGACGTGATGTCAGCGATAAGATAAAGAAATTACCTACTAACGTTATTATTATACTTAAGATTTCTAGTGTTTACATAGCCATAGGATAACAACACTAAATTGTACTTGACATAATATTTAAATAACGTTAACTATTAGCGACATACCTATCTCTTCTATAAATTCCAACCACAATAATGACAAATTGGGGACGTCAGAAATTTTTGAACAACATGGAAATGCTTAATAAACCGTCTTCACAAAATTAAGGGGTAAGTAAGTTGAGACCAATTTCCTGTCACTCCTAATTTAGTTCGAATACGGGTCCTACCAAAAGCAATTGCTTTATTAATTTAATTAATACTTCTTCGTTTGGTTTTACGAAGTACCGAGCCATTTTAAGTAATATTGTAACGTACAGGGGTCCGGCTGTCAATACCTACAACGCAAAAAACCTACGTAGCAAATAATCCACATCTCATTTTCCCTATTTCGTATTATGACTAAATCGCGTAATAACATAATAGCGAAATGCCTACTTTTTCAAAGTTACAGTCGAGAAAAAAACCACTTTGACACATATAATTTTTATTCATACTCAAAATCTACATAATTATTATCATTTTACCTATAAAAATAATGTTAAAAGACTGTTAGTGAATAATTCACGATTGGTGAATAATTTTCTTCCTTATGCTTATCATATTCTGCAAAAACTGTAAAACTGTAATATTCTATTGCTTGAGTGAAGTAGCCAGCGTGTAAATTGTTCCGTATCTAACTGTACCTATTTTCAAAAAGTAGTCATTTCGCTACTATGTCATTACGCAATTTAGTCATAATACGAAGTAGGGAATATGAGACGTGGATTATTTGCTACGTGGGTTTTTTGCGTTGTAGGTATTGTCAGCCGGACCCCTCTCAAACACGACTATAAAAAAAAAATCATATTGCTAGGCAGATGCGTGTGCTTCATTGAAATCAAGTCTTATTTACCACGCTCACCAAATGAGTGTGGGGTTACCATTTAAGTATTTGAAAAGTCCTGACAAAAAGCCTGACATTTCGATAAAAGTCCGGACTTTTTAGTCACAAAATGGAAACATTACTCGCTTTTTATGTTTTGTTATAGAGAAATGAGAAGTTAATAAATATTAAAGACTTATTTGATATAAGCGGCCGCTCGCGGTTTCACCCGCGTAGTTCCCATTCCCGTGGGAATATCGGGATAAAAAGTATCCTATGTGTTAATCCAGGTTATAAACTATCTGTATGCCGAATTTTATCCAAATCCATTCAGAAGTGTTTACGTGAAAGAGTAACAAATTCCCTTCCATACGTTCCCGTGGGAATATCGGGATAAAAAGTATCCTATGTTAATCCAAGTTATAAACTATCTGTATGCCGAATTTCATCCAAATCCATATAGTAGTTTTTACGTGAAAGAGTAACAAACATCCATCCATTCTTACAAACTTTCGCGTTTATAATTTTAGTAGGATACTTACTTAAAATATAGTTTTGTTACTCATATATTTCAAAATCCGGAATAATTAAAGAGCCGGACAAAGTCCAAAGTAAAAGTCCGGGCATGTCCGGAATAATCCGGACGGATGGTAGTCTAAACGCGTGGCTATGTATAAAATCCGAAACAATCTTAGCCAGACCTAGGAATTGAACCCTGGACCTCCGATTATCGGGCCGTGCACTTAACCACTGAGGCGACACAAGACACCTGGTTACGTTTAATGATTTAACTTGATTTTTTTATACTCAATGACTTCTATGGTTCTTTATGGTTTGCCACGAGTAAGGTTTGTTAGTGTGGTAAGTGCAGATAAAACCATCAGTTTTGACACGTATTTTTGTTGTTTATGTGAGACTTTGTATTTTTGTCATTCCTATGTTTATGTTTAAGTTAACAAAGATTTTATAATTATTTTAGTATATTTATTTAATTTAAATTTAAAATTAAGTATTTTTTTACAATATGTAAGTATATAAATAAAACAATACAATTATTGAATGCTTGTATCTATTTTTACATTTTTATCACTTTGTACAGCTACAAGAATCCACATGCACAGATAGATATAATTGAAACAGGGAAGTTACCGATATTTAATTGGGTTTCTAGGTCATAGCAGGTGAGGGCGCGGCCAATAACGCTAGTTCGTAGAAAAACAATAAAAATAATATTAATTAAACATTAAAATTAAGTAAGTATTGTTAAAAAAATTAAAGCCTTCGTTAACCCCTCGATGGAAACATATACCGAGAAGATGCCGTGAGAAACTCCGCAAGGGCAATTTCCTTTGTCTATTTGGATATTGAACAGTGATCAACGGCCTTACTGTCACCTGTAAGAGCAGTATTACTTAAATCTTACTATGCAAAATTGGTACGGGAATTTGCATAGTGAGATTAAAGTAACTGCTCTAACAGATGATAGCAAGGCTCCCGGAATTAGGTCATCATCATGCCTTTAAACGCCACACAACTGGCCACAGGTCTTCCTACATACACTTAAGTTCGTTATAGCAATGTTATTATATATCTTTATTATTGAAATCTTTGTATTCACAATGCTATATAATATAATATAATATAGGATAAAATGTTTACTAGAAAAAAACAACCAGTCTCAGGAAAGCTCGAATGGGAATCGAGCCCATGACCTTTGGATTGCTGGTCCACTGCTCTAACCGCTGAGCTACCGAGAACCCAGAAGACTCGTTGAATTCTTTCTAGTAGTTTGTGATTTATGCTGTGAGCCAGCGCAGCGGTATTACGTCACTGTGAAGTCTACCCTCACAGTCGAAGGAAATACTATTGCAAGTATTTAACAATCGATAAAGACGTATTTGCTTATAAATATCTTTATTATTGAAATTTTTGCATTCACAATGCTATATAGATATAGGATAAAATGTTTACTTACAGTGGACCCGGGACCGGCAATCCAAAGGTCATGGGTTCGATTCCCATTCGAGCTTTCCTGAGACTGGTTGTTTTTTTCTAGTAAACATTTTATCCAATGTTATTACAATTATTAAGTTTTAAAAGAAATTGATATGACAAATAACCCTTTTTCGGCACCACTCGCGTTTTATTTTAATGTGTAGAGTACAAGTAAACATTTAGAAATTTAGCCATAAATTGTGCAACGTCGAATATATGCTCTGACACGCAATAAAAAGAATTTTATATCATCATATTTAAAATTAGCTTACTTATTACATGATGACCTCATTATCGCTTTAAACCACGTGATCTACGAAAACGTTAGGGGAGTGCTGCGCGATCGCAAAAACTGACATAAGTCTCTAGAGACTTCAAAGCAAAATTAATCATATTGCTATTTAAAATTAGAACAATAATTCTGCTTTGAAGTTTCAGACCTAGTAATTTGATTAGACCAATGTTTTTATTTTGCAAAATGTACAAAACCATCACGCGCTTGGTTTAAAAATTAAAATTTACTTTTTTTTAAATGGGGGTGACCTGCGGAATATCAATACAAATATTTTCATGTAAGAATTATTGTTTCATGCGTAAAATTAAGAAAGTTGTCGAAAAAAAATGTTTTTGGGAGTCATTAGATTTATAAATTAATGTTATGTTTGTTATTGTTTAAAGAATTTGTTTCAAATTCCAACAAGGCCACGAGCCACGACCTTGTGCAATGATCAGGCTAACTTAAATAAGTTCTTTTAATGTATTTAACTAATTCAGCGCACAGTACAAGTAACTTAAAAATACGTAATTTTCACAATTTCGTGCAGGATCCCCTTAATAAAAAAAAACTTGCTACAAAAATAAATGAGTCAGATTTGGACTTAAACACAAACACTAAAGGCTAAAGGCGGGTCTCCTGCGACAGTTTTGTGTTTTCTAACACCTAACATCAAGAAGACCCGCCTTTAATATAAAGTACAGCCTGTATACTGTGATACTGTCCCACTGCAGGGCAAAGGCCTCCACCATTGAAATTACGTTATCGCCACAATTGGCTACTTGACAGTTTTCCAAAAAGTATTTTAAAAATTACAGATGAGAGCAATATACAGATAATGCAAATGTATTAAGATAACTTGTTTCTAATAGCAAATTTTTTTTATTATGTTACGTCATTCGGTACAACACTCCAGGTAACCGCAAAAAATATACAAAGTTTACATTCTACCTGGCGAAATGGAAGTGTAAGCGTTATTGTTGCCAGCACTTTTAAATCTTCTTTCAAAAGAAAAAAAAATGATTGCCGTTCAGGTAACAGCGAAACTTTTTGTTTCAGTTTGTTTGTTTATTTTTTTCGCTTTAACGCCGATGTTTGAATCGTATTGTGTTACAATTATCTTTTTTTCTTTGTGTAATAATTAGTAAGTTTATTCGTCGTCTAACCAATAAAAACAAGTTTCTGAAAAACCGCGACTAGATAATTGGTGTAAAAGTGAAAATAAAAAGCTGTTATACTTCGTGTCGTATTCCGGGACAATGCCAATTTTTCAAATAATTAATTATAATTTTCAATTGAAATGAGATGAGGCACCATTGTAAATAAGTCAAGCAATCAATCGCCATTAATTGGCTATTTGACAGTTGTAACAATAAAATATGAAATATGTCGGAAATGGTAGTTTATAATTTAACGAAAATTATCCAATAGTTATTTTTATTAAGATAATTTCTAAATATTTTTTGTTTACTAAATAAATTTTCGACTTTTTATCTGTGGATTACAAGACCCGAAACACACATATGGATAGATTGAACATATTGATTGAGCTTTTGAACATTTTCTATTAAACAAAAACTATCTGTCAGGTTTCATGATGTTTAGTTTATTGTGGTGTGACGTCACAGGGCTAAATTAAATTAAATTAAATGAATGTCTATGTCTCATTAAAAGAATACTGCCACCCCCTCTGTTCCCTTTGGTGTCGCAAAAGGCGACTGACGGACTAAATACTGCATATACACCCAACAGCATAGAGCGGCGATGGGCTCACCACCTGACACGCTGAGCACATGTGCAGTCGCTAATTGGTGAAAAGTGAACTAGGGCAAAGGATTGCTTTTGTGGTCCTCATTGCCTAGTCTCCGACTAACACTTCGGGGATAATAGTCGATTAAATACATAAAGAGTGACATGAACGTAGTTTCAAAATTAAATAACATTATTTTTATATTAGTTTTGTTTTCCACAGTTTTGCGTTTCTGTATTATTTGACACAGCGGGGAAGCGGTTGGCTTTTATCATAAACGTTGGAAGCGCACATCACCCGAAACCTCAACCACTGAGGAACTGGCTATTTTCTATGGAAACACAAGTAACAACAATGTTACTAAAAAATAAAGCAAGAGTTAAGTAGGATAGACTGGGCTCTAGCTGTCTCAGGTCAGTACAAAGATCACGTGTCGGTCCGTTGCTACGTTCGTTAGTGAAGGAAGGGCAAATATTTACCCTTTCGCATTAATAATGTTATAGTTAATCTCTCATACACATACATTCTAACATTTGTGCACTCCTAGTACTAACATTTTCTACATCGTCCGCTGCCGCCCCGGTGCGATAACATGAGCTTCCTTATACAAATATAGTTTTCCTGTGAATGTGTACACAGTGAATCAAGGATAATCCTTGTTTTTGTGTATTTATTTGAACAGTGTCGCTAGCGGTGAATGAATACTACCACGCTCTCTCTTCCATTGGGTGTCTTAAAAGGCGACTAACGGACTAAAGACTGCATATAATTCCAACAGCATAGAGCAGCGATGGGCTCACCACCTGTCACGTTGAGCACATGTGCAGTCGCTATTTGGTGAAATGTGGACTATAGTAGAGGACTGCTTTTGCTGTCCTCATTGCCTAGTGTCCGACTAACCCTTCGGGGATAATGGTTGTGATTATAATATAATTATGTATATTATTATGTATGTATATATTTGAAGCGTATTTAAAATACCTTTATATAGATGGGTTAATGGTGTTTGGTCATGGTGGCGTTTCGTCATTGCTATTTAAAATTAATTATTGATGATGTCGTTTGGTCATACTTGTGATTGTTTTCTTCAGAATATTATTACCTGTGTACCTTTTCTGGAATTTTTAGTCAAATACAAATGACGAAACGACCACCAAATATTTTTTAATTATTTCATTAGTGACGAAACGACACTACATCTATGCAAGTTAAAAACAATGACGAAACGACACCATGACTAAATACCCCTAACCCATGATGATGGTGACAAAAATAACATCAACAAAACGGTTTTTTGTATTAAATTAGACTACTGGCAGAATGTTAATATAGATTTCCGGAGGTCCTGCGTTCAATTAGCATGAAGTGTCTTTTGGAGTTTGGGAAGCCGGTTCGATCTCCAGCCCGCATTTAGCAAGCGTGGCGATTAAGGCAATACCCATCCATTGTACCGAACACTTGATTTGAATGACAGGGGCTTTGACCAGCAGTGGAAAAGTGTATATATATATAGACTAATATCTATACTATTTACGTAAAAAGCGGCCCGCCTTCGTCAACCTACGCTAACCAAGAAGCACCGTCATAGTTTAGCTATTTTGTAAAAAATATCTACAAATTATAAACAAAAACCATCCTCAGTTATCGCTTTTTCTATTAGTGAAAACCGCATAAAAATCCATTGCGTGGTTTAGAAGAAAAAATCAGAGCCGCAGACAGAAAAATAGCAACTTTACTTTTTAATCTACTAGCGGCCGCTCGCGGTTTCACCCGCGTGGTTCCCGTTCCCGTGCAAATATCGGGATAAAAAGTATCCTATGTGTTAATCCAGGCTATAAACTATCTGTATGCCGAATTTCATTCAAATCCATTCAGTAGTTTTTACGTGAAAGAGTAACAAACATCCATCCATACTTACTAACTTTCGCGTTTGTAATATTAGTAGGATATACTAATGAAAATCAATTGCCGAAATGTGTGCGCGCCATGTACGTGTACGTGGCCCGGACGGGGCACTGATTTGAGTCGTTGCATTTGCATACATTTTG
Source organism: Scoparia ambigualis (assembly GCA_963921215.1). Lineage (NCBI taxonomy): Eukaryota > Metazoa > Arthropoda > Insecta > Lepidoptera > Crambidae > Scoparia > Scoparia ambigualis. Next base: position 7,184,257 of record OY992515.1, on the reverse strand, counting down.
TATGAGGCAGTTCTTAATACACAGTGCATGATCCGTGTCCCGTCCGGGCCACGTACACGGCACGGCCCGTCTAATATAATTCATCCCTTACCCAAATACGAGTACCTAGGTGCAGCCGTTTTGAAGTGACGCGCGTAAAAACATTTCGGCAATTGATTTTCATTAGTATATAGATTATAAAGTTAAATTATTTTTTGTTGTGTTCGTAATTGTCAGGACTAGGTTCAATTTTTTTTAGAAATTGGTTACGGGATACAAGTTGTTCATGCAGACGAAGTCGCGGGCGGCCGCTAGTATATACTAATAATATTAAGTGCATATAACTAAGGAAGGATGTGTGTATGAATAATAATAATTATGTTGATTATGAAGTGCATATAACTAAGGAAGGATGTGTGTATGACAGGGTCGTAGCAAATTGAGAGCTGTGTTCTCTGATTACCTCTCAGGGAAACGGGCCTGATGTACATACGTATGTATGTATAGTATAATTAGTATATAACAGACTTAAGTGGAAACACTAGGTCGACGTGGCATGCAAAATTCTCATACCTAACATAGTAAAACGACGTTTCGTACTCCCCTGTTTCCTCCTTCAGAACTGGACCAATTTTTATTACTTTTTCAACATTGGTTAAAGAAAGAGATTTTCTGTCTGTATGTTTGATTTTGTTGCATTAAGTGTGGATTCGACCAAACTGGAATAAGGTCTTATACCTAGATTAAACTCCGAATTTGTATAGACTAATCTCGGAGTAAGTCTTATTCCAGTTTGGTCGAATCCACCCTAAGTCATTTATTTAATAACCAGAAGCATAACCAGAAGAAGCCTTCAAAATTTAGCGAAATCACTCCGTTTTAAGGCATCTTCAGAAGCAATAAGAATCTGGTTTAAAAAAAAATCAAACATACAGACATAGAAAATCTCTTTCTTTAACTGATGCTGAAAAAAACATAAATATTGGTCGTTCTGAAGGAGGAAACAGGGGACTACGAAACGTCGTTTATCTGTGTTTTGTATGAGAATTTTGCATGCCACTTCGACGTAGTGTTTCCTCTTAAAGCCGGCAACGTGCAAGTTATCAGGCGAATTGTGAGCTAGCGTTACCTATTACGCTATAAGTTTACTAGAAAAGGATCCCAGTACCTACGAAACTAAGCAAAAAAAACCACAAAAATAACACGCTTGAATAAACACAGTCGATACAAGATCCATGGCTCACATCGCAGCCCATCAAATGGCCGAAGATAATACAGCACTTTCGTTGGAATGCCTCCCAAATCGACCTTTTATATCGCTAGCGCAATGCACAGCGGGCCGAAATAGTCCCGAGCAGTCGTTTACGATACGCTATTAAGTGAATTTCACAGAAATGTACATTCAAGTCTAACGTAGGTTTATCGTAGCGTATCGATCTTATATAAAAGTAATTGTTTACATATAATAAAGGCGCCTTTGGATTATATAGTAAAAGTAGATAGTGTTGACATATCTGTAAGGGTCGGACACCATTAGACACGACGACGGCATAGTTGGTTGTGTGCCTGGCCCAGTATGTAAAATAGGCAGGTTCCAATCCCAGTCGTAGATTTCTTTTTAACACTTATTCTGAAATGTGTGTAATAAAGTAAGTACATAGTTGACCTCCGTAGTTTACTGTATCTCTCGTTTTGTTTTATAATTATTTTTTAAGGCATAACTAACTGATATACGTCGTAAAACTTACTAATAATTACTTACTCTCCATGGAGTAGAATATTAAAAGAAGTTTATTCGGTCAGGTTTGGTTTTCTAATTACATATCCACTATTGTATATCATAAATATAGGACATCAATTACATTCGTACTTGAGACAGCACAAATATAATTATCCAACAGCATAGATAGAGTCAAGTCAGTCGCACATTGTCATTGACAGTCGCGAGTGGACTATGGCAGAGGACTGCTTTTGCAGTCCTCATTGCCTAGTCTCTGACTAATCCTTCGGGGATAACAGTCGTGTTTATATGTATGTAATAACATACTGACAAACTTAGCCAGCCTGGGGACTGTAACTTCGATTACTCTACAACACCCCCACGCAGTATTCAAATTCAGCTATCACAGGCGAAATACACGTTGATCTACCTAGTAACTTATTCCGATTTCATCTCGGATTTTCCTTATCGAGGTAACGTTGTTGGCATTGTGTGAGTCGATTAGACGTACTACTTTGCATAACACAATATACTGCCAGACTTGGAGATATTGCCCAAGAATAGTAAGTATCAGTCGCGTCGCGTGACGCATTTTAGCTAAGTTTCAGTGACTGGATTTGACTTTCGCTGGAATGGACTATTGTCTTTACTTTTTTTATATAAGTACTATATTTTTGCGCTGTGTGGTGGCGGCTCTTTGTTAAAATAGTACTCCAACCCATCTCTACCCTTGAGTGTCGTAAAGGGCGACTAAAGGCTGCACTTACATCCAAAAGCATATAGCGGTGATATCACGCTGAGCATATGTGCGGTTGTTATATTTGGTGTGCCGTTTGTTGTGTGTTTAAATAATGTATCGGATTCACATAAGTAGGTACGTTAAAAATTACGAACTATAAATTGGCAATATTAAAACTTGAAAGAGCTAATTCAATAACACCTTTCGGTGTTTTGTAGTTAATTGTATATTCCGTGGTAGCGATCGAATAGAGTGAACTTTCTTTAAGTCATTCTGTACATTTGTCTACCAATTTACTAACGACAACGTAACGCTAATAGATTGTACATAAATATTCTTTAATTGTTTCTTAATCTCTAATGGAGCCCATAGCGCGCAAAAACTTGCTTCGCCCCGACTTTCGGAGGCATTAGATTGGTTTCGATTCGACAAATATCGTAAAAACTCCATTCATAGAGCTAACAAAACAGTAATGGCTTGTGGAGCGGACGTAGCATCTCGCCCCTCTTTTTTCACATAAACAAAGTTATAAAATGTTGTATGTTTTTTATATAACAAAGAAATGTTCGGAGATTCCAGGGCATTTTGATGCGTCGACGGCAGACTAAGGTCCCCCCGCCTTTACTTTTGTTATTTCTAATATTACAGCTTACAGCTAATGCTACGAGACAAAGTACGAGGCAGCATAAGACTTGGTCGTAAGAAAACACTATGGCTACTACGCCTGTTCCCATTGAACATCACTAAAAACATTGCTATACGAGTATACATATTAATTATTTCGCTAATAGTTTTGCGATCAATATACAATTCAGTAAAAGACCAAAATGCATAAGGCATGTAATACATGTCCTACGAATTTCCCATTTAATACCTCGCGAACGAAAACTCCAATTAGGTAGGTTGCACTTCCCTCCCCAGACGATCCATCACACGGATTTCGCCATATCATTCATCAACACGCCAGGCTTTCGCTCACAATGCACAATGCCATAAATCACGCGTCAACACTTATTAAACCACTGTTATGAATATCAATTTAATCAGGTGATTAATTACTAATTAATTAGGTAATTAATTAGTGCAGGTGCGGTTACCACCTTCAAACTAATGCCTCATAGTTAACAGTGGGTGAATCAAAGGAAGTTTGTCAGGATCTTAGCAAATAGAAAGCTGTGATCTCTGTCTACCCTCCTGAAAACAGGAAGCTAATTAGACAACTAGCCTCTTATAAACAGGAGACTAAATTGTAGTTCTAGACAGTTTCAACACCTATCGCAAAACCTTACAAGTAGAAGTACATTGCTTCGCTAGTTTGATTATTTTAAAATGAGTTTTAAATAAGCAAACTAACAAACTAGTCAAGTAATTGCGATGGTTGTTGAAGTTAGACTATTACCCCTCAGGTGTGATAAACTGATGAGTGTATGCATGTTTGTGTCTCATTTTTATTATTATAACTTAATTAATGGCTTCGCGTTTAGTATTAAGCCAATTTCAAGTGATATACATTTTAAAAGTAAATTTAGAATTGTACAGTAGATTGAATTAAAATAGAGTCTCACAACACATGTTGTTGCTAAAAGAACATGGGAGAAAGTCATGTATTTCTCATGTTCCAAACCAGGTGGTGACAAGCAACTCTATCTACAGCATTAAAACAAACTGTAGGTAATTAACATAAGAGGTCCTACTGTCACCATCATACATAATGAAACAATATGTCACAACACATAGGAGGAAAGAATGCACAATGCAATGTAAAGCGAGATGACCATAGCCAAAGATAGAACCTTTGTATTGCAGACATTCCCAAGTTCAATATTGAATACTTTATTGCATTTTACAATGTTTGCAGAATAGCGGATAACAGTTTTTAATGAAATGTAGACAGTGTAAGCCCAACCAGCAATTTGAAAAGGAGGAGGTCTATCAGTTACTATGGCTATGTACTATTATTTCTTTTTAAATTACAAGAGCAAGTGGAACACTCTCAGTTCATTTATGTGCCAATAAAACTAAAGATACTATCACACAGAACAGTTCATAAATTGGCAATTTCATAATGCTACTATTAATTGACGACCTCCTTGGTCGAGTGGTTTGTACACCGGTTTTCATGGTGTCGCCATCTCTGAGGTCCCGGGTTCGATCCCCGGTCGACACAAGTTAGAAATTATTGTTTTTCTAAATTGTCTCGGGTCTGGGTGTTTTCTATGTATAATAAGTATGTATTTAAGTATTTTAAGTATGTTTATCAGTTGTCTAGTAACCATTTAACGAGTTTCTTCAAAGCTTCTCTTGGGCTAGATAATTGGTGTGATTGTAGGAAAGATTTATTTATTTATTTATTTATTTATTTAATGATCTATCATATAACATTTAAAACTTTCATGGTCACTCTTCGATCAACAATACCAACTAGATTTTGTTTTTTAATATATAATTTAATAATTAAATTCGAACTCTCCCAAGGCACATAAACCCAAGAGGTTTTTGCTGAGGATCGATGATATAAAAATTTGTGTTTGATATGTTTTACACAATAAAAAAAAAAGATAATGCGTCACATACAAAATCAAAGCTAAATTCAGTCCACTTGAATAAATACTTTTTCAAAGCAATAAATTACTCCTGTCACTTAAAAACGAAAAGACGTCAATAACATTTAAGTAGTGGTCAAATCAGCCTTGAGGGGCAACAAATAAGGTACTTCTTCCTGTTATTGCCTTGCAAGAAAATAAGAGCTCACTTCTCAAGTGCGCTCTTATTTACCGAGAGACACATTTTTAGCGCTGACCTGACATCTAGTTGTATTGTTGATCAAAGTGGTCACTACCATTATTTTTATAAAAAAACGGGATTTTTACCATGTTTGAGTTGTTGTTTTTGAGTCCCCGATATGATATTTTGGCGCAGTTGCATGCACCATGATCGATCACCAGTGACCGGAATAGGTGGTGCAATTTTTTGGGATTTAGTGAAGTTTTCCTAATATGGATATGTTAAGTTAATAAGTTGAAATATCATTTTCCACATATAAATGGATTTTAGATGTAAAGAGAAATCGACTAACAATTTCTCTTCACATCTAAAATCCATTTTTTTTACCAAGATTGAAAATATAGAGAAAATAATTGTAATTTATTTTAATTCCATGGAAGGCACTGATAATGTAAATGAAAATTATTAATTTATATTGTTTCTATAAATAATATTCTTGAAAATGAATGTTTAAAATGCAATCTGAATTTTTTATACTTGTAAACTTGGTAAGATATTATAAAATCCTGAATCCCGTAAGTCTTATCCATATTAATACAAATGCACTACCTATTCCAATCACTGATGATCACGGAGTAACTTCACAGAGAAATATCATATTGGGGAACTCAAAAACAACAATGAACTGAAACATAGTAAAAATCTCGTTTTTTCATAAAAATAATCTATTACATAAACTATAGGGCTGATAGTTTATTTAAGCAAAATCATTAAGGTTTGTCAGTATTTACCAACTAGGTGACGTTAGGTGTCATGCTACAGGCCTTTCACCATGAAGAAATCACATGAAGATATTTGGCTATAACCCACCAAGCTAGCTAGCACAATGAGCGTTCATGGGATCATCATCAGCCTATAACATTCAACTATTGGGGACAGGCCTTTGCAAATGGACAGCGGCACATGTGGAGGAAGGGCCATTATCCTCTACGCTGGTTCAATGCGAGTTGGTGAGTTCATGAGATGCTTGCGTTGAATGAGACGATAAGAGACATTGTGGTTCAATCCCTTTAGGAATAATAATGTGGAATCCCTATTGGCTATTTTGACAAATAATTATTGTAGCAAAATGTAAATTATGAGGAAAACACCAAAACAGGCCTACAGCCGTACAGCAATTTTAGCAGCAAAGAAATAGATTCTGTAATATTAACCAGTTCACTGTGCCATAGACCACATAATATGTGGCAAATACCAAATGATGATGAAACCTGTTAAATGTACATAATATCAAAAATACCAATAAAAATGTATTAATCTCTCGCTGCTGTAAAATATTATAAAGGTAATTTAAAGTATTTATTAAAAGGCTTTACTAACACTATTAGTAACAATTACTAATAATAAAAACTACACGCCACCATACTATCCGTATGAAAATTATGTAGTAACTACTTAGTATTGTTTTTTTTAAAACACATAATGCAGTGAAATAATAACATTATTATAGTTCAATTACAATAAAAATGCTATTTGATTTACGAAGTAAGTTTCATTCAAAAGAGTTGTTTATGGAAATAACATCATATTACAGGAGACCATGATATTCATAAATCAGTGTAGAAAAGATTGTTAAAATTGCATTAAATATTGTTTGGTTTGTATATCTGATTGTTATTCATTGTAAAAATGTGGTGAATAAGAAACTATTAGGATATCAATAACTTTAATCAATAATCCAAGTGCATTATTCGTCTTCAGCGTAGGTACCGGCGTAAGAATTGTTAGTAAACAAATAACACATGATCGTCAAGCCGGCTTCACAAAATTTTTTATACAGTAGTTGAAACACGTATCCGGCTTCCAGATATAAAAAAATCGAAAATTTCCCTCGATAAACTCTGGAGATATCCTTAATTATATCAAAACCGGCGTCGAAAGGCTACGCTAAAACACCATGTGGCACAAACGCGCCAATTTTTGACGTTTAAGTTTTTTACGCCGGGATAGTGAGTCTAGTACTTTATACACAATTTCAGAATTTTCTGATAAACGTACAATAGTTCGCAGCCTGATAAATAGAGAATAAACCAATAATTTATGAAAATATATTTTCCGACAAAACTTACCGCCTCTAGCGGGAAGATTACGAAACGAAAACATAATGGCGGACCACACAGTACAGTAGTTTCATGACTGCAATCAAAATGCGCAAATACTTACACTTTCCTCCTCTTTTTCCATCCCAGAGGGCATTTGAGGTACTGCACGATTAATCGCCGAGTAGTCCGGCAAATCCGGGAGCTCCTCGGCGAGATATATGGGCATTGGTTTCGACGCATCCAGGGCCCTCGCCCTAAACGAGAGCTTCGACATTTTGTTGACAGAACAAAACACGCTAGCGTCGACACTAAAATGCACTTATAAAACACTTTATAGCTCCTCCAGGAGGTCCCAAAGGACCGTAAACTGCACTTTGCACACTCTAGTTCGTTCCCATGGTTAATATTTGCACGCACTCAGTCACAATTATTGAAAAACAATAACGAAACTTTACATATTGAGCGTACTTTACAGAAAGCCATCATGGCGGCTTTCCGTTTGGCGGACGACCATGACCAACTTCCACCTAGCACGACGTGCGCGGGAAGGAAACACGCGGGGGCAATTCCAACATTTTGTTAACTTTTTATATATTCTTGAGCTCTCATTAGAAACTATGTACTATTTATAAATTATAATTAAAATAAACTTGTTTCGTTATTGTAAAATTGTTTTTACATTTATCACTTCTGGTTGATAACGTTATAAATACTAAACTGACTAGTATTTTTCTGTAGTGCATCATAGACAATAAATGTGTCTGTACGCTTCGTTTCACGCATTTAATATGTCAAGTTCTACGCACGATAAAAAAAGCTTACTATTTTGTCTTATTTATGTGTATGGCAAGCTTATTAATATTTTTTTAATATACTACGTCTGTGTTATAATATAAATTATTCACAAAACACCCGCGGTTGTTGCAAAAACAAGTCTGAGTATTGTTTTTGTGCTATTGATATTAGTATTTGTCATGACATGCACATGATGACATGATGACTAACCTTCCGAGAATAGTAGCCGTGGTACCTCAGAATATTATGCTAATGCTTTAGTTTTTAGACGTATAAATACGTCTGTGCTTTAGTTATTATTCTATACGTGGTGCCTCAGTGCCTCAGAACAATAGCTTTAGTTATTGTTCTGAGCACAGTACACATCTGTGCCGTTGTGAGTGTATGTCACACAACGTCTGTGATGTCACAGACGTGTAATTCGTCTGTGTTGTATGTACCTATGTCTGGTTCAATCTCGGACCAAATGGGCGATTTTCTGACAGCCCAAATTAAAAAGTAAAAATTAGTTCAAAAACACCCGATAGATGTCGTTTTATAAAAGCCGGCCACCAGCCGTACCTACCTAAGGGCTGTAATAAATTCAACACTTTTACTTGTCTACCAAAAGAATAAAAAAATAGTAAGTCCTTACCTATTTATATTCAGGACATCCAGAACCTATTTCTATTTTGGAATAGAATAAATTTTACGCAGCCATACACGTGCTCTTCATGAACCCGCCTTTTATCATGCGCCATACTAATCTATGCTAAGCGCCATCTATGAAGTCATTTACGAACCAATTCCTTTTTTTTTTAATCTCGGAAAATCGCCCATTGGTCCGAGGGTTCAATGCTCTAAAGCCGCAGTTCCACATTCGCTCTCTCGCTCATTGTATTTTTATTGTTGATCAAGCAACATATACTGTATATTAAAAATGGATTGAAGGAACGACTGAGTTCTAACGTTTTGGGAACTTTACCAAGCTCAACCAGTTATTTGGTTTGGTTTCCAAAACATGATTGACACAAACATAAGCAAAAAATTATTTATTAATAATCATTGACACGCGGATGCTGCTAAAACGTAGACGTCGTCCATTCTTGCAAGTTGAAGTAGAAAAGAACACACGCGAATGTGTAAACAGTCACTCGTCTCAGTTTAAGGAAGGCGAATGTTTTGTCGAACATATCGTCGATTGGCGAAGCGAGTAGCGAGCACGCATGTGGAACTGTAGTATAAGATGTAAGTATGTATGTACCCTTTGACTATATACATGTCATGTTATTGTATAAGCCTCGGACCTTTGGTCCGAGGTATAAGCTCTAAGTATTGTGCGTTTTTAATTAGATAATCTAAGCACACAGCACCTCCTCCTAGTCAACTGTAAACTAAGGCCTAGTTCGCACCTATGCTAGTAATTTGTCTTTAAAGATTTTTTAATTACATTCGTCATCATCATTGGTCATCATCATCATTCGCTTGCCCTGTTCCTATGATTTGTGCCAAAGATTACTATGTAATACATCTGTGCAAGGAACTTAAATCTACCTACCTAATCTGGAATAATGTGCATGGGCAATTTGACATCGTTTAAAAATAAATCCTAAGCATCGATGGAATATGATGGCATGGCATAGGATGCGACCATCGTACGAATCGACGATCAAACATATTGATCTAGAATAGGTGTCCTAAATCGCGCGATGCATTCGCGCGACTGAAATGTCTAAAAATCTATTCGCGCGAACTCTGTTCGTGCTAACGCGCGATCAAACCTATTAATTATGAAATCTTATAGCATTGAATGCTCTACGGATGAAATAGGTGTCCCAACCCAACTAAGGTTCGCGCGATGACCGCGTCGCGTCAATAGGAGCGGGGAGAGGGGCAGTTTGTGTGTCAAGCGGTCATAAATCGTGATCGCGTATTCGCGTTCTATTAGGACACCCAGGTTTTTCTAATCGCGCGATGGTCGCATCGTTTAATCACGCGATGATCACGTTATCGCGTTGTATTAGTACGATGCCTTACCGTTATTAAAGCAGTGTCGCGTTGTGGCCAACAATGAGCCAACAGGCTCATTAAAACGATACTACCGCCCCCTCTCTTCCTTTGGGTGTCGTAAAAGGCGGCTGACGGACTAAAGACTGCACATATATACAACAGCATAGAGCGGCGATGGGCTCACCACCTGTCATGCTGAGCACATATGCAGCGCTATTTGGTGAAAAGTGGACTATGGCAGAGGACTGCTTTTGCGGTTTTTATTGCCTAGTCTCTGACTAACCCTTCGGAGATAATAGTCGTCGTGATTATTATGTATCTATGTACCTATCCTACTGTTATCATATCACTCTTATGTTCTATCCTTCTTTTACAGAAATCTGTGTTCGAAGAGAAAAACGATTCGAGTGAGAAACCGCTTCGAGAGCAGAGTGTCCCTTTCTAAAGTATTGCCAGGTAGGATGTGCTTGTTCTTTCTAGTTTAGAAACCTTATATTTTTTCAATACTTACGTTGTCGGATTTACATACATATATTATTTATTATGTTACTATAACTGAGAGCATATTGTACAGCAAATTGAAAACTGACAATTAAATTAATAGATTATTGGTAGAATATAATATACTACGTTTAATATACTACAGTGGCAGGTGGCAGGCCCTCTGAACTGTTAGGTATCTTTAAAGAAACGAGCTTGTTCCTTCCTTAAAGGCCGGCAACGCGTCTGCGATTCCTCTGGTTTTGCAGGTGTCCATGGGCGGCGGTGATTGCTCTCCATCAGGTGTCCCGCTTGCTCGTTTACCTCCTTTTTTTATAAAAAAGGAGCCGTTCAATATAAAGAGCCGTGTAGCGTAGCGGCTCATTAAAATAATACTACCACCCCATATCTTCACTTAGGTGTCGTAAAAGGCGACTAACGAATTAAAGACTGCACATACATCCAACAGTATAGACCAGTGATGGGCTCACCACCTGTCACGCTGTGCACATAATTATGCAGTCGCTATTTCGTGAAAAGTGGACTAGGCAGAGGACTGCTTTTGCGGTCCTTATTGCCTAGTCTCTGACTAACCCTTCGGGGATAATAGTCGTGATTACTTAGGGTGAGGATGCCTATAATGAGATAGGCGCCAAATTTGAGATAACAAAGTAAGCACGAAAGTAGCCCCCCGTTCAGGCCGCGATGCAAAGACAAGTAAACGGTGTTTTAACGAAAAAAAATATCATTTTTTTTTCATCAAATCTTTACGAGGTATGTAAGAATGTTATTATTACTTTACTAATAACATGAGGACTTGCGTCTATGTCAGAAATTACATACACGCAATGCCTTTAATGAAGTTCTGTTGCAGGGATCTGACGGCTGTCAAGATCCTTACGTGGGAGGGCGGTGATAGGCGGACGGTAATTTTATCGTCAGCTACCTCCCCTTCGAAAAGGCGGATTTAGTATCAAAGAAGATGCGGGAACTGGTAACCTGTATTGGCCGAGAAAACCAAGATATCATCATCGGTTGCGACGCCAACGTGCATCATGTGATCTGGGGCAGTTCAGACACCAATGAGAGACGGGAGAGACTGCTGGAGTATCTAGTGAGTTCACCCATGCAAATTCTTCATAAAGGAAATAAGTCCACCTTTTTCAATGCCCGGAGGGCTCAGGTACGTGATTGATATAACCATTGCTAGTAACAGAACGGTAAGTAACATCACAAACTGGCATGTGTCGGACGAGGTATCACTTTCCGACCACAACTACTTATGCTTTGGGTACAGACTAGGTAAGATCATAGGAACTGTGCAAAGAAAGAACCCTCGAAACACCAACTGAGAGGGCTTCAGGAAGAATCTCTGGAAGGATCTAGATGGTCAAAGCGACAATATCAACTCAGCTGTAGACAGAATTTGAAGATGATAGACTTACAGAAGCACTGATGACGGCCTAGCAAAGCAATTGCCCAGAAAAGAAACCAGCGGCAAAGAAACTACAATGGTGGGCTTCAGAGGTTGCTCATATCAGAAGAGCGACACGACAGGCGTTCAATGAAGCGAAGGCTAAGAACAATTTTATTGAATACAATAAGGCTTTAACTTGCTACAACAGTGCGGTTCGTAAAACAAAGAGATCGGCTTGGAGAAGACATTGTGAACAGATACAATCTGTTCCTGAAGCAATGAGACTAACCAAGGCAATTTCTACAACAAAGGCGATTCCATTGTCTGCAGTTACGAGGGCAAATGGAACTCGGACAGAAACTGGTGATGATACACTAAAGGTTATGTTGATACTCACTTCCCTGGATCGAGTATCGTCCAGGACGAACATGACCCAATCAGCTGGAAGGAGCAGCATAGTAGGACTTCCAAGTATGATTGGACAATAGCTAAAATAATCTAAAGTTAAATGGGTGCTGGGGAGCTTTCAACCATTAAAAACACCAGGGCCTGATAACATTTACCCCATCTTACTACAGCAGGGCGCCTCCATACTGGGCTCCCATCTCTGCAGACTGTACAAAGCCTGCATTGCGTTCGGCTATATACCCCGAATATGGAGGCGTGTTAAGGTAATTTATATACCAAAAACGGGTAAACCGGATTACGAAGAACTCAAAGCTTTTAGGCCAACAATTCTTCAATCTTTTCTCCTCTAGGCCTTGGAGAAGATGGTAGACAAATTTATCAGAGCGGGACCATTAAAAAAATTCGCACTTCATGGACTTCAATGCGCTTATCAGCCAGGGAAGTTTGTGATCACCACAGACATTATATGTCTGTGGTGATCACCAAAAGGAGACCCGGCGTTTTATGCTTAAGTTGTATACTTTTTTAATTTTTAATCTTTTATTCATTATTCAAATTCAAATCTTTAATTCTAATCAAACATGACGTGACGGCATTGTTGACATTTCTCTTTTTTAAAAGCAAAAGAATTATGGTTTATTTAGCCACGTTAGACATTTTTATAGTAACTTGTCTGTTTTTTGAAGACTTAGTGTTTCCATATTAAAAAATATTACTAATTTTAGCATTTTGTATACAAATTGAGCATTTTTTCTATGGAAAGTGCCGGTTCTCCTTTGGCGAGCGTGGTTATTAGACCAATACTCACCTAAGACTTGATCTCAATGATACGGGCATTTGCCCAGCAGTGGGACAATGTAGGGTTTTTTTTCAGCCTATTACCGTCCACTGCTGAACCGGTACTGGGCAGCCCCCATCCATCCCTTGCCCGCCACCTTCCTTATGTCGTCGGTCCATCGCGCTGCAGGGCGTCCTACTCTGCGTTTGCCTAGATGCGGTCTCCACTCTAGGACATGCCTGCTCCAACGGTCATCCGTCCTTCTGCAGATATGACAGCCCACCTCCACTTCAGGGTGCTGATTTTGAGAGCGATGTCGGCAACTCTGTCGAATAATTTCGTTGCGGAATTTATCCGCTCAGAAACTCCAAGCATCGCTCGTTCCATCGCACGTTTCTGCTCCATATGTCATCACACGTCGGACGCACTGGTTAAACAGTTTTGTTTTTAGGCACTGGGGAATCGACGACTGAAAGATACTACGTAGCTTCCCGAATGCCACCCAGCCAAATGAATCCTTCTGTCCGCTTCCTTCTTGAAGTTGTGCCTGCCCAGTTGTATAGTTTGGCCAAGATAGATGTATTCTGGCACAACCTCAAGAGTAGCGTCGACGACAGGTCTCGGGGATATGCGACCATTAAACATGATCTTGGTCTTGTCCAGGTTCATCTTGAGACTTTACTTGTCTTGAAGATTATCTTTTAGGCTGTTCAGTATTTCTTCCAAATCCTGCAGAGATTCCGCCATGAGAACAATTGTCGTCTGCGAATCGTAGGTGTGAGATATATTGTCCATTGATATTGATGCCCCGTCCGTTCCAGTCGAGTGTTTTGAAGACTTCCTCCAACGCGTCCGTAAACAGTTTCGGAGAGATGACATCTCCCTGTCTTACGCCACGACGCAGTTGCATTGGGTTGGTGCTCTTTTCTTGTACTTGGACGGTCATCGATGCGGCTTCATAAGGACATCTCAGTACCTCGATATATCGACAGTGGATCATACATTTCTGCATGGACTATAGGACAGCCCAGGTCTCGATGGTGTCGAAGGCTTTCTCGTAGTCCACATACGCTATGCATAGCGGCTCATTATACTCCTCTGTTTTCTGTATAACTTGCCTTAGAGTCAGTTTGTTCAAACTTTTGAGCAAGACGATTCGAAATAACCCTCGAAAACATAGACATGGCTCGGGAGGGAAATTGGACATTTGTTCTTCAGAAGTGTGTTATCGAATTTTTTGAAGAATAATATCGTCATCATCACACTCCTGCTTCATGCCTCCGGTGTAGTGCCAGAGTGGATGACGGAGTTAAAGAGCTTAGCAAACTCTTTCAAAACAGGTGTGCCCCCTGCTTTGAGAAGCTCAGTTGTTATGCCATCATCCCCCGGCGCTTTGTTGTTCTGAAGCTGTCCAAGCGCTATTTTAATGTCGCCCATGTCGATGTCAGGAAGCTCGCCTGTATGGTGGCGGGTTAGTCTAGCTCGGGGATCATCCGCGCTGTGGGTCGGTGGATATGATTTTTGGGAGCCTCCCCAAAGAAATTTTTGATTTCAGTGAGTAGGTACCTCTGGCTTTGAAGTGACGGTGGTGCCTTGTGAACTTGTGATGTCTTGAGTTTTGTCAGGTGACAACTGGAGTGACGGGGCTTGGCAAATACCTTCAAACCCCTGTTTTTCGCAATTGCGTATTCAACAGCCCGGGCAGATCGTCGGGTATTTTGCCTAACTAATAGACTCTTCACTTCTTTGTTAAGTGCCTGACGCTCAAAAGGTGTGTGAAAAATGGATTATGCAGAGGCACAGTATATTTTGCGCATGGGGGTGCATTATGCGAAAGGTACATTCTGCGACTGAACCGTTATTTTTAGTTTAATGAAACTCATGTATAGTCTTGATTATTGGCTTCTTCAATAATAAAAATGTGTTGTAGATTGTAGGTGATTAATTGAAACAAAAGTGGTATAAAACATGTTTAGCTATAATTGTATGTTTCCGAAAAACTTTTAAAAAACAGTGTCCAACCACAAACATAAATTGTTATTTTTTAACTTTCTCTCACATAACTCTGGCTTTTATAAAAAAATCAGAATTAAGACCAATAAACAGTACCCAAATAATAGATTAGATTTTGCTACCAAGATCATTTTATACAAGCTAACTTATTGTCAGGTTTTCAAATATGGGCCGTGGACATTGTTCTTTCGTCATTAAATTATGAACTTTATCGTTTGGGTATAAGGATCAATATCGCTTAGAGATATTAGACCGTTTTGAGTAAATTGACCTGCTGTACGTGTACTTCATGGATGATGCAATGCAATACAAGATTTTTTTTAGAATATTTTAAACTGTAACTACTTACACAATATAAAAGATATTAAAACGTTGAAAAAAGTTGACTACCTTAGGTGGGAATCGAACCTACTTTCTCCGTTTAACTACTTACAGTTAAAAATAAATTGTGGATATTGATCTTGGTATTCTGTATTTAAAAAATAACTTCATACTTAAATGTAAGTAATAATTTTTAAGATGTTATTATGGACTATGAATTTTGGTTCAAAATAAAAATGTAACATATTTACAATTATATTTTCATGTGTAGTGTATTAATTAAATTACTAAATTATTCTTTGCATTACTTACATGTAATTCGTAATAATTAAAGTTAAGTACATACATTATTATACTTTACAGTTTAATATTATAATCTAGTCATTTATTCAAAGAACGTTTTGGCAATACTGTAAAAAGTTTTCTAAATAACATGTCGTGAGTACGTAAGTACCTACTCGGTTTGATTGGTGGTAGCGTTTGTTTGTTGTTCGCCTGGCTAGCTACCACCATCTTGTTTTTTTTCTGTCACCGAGAATGTTATGATAACAATAAATAAAGATTTTAAAAATGAATGCGTAGCGGTGAAAGAATACTACCCCGTCTCTTCCCTTGAGTGTCGTAAAAGGCGACTACGGACTAAAGACTGCACATACTTCCAACAGCATAGAGCGGCGATGGGCTCACCACCTGTCACGCTGAGCACATGCTGTCCTCATTGCCTATTCTCTGACTAACCCTTCGGGGATAAGTCATGATTATAATTATGTAAGTATGTAAAAAACGAAAGAGAATGCTCTTTAGAAAATTGTGTCTTATTTCCATTGCGCTAAAGCTCAGTTCACAACGTGCAGAACATTGATAAACAAATAATTTAATTATCATCATTGCATAATAAAAAGTAAGGCAACTGTTTCCTTGTGTCTGTAGCTCCGCTTTATTCTTCAAAACCACACAATAGATTTTCATGCGGTTTTCATATCAAAACGGCTGCACCTATTAGGCTAATTCTTTATTTATTGTGTTTGTAATTTTCAGGACAACGATTGGTTCTAAATAATGTTTTGTTGTAAGGAATGTACAAAATCCTATTCTCCATTTCAACAATACCATCATTTCTAACACTACAATAAAAAGAAAACGTACAGTTCAACATAATAATTTATTCAGACAATTTCATAATTTCACAATACATTTGACAAAATGACAAAAAAAAAACAGTAAAATACGATTTCTTATATTCCATGATGTTTGAGTATCATAATTCATTATTATCTATAAAATTCAAAACCCCATAATCACAGGCATACAACTATCTCTTTCGTACATTGTTTGTCTCACTCTGGCCTGTCCGCTTATACATAAAGATAACGATCAACATATTCGTACAGTCGCCGACTTAAAAACATTATCAGAATTTATATTTTCATTACAGACTAAATATTTATTTTATACAAAGCAGTTTTTTTATTATAAAATTAAATTCAAGCGTGCAACGCTATTCGAATTGTTGTTAAAATTTAATAAATATTAAGCAACTACACAGATAACTTTGTTACAAAGGCAAACACAGTGAGCCTAGGACTACCATTTTAAAAATTAATACATCTTTTTAGTAAAGGTTAAAAAAACCAAGATCTTAAAATTCTAAAAGCATAATTATTTTATTTTATTATATTTAATTAATTGACGACGTGAAATACTTTGCTTTGTATGGCGCAGGGCAATGAGAATCTTAAATATATAAGTAACTAAAAATTAAGCAATCGATTTTTCAAATCAAGGTCGAAATATCAATGCGACGATTTAATTTCATGAACAACTTGATACAAGAAACAGTCAAATTCGTAAAAAAATCGATTTATAAGAGTGGTCCAAAATAGTCGTAACACTAATAAAAACAAGGACTTACAATTGTCTTTTCAATAAATATATTATTAGAGAGTGCTATGTACAGCAGTGGGTTGAAAAAGGCTCAAAATTATGATAGTGAATATAATTCTTGATACATATTTGTTATTTTTTGCGTTAATAACGCTCAAACATACTTTCGAGATATTGAAACGTTGAAAATAGTCCCCACTTCAAGTCAACTTTTTTCAACATTTTTAATGAACATTATTCTCATTACCCTGCCTCATATAAAATGTAACTAAAACTCAGTTCATACAGAAAACTGAAAATCACATAATAGGCTCACAGTTTGCTATCTCTGTACATCTCGTGAAAAAATAAGCCCGTACTTACCACTGGCTGATAAGTGTCAGATAGTCTACTCACAACTTTTATGTCTTTGTATTTGACTAATGAGAATAATCCATTATAGACCGCATTACATTTATCAGATAGGGTAATTCATGTTTAGAAAACCATGCAACTAACTTTCTAACAATTAATAATATCAGTTATCAATTAAGACATGAATATATGTCACACAACAACGCGCACGTGCTTATGACTGACGAGGACGACCGCCCGCACATGTGAAATGTCATTTCATTTCAAACTGCGACTGCGACTGCGACCCGGGTCACAGGTCAATCGGACGCACTACTCGCACGCAGGGATTGCTTGAGTAGATGCGTCCCGCTCACACCTCGCTCGTATGATTGTCGTGCATGCTCGCCGCGGTCGCTCCGCGCGATTTCATTCGATCATTCATACACGCACGCACTAGTGAGAAATCCTAATCGCTGCGATTGCGAATGACAATAGCAGTTATGTCATATGAAAAACTAAATCATATGATTTTTCACTGCTATCAATGATTTGTTCCATCTTTAGTTAGAAGTACCACCCCTATCACATTGTATAATATATAATTCATAACGTCAAATGTATATTAAAACTATATTTTTCTATTGGATTAGCAGTACTATAAAAACAAATCATAATGCTTGTACATTTAATAACATGATTGACTCCATTTAAAATTCGGAATTAGTATAAATATCGACTATTTGTAATAAAAACACTTTACACTTTTCACATTACAACTAATATTCAGTTATATTGTCTCAAACCTTTAGATCCATTTTCGCTTGCAACAATAAACTGACAAATTGGAAGTTGCACTTTGGCGACATTTTCGTTCGCAAGTAATTTTAATTGATATAATTCATAATATTTTAGTCCTTTTTTATTGTATTGTAAGTAGTGTCTAGAATTTATAATTAAAAATTAATCGGATCTAGATTTCTAGCAGTTTTTTCAGATCATTTTTGTAAAATTAGTGTTTAATTTTACATGGTTTTCTAGTAATTTTTCACGGTAGCTACAGAATCTGCATGCGTTTGGGATCAGCGGTCTGTAAAAGTGAACTTTGACTATTACTCTATCTGACAAATAACAAGAAGCAAAAAGTTAAGTAGGGAAGGTGTAATATGTTTTATTTTTATAATTATAAGTATATGTAAGAATGTATTGTGGTTTTATTATATTATAATGATGATTGTGCAGTGTCTAGTCAAACCCTAACCCGGTATTTGGACAAGAAGCAATTGTGAAACTGTATTATCTTTGTTACAAATAAATACAAAACCTAGCCGAAAAATGCACAGTTAGTTCTACTTCGTATGGTGGATTAAGTGGATTATTACTTTTTATAACTTTTTAAATTAATTAAGCTATAGAACTGAATTAATGCATAAGGTTTACTTAACATGGTTTTCCGATATTATATTTAGCAGAGTTACAATATGGTTATTTTGTTACATAGCTGGCAGAATACATACGCTGCTCAATTTCACATGGCTTCCTCACAATTGTTCGCGGTAGCTACAGAATGAAGTCTTGATACACAGTAAAGTTATATTTCATATGGTTTCCAAATTTATTTTGATTAGTACGCTATACAGCTGGTAGAAATACATACATAGCTCAATTTCGCATGGTTCCTAACAATTATTGACGGTAGCTACAGAGTCGGCGTGCGTGTGGAATCCACCGACCGTTATACTGAGCAAATTTTGAATTGTTAATATAAACAGCTGTTTAAAGCTCAATATAGAATGGTTTCCTAACATTTGTTCACGGTAGCTACAGAGTGCGCGTGTGGAATCAGCTGTCCGCGAGCGTGTTGAGTGCGTGCGCGGGGCAGTCGCCTTGGGGGGCTTTGGTGGAAGGCTTAGCCCCCTTGCCCACGAAGATTTCCACCTCCTGGGAACAGGAGAAATTGTGTTAACATACATATGCTTACACCCTCATTTTTTAATAATTATAAGAAGTTTCGGGATATCTTCAGCGCATAATTTTGCACAAGCTTTGTTATGGGACCAATTTTTTATTTATTTATTTACACGCACAAAATACATCGCAATTTTAAACACCGAAATATGAAATGAAACACTTTTTTACGGATTAACTTGCGTTTAAATTACTATTTCCATAGTTTTTTATATTCTCCCTGTGACCACGGACCCTGTAAAGGGTTTGAAACGTCAGGATAATATAAAAAACTATGGAAATAGTAAATTAAACGCGAGTTAATCCGTAAAAAAGTGTTTCATTTCAATGTGTAGTGCTCGCTTAAACCCCAGAAAACAATAACCGAAATATGAAATGTGTACATAACTTTGATTAAATTTTGTTTATTTTTGCATAAAACTTCGTAACCATAAGGTTTCCAGGTATCTAATTTTAACTCTTATTCTATTTATTGATGGAATGTGCCCTAAATCAAGCGCTTAGAGAATGCTTAGTCGCAAACCTAAAAGTCAACAGCCTTGATATTGGAGTATTTCAAAGTATACTGTCTGACCCCACGTCCAGGGAAGTGAAGATGATTTACAGATTGGCGGCGCTAAGCCTTTAATTCGACAACATAATAATCAATCGATGTAAGATAGTTTTTTATTTTAAATGTAATAGTTATGTAATTATTATACAAAAGGTCTTTAAAAAAATAAAGAGAAAAAAACTCCTATTCTATTCTATCCAGCCGGCCTAGCATGCGCAACACGAGAACTCTTCTCGACCCGTTTTCTCGTGTTTTATTCATTTATCTCTAATGTCTATCGACACTAAAGACACATGGATGCAGTTAGAACTCTACATAATATGTCAAAAATAGACATAATATTAGTTTTTGCATAAACCGTGGTATTTTTGTCTAATAACACGACAACTTAAAATGATTTTTTTAATACAGTTGCTCAATAAGTAGCGTATTGCAGGGACGTATATCTTTCGGGATGTGGGCTATTACACACTCGAGCGTTTTCTTTACCCTTTCCGAGCTCGTGCGTTCTCTTTGCCAACTGTCAAAATATCTGTCTATTCTGTCTATTAAAAAGAAAAAACCAACCACGAAGTTTTTACAAAAAAAAAACTCATAGAAGTTTTTATGACTCATGCAAATATTTTTAAAAAGAAGCTACTAATTTGTTTCAATATCACATTTAATTCAATGAGTTAGGTTAGGTTTCATTTCATTTCATCTCATTAAATTTCATTTTCATTTCATATCAATAAAAAAATTCTACTCAAGTCTTGCCTGTATGGGCATAGTTTCCTTTGCCTACCCAGAATGGGTGAAGAAAACAAAAAAATCTCTGCTTATATTCTATTACGGTTGGCGCCATTTTTCAAAAATATAATAAAATCTTTATCAAATTGCTTCATTTTTTTCGCAACTGTATTAAAAATAGTTGTTCAGTACATGTCATTGTACCGGAACCGTCATTGCAATGATAGGCTTTCCGCACTCGTAATGAAATATACTATGTCGCCTCTCGTCCGCGACATATCTCGTGTTGCGCATGCCTACTGAGCCCACACAGCAATGGTTTCTCACCTGGCTGCCCTCGATGGCCATGTCGTCGTGCTGCTGGCTGGGCCCCGCCACCGCCTTCGCCGCCAGCTGCCTCTCGCGAGCCACCCGTCTGCAAACGCAACAGCAAGCGTCATTAGTTCACTGTTATTTTATTTTATTCATCATCATCATCAGCCTATTAACGTCCCACTATTGTCACAGGCCTCCCACGTGGACAATAGCACGTGGGGATATTGGGCCATAACCCACCACGCTGGCCCAATGCGGGTTGGTGGGTTTTAACGACTGCCATCTTACGACTACAACCGGGACACCAACGGCTTAACGTGCCTTCCGAAGCACGGAGGAGCTCGAGATGTTTTTAATTTGGTCACCCATCCAGCGACCCGGCATTGCGAAAGTGGCTTAGCGAGCAAGATCGCAAGCCGAACGCGCTAGCCGCTGCGCCATCGAGCTCCTCATTTATTTTATTATCTTAGGAAAACTAAGGTTTACACATTACAGTAAGGTTACAGAATAAAATACATAGAAACCATAGAGTTATTATGTACTACGTACTAGAGAAGACGTCTCAACTAGATTGTAACACGCGTTGGAGCCATCTCGCTCCAACTACATTAATCTGTGGCAGGCGCTAGACGCAACAATACACGCATTCTGTGTTCTATTTTATTAAAATATGCCTTTATGTGTGCTAAGGTACTGTTTAAACAACTCAGGAAATACAAATAAAAACAAAGGAATCACTTTTCACCTGGAAATACGTACCAAATTATCGATATAACATGCATTTGACTAATTATTTTATCAAATCGCCGGACAACTAAGCCCCGCACCACGGTACAAGTATCATTGTACCGTGCCCGCAACGCACCACGCACTAGATGCCCGCTGCCATCTAGCTGTGCACATTCATTGTATGGGACGTCTTCTCTAGTTTATTTACCTCAATGATAGAAACCACTTCCTGGTTCTCACCGATAGAACATTTCAACATACACCCTGTAACCTTGTCGCGTAGCGGTGAAAGAATACCCTACCCCTCTTCCCTTGGGTATCGTAAAAGGCGACTAACGGACTATAGAGCGGTGATGGGCTCACCACCTGTCACGCAGAGCTCATGTGCCGTTGTTATTCAGTGTACCGTGGACTATGGCAGAGCACTGCTTCTGCGGTCCTCATTGCCTAGTCTCTGACTAATCCTTAGGGGATAATAGCCATGCATACACAGGGTTAATTTTGGACCCCCCGCCAAAAGTAAATACGGGGTAAAAAAAGTAATAATAAATGAATGCCGTAAAAATAATAAATGTTTTCTATTTTTCTAAACAATTTTTGGCTGCTTTTTATATCCTATAGTTGTAGGTGCGTGCGCTCACCCTTGCTGTCAAAGCGACGGCGCGCTGTCATTGGTGCAAGGGGTGAATAATAGCGGTCACGCGCATGCGCTTAGATAACCGCGATAGGCCGCGCGCTAGGTGATAATAAGTTTATTTTTTTTAAGAAAAAGATAAGACAAAAATGCAAACCAAAAAAAAAATCATTTTTTGGTTGTACTGCTGCTATAGAATCACGTAAAAAATTTGGCTAGGGGTCCAAAATTAACCATGTACTTATATGTAGATATCTATTTAATTTTATACTTATATTTCTTATTTCCTTATTCTTGCACCCATTTCTATATTGTTTTTTTTTTATACTAAGCCCGGCAAATGACCCCACTCCACCTGATGTTAAGTGGAAATGAAGTCCAGGCGCGAGGACAACTGGTGCAGCGTAAGAGACGCACCACCAGTCACCCTCACTCTGCCGGCCCACAAAGTGCTTCTTCACGCCTCGTCTGAAGGACCCTATGTTAGGTAGGAGGGAATACGTGTGCTGGTAGACTATTCCATCTTTTGGAAGTGCGACAAAGAAACGAGTCACCAAATTTCTTTGTGCGTGATGGAATATTTGAGACTGTAAATTGGTGACTCCGGAGAGCAGCACGCGTACTCCTATGGAGGAAGGGAGAAGGAGGGATGAGGCTAAAGAGTTCTTCAGAGCACTCGCCATGGTAAAAACGGTAAAAGACGCTGAGTGACGCAATATCTCTACGCAATTGCAAAGGCTCGAGAGTTTTAGTGACCTCCGCATTGCCGATAATGCGCACAGCGCGGCGCTGCAATCTGTCCAAGACATGGAGAAGGTACTTTGCGGAGCCGTCCCAAAGGTGAGAGCAATACTCCACGCAAGACCGCACCTGTGTCTTGTATAATAGACACAACTGATCAGGCGTGAAGAATCGCCGCACCTTGTTCAGGACACCGAGTTTACGTGAGGCATTTTTAATCACGGTTTCGATGTAGTCCTTTTGGTTCAGATCGCAGCGGATATCCATACCGAGCATGTTAATACTGCTCTGCAGGCCTAGAGATGTACCCTGAAGAGAGGGAAGGGGAGGGAATGGCGACTTTTTCGCTGTGAACGCGCACACCTGTGTTTTCTTGGCATTGAACTCCACCAGATTATCGGAGCCCCATTTAGAAATGAGGTCCAACACCCGATCGAGCTCAATGACAAGATTTGCTCGCTTCATTTCGGTGTCTACCCGCCCAGCCGTTGGGTGACCGTTATATCCCCCATGCACTGTGCTATCATCTGCATAGCAATAAATGCTTCCAAGAGGAAGCATGGCATTGATATGCAGAAGGAACAGCGTGGGGGATAGAACGGAGCCTTGAGGAACACCAGCGTTCACTGACATAAACCGCGAAGCGCATCCATCCGAAAGGACACGGATTCTACGCTCATGCAGGAAGCTAACAATCCAGGTACAGAACTGAGCAGGCAAACCGTATGCCGGGAGCTTGGAGAGAAGAGCTTTGTGCCAGACCCGATCAAAAGCCTTGGCTATGTCAAGGCTAACAGTGACTCGCCACGCTTGTCAATAGCCTCACCCCAGAGATGTGTGACGTACGCTAGAAGATCACCCGTTGACCGTTTTGGCCGAAACCCATATTGACGATCGTGAATTAGGGAGTGATCTTCTAGGTATCGAATAAGCTGTTTGTTCAATATTCGTTTTAGGATCTTGCACAAAACTGAAGTAACGGCTATAGGGCGGTAATTAGTCGGAACTGACCGATCTCCTTTTTTAGAGATCGGTTGCACATTAGCTTCGATTCTCTCTAAGATTCCGGCACACAACCCGAAGAGAGCGAGTACGACGGTACAGACGCGTTAACACAGGGGACAACTCCGCTGCACACATTTTCAGGACTATTGCTGGGATGCCATCAGGACCGTCAGCTTTCCGGACATCGATTGACTGCAGCTCCGCACGGACATCACACTGCCTGATTTTAATATTAGACATTGTGTGGCCACAGTGAGGAATTGAGGGTGGCTGTGCATTACAGTCATCGATCCGGGAGTTAGCCGCAAAGAGTTTGGCCAGAAGATCGACCTTTTCCTGCGGCTTGTGTGCTAAAGTTCCGTCAGGAAATCTCAGTGGTGGCAGCGAGGGTTGGCAGAAGCTACGGCTGCCCGTAGGATGCGTCAGGAGTTCTTGGCCTACTCGTGCAACGTTATTATATTTCTATCACCCAAGGTTGCCTGGAAGAGACTGCTTGTTAGCAATAAGGCCACCTGTTTTGTACTTTGTCACTGTATTAATGTATTCTGTATGTTCTTGTGTGCAATAAAAGTATATTTTATTACTATTATGCGTACTCACCGCCTGTGCTCCAGCATAGCCTTCCTATCGGCGTCCCGCTTGCCGGCCGCGAGCCGTGCCTTCTCGTTGTGCGCGGGCGGCGTGGCGCGGCGGCCGCGGGGCGAAGCGCCCGCGGGGGTGGAGGGGGCGACCTTCTTCGCAGGTGTCGATATCTAACGGGGGGTTATATCATTGTAAATAAATAAAACTACTTAGATTCACAAAAATCAATTGCATTCGAATCGAATGTATGTTTGCGCATCACTGCTCAGAACGGCACCGAGTTCAATTTCGGATCAGGTTAATTTAATTTAAACGGCATAAAAATAAAGTTCAAAAATCTAACTCAAATACTACGTTCCATTAATTGATCTACAATAACTGTCAATAATTCAATTAGAAATTAAATTAAAATATAATACATTACTTCATTGAAAATTCATCTACAATCAAACACATAATTTATAAATTAAAGCAAAGTTATATTTTAGTCTGAGAGAAAGAGAGAGAGAGAGAGAGAGAGAGAGAGAGAGAGAGAGAAAGAAAAGTATCTAAATGAAGTATAAAGATGATGGGATTAACGTGTGTCACACATAAATTACATAAATATTCGAAGGCAATAGCTACAGAACAAAGGTGCGCTCACCTCATTCCACCCATTTGCTTTGAATGCTGTTCACGTTGTCTGTAGGCACACCATGTCCAGAAGCCTTGGAGGTCCTGTAGCTACATTAGCTACAGAACAAGTGTTCACCTCATTCCACCCATTCGCCTTGAGCGCTGTTCACGTTGTCTACCTGTAGGCACACCATCTCCAGAAGCCTTGGAGGCCCTGTAGCTACATTAGCTACAGAACAAGCGCTCACCTCATTCCACCCATTCGCCTTGAGCGCTGTTCACGTTGTCTACCTGTAGGCACACCATCTCCAGAAGCCTTGGAGGTCCTGTAGCTACATTAGCTACTGAACAAGTGTTCACTTCATTTCACCCATTCGCCTTGAGCGCTGTTCACGTTGTCTACCTGTAGGCACACCATCTCCAGAAGCCTTGGAGGCCCTGTAGCTACATTAGCTACAGAACAAGCGCTCACCTCATTCCACCCATTCGCCTTGAGCGCTGTTCACGTTGTCTACCTGTAGGCACACCATCTCTAGAAGCCTTGGAGGTCCTGTAGCTACATTAGCTACAGAACAAGCGCTCACCTCATTCCATCCATTCGCCTTGAGCGCGGCGATGTGTGCGTACAGCGCGTTGACATTGTCGACTTGCAGACACACCATGTCCCAAAAGCCTTGGAGGTCCTGTAGTGTAGTTGGGAACGGCTCGTCCAGCCGTTCGTTGATGTTGTTGTAGCAGAGGCCTAGGTGGTGTTTTTTTTATTAATTTCGGTTATTTATTAATACGGACAATATAAATATTAAAGATAATTTATCTTAGTATTACGTATTACAAAGTTCTGTACTAGGGGACAAAAGTCGTAGAGTGTATAAATAACAGTTATATTATATATTACTTTTCTTTCTGTATAAACCTTATAGGTTAAACTATATGTAACAACCATTTTTATGTGAAAAGGAGGCAAACCAGCAGTCGGGTTACCTGATGGATAGTAATCACCGCTGCCCATGGACACCCGCAACACCAGAGGAGTCTTTTTTTATATTCTATAACGGGTAAGCGCCTTGGCCTTCATCTAACCTGATGGTAAGTGACGATAAGGCCAAAGGTGGAAGCGCGCTTCACCCGGAATCCTCAACCACTGAGGAACTGGCTATTTTACCTCTAAACTGTCGGAACAGAAACATGCTATAAAATAAACATTGTTATTATAGCGACAGACTTAGATAAGATGGTGGTAGCTAGCCAGGCGGACTTAACAGCCCTACCACCAACCAAACCGAGCACACATAGATGTACCCCGCTGGGAATCGAACCCGGGACCTCTGGGTTTGAAACCGGTGGCTTAGCCACTAGACCACGGAGCCTGGTAAAAGTCTGAGTCGCTGATGCGGTGCCGATATTCCGTGTGACGGTGGTGTTAGGTATTACGCCGGGCGAGCCGGCCCAATTCGTGCTGCAACGCAGCGTGACTCTACCACTCAAGACAGTATCACTCATTTAGCACCACCCAGGGGTCAAGTGTAGGGTCTCAAGGGTAAACCTACGGACGACGTGAGTAACTTTAATCCCTTTACAGTATGGTATAGACCACACTCTATAGTATAACTAGCGGCCCGCCCGCGCCTTAGTCCACGCTAACTTAGAAAGAAAAATATATCTACAAAATATAAACAAAAACTATCCTCAGTTAACGCTCTATCTTTTAGTGAAAACCGCATAAAAATCCATTGCGTGGTTTAGGAAAATAGTGCGGTACCACAGACAGAGAAAAACGGCGACTTAATAATATATTATGTAATGATGATTACCTTTAATCGAGTATATCAGAGGGAGCATGAAAGTAACACCAGTGACAGAGAAGTTAAGAGGACATATAATGAGGATGGATGAATGCCATCTGAAGAAGCGAGTTTCAAGCACGACTGTGGATGGATACAAGGGGAGAAGTAGGCCGAGAAAAAGATGGATGGACAGCGTGAAAGATGATATGGTGAAGAAAGGAGTGACCTTAGAATTGACAGCTGATAGGGACGAATGGAAGAAGAAGAAGAAGAAGACATACCGCGCCGACCCCAAATAGGGATAATGGCAACAAAAGGATGATGATTACCTTCAAACTGCTGCATCTTCTGCGTGGCCAGCAGACGGGCTTTGCCGGCCGCCGACCGGAGTAGACCCAGAATTTCTTCGCTCACATCCTGATCCTGGAACATGTTGGCAAAAGAACTCTGAGACTGAGATCTCACAAGTAGGATCTTAATTAGATACATACAGATACATAGACTCACGGCTGTAGTCAGAGAGCAGGCAATGAGGACCGCAAAGGAGTCTACTTCCACAGTCAATGTTTCACCAAATGATAACCTTTTTTTATTATAAAAGAACGAGGCAAACGAGCAGTAGGGTCACCTGATGGAGAGCAATCACCGCCGCTCATGGACACCCGTAAAACCGGAGGAGTCGCAGATGCGTTGCCGACCTTTAAGAAAGGAATAGGGTTAACCTCTAGAACCCCAAGCGGTCGCATTAGACCACTCTCTCCCACTTGACTTTGTACCGTGTTTTCATAGACTTACAGACTACTTTAGTATGAACAAGGTCGATTATTTCGGTTTATTTTATGCATCGTGATCGCAAAATATCGCATACTCTGTGCTCGATTCTGTCATTTTCGACGTTGACAGTTGCGCCAATTTCTGTGTCGAAGTGAATTTTAGTCGCTGAGTTTTGTGTGCTATTTTTATTGGATTTATCTAATGTAAGTACTGTTTCTTATTAGAAAATGATTATTGAGACTATAATGATCGTATTTAGATGATAAGTTGTAAGAAATACATCGTTATTACTACTAGATAAAGCGTGTAAAGTCTGATAACATGTTACCGATTTCAGAGTTTACAATACGTTCAGGGTTATGCCCTCCATTGCTTGATTGTAAATTTGATGTTGACGAGGATGGCCGCGTCTTCGTTTTATTGTTGGGTAAATACGATCTGGCTATAGATCGCCTAAAAGCCAACTAATCCAAGCACGTTGTGTTTTTGGTTTTTGCGGTGAGTACATGTAAGCGCCATGCATTTGAGACCGCCATATCCACTAGATAAGTAAATATTACCCACCACCATTTCTTCCCTCTGATGCCAACACGGTAAAGGCTTATCGACTGGTCCATTTGATCCACACCTCCCATTCCTTTATTATAATTTTGAAAGAGGTGTGGAATATTCACGTCAACCTTTTGCTTGGAAGAAGAACACCAGCGTTTGACTTTTCCCAAAGGTTCTACATTATCAAAATTGGTTCCAGTAGTGCAAACACTGTTGTCTTTCCAGCGTACAAATAATACTTCATTTGTTTTATCAAAACGATAGTCGTAGTCGGCTCTAGGCTTTTTGTTCATTTCTTTCACCGAAGTCAGTGGGCATTTTTTTGTGCGGTTTTCTCGAACAGTACCCGTCGCTCTGTATCCTAAGACGCGCAAATCATGAAGTAAGCTGTAGTTTGTAAAAAATTGTCGAAGTATACTTTGTGATCCCCAGGGTTAGTAATAGGCAACTTTTGAAGCAAGGACTTTACTACTCTAGCTCCTAGTGGATCATTTGAACTTTCCGCTGATTTTCCACAATATACGTCAAAACCATAGCAATATCCATCTGAGCTAGTGATGGCCCAGTTTTTGTAACCAAAGCGTACAGGTTTGCCCCTTATGAATTGCTTGGCTGGATGATGTCCGAAATATTTTATCATTGATTCATCCACTGATAAATCTTCATGGAATACCCCCCACTGGCATGCTTTTTTTTCTAACAGATTACATAATGGTCTCAACTTATACATTTTGTCATTACTACTTTGAGCTAAAGAATTATCAGCAAAGTGCAAGTTTCTTTTTATTTCTAGAAAACGGTTTCGAGACATGCAGTTATTCACTAAAGGAACGCCGAGATCTTCGTCAAGGCTCCAGTAAGCCCTTTCTGATGGTAATTTATGGTACCCTGAAAGCAGTAATGTTCCAAGAAAGCTTTTCATTTCCTGAATTGTAACTTCAAAAGTATGCCTATTGTTCTGTCCAGCATATAATAGACTATTGCTTATAATCAAATCTAAAACTTCCGCATCATAAAAATTTTCAAACAGCATTGTAGGGTTAAAAGTTTCCAGGGAATCTGTTATAGATTGTTGTCGTTCTTGAATAATTTGGGTGATTTCATGAGCAGTAGAATAAACTGGTAATATTTTTCTCCAAGTAGGATTTTCAGCAACTTCGTTACGAGCACGTTTTTGAGCCGGACCGAGGCTAGAAAGAGTTTCTTCATCGCTACTGTTCCACTCCGGCTCTTCATCTGAAGGTTGGTGGCGTAATAACTCGATAGTACCTGGTATATCTCGAGGAAATACCGAAGAAGCCAAATCATCCTCTGCACCTTCTTCTTCATCACTAACAGCAGCAGGATCAGGTGGTATGATGATCAAGTCGAGCTCCGTATCGTCATCTTCAGCTGCCATAATGGATTCGACGGCTTCCTCTAGCCTTAGAAACTCTTTTTGAGAAGATAAACGGTATCTATGTGACATCTTCAATGATCAACCAGGTTCTGCAAAAAAATGTTTTTCTTAGTATACATTCACCCACTGTACACAAGCGTGTACACCAACATTCTTGAACACTGTTTGGTATGTTATATGTAAATATTTATTATTGTTTTAGCTTATTATAACAATTTACAATGTAAACTTACCTTGAAACGTAGAATTGAATCAAATTATGGCTAAAATATATTAAATCAGTATTATTTCACAACCGGCGTCAGTCACTTTAAGAAAAGGTCTGCAAAAATTGTTAATTTGACATTTATTTTCGCGCCACCCTCCAACTTTTTTATATTTCTTACCTTGTATCGACATCTAGATTTAGTTTTATCAAGTAATTTGATTTGACATTTGAAGTTGCGTTCAGAAATAAAGTTTAAAGAAGTGTACACACGTGTGTACAGAGGGCGTTAATGGGTTAAAGTGTACATTTACCCTGTTATTAATAAACATTGATTAAAGTTACACTTAGGATAAAATTACAAATGTATTACCTTTTATCTTCTGTTACCTTCATATTATTGTTATATTTCTAAATCAGTTACTTATTATTTACTTAATATATATAGCGTAAACAAATTTAATATTATATTGAGAACTTAGTATCTAGACAAACCTAACATAGGCTTTAAGATACTACTAACCAATATTGTAATTATATTTTTGTTGATAAATAAATAATAAAAATAAAAAATAAAAAAAATTGCTATCTGTCTTCTCTAACAAGAACGAGACAGCCTCACTTTAAACCGAGGTGTAACATTTGGCCATTTTTATTAATAAGACGGTAAAAGTTGATCAGACTATCGGATGGTGGACAACAGGTTTTATTTTTGGCTAGGCAAATTGATATTTCAAATTTCTAAAAGTTCCTACCATTTCAGTTTTCATTAAAATCGCAAAGTTTGTTTTACATTATAGTTTCCGATTTAGCCATCTATGCACACTTGGAATATTTCATCACACATACACCAACAATTCCAATGACAACATATTCATTGACAGCCTATAAATATTGCATGAGACCATAATGTGAATTGAAAG